>CM077152.1:186585788-187185788 GCA_039583875.1 Platanthera guangdongensis
TCGCCTGGCGACACTGGGTATCGCCACCTGGTGATAGCGATAACTACCGCCATGTGTCCCACGAACTTCTGATTTTCACATTGCAGATTCGTCGAATGTCGATCATTGATCATCGAGCACAGATTCATCAAACGTCGCTATCGCTTGTGTGTGATACCCAATATCACCTAGCAATATTTTCAATGCACATTGCAGATTCGTCAATCGTCGATTGTCAAGCGCAGATTCGTCGAATGTCGCTGTTGTCTATGGGCGATACCCAATATCGCCTGGTGATATCTTCAATGCTCATTTGTTCTGACCCGAAACATCACCCAAAATCTGTTAGAGCTAGACATGTGATATTTGCACATCATAAACACCCAAAGATCAAATACAAACGAGATCTGTTATTAGAAAACCAAAGAAGCGTGGAACGCATACTCCAATAGATTGGAGGCTCATTCATCAGTTGTTGGGTACCAAGTTGAACTTTAGCCCGGCTTTTCACCCGCAAACAGATGTCAGACTGAAAGGGTGAACATGACGATGGAAGAAATGCTTCATATGCGTGCTTTGGATTTTGTGAAAAGGTGGGAGGACTATCTTTTTATGATTGAGTTCGCGTACAATAATAGCTACCAAGCCAGCATTCAGATGACACCTTTTGAGGCTCTGAACGGAAGGAGGTGTCATACGTCATTGTATTGGGTAGAAACGTGAGAATCGAAGTTGTACAAGCGAAGGGACATTGAATACGCTACTTCAATGATATGTTTGATTCGAGAACTACTACTGATTGCTCAAGATAGGCAGGCCAAGTACTACAATGTCAAGTATCAGAATGTGGAGTTTGTGGTGGGCGATTGGGTATACCTCAAGATAAAGCTGTTTATAGGCTTATCAAGAATTCGATGCTTAAAAAAGCTTAGTCCAAGGTATGTTAGGCCTATTGAGATCTTGGAGCGGGTTGGTGAAGTCGCTTATCATTTGGCTCTTTTGGTGGAGTTAAGCGGTTTGCATGATGTATTTCACATCTCAATGTTGTGGAAGGCTATTCAATAGCCTAGTCATGTGGTTACTGTGAATCAAGTGCCGATCGATAGTGGGTTGACGATGAAGGTCAGGCCCATTCTGATCGAGGACATAGAGGTCAAGTAGCTGTGGAACAAATCCATTAAAATGGTCAAGGTCCTTTGGGACAACTATGGTCGAGAGGAGTTGTCTTTGGAGCACGAGTAAACTATGAGAGAGGAGTTCCATGAGCTTTTTATCTAAGATAATCAGATGCACTGTTCACTTTTTATATTTTCCCGTAACGCCAAATTTTGGGATGAAATTTCTTTAAGTGGGGGAGATTTGTAACACCCCAAATTCCTTAAGGCGAGAGATGCTTCTCTGGGGGTTATCGCTCGGCGATAGCTAGTTATCGTGCGGCGGTAGTTCCATGGTTTATGTTGAGAGCGTTGAGTTCTCGAGAAAGATGTTACCACACGGCGAAGAGTTGCTGATACGCCGATAAGGTATATATAAAATAACTCAAGTGTACGTGTCGGTTCAAGTAATACAAAGTGAGTAGAGATCGTTCCCTCAGGGAAATGACTAATTTAATGCTTGCAAATACTAGCTTGACCCTTTCTTTAAATTCAAGTAGACTGATTATAGCGAATATTGGATAATAAATGAAATAAGTGACACTAATATGTTTACGTAACTCTAACGGAACAGAAAAGTATTTTAATCGATAAAGAGAGATAGTCTTGTACATTGGTTTCCTAAGCCTATTGTGATGAGTTTTAAATAAATTCTTTATGCATCACTTGGTTGCTACTTATAATGATTTGAAAGTGGAAATATTTATCTCTCGATCCCTAAAATCTGTTTACCCTATCCACCTAGTTATCTCTAACTTAGGTAAGAAAAAACATACATAAAGTGCACAAATCAGTGTTGCTAATATGATGAGAAAATCTCTTTCTAATTATTATATTATACTGAGATCTATGCTACACTTTCACCGATCCTCTCTCGAATCTCACAGCATAGTATAAAAATGGAACTTGGTTAAAGATTTACGAGACTCCTCTCGCGAATCTCGCCGCGTAAAATGAAGTGTTCAACTCTAGATTAGCGTAATTTCTCTCTCGAATCTCTCCAAGCAATTTAGAAGTAGAAACGTAATCCAACATTCCTTATAAAATAGAGCATAGATGCAGTAAAAGTAGTTTCCAAGAAAATATGAAGAATGTTAAATCATACCATCACACAATAGGACAAGGTACTACCAACGTACAAGGCTCAAAGATTTTAGTTCATGATGGCGGAAGAACACCACAAAATAAGAAAGATCTTACAACACATGATGGTAAGAATGCAAAATAGTGCAGGAAAATGCTCTCCAATTGCGTCCAAGTAACCCTTCTCCAAGATCCGAATTCACCGTAGTACTCCTTCTCCAATCCAAGTCCCTCTCTTTTCCCTTTTCAAGAATGAGTTCTTCTTTTCTTTTCCAGCAAAATTTCCCCTTTAATTTTGTGCCTCCATCTAAAGGGATGTCTCCCTTCATTTTGTAATCGTTGCAGTTTTTTCAAAAATTTGAAATTTGAAATTCCGCGAGTTGTTATAACAACTGAAATAAGTTGTTATAACAACTTTCCAGGCCAGAAAATTGTTCAACATTACTTCTTAGGGTTGAATTTTTTCAATGATTTTGACAAGAAAATATTGAAAAATGGTCAAATTAATCAAACAAAGATTAAATATAAATTTTAACATATTTTCGTACACATTAAGACATATTTTTCACCATTTATGCCCAAGAAAATGAACATAGATAACTTTTTTTGACAAGTTATCACACCCCCACACTTGAGACTTGCTAGTCCCGAGCAAGGACAATTCATAAGATTGAATTGGATGATTTACTTAACCGGTAAGCTTGTCAATCTTTAAAAGTTTAACCATCACAGATCCATTAGTTTGATTAAACATAAAGCGTAATTAAGAATTCTTGTGTTGTGTGTGTTTTTCCTCAAAATTATTTACTCCCACGCAATTTTTTTTATTGAACCTCCGCATTAATTGGAAAGAATGGGAATAGGCTAAGTTTTAGATTTAACCTCAACAAGAGTTAGTAGCTCACGTGAACGTGGGTTTGGCTTTGGATTGGTTAGAAATTTAGAGGTAGGCTTTGATAGTGGAGTGGAAATTCCCTAGTCAATAGTCTTAATCATTCATCATATTATGAGGCTCAATTATTAAGCATTAAATATATAAATACTATGCCCATAGTTGGGATCATTCCAAGTATGTATTCACCTACCTAGGCCACATATCACTATGACAACACTATTTTTTCTTTTTTTCTTTATATGGCCACAGTTGGGATCATTCCAAGTAGCCACCTACATACTTAGACCGCATATCACTATGACATTTATCCTCTTTTTTTGTTTTTTATATGCTGAATTGAAACACCCATAAATGGCTAGTGAATTAAGATACAATTAGTATAAATCTAAAGAATTTAATCATTTGGTGATGCATAGCAAAATGATAAGTAACAAGCTCAAAGAATCTCATGAATGATCAAAATGATTTAGCTGATCCTCTCTTGTCTTGGCTTACATCCTTAACTCAGTTCTTGCTCACCCCTTCTTATTTTTTTTAAGAAGTCAATATCAAAAGATTGCAGGGGAGTAAAAATAAATTGAAGAAAGTTGTGCATAAAATAAACACGTAAGTCTGCTTTACCAAAAATCTTACTAACTTCAAATTCAAAATCTGAACTCTTAAGATTGTCTAGCCGTACCATTAATTAAGGTAAGAATTTGGATCATTAACACTCATGCTCAATCAAATTATAATCACCCAATTAGTAGAGGATGAACCACCCCCCACATTTGAACCTTTGCTAGACCCTAGCAAAACTACTTGTAGTTTATAAATTGTAATTGAGATATAACACAGGATAGTAGTGAGGAAGCACATAAGGGCATAAATAACTGAATATAAAGAACTCCCCGGAATTCAAAAATTTGGACTGTTGTCCAACTCTCGTCATGCTCTAAATATCCTTCAGTACTCTTGTTCAATCACATAATCTGCATGTCGTACCTTGTAAATATATACCAAAATTTAGAACATTCATATTCCTTGAATACTTTTTGGGGCCACTAGATCATTTCAAAATGCTTAAATAAGAGGGGGCATAACCACAATAAGTTCGACAAAAGAAAACAAATAAATCCTTCGAACAATAATAGGGTCGTCATTTTTCTGAAAGAGTTAGCCTCAATTGTATCACAACTGGTAGCACCAATCATAACATTACAGGTAATGAGCATTAATAAATATATATCATTCCAGAGCACAGTGCAAATAAAACATTCCAAAGCTAAAAGCTAACCAAATATTATATAGCAAAATAGATCATAGGTCAGCGAATAGTATACGACAAAATAAAACTGAATGTATCAAACATCCTAATAGTGCGAAGTAGAGAAATAAAGGAATAAATAATTGAAAGTGATATTTAGCCACTAGGTAGATTTGTCGGCTTCATCCTCATCATCCGACTCTTCTTCGTCCCCATGCTCGTCTGCATCCTCATCATCTTCTTCGTCCTCATCAGCTTCTGCAACCTTTGCTGGATCAACTCTAGTTCAGTCGGAAGTCAGAAGGTAGCTAGCTTTGTCAAATTGGAGCAGCATCCTAAAATTTGGTTCCGACATCGGAATCTTCTCCTTTTCCATGACCTTCCGCATGTTGGCACGAAGATCTTCAAACTGCCCTCCTACATACAACTGCTGACAACGCTGATAGGCTTTAATGTACTCAATATTCTCCATCAAAAGATCAGGGTCGGTGCCGTGATCGGCCGCTGCAATATTAATACATATAGGTTTCTTTGCTTGTGTCTGCGAAGTTTGAGCATCTCCTTGCCCCGAACTACCCTTCCTTGTAGAGACCTTGATATTTACTTCGATGACCATTTTATTGATGTGCCTCTTGACTTGTGTAACCATGTAATTCGCCTCCTTGGGTACCCCCGCATCCCTACAGAGTTTAGTGATTAGTGACGTAAACCATAACTGTCGAGGCTTCTCCTCTCGAATCTTCTGCCGCAACTGCGAAGTTATTATTTTTCCAACATCAAAGTGTATCCCTGATATGATCCCGTAGATCAATGCTAACTTATCCAGTGACACACTATTACGGTGCTTGGTAGGCATTATGCCTGCGTTGACAAACAAGATCCATGCTTTGGCTTGCCGAGTCAAGCATGATGTTTTCAAAATTTTTGCTTCTTACTCATCCATTCGGGTTCTTGTGTAGCACACACAACTTTCAACATGTCATCAAGAGTGACTTTATTCAAAATATCTGTGTAATCATCGTACTCTTGATAGTCCAGATTGAACATATCACTAATCCGAGCCACAGAAAAATTAACTTCCCTTCCTCGAACCATCACTGTCTAATAATCAATGTTCCTAGCATTTGCGTAAAATTCATACACCCAAGCTGACAGAATCTCAGTACGTGGGTGACAAAATGACTCCAAATTGAGCGCCTTAATTTGTTCAGCGTACGCAAGACTCCACATTCGCTTTCATATCATGAATCCCCTCTCCTCTATGAAAGGAATGGACTTGACCTGCTCAAAGCGCAGCCGTGCTCCCTCTCCAACAAATTTTTCTGCACTTTTGGCAACTTCCTTTCCTTTCCTCCTTTTATCTCCCCTCTTAGATGACATGATGCTAGCTAAGCATACGCACAACAACGACACAAACACAATAGATAGATAAATTTTTTACCATGTCTTTACCATCATGTGCGCAAGAGTACGAGGGGTGGGGGGGGTGGGGGGGGGGGGGGTGGGTTAGGGTTATACCTCAGAAATTGTCCAAAAACTGTATGTGCAGAAAACCTCAAGCCGCTGCGGCACTTCGGGTAGACGAATCGTGTGCGATGCCGCCATATGCTCTGTGTCGCCTAGGACACCGTCGATGTTGCCTGCACGAACGTCGCGCTCAACCTCCAGATCCAATGTCGCAGACGCTGGCGATACTGCGTGCGGGCTCCAGATCCCGCACGTCGCCGCCTCTAACAATCGCCAGTCACCGCCACAAGAGAGCGAACTACACCAACTGGGTGATCGTCGCCACTGAACGAGCGAACTACACCAACTGGCTGATCGTCGATCGCCGCTCCCGCTCCGTGCCAATCATCAATCGCCCCTCCTGCTCCGTGCCGATCGTCGATCACCACTCCCGCATCGTGCCGATCGTCGATCGCCGCTCCCGCTTCGTGCTGATCGTCGATCGCCGCTCTTTCTCACTTAAACCTAGCCGGCGGATCGCAAGCAGGAGAAAGGAATGAAAACCAAAGATAAATTTTTTTTAAATTGGGGGAGTGATTTAAGTAGTTAGGGTTTGATGAGTTAGATTAGAGATTTTGTTAATGAATTAAACCTGGCTTAGGGATGAAGTTAGCCCAGTCTGCTAATTAGAAGAAACAGACATGCCGGTTCAGTTGAATCGACATTGGACCTAATCTCATCTAGTTCGTTCAAATGAAAAAGTCTATTCTTGCCCGTTGCATGGATATCGAAATTCAACATTTTAATTGCCCAGTATGCCTTATGCTATAATTCAATAGGCAGGTGACATGATTTTCCATATATCATCTTATATGGGGTTAGGCCTATTGAAGTTTTGAATGCCGTCCTATATGCCCACAGTGCATCGTTTAGTTTTTGCGACCAATCCTTACGTGTTGCGCTTACCGTTTTTCTATGATTGATTTTATCTCTCTGTTGGACACTTCAGCTAAGCCATTTGTTTGCGGGTGGTAGGCGAGGGTAATTTTATGAGTCTCTCCATATTTTTTCACCAGTGATTTAAATTGCAAATTGCAAAAGTGTGCCCCTCTATCACTAATTATAGTCATAGGTGTGCCAAATCTAGTGAAAATGTTACACTTGCGAAATATTAGTACAACTTTGTCATCATTTTTTTGTGTGGCTATTGCCCCTACCCATTTCGAGACATAATCTACTGCTAGCAAAATATACAAATTCCCTAAAGGACCCATGAAATCTATCCCCCACACGACAAATAATTCAACTTCTAGGATATTAGTCATAGGCATACTGACACCACGATGAATATTTCCCACCCTTTGACATCAGTCACAGTGTTTTACAAAGGTATGGGCATCCTTAAATAGTGTCGGCCAATAAAATCCTGCTTCTAAAACCTTCATAGCAGTACGGTCTCCCCAAAAATGGCCTCCCTATGGAGAAGCGTGACATTTTTCCAAAATACGTTGGACTTCAACTTCAGGTACACACCTACGAATAACTTGATCAACATAGATTTTGAACAAGTATGGTACATCCCATAGGTAGAATTTCACCTAATGAAGAAACAGTTTTTTTGTTGGTAATTAAAATCCGGAGGGAGCACTCTACTGATGATGTAGTTAACAAAATCTGCATACCACGGAGTGCTACCTTCTGTGATTACTAGTATATGCTCATCAGGAAAATTTTCGCTGATCTCTACGTGACTATCCCTTTCACTCTCTTGCTCTAGTCGTGATAAATGGTCGGCTACCGGATTTTTAGCTCCCTTCCAATCCTTGATCTCAAAGTTAAATTCCTGAAGAAGGAGAACCCACCTGATGAGTCTAGGCTTTGCATCCTTTTTGTCCACTAAGTATCGTATCGCGGCGTGGTTTGTGTAAACTATAACCTTAGAATGTATCAAATATGCTCAAAATTTCTCAAATGCATAAAAAACCGCAAGGAGTTCCTTCTCTGTGGTATTGTAATTTATTTGAGTATGGCATAATAAATTACATGGAAGATCTTATCGTGGATTTGTCCTAACACGACACCTACCGCGTAATTACTTGGGTGACACATGAGAATAAAGGATGATGACCAATCCGTCGCACTAACAATAGGTGCAGAAACTAAGCTTTTCTTCAATATTTTAAAAGCCTCTAAACACTTATCATCGAAAACAAAGACGGTGTCTTTTTCAAGCAAATTACATAACGACTTAGTTATTTTTGAAAAGTCTCTTATGAACCGTCGGTAAAACCCTGCATGCCCTAAGAAACTATGAATGCCCTTGACATTCGTCGGTGGAGCGAGTTTTTCTATAACCTCCACCTTCGCTCAGTCAACTTCCAACCCCTTACTAGACACTTTGTGTCCTAAGACAATTCCTTCTCGTACCATGAAATGGCACTTCTACCAGTTCAACACTAATTTGGTTTCAACACACCTTCTCAAAACTTTACTTAATACTCTCAAACAAGCATTAAATGATCGACCAAATACAGAAAAATCATCCATGAAAATTTCAATCCCCTCTTCCATTAACTCGGCAAGGAGAGCGATAATAAAACGTTGGAATGTGGCGGGTGCATTACATAACCCGAAAAGCATTCTCCGGAATGCAAAAGTTCCAAATGGGCATGTAAAGGTCATTTTTTCTTGATCTTTGGGTGCAACCATGATCTGATTGTACCCCGAATATCCATCTAGAAAACAAAAGTACTCACTACCCGCTAACCTATCTAGGACTTGGTTAAGGAATGGAAGTGGAAAATGGTCTTTCCTAGTCATTTTGTTCAATCGCCTATAGTCCATACATATTATCCATCCTGTGACGACCCTTGTTGGTATGATTTCATTATTCACATTTCAAACAATAGTCATTTCACTTTTCTTCGGTACACACTGCACTGGGCTCACCCACTTGCTATCTGAGATGGGGTAGATGATGCCCGCGTCGAGCCACTTTATTATTTCTTTCATTACCACTTATTTCATTGGAGGAATAAGCCTACGTTGATGTTCTATGGATCCTTTTCCCCCCTCTTCGAATAATATTTTATGCATGCAAATGGACGGGCTGATTCCCTTGATATCAGCTAGAGCCCAACCAATGGCACCCTTAAACTCTTTCAAGACTTCCAGTAATTTTAGTTCGTTCTCTCTTTCCAATGATGCATCAATGATAACTGGTAAGGTATTATCTTCCCCAAGGAAAACATATTTCAAATGTACGGGTAGCTCTAATGTTGGTGGTTCAAGAATGGATGGTTTCAGTACTGTAGGCTCGCTGGTCCTACTTATAACTTCAAAGTTCATATCGATTGGTAACTTGCCATATGAGTCTAATGTTTTGACCACCTCTTCCATTTCTAAGTCATCCTCTCTTTCTTCATTAATCAGAACACTCAATAACTCATCTTTTAGATCATCGCCCTCATGTATCAACCTTGGGGCGCAACCACTTCTTCCATCGAATAACACTCCTCTTTATCATCAGGAAATTTCATAGCCTTAAGGACATTAAACGTTACTTCCTCGTCATTGACTCTCATTGTTAATTCACCTTTTTGTACATCTATGAGTGTGCGTCCTGTGGCTAAGAAGGGTCATCCTAAAATAATCAGCACCTCCTTATCTTCGTCCATGTATAACACAACAAAGTCAGCTGGGAATATAAATTTTTCTACCGTAACCAGTACGCCCTCAACCACTCCCTTAGGAAATGCTAAAGATCTATCAGCTAATTGGAGCATAAGAGATGTTGGTGTGATCTCCCCAATGCCTAATTTGGTGTAAATAGATAACAACATCAAGTTGATGATGGCCCCCAAGTCGCATAACGCTCTTCCAAAAAATTTCATTCCTATCAAACATGGAATTGTAAAACTTCCAGGGTCCTTTAGTTTTTGAGGTAACTTATTTTGTAGAATTGCGCCGCACTCTTCAATTAATGCCACTATCTCCTTATCGACAAATCTTCTCTTCTTAGACAAGATGTCCTTCATGAACTTGACATAGCTAGGCATTTGCTCAAGTGCCTCAACAAATGGGATATTTATAGTTAACTTCTTAAATATGTCCATAAATTTTTGGAATTGCATATCAAGCTTATTCTTAACGAGCCTAGATGAAAAAGGTGGTGGAGGGTAGATGATGTCTTTCTTTTTGTTAATTAGATTATCGGTTTGATTTCCATCTGGTTCCTTACTCTCACTAGGACTTTCCTTTTCTAATTCTGTTGGTTTATTATCCCTCTCATTCTTCTCTTCCGCTCTTGCTTTCTCCAACAACCCATCCCCGCTTGCTATCTCTACTCCACTCCTTAAAGCTATAGCCTTGCATTGGACATTATGGTTATCTCTAATAGGGTTAGGTGTGGTGTCAGAAGGTAGAGATCTCATTGGTATTTAGTTTATTGAGTTTGCCAGTTGACCTAAAGTTGTCTCTAAAGACCTAAAAGAAGATTCGATTCCTACCATTTTAAAATCTTGTTTTTGAAACATTCCTAAGATGAATTCGTCTGTCATTCTCTTAGGATTTACTTGTCAATATGAAACATTATTTGGAGGTGGGTTCGGATTTTAGTTAAATCCCCCCGGTTGGTTCATCCCTTGATTAGTCTTCCATGATAAGTTCGGATGATTTCGCCACTCGGGATGGTAATGATTTGCGAATCCTGGTGGAATTTGCCTTTGTGGCCCACCCACATAATTTGTCTCTTCTGTAATTTGATTTAATTGTTCAACTGTAAGTGGTGCATTAAATGTAGTGGTTGATAGTGAATCTAATCTTTTGTTAATCAGGTTAAATTGTGAGGCCATTTGGGCGGACAGAGATGTGAATTGGTCCACTTGATGGATCCCACTGGGTTGCTATTCCCTGGTCTTTCATATGCTTGGTAGTTATTCGAGGTTAGATCTTCTAATATAGAGTATGCATCCTCGGGATATTTCTTCATCAAAGAACCCTCAACAGCTCCGTCAACTAAAATCATAGTTTCCATCTGTAGCCCATTATAAAAAGTAGATACTTGTTGATATTGGGCTAACCCATGATGTGGACATTTCCTTAGTAACTCCTTAAAATGCTCCCAAGCATCGTAAAGAGTTTCCCCGTTATTTTGTGTAAACATGGTTATGTCCCTAATCAGTTTTGCAGTCTTAGATGGTGGGAAATATTTATTTAAGAATTTTCTACTAACTGCTCCCATGTCATGATTGAATCATTAGGCAACGAGTCTAACCAATCCTTCGCCCTTCCTTCTAAAGAAAATGGAAATAATCTTAACATTATTGCATCTTCAGATGCTCCATTGAATTTAAACAAATCGCAAATTGCTAGGAAATTTCTCAAATGAGAATTTGCGTCTTCTTGACTAGAACCTCCAAACTTATTATTATGTACTTGTTGCATAATTAGAGGATCCATTTTAAAATTATCAGCAGCAATTGCTTGTCGAGCAATGCTGAAATGCAAACCTCCCCGTAGAGGTGTGTTATAATCATGACAAGTCATTCGTGGGGCCGCGGGTTGGCCATTTTGATCCACATGACCATCATTATTATTAGCATTATCTTGCGCATGATTATCCATCACAGGATGAATAATATTAACGTTTCTAGCTTCTCTTCGGTTCTGTCTACAAGATCACTCGATTTCACAGTTTAAAGGCAACAACTCAACTTGCCTATATCTGGACATACACAGAACCAACTTTTAATGATTTAAAAACAAACAAACAACAAATACTTGACCTATAAATACTCAGATCTTGCTAATATTGCAAGAAATAACACACTAAATTTGTTACACCTCCCCGACAACGGCGCCAAAAACTTGATACGCCGGTAACGTATATATAAAATAACTTAAGTGTACGTGCCATTTCAAGTAATACAAAGTGAGTAGAGATCATTCTCTCGGGGAAATGACTAACTTAATGCCTGCAAATACTAGCTTAACCTTTTCTTTAAATTCAAGTAGACTGATTATAGTGAATATTGGATAATAAATGAAATAAGTGACACTAATATGATTACGTAACTCTAACGGAAGTGAAAGGTATTTGAATCGATAGAGAGAGATAGTCTTGTAAATTGGTTTCCCAAGCCTATTGCAATGAGTTTTAAATGGATTCTTTATGCTTCACCTGATTGCTACTTTGCAACGATTTGGAGTGCAAATCTTTATCTCTCCATCTCAGAAATCTGTTTACCCTATCCCCCTAGTTATCTCTAACTTAGGTAAGAAAAAGCATGCATTAAGTGCACAAATTAGTGTTGCTAATCTGATGAGGAAATCTCTTTCTCTCTGTTATTTATACTGAGATCTATGCTACACTTTCGCCGCTCCTCTCTTGAATCTCGCAGTGTAGTATAAAAATGGAACTTGGTTACAGATTTACGCGACTCCTCTCTCGAAACTCGCCCCATAAAATGAAGTGTTCAACTCTAGATTAGCGTAAATCCTCTCTCGAATCTCGCCTCGTAATTTAGAAGTAGAAACTTAATCCAACATTGCTTATAAAATAGAGCATAGATGCAGTAAAAGTAGTTTCCAAGAAAACATGAAGAGTGTTAAATCATAACATCACACAACAGGACAAGGTACTACCAACGTACAAGCCTCAGAGATTTTAATTCACGATGGCGGAAGAACACCACAAAATAGGAAAGATCTTACAACACATGATAGTAAGAATGCAAAATAGTACAGGAAAATGTTCTTCAATCGCGTCCAAGCAACCCTTCTCCAAGATCCGGATTCACCCTAGTCCTCCTTCTTCTCCAATCTAAGTCCCACTCTTTTCCCTTTTCAAGAATGAGTTCTTCTTTTCTTTTCCAACAAAAATCCCCCTTTAATTTTGTGCCTCCATATGAAGGGATGTCTCCCTTCATTTTGTAACCGCTGCAATTTTTTCAAAAATTTGAAATTTGAAATTCTATGAGTTGTTATAACAACTGAAATAAGTTGTTATAACAACTTTTCCAGGCCAGAAAACTGCTTAGCATTACTTTTTCGGGTTCAATTTTTTCGATGATTCTGACAAGAAAACATTAGAAAATGGTCAAATTAATCAAACAAAGATTAAATATAAATTTAAACATATTTTCATACACATTAAGACATATTTTCCATCATTTATGCCCAAAAAATGAACATAGATAACTTCTTTTAAGAAGTTATCACACCCCCACACTTGAGTCATGCTAGTCCCGAGCAAGGACAATTCATAAGATTGAATTGGGTGAATGAATAAGTATTAAGATGAAAGTTCAATGATTATTTTTCTTAACCAAAACTCAGTTAAAGCATACGCAAGAAATCCACTTTACTTAACCGATAAGCTTGTCAATCTTTAAAAGTTTCACCATCACAGATCAATTAGTCTGATTAAAGATAAAGTGCAATTAAGAATACTTGTGTTGTGTGTGTTTTTTCTCAAAATTATTTACTCCCACGCAATTTTTTTCATTAAACCTCCGCATTAATTGGAAAGGATGAGAATAGGCTAAGTTTTAGATTTAACCTCGACAAGAGTTAGTAGCTCAGTGAATGTGGGTTTGTCTTTGGCTTGGTTAGAAATTTAGAGGTAGGCTTTGATAGTGGAGTGGAAATTCCCTAGTCAATAGTCTTAATCATTCACCATATTATGAGGCTCAATTCTTAAGCATTAAATATATAAATACTATGCCCATAGTTGGGATCATTCCAAGTATGTATTCGCCTACCTAGGCCACATATCACTATGACAACACTGATTTTTTTTCTTTATATGGTCACAGTTGGGACCATTCCAAGTAGGCACCTATATACTTAGGTCGCATATCACTATGACATTTATCCTCTTTTTCTGTTTTTTTATATGCTGAATTGAAACACCCATAAATGTCTAGTGAATTAAGATACAATTAGTATAAATCTAAAAAATTTAATCATTTGGTAATGCATAACAAAATGATAAGTAACACGCTCAAAGAATCTCATGAATGATTAAAATGGTTTAGCTACATCCTCTTTTGTCTTGACTTACATCCTTAACTCAGTTCTTGCTCACCCCTTCCTATTTTTTTAAGAAGTCAATATCAAAAGATTGCAGAGGAGTAAAAATAAATTGAAGAAAGTTGTGCATAAAATAAACACTTAAGTGTGCTTTACCCAAAAATCTTACTAACTTCAAATTCAAAATATGAACTCTTAAGATTGTCTAGCCGTACCATTAATTAAGGTAAGAATTTGGATCATTAACACTCATGTTCAATTAAATTATAATCACCCAATTAGTAGAGGATGAACCACCCCCCTCCCCACACTTGAACCTTTGCTAGACTCTAGCAAAACTACTTGTAGTTTATAAATTGTAATTGAGATATAACACAGGATGGTAGTGAGGAAGCACATAAGGGCATAAATAACTTAATATAAAGAACTCCCCTGAATTCAAAAATTTGGACAGTTGTCCAACTCTCATCATGCTCTAAGTATCCTTCAGTACTCTTGTTCAATCACATAATCTGCATGTCGTACCTTGTAAATATATACCAAAATTTAGAACATTCATATTCCCAGAGTACTTTTAGGGGCCACTAGATCATTTCAAAATGCTTAAATAAGAGGGGGCATAACCACAATAAGTTCGACAAAAGAAAACAAATAAATCATTCAAACAATAATAGGGTCGTCATTTTTCTGAAAAAGTTAGCCTCAATTGTATCACAACTGGTAGCACCAATCATAACATTACATGTAATGAGCATTAATAAATATATATCATTCCAGAGCACAGTGCAAATAAAGCATTCCAATGCTAAAAGCTAACCAAATATTATATAGCAAAATAGATCATAGGTCAGCGAATAGTATACGACAAAATAAAATAGAATGTATCAAACATCCTGTTGGGTACAACAATAATAGTAAGGCTTATAGGGTCTATAACTTGATTACTCAAGTTGTAGAAGAGTCTGTTCATGTAGTTTTTGATGAAGCTAGACTCATTAACAATGAATTGCCTAGAAGTGTTTGCAGCTCCACAGGTGTAACTGAGAAGATGGACAAGCTTACTATTACAGAAGGATCTACTGCAAGTCAGCAAGTGGAAGATAGTGGCTGCTGTCCAGGGGGAGTACAAGATACTCCTGAAGCTGAAGAAGACCAAGAGGTGCAGCTAAATGAAGAGAATGAAGGTGTACAACCTGAAGACAGGCTGCCTCCAGCAAATAGACATCTAAAGGATCATCCAGCCAATCAAATAATTGGAGATCTCAGACAAGGAGTGCAAACAAGGAGCAGGAATCTAAGTTCAGTTCTTTAGTCCAGCTTTCTATCCCAAGTAGAGCCAAAGAAATTTGAAGAAGCAATCCTAGATCCTCATTGGATTGAGGCCATGCAAGAGGAGCTGAACCAGTTCAAAAGATGCAAGGTTTGGGAGCTAGTTCCTAAACCCAAGGACCACAACATTATTGGAACTAAGTGGATCTTTAGGAACAAGTTGGATGAGAATGGAATTATTATAAAGAATAAAGCTAGACTTGTTGCAAAAGGATATAAGTAGGAAGAAGGTATTGATTTTGATCAAACTTTGCTCCAGTAGCAAGACTGGATGCAATAAGGATGTTCCTTGCCTATGCAACATTTCAAGGATTTAAGGTATATCAAATGGATGTTAAGTCAGCTTTTCTGAATGAAAATCTGAAGGAAGAAGTCTATGTAGAGCAACCATCAGGTTTTATTGATTCTCTTAAACCTGATTATGTATATAGACTTAGGAAGGCTTTGTATGGGTTAAAACAAGCCCCTAGGGCTTGGTATGAAACCCTGTCTAATTTCCTCATTGAGAACAAATTCTCAAGGGGGAAAATAGACAAGACTCTATTCCTTAGGGAATCCAGAGGCACGATTATCTTAGTCCAAATATATGTAGATGACATAATATTTGGGTCTATAGAAAGTAGTCTTTGCAGAAAGTTTGCAAAACTTATGCAAGGACAATTTGAAATGAGTAGTACGGGGGAACTTAAGTTCTTCTTGGGTCTCCAAGTTAGACAGACTGAAGATGGCTTGTCCATATGCCAGTCTAAGTTCACCCTAGAGTTGATAAGGAAATATGGTATGGAATCATCCAGTACCTCAGAAATTGTCCAAAAACAGTATGTGCAGAAAACCTCAAGCCGCTGCGGCACTTTGGGTAGACGAATCGTGTGCGATGCCGCCATATGCTCTGTGTCGCCTAGCACACCGTCGATGTTGCCTGCACGAACGTCGCGCTCAACCTCCAGATCCAATGTCGCAGACGCTGCCGATACTGCGTGCGGGCTTCAGATCCCGCACGTCGCCGCCTCTAACAATCGCCAGTCACCGCCACAAGAGAGCGAACTACACCAACTGGCTGATCGTCGATCGCCGCTCCCGCTCCGTGCCAATCATCAATCGCCCCTCCTGCTCCGTGCCGATCGTCGATCACCACTCCCGCATCGTGCCGATCGTCGATCGCCGCTCCCGCTTCGTGCTGATCGTCGATCGCCGCTCTTTCTCACTTAAACCTAGCCGGCGGATCGCAAGCAGGAGAAAGGAATGAAAACCAAAGATAAATTTTTTTTAAATTGGGGGGAGTGATTTAAGTAGTTAGGGTTTGATGAGTTAGATTAGAGATTTTGTTAATGAATTAAACCTGGCTTAGGGATGAAGTTAGCCCAGTCTGCTAATTAGAAGAAACAGACATGCCGGTTCAGTTGAATCGACATTGGACCTAACCTCCTCCAGTTCGTTCAAATGAAAAAGTCTATTCTTGCCTGTTGCATGGATATCGAAATTCAACATTTTAATTGCCCAGTATGCCTTATGCTATAATTCAATAGGCAGGTGACATGATTTTCCATATATCATCTTATATGGGGTTAGGCCTATTGAAGTTTTGAATGCCGTCCTATATGCCCACAGTGCATCGTTTAGTTTTTGCGACCAATCCTTACGTGTTGCGCTTACCGTTTTTCTATGATTGATTTTATCTCTATGTTGGACACTTCAGCTAAGCCATTTGTTTGCGGGTGGTAGGTGAGGGCAATTTTATGAGTCTCTCCATATTTTTTCAACAGTGATTTAAATTGCAAATTGCAAAAGTGTGCCCCTCTATCACTAATTATAGTCATAGGTGTGCCAAATCTAGTGAAAATGTTACACTTGCGAAATATTAGTACAACTTTGTCATCATTTTTTTGTGTGGCTATTGCCCCTACCCATTTCGAGACATAATCTACTGCTAGCAAAATATACAAATTCCCTAAAGGACCCATGAAATCTATCCCCCACGCGACAAATAATTCAACTTCTAGGATATTAGTCATAGGCATACTGACACCACGATGAATATTTCCCACCCTTTGACATCAGTCACAGTGTTTTACAAAGGTATGGGCATCCTTAAATAGTGTCGGCCAATAAAATCCTGCTTCTAAAACCTTCATAGCAGTACGGTCTCCCCGAAAATGGCCTCCCTATGGAGAAGCGTGACATTTTTCCAAAATACATTGGACTTCAACTTCAGGTACACACCTACGAATAACTTGATCAACATAGATTTTGAACAAGTATGGTACATCCCATAGGTAGAATTTCACCTAATGAAGAAACAGTTTTTTTGTTGGTAATTAAAATCCGGAGGGAGCACTCTACTGATGATGTAGTTAACAAAATCTGCATACCACGGAGTGCTACCTTCTGTGATTACTAGTATATGCTCATCAGGAAAATTTTCGCTGATCTCTACGTGACTATCCCTTTCACTCTCTTGCTCTAGTCGTGATAAATGGTCGGCTACCGGATTTTCAGCTCCCTTCCAATCCTTGATCTCAAAGTTAAATTCCTGAAGAAGGAGAACCCACCTGATGAGTCTAGGCTTTGCATCCTTTTTGTCCACTAAGTATCGTATCGCGGCGTGGTTTGTGTAAACTATAACCTTAGAATGTATCAAATATGCTCAAAATTTCTCAAATGCATAAAAAACCGCAAGGAGTTCCTTCTCTGTGGTATTGTAATTTATTTGAGTATGGCATAATAAATTACATGGAAGATCTTATCGTGGATTTGTACTAACACGACACCTACCGCGTAATTACTTGGGTGACACATGAGAATAAAGGATGATGACCAATCCGTCGCACTAACAATAGGTGCAGAAACTAAGCTTTTCTTCAATATTTTAAAAGCCTCTAAACACTTATCATCGAAAACAAAGACGGTGTCTTTTTCAAGCAAATTACATAACGACTTAGTTATTTTTGAAAAGTCTCTTATGAACCGTCGGTAAAACCCTGCATGCCCTAAGAAACTATGAATGCCCTTGACATTCGTCGGTGGAGCGAGTTTTTCTATAACCTCCACCTTCGCTCGGTCAACTTCCAACCCCTTACTAGACACTTTGTGTCCTAAGACAATTCCTTCTCGTACCATGAAATGACACTTCTCCCAGTTCAACACTAATTTGGTTTCAACACACCTTCTCAAAACTTTGCTTAATACTCTCAAACAAGCATTAAATGATTGACCAAATACAGAAAAATCATCCATGAAAATTTCAATCCCCTCTTCCATTAACTCGGCAAGGAGAGCGATAATAAAACGTTGGAATGTGGCGGGTGCATTACATAACCCGGAAGGCATTCTCCGAAATGCAAAAGTTCCAAATGGGCATGTAAAGGTCGTTTTTTCTTGATCTTTGGGTGCAACCATGATCTGACTATACCCCAAATATCCATCTATAAAACAAAAGTACTCACTACCCGCCAACCTATCTAGGACTTGGTTAAGGAATGGAAGTGGAAAATGGTCTTTCCTAGTCATTTTGTTCAATCGCCTATAGTCCATACATATTATCCATCTTGTGACGACCCTTGTTGGTATGATTTCATTATTCACATTTCAAACAATAGTCATTTCACTTTTCTTCGGTACACACTGCACTGGGCTCACCCACTTGCTATCTGAGATGGGGTAGATGATGCCCGCGTCGAGCCACTTTATTATTTCTTTCATTACCACTTATTTCATTGGAGGAATAAGCCTACGTTGATGTTCTATGGATCCTTTTCCCCCCTCTTCGAATAATATTTTATGCATGCAAATGGACGGGCTGATTCCCTTGATATCAGCTAGAGCCCAACCAATGGAAACCCTTAAACTCTTTCAAGACTTCCAGTAATTTTAGTTCGTTCTCTCTTTCCAATGATGCATCAATGATAACTGGTAAGGTATTATCTTCCCCAAGGAAAACATATTTCAAATGTACGGGTAGCTCTAATGTTGGTGGTTCAAGAATGGATGGTTTCAGTACTGTAGGCTCGCTGGTCCTACTTATAACTTCAAAGTTCATATCGATTGGTAACTTGCCATATGAGTCTAATGTTTTGACCACCTCTTCCATTTCTAAGTCATCCTCTCTTTCTTCATTAATTCAGAACACTCAATAACTCATCTTTTAGATCATCGCCCTCATGTATCAACCTTGGGGGCGCAACCACTTCTTCCATCGAATAACACTCCTCTTTATCATCAGGAAATTTCATAGCCTTAAGGACATTAAACGTTACTTCCTCGTCATTGACTCTCATTGTTAATTCACCTTTTTGTACATCTATGAGTGTGCGTCCTGTGGCTAAGAAGGGTCATCCTAAAATAATCAGCACCTCCTTATCTTCGTCCATGTATAACACAACAAAGTCAGCTGGGAATATAAATTTTTCTACCGTAACCAGTACGCCCTCAACCACTCCCTTAGGAAATGCTAAAGATCTATCAGCTAATTGGAGCATAAGAGATGTTGGTGTGATCTCCCCAATGCCTAATTTGGTGTAAATAGATAACAACATCAAGTTGATGATGGCCCCCAAGTCGCATAACGCTCTTCCAAAAAATTTCATTCCTATCAAACATGGAATTGTAAAACTTCCAGGGTCCTTTAGTTTTTGAGGTAACTTATTTTGTAGAATTGCGCCGCACTCTTCAATTAATGCCACTATCTCCTTATCGACAAATCTTCTCTTCTTAGATAAGATGTCCTTCATGAACTTGACATAGATAGGCATTTGCTCAAGTGCCTCAATAAATGGGATATTTATAGTTAACTTCTTAAATATGTCCATAATTTTTTGGAATTGCATATCAAGCTTATTCTTAACGAGCCTAGATGAAAAAGGTGGTGGAGGGTAGATGATGTCTTTCTTTTTGTTAATTAGATTATCGGTTTGATTTCCATCTGGTTCCTTACTCTCACTAGGACTTTCCTTTTCTAATTCTGTTGGTTTATTATCCCTCTCATTCTTCTCTTCCGCTCTTGCTTTCTCCAACAACCCATCCCCGCTTGCTATCTCTACTCCACTCCTTAAAGCTATAGCCTTGCATTGGACATTATGGTTATCTCTAATAGGGTTAGGTGTGGTGTCAGAAGGTAGAGATCTCATTGGTATTTGGTTTATTGAGTTTGCCAGTTGACCTAAAGTTGTCTCTAAAGACCTAAAAGAAGATTCGATTCCTACCATTTTAAAGTCTTGTTTTTGAAACATTCCTAAGATGAATTCGTCTGTCATTCTCCTAGGATTTACTTGTCAATATGAAACATTATTTGAAGGTGGGTTCGGATTTTAGTTAAATCCCCCCGGTTGGTTCATCCCTTGATTAGTCTTCCATGATAAGTTCAGATGATTTCGCCACTCGGGATGGTAATGATTTGCGAATCCTGGTGGAATTTGCCTTTGTGGCCCACCCACATAATTTGCCTCTTCTGTAATTTGATTTAATTGTTCAACTGTAAGTGGTGCATTAAATGTAGTGGTTGATAGTGAATCTAATCTTTTGTTAATCAGGTTAAATTGTGAGGCCATTTGGGTGGACAGAGATGTGAATTGGTCCACTTGATGGATCCCACTGGGTTGCTATTCCCTGGTCTTTCATATGCTTGGTAGTTATTCGAGGTTAGATCTTCTAATATAGAGTATGCATCCTCGGGATATTTCTTCATCAAAGAACCCTCAACAGCTCCGTCAACTAAAATCATAGTTTCCATCTGTAGCCCATTATAAAAAGTAGATACTTGTTGATATTGGGCTAACCCATGATGTGGACATTTCCTTAGTAACTCCTTAAAATGCTCCCAAGCATCGTAAAGAGTTTCCCCGTTATTTTGTGTAAACATGGTTATGTCCCTAATCAGTTTTGCAGTCTTAGATGGTGGGAAATATTTATTTAAGAATTTTCTACTAACTGCTCCCATGTCATGATTGAATCATTAGGCAACGAGTCTAACCAATCCTTCGCCCTTCCTTCTAAAGAAAATGGAAATAATCTTAACATTATTGCATCTTCAGATGCTCCATTGAATTTAAACAAATCGCAAATTGCTAGGAAATTTCTCAAATGAGAATTTGCGTCTTCTTGACTAGAACCTCCAAACTTATTATTATGTACTTGTTGCATAATTAGAGGATCCATTTTAAAATTATCAGCAGCAATTGCTTGTCGAGCAATGCTGAAATGCAAACCTCCCCGTAGAGGTGTGTTATAATCATGACAAGTCATTCGTGGGGCCGCGGGTTGGCCATTTTGATCCACATGACCATCATTATTATTAGCATTATCTTGCGAATGATTATCCATCACAGGATGAATAATATTAACGTTTCTAGCTTCTCTTCGGTTCTGTCTACAAGATCACTCGATTTCACAGTTTAAAGGCAACAACTCAACTTGCCTATATCTGGACATACACAGAACCAACTTTTAATGATTTAAAAACAAACAAACAACAAATACTTGACCTATAAATACTCAGATCTTGCTAATATTGCAAGAAATAACACACTAAATTTGTTACACCTCCCCGACAACGGCGCCAAAAACTTGATACGCCGGTAACGTATATATAAAATAACTTAAGTGTACGTGCCGTTTCAAGTAATACAAAGTGAGTAGAGATCATTCTCTCGGGGAAATGACTAACTTAATGCCTGCAAATACTAGCTTAACCTTTTCTTTAAATTCAAGTAGACTGATTATAGTGAATATTGGATAATAAATGAAATAAGTGACACTAATATGATTACGTAACTCTAACGGAAGTGAAAGGTATTTGAATCGATAGAGAGAGATAGTCTTGTAAATTGGTTTCCCAAGCCTATTGCAATGAGTTTTAAATGGATTCTTTATGCTTCACCTGATTGCTACTTTGCAACGATTTGGAGTGCAAATATTTATCTCTCCATCTCAGAAATCTGTTTACCCTATCCCCCTAGTTATCTCTAACTTAGGTAAGAAAAAGCATGCATTAAGTGCACAAATCAGTGTTGCTAATCTGATGAGGAAATCTCTTTCTCTCTGTTATTTATACTGAGATCTATGCTACACTTTCGCCGCTCCTCTCTTGAATCTCGCAGTGTAGTATAAAAATGGAACTTGGTTACAGATTTACGCGACTCCTCTCTCGAAACTCGCCCCATAAAATGAAGTGTTCAACTCTAGATTAGCGTAAATCCTCTCTCGAATCTCGCCTCGTAATTTAGAAGTAGAAACTTAATCCAACATTGCTTATAAAATAGAGCATAGATGCAGTAAAAGTAGTTTCCAAGAAAACATGAAGAGTGTTAAATCATAACATCACACAACAGGACAAGGTACTACCAACGTACAAGCCTCAAAGATTTTAATTCACGATGGCGGAAGAACACCACAAAATAGGAAAGATCTTACAACACATGATAGTAAGAATGCAAAATAGTACAGGAAAATGTTCTTCAATCGCGTCCAAGCAACCCTTCTCCAAGATCCGGATTCACCCTAGTCCTCCTTCTTCTCCAATCCAAGTCCCACTCTTTTCCCTTTTCAAGAATGAGTTCTTCTTTTCTTTTCCAACAAAAATCCCCCTTTAATTTTGTGCCTCCATATGAAGGGATGTCTCCCTTCATTTTGTAACCGCTGCAATTTTTTCAAAAAATTGAAATTTGAAATTCTATGAGTTGTTATAACAACTGAAATAAGTTGTTATAACAACTTTTCCAGGCCAGAAAACTGCTTAGCATTACTTTTTCGGGTTCAATTTTTTCGATGATTCTGACAAGAAAACATTAGAAAATGGTCAAATTAATCAAACAAAGATTAAATATAAATTTAAACATATTTTCATACACATTAAGACATATTTTCCATCATTTATGCCCAAAAAATGAACATAGATAACTTCTTTTAAGAAGTTATCACACCCCCACACTTGATTCATGCTAGTCCCGAGCAAGGACAATTCATAAGATTGAATTGGGTGAATGAATAAGTATTAAGATGAAAGTTCAATGATTATTTTTCTTAACCAAACTCAGTTAAAGCATACGCAAGAAATCCACTTTACTTAACCGGTAAGCTTGTCAATCTTTAAAAGTTTCACCATCACAGATCAATTAGTCTGATTAAAGATAAAGTGCAATTAAGAATACTTGTGTTGTGTGTGTTTTTTCTCAAAATTATTTACTCCCACGCAATTTTTTTCATTAAACCTCCGCATTAATTGGAAAGGATGAGAATAGGCTAAGTTTTAGATTTAACCTCGACAAGAGTTAGTAGCTCAGTGAATGTGGGTTTGTCTTTGGCTTGGTTAGAAATTTAGAGGTAGGCTTTGATAGTGGAGTGGAAATTCACTAGTCAATAGTCTTAATCATTCACCATATTATGAGGCTCAATTCTTAAGCATTAAATATATAAATACTATGCCCATAGTTGGGATCATTCCAAGTATGTATTCGCCTACCTAGGCCACATATCACTATGACAACACTGATTTTTTTCTTTATATGGTCACAGTTGGGACCATTCCAAGTAGGCACCTATATACTTAGGTCGCATATCACTATGACATTTATCCTCTTTTTCTGTTTTTTTATATGCTGAATTGAAACACCCATAAATGTCTAGTGAATTAAGATACAATTAGTATAAATCTAAAAAATTTAATCATTTGGTAATGCATAACAAAATGATAAGTAACAAGCTCAAAGAATCTCATGAATGATTAAAATGGTTTAGCTACATCCTCTTTTGTCTTGACTTACATCCTTAACTCAGTTCTTGCTCACCCCATCCTATTTTTTAAGAAGTCAATATCAAAAGATTGCAGAGGAGTAAAAATAAATTGAAGAAAGTTGTGCATAAAATAAACACTTAAGTGTGCTTTACCCAAAAATCTTACTAACTTCAAATTCAAAATATGAACTCTTAAGATTGTCTAGCCGTACCATTAATTAAGGTAAGAATTTGGATCATTAACACTCATGTTCAATTAAATTATAATCACCCAATTAGTAGAGGATGAACCACCCCCCTCCCCACACTTGAACCTTTGCTAGACTCTAGCAAAACTACTTGTAGTTTATAAATTGTAATTGAGATATAACACATGATGGTAGTGAGGAAGCACATAAGGGCATAAATAACTTAATATAAAGAACTCCCCTGAATTCAAAAATTTGGACAGTTGTCCAACTCTCATCATGCTCTAAGTATCCTTCAGTACTCTTGTTCAATCACATAATCTGCATGTCGTACCTTGTAAATATATACCAAAATTTAGAACATTCATATTCCCAGAGTACTTTTAGGGGCCACTAGATCATTTCAAAATGCTTAAATAAGAGGGGGCATAACCACAATAAGTTCGACAAAAGAAAACAAATAAATCATTCAAACAATAATAGGGTCGTCATTTTTCTGAAAAAGTTAGCCTCAATTGTATCACAACTGGTAGCACCAATCATAACATTACATGTAATGAGCATTAATAAATATATATCATTCCAGAGCACAGTGCAAATAAAGCATTCCAATGCTAAAAGCTAACCAAATATTATATAGCAAAATAGATCATAGGTCAGCGAATAGTATACGATAAAATAAAATAGAATGTATCAAACATCCTGTTGGGTACAACAATAATAGTAAGGCTTATAGGGTCTATAACTTGATTACTCAAGTTGTAGAAGAGTCTGTTCATGTAGTTTTTGATGAAGCTAGACTCATTAACAATGAATTGCCTAGAAGTGTTTGCAGCTCCACAGGTGTAACTGAGAAGATGGATAAGCTTACTATTACAGAAGGATCTACTGCAAGTCAGTAAGTGGAAGATAGTGGCTGCTGTCCAGGGGGAGTACAAGATACTCCTGAAGCTGAAGAAGACCAAGAGGTGCAGTTAAATGAAGAGAATGAAGGTGTACAACCTGAAGACAGGCTGCTTCCAGCAAATAGACATCTAAAGGATCATCCAGCCAATCAAATAATTGGAGATCTCAGACAAGGAGTGCAAACAAGGAGCAGGAATCTAAGTTCAGTTCTTTAGTCCAGCTTTCTATCCCAAGTAGAGCCAAAGAAATTTGAAGAAGCAATCCTAGATCCTCATTGGATTGAGGCCATGCAAGAGGAGCTGAATCAGTTCAAAAAATGCAAGGTTTGGGAGCTAGTTCCTAAACCCAAGGACCACAACATTATTGGAACTAAGTGGATCTTTAGGAATAAGTTGGATGAGAATGGAATTATTATAAAGAATAAAGCTAGACTTGTTGCAAAAGGATATAGGTAGGAAGAAGGTATTGATTTTGATCAAACCTTTGCTCCAGTAGCAAGACTGGATGCAATAAGGATGTTCCTTGCCTATGCAAAATTTCAAGGATTTAAGGTATATCAAATGGATGTTAAGTCAGCTTTTCTGAATGAAAATCTGAAGGAAGAAGTCTATGTAGAGCAGCCATCAGGTTTTATTGATTCTCTTAAACCTGATTATGTATATAAACTTAGGAAGGCTTTGTATGGGTTAAAACAAGCCCCTAGGGCTGGTATGAAACCCTGTCTAATTTCCTCATTGAGAACAAATTCTCAAGGGGGAAAATAGACAAGACTCTATTCCTTAGGGAATCCAGAGGCACGATTATCTTAGTCCAAATATATGTAGATGACATAATATTTGGGTCTATAGAAAGTAGTCTTTGCAGAAAGTTTGCAAAACTTATGCAAGGACAATTTGAAATGAGTAGTACGGGGGAACTTAAGTTCTTCTTGGGTCTCCAAGTTAGACAGACTGAAGATGGCTTGTCCATATGCCAGTCTAAGTTCACCCTAGAGTTGATAAGGAAATATGGTATGGAATCATCCAGTACCATGAAAACTCCTATGGGGTCAAGCATGTCTCTAAGCAAAGATGATGCAGGGAAACCTGTAGATGAAACTTTGTATAGAGGGATAGTTGGCTCCCTACTGTATTTGACTGCTAGTAGACCAGATATCATGTATGCTACATGTGTTTGTGCTAGGTACCAAGCTTGCCCTAAAGAATCTCATCTGACAGCAGTCAAAAGGATATTGAGATATCTTAAGGGCACACCTTATCTAGGCCTTTGATACCCTAGGAATGGAGATTTTGTACTGACAGGTTATTCAGATGCAGATTTTGCAGGCTGCAAGGAAGATAGGAAGAGTACTACAGGAACCTGTTAATTTCTAGGTGGAAGGCTGGTGTCATGGAGTAGCAAGAAGCAAACCAGTGTGACCATCTCCATAGCTGAGTCAGAGTATGTTGCTGCAGGAAGTTGCTGTGCACAACTCTTATGGATTCAACACCAGCTAGAAGATTATGGTATTCAAGTAAGTAGAACACCTTTATTTTGTGATTCTACAAGTGCTATTTCTATTGCAAATTATCCTGTCTCCCATAGTAGGACTAAGCACATAAAAATAAAATATCATTTTCTAAGAGAACATGTAGAAAAAAGAGACATTTCCCTAGAGTATATTAATACAGATAATCAGTTAGCTGATATGTATACTAAGCCCCTAGATGAAACCAAATTCAATAAGTTTAAAATTGAATTAGGAATGATAAACTTAGAATAGTTTCAAAAATTGGCTAAGTAAAATGGTGTCGACACACAGAGTTGTTTGTGTCGACACATAGATGTGGTGTCGACATTTCAGAGAAATGGTGTCGACACATCTAAACAGTCAGTGTCGACACTTCAGAGAATTAGTGTCGACACATGCAGTGTAGGTGTCGACACATCCAGGGTGTTGTCGACACTTAGGATTTACATAGAATTCGTCGAGTAGAGTCTCGACTAATTGTCGAGCTGAGATATGTAAGTGTCGACACATATATTCTGTCGACTATATTGGTGTCGACACATAGTTGTCGAGACATTAGAAGTAAGTGTCGACACTTTTCAACAGTGTCGACACATTTCAAGTATTTTGACACGCCTTTTCACCTTCAATTTTAGAAAGGTATAAATAGGTCCTCACCATTGTTTGTCGACACGCTCACCAAAGTTTCGAGACCAAACTTGTGTGTCGACATCTCTCTTCTCTAAATTCAAAATTTCTTCAAACCCTAATGGCGCCCAAGCTAGAAGAGAACATTAATGAAGGATATGAGCTCGTGCGACACGCCTTTGAGGACGCGGCACCAGAAATCAAAGGTGTGGTAACCCTAGTTGCAGAGACTGGGTTATAGTATCTTGTATCAGAACCAATCAAGATCTGGAAGAAGGAGGTACTTGAATTCTTAAGTGCAACTTCACTTGATGATACTGGACTCAAGATTAAGTCCAGAGTCCATGGGACAAAAGTCAAGGTCACACAGAAAAGTCTAAGAAAGATACTTCAACTACCAAGAACAAAAGAGGAAGAAGATGTATCTGCTTCTAAGACTAGAGAGGCATTGAAATGGTGTGGATTAGACTCAAACCTGAAAATTGGATCAGTTTTCAACAGAAAAGGGATGAACATACAAGGAAAGTTCCTATCTAAAATAGTGGGCAAGGTGATACTGAGCAAGCCTGGTGGGCATGATAGGATATCAGCTCACATGTTCAGTTTGATGACAAGGATAATTTTCAAACTTAATACTGATTGGTCAGCAGTAATGTTTGATAAGATAAAAGAGAGTCTGAAGAAACCCAATTTGGGTAGAATTTTGAGTTTATACTTAGCTGGAAGTATCCCTGAAGTGATGAACCAAGCTGCAGGTTCCAAGATAAACCACATGAGGAGAATGGATGTTAGAATTTTCTCAAGGTGGGATAGAGTTTTGACAAAAGAAATGCCTACACCAGAGAAGGAAACACCTCAGAAGAAGAAGAAGAAGAAAGCCATTGTGGCTTCTGAATCCTCAAGTAGCTCAGAAGAGCAAGTGATTTTTAGTTCTGATGATGGAGAGGGAAGAAATGCTGAACAATCCCCAGCAAGACAAGAAGATGCACAGAGGCAGGGGGAGCTACCATCAGCTAGCCCTATTCACCTGGATCCACTCCAGGGGGAGCCTCTGCATGTGGATGAGCCAACTCAATTAGAGAGTAAAAGGGCTACCCAAACCATTCTAGAGGTAATCACTGAAGTTAATAAATTAAATTTCACTGTTGAGGATGAAGTTTTGACTGAATCATTACTTAATGTTGATCAGCAAACACAGTTACATAATCAACCACAAGATGTTGTCATGGAGGACACATCTGTTGCTGATAAAGTAGAATCAGTTGCCCCTGAGATCAGAGATTCTCCAGTTCAACCTCAACATGAGTTTACATTAGAAGAGTTGTTCCCTGATCTTGTCCAGACAGACCTTGAGGGAGAGAAAGCAGCTGTTGAGGGGGAGAAGGTCAATCTTGAGGGAGAGCAAATAGAGGAGACTACTACAAAAGAGACTGAGGAGTAAAGGAATGCTGAGGAACTACCAAGGACTAAGAAGGATTTACATCCTAGTCCTAAGGACAGGGTAGACATTGCTAGTACATCTGAATCTGAAGATGAAGAGGCTACTAAAGCCAAGAAAAGAAAGTTACAAGTCTTCAAGAGAAGAAGTCAAAGCTACAAGAAAGCACTGCAAGCCATAGTTCCACAACAAGCCCAACTACTGACTATAGTTCTTTGTTGGTGGCTTTACAAATCAAGCTAGATGAGCAAAGAAAGGCTATGGAAACTTATATGGATGGGCACCATAAGGAGCTACAATTTTCCTTAGCTCAAGACATAAAGTCCATCAGATTTGAAGTGAATCAAAATAAGAAGGAAATGACTGAATGTTTCCATAAAGGAGGCAATGCAGTGGTCTATTTGGCTACTCATCAAGAGAAGATAAAAACACAAGTGGATGACATGACAGTCAAACAAGGATATGTTTTGGAGAATCAGATTAGAATGAATGATAATCTGACTGCTTCACATAATGCCATTGTAACTAAAATAAAAACTATAGCTACTACACAGCCTGCAGTAAGTGCTACTGCCCAAGAATAATTTGATAAGAAATTACAGGAGAGCCTAACTGCTGTGAAAACTGCCATTGAAGATTCTCAGAAAGCTATTTCTGCCCAGCTTCAGAAGTTCAAACCTTTTTATAAGGATGTAGTTAACTATCTGAATGCTCAAATAAGATTCCAGAAAGATGATATTAGGGATCATATAGTAAGAGAAGTCATAAAGGGGGAGAGGGTTTTAGTCAAGGCAGGCTTTGATCATGCAAAATGGATCTCAAACAGCATCAGAGATACCCTGGGATATCCACCTTTATGTGATGATGATAATGTGGCAGAGTATGGAATAAATCCTGCTTATTTTGGAGGAGAACAAGCTGAAGTAGCTCAAGTGATATATCCTCCTGCAGATTTTGACATGATACATCAGGAGGTACAGTCTATGTATAGTCCTCCTGAGGGTAATTGGAATATTATCTTTGAGAAAGTAGTACATCCTGTGCCAGAGGCAGTACTAAAAGAGTAAGAGGCATTATTAAAGGAGCAAGAAGCTCAATTATCTAAGAAGAGGTTCAGAGAGCAGACTGAATTAAGACCAGATTTTGAACAATGGAGCCCCACATCCAGGAATATCATATTGACTGCTTGGAAGGCTGCTAAGGACAATATCCTGGATAGAGGCAAATGGTATTCTGACCAGGAGTGGAGAAAACATGAGAATAGGCAAGAGGCCATAGTACAATACAGAAGGAAGGCTAAATTGGGAAAGCTACCTCCTAATGCACAAGAGCCTAGCAAGTATTTCCCTATGCCATATCACTATTTTGAAAGACAAAAGATAAAGGCTAAAGAGCTGAAAAAGACAGATCTTAAGGGAAAGAAGCCTGCTGATGACAATGATGCTCCAGTTAAAGCAAAGATTCAATCTGGAAAGGGCATTGTTATCAAGGAGCCAGAGCAGCCATATGATAGAATTTTTTCTTAAGTTTACAATCTTGTAATCTTTTGCATTAAACTCTATGTAAACTTTTGATTAATGAAAATGTTTTAAGTTGTAAGAACAATGTTACATGTTCAATCTATTACATTATTGTTCTGAGATAATTGTTTATACATGTTCTGTTTATACATGTTTAGTTCTTACCTTGTCATTTAATATTGTTATACATCATATTGAGTATTTATTATGTATGGTGTATATCATTGACTAAGGGTTATGACTTCTGCAAATAGGGGGAGATTGTTGGGTACATTGGAATATATGTACCTGATTTGAAGAAGCCTCACCCTACTCAATGATATACATCAAGGTGTATTTAATGTGTTTTGAGTTTGTATGTGCAGGTTAAGTAATTGCAGGAAAAGCATAAAAGTTTCTAAGTCCATGTGTCGACACCTAGAGGAGAAGTGTCGACACTTATGAAGGCTTGTGTCAACACCTAGAGAAGCTGTGTCGACACTTGGAGTAATTGTGTCGACACTAGGAAGGCAGAGTCGACACCAGAAGAAAAGTGTCGACACATACATGCAGTGTCGACACACAGTGAAGAATTGTCTAAAGAATCAATGTCGACACTTAGAGGCAGTGTCGACACCCAGAGAAACTTTGTCGACATCAAAAGTGTCGACACCAGGAGGCTGTGTCGACACTCAGCAAACTTCAACAAAGTTGAAGTACATGTGTCGACACAAAGGAGATGTGTCGACACTCAGCAAAGTTTCAACACATGAAGGCGTGTGTCGACACAAAGGAGATGTGTCGACACTCAGCAAGTTTCAACACAAGAAGTACTTGTGTCGACACACAGTAAAATTCAACTAAGTATTAAAGAAGAAGTACTCGTGTCGACACACAGAATCAGTGTCGACACATTCAACTAAAGGCTTGTGTAGACACACAGAATCAGTGTCGACACATTCTGAAGAAGCAGTGTCACGAAGCTGTTACAACAACACAAGGAGTTGTGTCGACACCAACAAGGCTAGTGTCGACACTTAGTCTACTTGTGTCGACACTTGGTCTATTTGTGTCGACACATAAAGACTATCTGTCTCGACACTTTCAGACAGTGACAGAGATTTCAAGAAGTGACTGGATGACTTGACAACTGCCATTTCAACCGGTCAACTATAACTGTCAGAGCCGTCAGAAGGTTGTTAGAAACCGGATCAGCCGATTACCTTGGAGGATGACTATTTAAAGACCTTTCTCCTTCGATAGAGAGGATGGAGTAATCAGTTGAAAAACAACACAACAAAGAAGAAGACCTTCAAGATAAGATCTAAGAAGTTGGAGAGAGAGCTCCTTCTAAGAAGTACAGCTGTTGAAACAGGCTGAAAAGAAAGTTTCAGATTGAGATCTGATTCTCAAGACAGAAGTTGATAGAAGATCATCTTCAGAGGAGACTCAACCCTACTGTGTTCTAATTCAAGAAGCTTTGAAGAAAACCAAGGGAGGTTGATCTCTGCAAAGTTCTTTCAAGAACTCATTAAGAAACCAGTCAACTCATTTCTCTCTTTCATAGTTGTGGTTAAACACTTTGTAAACTTTATTTTCTGTAGGATCCTAAGGGATCTGAGCTGTAAGCCTATTTTATAAAGGCTGAGGTAGGGCAATTGTGCCTGAGTGTAGGAGATTTTATTCTCTGAGTGTAGGCCTTGATTGAAGGCTGAGGTAGGGCTGTTTAGCCTGAGTGTAGGTCTTGGTGAAGACTGAGTGGTAAGGCTTTGTGCCTGAGTTGTAGGAGTGGGGACACTCTGAGTTGTAGGAATCTGTTTGGGGTTCTGAGTTGTAAGATCTGAGGATCTGAGAAGAAGTGGAGAAGTTAGGCCGAATCTAATACACTACTAGATAGGCGAAGGGGGAAAGTGGATGTACCCAGACCTTGGGGAACTACTATAAATCCTGTGTGCACTCTGTGTATGTTTGATTGTATGGTTTCCGTGTTGTGATAATTGTAGAATTGCATTTACTGTTCAGTATTTTTGCCTGAAAATTAAAAAGATAAAGTTCACCTATTCACCCTCCCTCTAGGTGATTAGCCACTGTTTCTTTCACATCCTAATAGTGCGAAGTAGAGAAATAAAGGAACAAATAACTGAAGGTGATATTCAGCCACTAGGTAGATCCGTCAGCTTCGTCCTCATCATTCGAATCTTCCTCATCCCCATCCTCGTCTGCATCCTCATCATCGTCAGCGTCCTCATCATCTTCTTCGTCCTCATTAGCTTCTGCAACCTTTGCTGGATCAACTCTAGTCCGATCGGAAGTTAGAAGGTAGCCAGCTTTGTCAAATTGGTGCAATATCCTAAAATTTGGTTCCGACATCGGAATCTTCGCCTTTTCCATGACCTTCCGCATGTTGGCACGAATATATTCAAACTTCTCTGCTGCATACAACTGCAGACAGTGCTAAGAGGCTTTGATGTACTCAATATTCTCCATTAAAAGATTGGGGTCAGTGTCATGATCGGCTACTGGAATATTAATACATATAGGTTTCTTTGCTTGTGTCTGCGAAGTCTGAGCATCTCCTTGCCCCAAACTACCTTCCCTGTAGCGACCTTGATATTTACTTCGATGACTGTTTTATTGATGTACCGCTTGACTTGTGTAACCATGTCATTCGCCTCCTTGGGCACCCCCGCATCCCTATAGAGTTCGGTGATTAGTGACGGAAACCATAACTGTCGAGGCTTCTCCTCTCGAGTCTTCTACCGCAACTGCGGGGTTATTATTTTTCCAACATCAAAGTGTATCCCTGATATGATCTCGTATATCAATGCTAACTTATCCATTGCCACACTATTATGGTGCTTGGTAGGCATTATGCCTCCGTTGACAAACAAGAGCCATGCTTTGGCTTGCCGAGTCAAGCATGATGTTTTTAAAATTATTTGCTTCTTACTCATCCATTCGGATTCTTGCGTGGCACACACAACTTTCAACATGTCATTAACAGTGACTTTATTCAAAATCTCTGTGTAATCATCGTACTCTTGATCGTTTAGATTGAACATATCACTAATCCGAGCTGTAGAAAAATTTACTTCCCTTCCCCGAACCATCACTGTTTAATAATCAATGTTCCTGGCATTTGCGTAAAATTCATACACCCAAGCCGACAGAATCTCAGTAAGTGGGTGACAAAATGACTCCCAATTGAGTGCCTTAATTTGTTCAGCGTACGCAAGACTCCATATTCGCTTTTCTATCATGAATCCCCTCTTCTCTATGAAAGGAATGGACTTGACCTGCTCAAAGCACAGCCTCGCTCCCTCTCCAACAAAGTTTTCAGCACTTTTAGCAACTTCCTTTCCTTTCCTCCTTTTATCTCCCCTCTTAGATGACACGATGCAAGCTAAGCATATACACAACAATAGACACAAGCACAATAGAGAGATAAATTTTTTACCATGTCTTTACCATCATGTGCGCAAGAATAAGGGGGGTGGGGTGGGGGTGGGTTAGGGTTATACCTCAGAAATTGTTCAAAAACTGTATGTGCAGAAAACCACAAGCCGCTGCGGCACTTCGGGTAGAGGAATCGTGCGATGCCGCCCTATGCTCTGTGTCGCCTAGCACATCGTCGATGTTGCCTGCACGAATGTTGCGCTCAACCTACAGATCCAATGTCACAGACGCCGCCGATACTGCGTGCAGGCTCCAGATCCCGCACGTCGCTGCCTCTAACATTCGCCAGTCACCGCCGGGAGATAGCAAACCGCACCAACTGTCTGATCGTCGATCGTCGCTCCAGCTCCATGCCGATCGTCGATCGCCGGTCCCGCTCTGCGCCGATCGTCGATCGTCACTCCCGCTTCGTGCCGATCGTCGATCATCGCTCCCACTCCGTGCTGATCGTCGATCGCCGCTCTTTCTCACTTAAACCTAGCCGGCAGATCGCAAGCTGGAGAAAGGAATGAAAACCAAAGATATTTTTTTTAATTGGGGGTGGAATTTAAGTAGTTAGGGTTTAATGAGTTAGATTAGAGATTTTGTTAATGAATTAAACCCGGCTTAGGGATGAAGTTAGCCCAGTCTACTAATTAGAAGAAACACGCATGCCGGTTTAGTTAAATCGGCGTTGGACTGCCATCGCGCGATGCTTAGTCAGAAAATCCAGAGAAAGAATTCCGGCTACATATGTAGCAGGATTGTTGTAACAACATCCAGGAATGAACCCCTTAAGCCGGTTCAACTGAACCGGGCGCTGAACCGTTGGCTGCGCGTTACAGGAGGAACAGGCAGAAAGCCAAATCGTGCTACATATGTAGTGGGTTTGTTATAACAAAATACGGGAATTTAAAATTTTACTTTCTCACCTTTTCTCAACCTTTCTTAATCCGTATTATTCTTGTCATAAGCTTCCAAACACTCTCCCCGAGATTCTCAAGCAAGATCGAGTAAGGATTATGGGCATTCTCCCTCCAAAATGAAAATTTTGTAATTAAAAACAAATTAACTTCTTTATATATATACATATAATTATAGGTCTAGTCGATGAGTTCCCTCCCACCAAGCGCTTTGTTTAGAACATCCCGGCCAGACGTTTTGCTTCAGAATTTTTTTGTTGATGACCATCGTATCACGATGATCATTATCATGAAAGTATTTCTTCAACCGTTGTCCGTTAACTTTGAACTTGGATTCATCATTCTCATTGCATATTGTAATTACTCCAAACGAGTATACCTCCTCCACCTGAAAAGGTCCAGACCAACGGGACTTCAATTTCCAGGGGAATAACCTTAATCTTGAGTTATACAGAAGGACGAGTTGGCCTTCTTTGAACTCCTTTCTTTTCAGTCTCAAATCATGTCATTTTTTTGTCCGTTCTTTATACAGCCTTGCATTTTCATAAGCATCAGACCTAATCTCCTCCATTTCATTCAAATGAAAAAGTCTATTCTTGCCCCCTGCGTGGAGAACGAAATTCAACCTTTTAATTTCCCAGTATGCCTTATGCTCTAATTCAACAGGCAGGTGACATGATTTTCCATATATCATCTTATAAGGGGTTAAGCCTATTGAAGTTTTGAATGTTGTCCTATATGCCCACAATGCATCGTTTAGTTTTTGCGACCAATCCTTACGTGTTGCGCTTACCGTTTTTTCTAGAATTGATTTTATCTCTCTGTTGGACACTTCAGCTAAGCCATTTGTTTGCGGGTGGTAGGCGAGGGTAATTTTATGAGTCACTCCATATTTTTTCAATAGTGATTTAAATTGCAAATTGCAAAAGCGTGCCCCTCCATCACTAATTATAGCCCTAGGTGTGCCAAATCTAGTGAAAATGTTAGACTTGAGAACTTTTAGTACAGCTTTGGCATCATTTCTGTGTGGCTATTGCCTCTACCCATTTCGAGACATAATCTACTGCTAGCAAAATATACAAATTTCCGTTTGAATTTACGAAAGGACCCATGAAATCTATCCCCCACACGTAAAATACTTCGACTTCTAGAATATTAGTCATAAGCATACTGACACCATGATGAATATTTCCAACCCTTTGACATCGGTCACAGTGTTTTACAAAGGTATGAGCATCCTTAAATAGTGTCGGCCAATAAAATCTTGCTTCTAAAACCATCATAGCAGTACAGTTTCCCCGAAAATGGCCTCCATATGGAGAAGCGTGACATTTTTCCAAAATACTTTGGAATACAACTTCAGGTACACACCTACGAATAACTTGATCATCACAGATTTTGAATAAGTATGGTACATCCCATAGGTAGAATTTCACCTGATGAAGAAACAATTTTCTTTGTTGGTAATTAAAATCCGGAGGGATCACTCTACTAACGATGTAGTTAACAAAATCTGCATACCACGGAGTGCTACCTTCTGTGATTGCTAGTATATGCTCATCAGGAAAATTTTCGCTGATCTCTACGTGACTATCCCTTTCACCCTCTTGCTCTAGTCGTGATAAATGGTGAGCTACCGGATTTTCAACTCCCTTCCGGTCCTTGATCTAAAAGTTAAACTCCTGAAGAAGGAGAACCCACCTGATGAGTCTAGGCTTTGCATCCTTTTTGTCCACTAAGTGTCGTATCGCGGCGTGGTCAGTGTAAACTACAACCTTAGAATGTATCAAATATACTCGTAACTTCTCAAATGCATAAACAACTGCAAGAAGTTCCTTCTCTGTGGTAGTGTAATTTATTTGAGCATTTATAAGGGTCTTACTGGCATAATAAATTACATGGAAGATCTTATCGTGGATTTGTCCTAACACGGCACCTACCGCGTAATTACTTGTGTCATACATGAGAATAAAGGATGATGACTAATCCGTCACTCTAACAATAGGTGTAGAAACTAAGCTTTTCTTCAATGTTTTAAAAGCCTCTAAACACTTATCATCGAAAACAAAGACGGTGTCGTTTTCAAGCAAATTACATAACAACTTAGTTATTTTTGAAAAGTCTCTTATGAACCGTCGGTAAAACCCTGCATGCCCTAAGAAACTATGAATGTCCTTGACATTCGTCGGTGGAGCGAGTTTTTCTATAACCTCCACCTTCGCTCGGTCAACTTCCAACCCCTTACTAGACACTTTGTGTCCTAAGACAATTTCTTCTTGTACCATGAAATGACACTTCTCCCAGTTTAACACTAAATTGGTTTCAACACACTTTCTCAAAACTTTACTTAATACTCTCAAACAAGCTTTAAATGATCGACCAAACATAGAAAAATCATCCATGAAAATTTTGATCCCCTCTTCCATTAACTCAGCAAGGAGAGCGATAATACAATGTTGGAATGTGGTGGGTGCATTACATAACCCGAAAGGCATTCTCCGGAATGCAAAAGTTCCAAATGAGCATGTAAAGAATTTAAGGATGATGTCACCAGATTTGACATTGCACCAAATGACTTAGAACAATTTCTAAATCTGTACATGCGTTGATTGATGCCTAGTGTCTCAATGATTTTGTACTATGATAGTTATCTATAGAAGTTTTGAGTGAAAGGCCTTTACTCGACGCGTTTGTACTTACAAAAATTATGTCTATCACTGAAGTGTTGAGTGTATGTTGTTCACTCGATGCTTTTGTCCTTTACACCTTTTATTGAGTAGGCTTCGAGTGTAAGTCCATCACTCGACACATTTTTACTTAACCAGATTTTCTTTGATAAGGCATAGAGGGTAAGACCTTCACTCAACGCTTTTGTACTTAACAACTTTTACTGAGATGGCGTCGAGTGTAAGTCCTTCACTCGATGCTTTTGTACTTAACAACTTTCTGAGCTTCTCTACTGAGGCTTTGAGAGAGTTGAACTGTCAACTCTTTTCATCCTTGGGCATTGAGTGATATGTAGTCGCTCAACGATTTTGGACTTAGGCATTTTCCTGACTTCCTCGACCATATTGACTACTTTCCAGCCATACTACTAATACACTAAACCTGTCTAATCACATAATTATGGACACCATGCACATATGAACTTAGACAAATATCAAATACATGTTTGTGAATATTATTCGCTTATGACCATCAAAAAATCTGAGACATTGTGGTTAATGCACCCTACATTATCCAAATTTTGTATGCGACGAGCCCTTAAGTTTCCCATCAAGGTGAGCTCTCTTGCATGAAGCTCCTTTATCTGGTGCTTGTATTATTCCCTTGATGTATGGGGTGCAATGACGGTGGATCGTCCTTGAAGCAAGGCATTGCCCGCAGGGGAGTTGGCGGGGGTTGGAATGCCACGCTCCCCTAACATCATGTTATAAGCAGTTTGAGCGCTCCACTTCATCATTGTTGTTGGTTGAAGGATTTATAAACTTATCAGAGCTTTTGGGAACACCTTCCCATAGACGGAGACAAATTGTTGAGGGTCAGCCAGTTTTCCCCAGTCTAGAGAAATTGGATTGCCTTAGCTCGGAGTCGGATCGGGAGTGCAAATAGTCAAAGTAAACCGCAGCAAATGACAAGAGGCTTTTTGGCATGGAAAACCCGAAAAGGGTAAAAAACTTGTTGGGTTTATATGAGAGGCACATCACATGTGCGCAACAGAATAAGGAATCAAAAAAACCTAAAGATAAATGGATCTTGTGATGAACATTGATCAAGAAGTAATACAACTTTATATAAAAGAATAGCTTAACGGGATTGAGTCGGCACTCAACCAAGATGCTCCAAAAGGTAGGTCTCTGTCCAGCGAGTGAGTCCATGCAAAAACAATATGTGGATCTACGGTTATCCACACAAATGGGAGAATGTTGGCACTTCGTCAAATGAAATTTGGGAAGGAAAACGAAAAGCACTCTACGTCTTCACAGACTACTAGGTTTGCACTAGAAGAGGCGGCGTCGACGGGCACCAGAATCGGGCTGAGCGATGGCGAGGGGATCAGAACTCCCAAAAATGTTTTCCGTCAGCTCTTCAGGATCCTCTCGGGCTTAGCACAGTACATACAAAAAACCCTAAGGCATCTTTTATTTATACCCAAAGGAATAAACACATGTAAATCATCGTTATTGGCAGACCCATAACTTATGGAATTTACTCGAGACATATTCGTTGAGATGACTCTAGATGTCTCGACGAATCGTCGAAATGACACGAGATAACTTTACGAATTTCTCGAGAAGACTCAAGACACATTTGTCAAAATAACTCGGGATGATTCGACAAATTCGTCGAGATGACTTTGACTCATTCGTCGAAATGACATGAGATAATCCGACAAATTCTTTAAGATGACATGAGATAACTCGGGATAACTCGACAAATTCGTTGAGATGTCTTGAGATAAGTCGGCGAATGTACTTGTCCTCTCGAATTCCAATTCAGTCAAGTGCTTGGTCATTCACTCATACCATATATGAGAAAGAACAACACAATTCATTCCTCCAACTTCTCCAAACGCTCTTATGTGCGACCCTTGTAACACCTCCATCCATCACTTGAAATATAACAAAGGGTCCGGCTGGGGCCCCGCTCCATATCACATAGACAGTCGACGAAGTTACATGTTAATATCAAAGACTAAACGAATCTTAACTCAGAGCATTCTAGCGGAAGCTTCAAGGGTTAAATTTTTGAACTCAAGTATCACAGTAATGTCCATAATATATTCACTGGAATGTACTTACAAAATACATAAAAGTTACTATCGTCAGCAATAGTCACAGTCGCCCGGCGACAGTCAACAATAGCTAAACTATTATAGCCTTAAGGCTTTACAATTATTCTTTAGAAGTGTGGTTTATAGACATTGACGAGCAGGACGACCACACATGAAAGAAATAAAACTTCGCTTGGCCTTCGAGGGCCAACATAGCTTCAGAGCTGCAACCTGCTATTTCCCGCTCGGCTCTCCAGCACCTGCACAGGGACAATCGTCCAAATGGTGGCAAACAAGGCAACGGTCAGCTTACAGCTGACCAATTTATAACGATCCTACCCAATTTCCTAGGCAATAGTATTCCTTCCCTACAGGCATATCATTAACACATAGATATATCACAAGAAGGTACAACTTAAGCATCATTCAATATATCACAAACGAGTGCCTCAGTGGCCAAATGTTTCGTGTACTCAGGGCATATTCTTGGTCTATCGGATTACCAGGGTCCCACACCATTCAGACATCTGAGACTTGACGGTCAACTTTAAGAATTTCTAGTCTTTCCAGCCACAGGCCTAAGACTCTCATTATGCACTCTAACGACGCCAATTACTTTAGGTACTCTAGTCGGATGGACATAACATGAGTACAGTTCAGTTATTTCCCATTGCTCAAATCGCCAGGGTCAACTCCGACGGTCACATCCATCATGGCGAATGACAAGACGCGGGTCAGCCTCCCCTTTCTCGTTCGGCTCACTAGCCTTTCTAGAGCTCACAACTCACACTAGCCATACGGTCTCCGAGAGACTGGCTTCATCAATAAAATGCTATCTAGAAGATATCTCCTGGCATTAGCGACAGAATGCTCTTCTATCTCCAGACTCAGCCACCAGTGGAACATCTTCCTATCCAAAACCATACATCATACTGTAGTGCCAGAAAATGGATCTTTCACAGTAATCATAGCTCACCAAGAGCTATCGTTAGCGATACTCACTATCATCCGGTGATATCTAACAATTGTGCAAACTATGGAATTTTGGGGGTATTTTCCTGGAGCACACCTCCAGTACTTCCTGCTACTCTCATTTCACAGGTATAACCCACAAACTCCATAAACTATCTATTTATACTCGGAGATTTCTCCGACATGCAAAATAAAATATCACCAATCTAGACCAACCTATTCGGATGGGCTTCACACAACATACCTATTACGTACTACGATTTCTGGATTCTATATGCAAAACCACCTAGGGATATCACGTATCAACCCATCGGAATTCCATCGATTCTCCACCTTTTGGTGGGGGATTTCATGCATATGCAAAAGAAGGACTTCACTTGTCCAAGAAAGAAGATTGTTACCTTCAGATTTCATTTCGGAGCCATGAACGAGCTTTTTATCTGGCTGGAAAGGAGCACCTCACTTTCCCTTTCACGAATCTTGCCTCAATTCTTGATTCTGACTCCTGGATCTCCTTCACCAAGCCTTACTAAGCTCAGCCTCAATCTTCTTCTCCCTTAGCTCTTTTCTCTGAAGAGTTTGGATGAAAAGGAGGAGAAAGAGTGAGAAGAAGAGAAATGACTTCTCTTTTCTCCACTCCTCTGCTTAAGTGACCTTGGGATTAATCTCAGCCATATGATCATTTCATCCAGTGAAAGCAATGCTACGATTTCAGCTGACAAGACAAACTTAACGCTATCGCCTGGCGATATCCGCTATCGCCTGAGCGATATTGTCGATAGCCGCTTTGACCTCAGTCAACCACCGTTTTGGTCGTCGTCCGGTCATCCGACACGTGTGCAGCCATACGTGGCAGTATCGCCCGGCGATACTCACTATCGCCACTCTAATAGCTCACTCAATGCTTCGTCGAGTGCGTTGAGTCTACTCAACGCTTCGTTGAAAGCGGCGAGTGCTATCGCTATCACCAGTGATACCCACTGTCACCCGACGATAGCCACTTTTAAGTTCTATTTTCCAGTTTTTGGGATGTTACAACCTTGTAGGCTCATATTGCATTGGCAGTGAAAATACCTATTTGACCACTTCTAGATCGTCATGGTAACACCAACAAAACCATGTCACTGGATCTATACTGAGCCATAATCCACTAGTTTCTTGGAGATTATAGAGATGAAGATTTGATCTCAGAGGGCAAAAAGCTGCTACTCCATTACAAGTATAAAGTACAAAAAGCGAGGAAAATCAGCTAAGTACTCGGAGTCTCGATGAAGCACTCCAGCCTTGGAATGTTGCTGAGCTCACGGAACCTTGGTGGGAGCGTTCCAGCTGGAAAATACTCTAAGTCCACAAAAATTTTGGAGAGAGCACTCTTGTTGAAGCAGAGCCTTGATGGGAGCCCTTGTGTGAAGGCGGTTGACATGGCTTGGAGCTTGCCGAAACCCCAGCGCATGGAGAGAAGCATAATGAATTCTTAAGTGGAGAATCGACCTAAGTCCACGATCTCGCCGGAAAATCTCAGAGCTCTCTCTTGCTGCTGGAGTTGCTTGTAATCAAATGAAGTGTTGGGGGCCATTTTATAGTTTTTTGGAGGGTAATGGCGGTGTTTGTGCCGGGGAGTAATTTGTGTTGTCGAATGACATCGCTCTGTTTTAGTCACCGGGAACACCAAATTTAGCGAAATGACGGAAGTGCCCCCCGTGCAGTTCTGGCTGCCCGGGCAAGGTGCCCGACGGTGGTGGTTGCCAAAGGAGGAGGCGGCCGGAGACGGCAGGGGTCATCAGCGGCAGTGGTTGCGGTCGGCTGGCGTATGCAGAAGCGCACGGCGCACGCGCGCGACAACTCTACACATGCTACGAGAGCATGCGTGTTGCGTACTCTGAGTGCGAGCACGCGACCACGCTGGAAGTGCGTGTGGCTGCGTGACACGCCCACGGCCGCACTGCACGCCCACGACCTCGTATGTGCGCCCACGGTTGTTCTTTGCCCTATTCTTGGGTATTTTGAGGCCTTTAGGCTGAGCGCGGCTTTTGGTGTGTGGCTTGTCTGGTCAGATTGGCTTTCCCCCGCATCCTTGGCCAAATTCCTTTTGGTTTGACTTTAGAAAAATTTGAGGAACCCCATGACAAGTAATTATATGTAACCTAAAATAATACAAGAATAATGAAAATTTGCCTAATGTGTTATAAGGATTCATTTTGCCTTTTGAGAAGTCTCTAGTAGCGCGACTTTAATATTTTCTTGGATCTCAATGACATGCAAACTTATTGTTAACAATTTAGGATTTATTTGAGGCAGCGTCTTTATTCTATGAGTTTGGATTAAAATGCTCTCATCATAGGATGCATGTTTAGCCATGCAATTATTATTGTCAGTGAAAGTGAGGGGTTAGATCTGGAATACTCTAGGGGGGAGGGTGAATAGAGTATCCTTAAAAACTTTTCAAATTGTGTAGTAAATAAAATAATGCAGAATATAAAATAATTAAACACAAACACAACAGTTCTAATTAGCACAACCACAGCAAGAACAAAAATAAAAGGGCAACCAGATAACACAAGAATTTATAGTGGTTCCCCAACCTGGGTACATCCCCTCTTCTACCACTCTGGTAGGAATCCACTCAGATTTTTGATCAGGTGCCTGACAACAATGAGATTTTGAGCAGGTGCTCAAAAACCAATCCTCAAGTCTTTTGGTCAGGTGACTTGCAACCAGGAATAACTTTTGAAGTGAGTTAAGAACCCTTTACACAGTGGGGGGATGAGAGATGATTTTGTATTCTCTTTCTCAAGTTACAACTAAGAAGACTTAAGTGGATATGATGTTAGCAAAAGGCTCCCCCTGAGGTGTTGAATGGTTCAGGAAGATGGAGCTTTGCTTTAGGGTGATAGGCCTTCAATCTTTCAGCTTTGACCAGACAAAGTACAGGAACTTCTTGACAGATAGAGGATTTGTTGTCCTTTGAAGTATCCTGGAGTGTAGAAGGAAGAAGACTCTTGATTTTGATTTGATGTTCTTCTTCTTTAGATTGCTGATATTCTTTTGGTCTAGATCTTGTATGTCTGTATCAGATTTCTCTATATGTGTATCAACGTTATGTCGAGAGAGAGAGGCAGAGAAATCCTTGTTGCAGACTAATTGTTTTCTTCCTGACTTGCCGATCCTCTGTTTAGGAGAAGAGAAAATCTCTTTTATATTTTCCAAATAAGTTTGCTTTTGAAATTTGAAATTCTTCTGCATTCAATGCTGATGGCCTGGAGAATATTTTGCATTGAATGATTTCCCAAACTGTCCCATTGAAAAATAGCAACCAATAATCCTGATGAAGACCGTAATCAATGCTTGCTTCTAATGGTAATATTCAGAGAATATTTTAACATTGATTACTCAGGAATTCTTGTCATTGAATAAGGACAGATGGATGAAAATAACTAAGTCTGGAATCGTCGAACAGAGAACAAAATTCATCGAGCTGAGTCCATAGTTCGTCGAGCTGAGAAGTTAAGTTCGTCGATCTGATAATAGCTGTTCGTCGAGCTGAGATCCACAATCGTCGATCGCAGAACAGACAACTGTTTTCTCCAGAACCTTGTCAATTCTGTGCATGAAGTTCGTCGAGCTGAGAATTTGACTTCGTTGACCAGAGTTCAGTGAAGTGTTTTTGGACTTAGATATTTCTGGAATGAAATGCTGAAGTAGAGTATCTAGTAATCGTCAACCTGAGAACTGGGTTCGTCGAACTGAGAACTATTTTCGTTGAGCTGAGAACTTCTAACTTCTACTAGATAACTCTTGCCAATGTGGTCTAAGTTCGTCGAGATGAGTCCACAGTTCTTCTTTAACTTCTTGACACAGCTTCTGTGGAATGTGTCGACACAAGTCCTGTGTGTCGACACAATTGCTTCTTGTATTGACATAGTTGTTATTTTGACAGAAATCTGGAGTGTGTCGACACAAGTCCTGTGTGTCGACACAATTGCTATCGACAGATGTTTTGTGTGTCGACATAAGTCCTGTGTGTCGACACAATCTGGCTTCTGGTGTCGACATAGTTGATGTCGACAGATGTTCTGTGTGTCGACACAAGTCCTGTGTGTCGACACAATCTGGCTTCTAGTGTCGACACAGCCTTTCCGAAGTGTCGACACAATTTCTTGAGTCTCTGGCAGTCTGTTGAAAACTGGTCCATGTGATGTTGATTCTAAGGACTTGGCCTAGACTCTAGGACACAACCATAACCCAGGCTATACATGATGGGTCATATGATCCTAACTTAGTGAACCTAGCTCAAATCCAACTAGGGATCCAACAATCTCCCCCTATTTGGGTGAGATCACTAATTACAGACTCAAACTAAACTTGAAAGTAAACAAAGCAAGAAAACATATATCTGGCAGAGAAAACTAACACATGCAGCAGATATATATATACAATAAGCTTTGTATCAAAAATTAGAAAGCAGTTTTAAGCAAACTCAGAAAAACTAAAGATAATCGAAGTATCATTTCTTTTGCTTTTTCCCTTTGAGCTTCTCTTCTTTTCTTTTCTCTCCAGACTGAGTGAAAATGATTTCCCTATTGGGATCTGCAGCTTGCACCTTTGTCATTGTCATATCAGCAGCCCCTATGATCTTTAGAGATGTAGCCCTGGGCACTACTGCTTCTGGATGCAGTTTCATATAGTCATCAACATTGAAAAATTTATTAGCTTTTTCAAACCTGTTGAGCTCTTCCTTCCTGTATTTTGATATAGTAGTATATTCTGACGGATCCTTCCCTTCAGCTCTGGCTTTGTTGATCATAGAAAGGCCAACCAGTTCTTGGAACCTGACCATCCTAGATGTTGTTGCTGTTTTAGGATCTTCATATGGTACAGGTGGGGAAGGAGGTCTCTTGGGGCTTTCAGCTTTTTGATGTTTAGGGAGTTGTTGTTGTAGCTGTTGTTGATGCTGCTACTGTTGAGTTTGGTGCTTCTTCCCTGAAGAGTAGTATCTCTGCTGGCTGCTTCCTGGGGATGAGGACCTACCCTGATGCCTTTTATAAGTCTGAAACTGAATAGTCCTTTGAGATGTTGTGCCTGAAGCACCAGCAGCTGGAGGAGGAGGTGGAGGAGGATCCTTTCTATATCTTTGAGTAGGAGGAGGTGAATACCTTCTGCTCTTCTTTCTCTCTTTCTGTTCATTCTTGGACAACCACATCCAAGCAGGAATTCCCTTGTAAGGAGTGATCTTCTGGAGGATATGGTAAGGGGTGTCATTTGCTGGATTGGAATTTGGAGTAGGAGGTGGAGGTGCTTTCCTTTTCTTAAAAACTTTCATTTTCTTGGGATCTTCATCTGAGTCCTCATCTTCATCCTCATCATCATCAGAAGATTCTTGTGGATTATCATATAGTGAATCCAGTGCTTTGAGAGCCTCTACAGAAATTAGAGGTTTCTCAGGCTGGGAGGGAGCTGGAGGAGGAACTGCAACTGGAGCTGGAACAGGAACTGGAGAGCTGTACATGACAGTGCTTTCAACAACTGTCTTATTTTCTTCTTCAATATCAGCCATGATCAGAGAATTAAGATCAGACATGGGATAATCATCCATTACAAAACTTGGAGCAGAAATGGTTTCTGGAGGGGATGAAACACTGACTGAATCAGCCTTAGGTGGAGATGGAATGGCTGTAATCTTTGGAGTAGCAAAAATGTCTTTGAGTTGCTTGACAACTTTAGGACTTATTGGAGAGGAATAAGGAATAATAGCCAAAGATGGCTTAGTACTGTCAGCTGGAGGAAAGCTCAAATAAGCTGTATCAAAAATTCTCAAAAGATTTACCAAATCTACTGTGAGATTAATAATGAAATCACCAATAATAATTATTTCTTCTGTTACTGACTCATCAATGTCCATGTCAGTTTCAATAAAATGAATAAAATCAAATAAATCTTCATCATCTGCTGTAAATAAATCTGCATCATCTGTTGCTGCTGCTACTGCATCTTCTGGAACTGTTACTGCTATAGCTTCTTCATCAAGTATCTCCCCCTGCCTGGTTTCAGTGCTAACTGGAGCCAGGCCCCTAACTAAAGAGGGGGCAGCAGATACGACATTTATTTGAGCAGCAAGGGAGGATATAGAAGTAGCAAGAGGTGAAATAGCCTCTGCTATAAGATTTTTGAGGAGGGGAGTAAGTAGGGCAAGAAGAGATGAAGGGGTGGATGGTTCCAAGGGTAGATTTGCAGATGGTGGAAGGGAAGGTGTTTGAGTGGAAACAGATGGAGGAATGGAAGTTTATGGTGGAGTAGGATTGATAGCATTTTGCATGTTTGTATCTTGTGTAGAAGGAGTGTTGAGAGGGGAGGAGAGTAGATTGAATGTTGGGATGTTGGCTAGATGGGGAGGTAAGGGAGATGAAGGTGGTGAGGGAATGTGGGTATCATGGGGGGACTGAGGTGGGGTTGGTTGTGGTGATTAAGATGGAGAAGGTTGATGATATTCCTAAGGAGGGGAAGAGGGGATGTCTATTGGTGGAGAGGTGGCAGGAGATGTAGCTAGAGTAGGAACATGAACAGGTTGTTGTGGTTGTTGTTGTGTTTGTTATTGGGTTTGTTGGAGAGGAGGAATGGTGGAAGATGATGGAGGTGTAGGAGGGATCTCTTCAGAAGGGTGGGAAGTGGCTAGATTAGCCCTTATACTTTCAGAAGCTCTTGTGGCAGAGGGAGCCTTGGAGGGCTTTGTGATGGTCCTCTCCCACTTGCCAAACAGGGCACAAGTGTGCCTTTTGCTGGCATTAATGAATATGGTCGGGGAGACCAGGAATTCAACAGCTTTTTCTTTCAAGAAGATCCCCAGGATCCTTCCAAAACTGACTTCCTTTTTATTATTCTTTTTCTTAATAAGATCAAACATGATCTGTGCCCAGTTCAACTTTTTCTTGTTCACCACTGCACACATAACCAGAAAATGGTGCCTGGTTATATATTCATGTGCAGTGTACTTGCCCATCAAGACTTTCCCTACTATATCTGCTAAGAATTTAAACTTTACAGACATATGTTTCTTCAACAACTTGTTTTGGGTTTGTCCAGAATAACCCATTTGACTAAGCATCTCATCATACTCATCAGTATCCATGTCTAAATCCTCTTCACCATTACTTAAGTCAAATATTTCTATTAAAATGGCGGGAGTGAGAGAAACGACATTACCCGCGATTGTTCCAATCATGGTGTTATCATCTATTGCAGAAGAAGTATATACCCATTCCCTGATTTCTGTGCCAGAGATCTTTATCCTGGTGGAGAGTAGAGTTTTCAATTTTTGATCTTCAAGAAGTTGTCGGATGTCCAGGAAGATGGGGTCGGATTGTTGGAAAGAGTCGAAATCCACATCGAATCCAGTATCAAATTTCATTGCTGCAAGGGTTCCCGCTGGAATCGCCATTTGAGTACCTGCAAGAGAAAAACGATGATCAAGTGCAAGGGAACTGAAGGCGCAGGACAGAGGTCAAAGAAAATCTAGATATAAGGTTTTCTAGAATATGAATCGACAAACTCCATTCCACGAAAATTAAGAAATTCTTCGACCTGAGATCAACGAAATAATTGATAGTTAAATGATTCGTCGAGCTCAGTCTAAAGATTTGAAGACATTTTGTCGAGCTCCGTTCGACGAAAGTTTTCAAAAGCAGATTCGTCGATCTCCGTTCGAGGAAAACAACTTCACTCATAGAGAGTTCGTCAACCTCCATTCGACGAATATCTCAAGAACTTTTCTCTGTTCGTCGAGTGTAGACAGAAACTAAACTAAGTCTTCTCCATTGATCATTCCAAGCTAATTTATAAATAACAAGTGATTTCTCTCATCCAGAGGTTTGGTGAATATATCAGCTCTTTGTAAATTAGTGTAGTTATAGACAAAATTAACTTGGTTTTTGTCTACACACTCTCTAATGAAATGATGTCTAATATCTATATGCTTGGTACTACTGTGATGAAATAGATTTTGTGCTATGACTATAGCACTTGTGTTATCACAGAACATAGTTGAATTATTTAAGTTGAGACTATAGTCCAGTAGTTGATTCTGAATTCACAACATCTGTGAACAGCAACTGCCAGCTGCAATGTATTCTGCTTCAACAGTTGAAGTGGACACAGATGATTGTTTCATACAGAACCAAGACACTAATCTCATACCTAGGAACTGGCAAGTTCCTGAAGTACTTTTTCTGTCAACCCTGCATCCAGCAAAGTCAGCATCTTAATATTCAGTAAAATCAAATTCTAACTCAGTGGGATACCATAGACCTAGACTAGGACAACTCTTTATATATCTCAAAATTCTTTTTAAGAAAATTAGGTGAGATTCTTTAGGGTTCACCTGGAACATAGCACAAAGGCATGTGACAAACATAATATTAGGTCTGCTTGCTCTAAGGTACAGTAGGGACCCAACAATGCCACTATATAGTTTCTAATCCACAGGTTTCCCATGTGCATCAGAGTCTATTACAGCATTTGTAGCCATGAGTGTTTTCTTTGCTAAGGTATCAGCCATCCCAAACTTCCTTATAAGCTCTTTAGCATATTTGGCTTGGGAGATGAAAATGTCATCAGAGAGCTGCTTCACTTGGAGACCAAGGAAGTAGGAGAGCTCACCCATGCTACTCGTTTCAAATTTTGAATGCATGAGGTCAGAGAACCTCTTGCATAATTTGGAATCAGTAGACCCAAATATGATGTCATCCACATATATTTGTACAAACAAGGTTTGATCCTTATGATGTCTAGTGAAAATTATTTTAGCTACTATGCCTCTAATGAATTTATGCTCTATCAAAAAGCTAGCTAGGGTCTCATACCAAGCTTTTGGAGCTTCCTTTAGACCATAAAGAGCTTTATACAATTTAAATACATGATAAGGATGAGTTGGGGAGACAAAACCTGGAGGTTGTTCAACATAAACCTTTTCTTTAAGTACTCCATTCAAAAATGCACTCTTCACATCCATTTAATACACCTTGAATTTCTTGTAGGCAGCATAGACCAGAAAGATTCTAATGGCCTCTAACCTTGCAACTGGTGCAAAGGTTTGATCATAATCTATGCCTTCTTCTTGTCTATATCCTTGAGCAACAAGGCTAGCCTTTTTCCTCACAATTATACCTTGAGCATCTAGTTTATTTCTATATACTCATTTGGTTCTAATGATTGGGTAGTCTTGGGGTATTGGAACCAAATCCCAAACTCTACATCTCTCAAATTGATTTAGTTCCTCTTGCGTAGCAATGATCCAGTAGGGATCCTGCTCAGCATTATGTATAGATTGATGTTCAACCTGAGAGAGAAAACATGCATGCATCAAATCATGGTTGAGTTGATGCCTTGTCTGTACACCAGCTGATATGTCTCCAATCACTTGAGATCTAGGGTGATCCCTTAGTGTGACAAGATCATTTGGTGGAGTTAGTTCTGCAATAGCATTTTGAATTAATTCCTCTTGTGGAATTATATTTGCTGTTGGATGAGGTTCACCACAACAGTCCTAAAGAAACTTTTCAAAATGTGTAGTAAATAAAATACTGCAGAATATAAACTAATTAAACACAAACACAGCAGTCCTAATTAGCACAACCACAGTAAGAACAAAAAGAAAAGGGTAACCAGACAACACAAGAATTTATAGTGGTTCCCCAACCTGGGTACATCCACTCTTCTACCACCCTGGTAGGAATCCACACAGACTTTTGATTAGGTGTTTGACACCAATGTGCTTTTGAGCAGGTGCTCAAAAACCAATCCTCAAGTCTTTTGGTCAGGTGACTTGCAACCAGGAATAACTTCTGAAGGGAGTTAAGAACCCTTTATATAGTGGGGGGATGAGAGATGATTTTGTCTTCTCTTTCTCAAGTTACAACTGAGAAGACTTAAGTGGATATGATGTTAGCAAAAGGCTCCCCCTGAGGTATTGAATGGTTCAGGAAGATGGAGCTTTGCTTCAGGGTGATAGGCCTTCAGTCTTTCAGCTTTGACCAGACAAAGTACAAGAACTTCTTGAAAGATAAAGGATTTGTTGTCCTTTGAAGTGTTTTGGAGTGTAGAAGGAAGAGGACTCTTGATTTTGATTTGATGTTCTTCTTCTTCAGATTGCTGATATTCTTTTGGTCTAGATCTTGTATGTTTGTATCAGATTTCTCTATCTGTGTATCAACATTCTGTCGAGAGAGAGAGAGGCAGATAAATCCTTGTTGCAGACTAATTGCTTTCTTCCTGACTTGCCGATCCTCTGTTCAGGAAAAGAGAAAATCTCTTTTATATTTTCCAAATAAGTTTGCTTTTGAAATTTGAAATTCTTCTGCATTCAATGCTGACGGCCTGGAGAATATTTTGCATTGAATGATTTCCCCAACTGTCTCATTGAAAAATAGTAACCAATAATCTTGATGAAGACCGTAATCAATGCTTGATTCTAACGATAATATTCAGAGAATATTTTAGCATTGATTACTCAGGAATTCTTGTCATAGAATAAGGACAGATGGATGAAAATAACTAAGTCTGGAATCGTCGAACAGAGAACAGAGTTCGTCGAGCTGAGTCCACTGTTCGTCGAGATGAGAAGTTAAGTTCGTCGATCTGATAATAGCTGTTCGTCGAGCTGAGATCCAAGATAGTCGACCGCAGAATAGACAACTGCTTTCTCCAAAACCTTGTCAATTCTGTGCATGAAGTTCGTCGAGCTGAGAATTTGACTTCGTAGACCAGAGTTCAGTGAAGTGTTTTTGGACTTAGATATTTCTGGAATGAAATGCTGAAGTAGAGTATCCAGAAATAGTCGAACTGAGAACCGGGTTCGTCGAACTGAGAACTAGTTTCGTTGGGCTGAGAACTTATAACTGCTGCTAGATAACTCTTGCCAATGTGGTCTAAGTTCGTCGAGCTGAGTCCACAGTTCTTCTTTAACTTCTTGACACAGCTTCTGTGGAATGTGTCGACACAAGTCTTGTGTGTCGACACAATTGCTTCTTGTCTTGACATAGTTGTTATTTTGACAGAAATCTGGAGTGTGTTGACACAAGTCCTATGTGTCGACACAATTGCTGTCGATAGATATTCTGTGTGTCGACACAAGTCATATGTGTCGACGCAATCTAGCTTATGGTGTCGACATAGTTGATATCGACATATGTTCTGTGTGTCGACACAAGTCCTGTGTGTCAACACAATCTGGCTTCTGGTGTCGACATAGACTTTCCGAAGTGTCGACATAATTGCTTGAGTCTCTGGCAGTTTGTTTAAGGCTGGTCCATGTGATGTTGATTCTAAGGACTTGGCCTAGACTCTAGGATACAACCATGACCCAGGCTATACATGATGGGTCATATGATCCTAACTTAGTGAACCTAGCCCAAATCCAACTAGGGATCCAACAGTCATCACCAAGTTAGAAAATGGATGAAGTTCCTTATGTGTGGTCCGTCATTCACAAATGACGAGAATGACGATCCTTAGCCATCATGTTTATGATCGATGACGCCATGCCAAACTGACAATTTGTAACGCCCCGAAACTCAAAAGAGGGACGGACACCGTTTAGAGCCAAGTTTGCTGCCTGGTAAGGGTCACACAGCCCGGGACATGGGCGTGTCCAGGGCCGTGTCGTGCTCGGGTTCGACAAATTTCCGTGTGGTTGACGAAATATGTTCGACGATCTTTGGAGGTCGGGCACACGTCCTGAGACACGGGCATGTCCATGGCCGTGTCCCGCTCTGCGTCGGCAGAGTGATGTCGAGAGAGGCACAAGGCCTGGGACACGGGTATGTCCAAGTCAGACACGGGTGTGTCCAGGTCGGACACGGGCGTGTTCAGGGCCGTGTCCTTCTCTGTGTTAGCCGATTTATGTCTTATATGGTACACGGCCTGGAACACGGGCGTGCACAGGCCGACACGGCCGTGTCTAAGACCGTATCCTGGTGGGGACGTGATGGTTTCCTGTGTCACTTTAGGGACACGCCTCGTGACACGGGCGTGTCATAATCTGACACTGGCATGTCAAGCAGTACACGGGCATGTTTGAGCCCGTTTCCTATTCTGTCTTCGATGATCGGCTTCAGATCGAGAGACACGACCTGTGACACGGGCATGTCACAGGCCGTGTTCGTTCCAGGAAAATGATTTTAAGTACGAATCATGGTCGTCCGTTTCCTTCTTTTGTGATCCAAGGGCCCAAGGCTGTCCTTGCTGAGTTAAAGCCAGGAATAAGGTTTGAAACCCTCATTCCACTTTGAACTTTATCTTTATAAAGCTTTAGAGAGATGGGAGAGCAAGGAAGAAGGAGGAGGAGAGATCCGGCCGCTGGTGGAGCTTCGGCGCCCCAAATCGCATGCCGAGTTCAGATCTACGGAGGCGAGGCCGTTGTAGTGCTTTTCATCTGTCTAGATCTTCATGGCGCCAAAGAGAAACACAAGGGTAACGATTCTCTTCTTGGACATGTGAAATCCTCTTTCTTTCTGCACAGGAAACCCGCTCTCGCGAGTATGCGATGAGTGTGAGGTGTTCCTTCGGGTGGATATGAATAGTCCTCCTTATTTTGCATGTAGAGTCCGGAATCGAAGTATGGACATAGGCATGGTGTGTGAAGCCTACCCGGACAAGTTGGTCTGCATCGGTGATGTTTCATTATGTATGGATAGCCGGAGAAGACTCCTTGTCAATGGTTATTTTCTAGTTTTCTACGTGGTAGATTGCAACGGGGAATCTTGGGGACTAACTCCAAGGTGCACCCGGAAATCTGGGCAGAAGCGTGATTCTGCCATCTTGGTGGCATGGGAGCCAACTTGCACATAACTGGGTTATGTAAAATGTGTGATCGGTTTGGGACTCGGGAAAGTTTGACCCGCGCCTATGGCTTAGACTGACAGGGCGGTGTGAGCAACAAGTTAGGTGGCATACATGGAGGGTCTTAGGCTTAGGCCGGAAAGACTATAATGCTCACGAGATTTGTCGTCCAAGAGACGGTGGTGAGCCCGCGGATTTTGTCCGGGTTCACCGAGAATGTGCCCTGAGAGCACGGGGTGTGTGGTCGTGCGAGCCTACGCCTGTGGTGAAGTGTAATTTCGTTATATTATTTGGCTATATTAATAAAGTGCATAGAAGGAGCATCGCCGCCCAGGGTAAAGGGGGAGGGGTCGTTATAATTTGGTCAGCTTTAGTTGACCGTTGCTTTTGTTTGCCACCACTGTGGTGGATTGTTGATTGCAGGTGCTGCGGAGCCTAGTGGCAAATAGCGGGCAAAAGCCCTTGTTGCTGAGCCGACCCTCGAAGGCTTATGCTAATGTTACTTTTATTCTCATGTGTGACTGGCCCGCGTGCCGATGTTTGGAAGACACTATTTGTTTAAAGTAAACTCTTGTAAGGTCATAAGGCCAAGTACTTTGTGTATTTGTACGCTCATTCCTTTTGGGTTATTTATAGTGAACATTCATGCTGTGACTGAGTTCTTTCTTTTCAACATTTAAAATGCTTCCGCTAGGATGTGCTCTGTGTAGGACGTTTGTTTTTGGAAGGATGGTTTCATTTAGTAACTCTTCCGTCTGTCCGTAGTATATGACGCCGGGCCCCGGCCGGACCTATTGCTATAAGCCATGTGACGGATAGAGGTGTTATACCCTTAATCATAATTGAGTCTAATACTATTAGGCAATTAGCTCCTTTCAAGTTGTTCGAATGAAATTGTGGCTATAAATATGAATATAAATTTATTGTCTTAATTGAAAATTTAATTTGACATAAAGTAGTCGACATTAAAATAAATTTGAAATTTTATTACGGTAGAAATTAACTTCCTAATGCATAGAAATCACAAGATCTTATACATAAATAAATAAATGGTGTTATATTGGCTGTCCCTATATGACTATTGGTAGCCAGAAGGATACTGGCACCTCAAATATTAACTTTTTAAAAAAATAACTAAACATTATTAATTACTAGAATAACTCAAAAAGACAGAGATAGCAGTCCATAGTCCTACAAAATAAACACAATCCAAAAAATCATGTAGATAATAATTTCATAAAAAATCCAATTAAACCATATTTTAATGGTTGTTCATAATCTTTGATCTCTCAAAATGAAGTTTTCCTAGAATATTGAATTTAACAATTAATTGTATATAAAATTTTCTTAAAAAGTTATGAATGATTTGCGTACAAATGTTATTAGAGAGCACACCATTTTTTTGCATACTATTAAAATTTTATATATTGCTTCGATAGTGACATGTTATCTTGCAATCTGCATATGTAACTTATTTAATATTATGTCAAACCAGTATTTGTATTCGAAAAATATTAAGTGATTATATGCATATCATGATGATCTTACAGTCGTGTGATGAACGGTATGTCTCGTTGTTCTGCAACATCCGTATGATATCTTGTCCAAATAGGGAATACTTATGGTAGTGGACATTCTTCGCACAATCACAAATATATATAATGATTTTCATTTATAAAAGCAAGACAAATAAGCTTTCGAGTCTCAGGGGGAGCTGAATATAGTGAAAGGAAAGTGAACGACTGCTAAAGTGATAAATGAACAAATTGGACGTTGTAGCAAGATGCAATTACCAAATTCATGTCCGACATCGTTAGCCACTTCTCTACCAGGGCCGGGACCATTTGACAATCTAAGGAGTTTAACAATTGAAACCTTTTAGCCATTCCGAAGATGTTAGTATTGAACACCTCATGCTGATTTATTTCTTGGCTATGATCTTGACAGACTTTATTCCAGTTAACGTTCATGTAAACTACATCACTAATGACTCTATATCCGCAATGGTAATCACTTATCACATCAACAACATCTATGATATGCGAAGAGATGTAAGACGACATTAGATTTCTAATTTTTTTCTATAAAGTGTACGCTTTAGTTCCCCATTCCTTCCTTCTTGCCCGTTTAATATTAATTTTTTCTGATTTTTGGTCAAGCATCAAGACATGTTCAAAGTGCGAAGGATCCCTATTTGTGGATTTGTAATCTTCCGAAAAATCTTTACAACTGCAAAATGTTCTATTTGCTAAAAAAATATTCTATTTGTTATGAAATGTTGTCCGACATCAACAAAAAATTTCTCGGAGTCATCTTCATACGCCACTAATTGCATACATTCTTCTGAACTCATAATAATCAAGCACCGTAAATGAAAAAATACTTTATAAACACTTAATATGTGATGATTGTTGAAACCGAAAACTCGGCCTCTCGTAGAGTCCACCTTTGGGGAAAGGGATGATCGCACACCTACTTCTCTCCTGCAAGCAAAACAACAAAGAGAACAAAGTGAACAGGACCCAAGGGCTCGGCGAGGAGGACCCACCACTCACCCGGAAGATCTTAGAGCGCTTCCCCTCCTTAGCCAAAGGACGAGATAAGGCTACCTCAGAAAGCGCTAAAAGACTAAGGAGCAAGTGAGATTGAAAGCGTGCTTTCTGAGGTGCCCCTTGGGTCTTATTTATAGAATTCTGAGAACGGCCTGCAAATAGCCAACCTCCGCTATTTTGAACATCTATGTGCATCCCAACTTGGTCTGTCAAAAACATAACTCTGTTGTTCTTACATGCTATTCGCACCCATGGGAAGGGAATCCAGGTAATTTCACCTCTGGGCCCCACTGGGCCTGTCCCAGGGATATGGAGGTCAGCTCGTCACTACTCACTTCTCGCATGGGGCGGGTGCGACCTGACTCCCGCAGCTCGCCTTTTCCTCTTGCGCGAGCGCGAGCCATGCCACCGCGACCCGCCAATGCCCGCGCCGATGCGGGCTGGTGGCCAGGTCGCCTGTAAGAGAGCGGGTTGGCGGTCAGGCTTGGAACTGTAACCATGGGAGCCCCAGAGGGAGGCTTGCTGGTCTGGACTCATCAAGCTCAACTTCGAACTCTGCTCGACGATTGGCAAGCGAGCTCGGGGGAAGGGGCCAGCTCACGCGGCTCGCTCTCCTGATTTGGGCGAGAGCGAGCTGGCCACCTGCTGTCTACCCGCATATTATTCTGGTGCGGGCCGGGCGCCTTGGTCGCTCGCCTGGCTTTGTGGACACACTCGGCGAACACGGGGTTGTACACAATCCCCGCTTTTTTTGAGCTTGACCAAGCTCGAAAAGAATCATCCAACCCGCGTGTTCGGTGAGTGCTGTGCTGAGCTGTCACAAAATCTTCATGCGAGTCCCACTCCCTGGCTATAAATATACCACCGAGACCTCAGGTGAATCCTTGCCTTCTTTTGACTTCCTCAGTGAATTGTAGCTGCACTATGCCTGTCATTGAGGAAGTGCGTGCCCGACTGGCAGCCGCGAGCCAAAGGACCGGGGAGGAGGCCCTTGAGGCCGCTCCGTGGTTGGCGCGCGGGTCTCCCGGTCCTCCCTTTAGGCCGGTGAAAGGAAAGATTGTCAGGCGGTCCCCGGCGAATGACTTCCCGGGCTCCAGCTCGGCCGCGGGCACTTGGGTCATCCCTGAGGTATGTGCACTTCCGTCCTGGCTCGTTGCTCCATCTCTGACTCCATTCCCCTGCAGGTGCCGTCGCGCTAAGATGGAGGCGGTGGGGAGGAGGATTGTTCTCTCCTGCTGACAACCGAGCGGGTCGCCAGCCCCTCGGGCCAGGGGCGTCCTCCCCCGGATACCTCTCGGTCGCCGATTCCTCCTGGACTAGGGAAATCCCTCTCAGCTTTTGAAGGGGAACCCTTCCAGGGGTGGCCGAGTTCTTCTCGACCATCCACCGGTGCGGGCGACGTGCCGACCACTGGTAGGTTCGCACTTGTGCCTATTTTGCCCTCGCTTGCCCCTTCTGACTTTTTTCTTTGTAGGCTACAATGTGATCTCCTCTGAAATCGAGATGAGCGAGGGATATTCGCCTCCCCCTGATGTGGAAGGGGTTTCAGAGTATCTGGGAGACCCGGCGGACGCGGTGTGGATGAAGAGACAAGTGACGCGGTTGTTTCAGAAACATAATCTGCTGCTACAGGAGCTCTATAGCCGGGTTGACCGGGATAAAACTGCGATAGAGGTGCGGGTCGCGGCCTTTGAGGGAGCATAGGGCCCAACTGAAGAGGAAGAAGTTACCTCCCCTGACGTGCACATCACGCGGGCCGAGGAGCGGCTCACGCATGCCACGAAGCAGGTCGGCCTGGCCCAGCAAGAGCTGGTGGCGGTTCGCGCTTACCACTATCCTCGCATGCCCCCCCCAGATCGGGACACAGAGGCGGGGTAGGTGGAAATGGGTCTAGTATTGACCTGCCTACCCCCTCCCCGCGGTCTGCTCGCCGGGTCAAGCTCTACTAACTTAGGGAGGTTTACCACTATGAAACTCTTTCAATGTATGTAATAATCTGCGACTTCTCTCGCCCGTCCGCTGGCCTTATTTCTGATTTCTAATGCATGTTATTTTCATTGTGTTGTTGTTCGGCTTTCCTTGGGGGGGGGGGGGGGTTGCCAGTCTCCCCGGCTCGCCCAGGGTTCTGGGCGGGTGCGAGCCGCAGCTTGCCCGCCTCTTGTGCGGACGCGGGTGGGCACGATCCGCTGTTGGACGGTCCCGGTGGCACGATTGCGAGCCGGGAAGTTGAACTGTCTGGCCTGATTTTTGCTCTCCGCACCTTTCCCGCCGGCGGAAGATTTTTCCGCCTTTTTTCTGTCTATAAATAGGCCCTGCCGGCCCTCGCTTATCCATCACATTTAGGCTCCTCCTTCCCTGCTCCTTGCAACCTCCGGCTCGCCTACTTCCTGCGGAAACTTCCTCACCCGCTCAGTGAACCTTCTACGAAAAGGGCGGCGGCAGCGGCGAAGCGGATGGGCGGAGTAAGTGTGCTTGGACCTTTTCCTAGCATTACTTTCCCTACGCCTTCATTTCTGAGAGCGAATACCTCAACACGCTCAGCGATCACGTCCCGCCTGGCTTCTCGGCGAGACGGCCTGGGGAGGGGGAGATGGTAAACGACCTCTCCGAGGGGGAGCTCGCCATTCCCCTGACGCACTTCGAGGTGGGCCTCCGGCTCCCTCTGTGGCTGGAGGTTCTCCAAATCCTGAAGTACTTCAGGGTCGTCTTAGGGCAGATAACCCCGAACTCCGTGGCGGTCATGGTTGGGTTCGCCTACTTCCTGTTAGAGGAGCGGGCCGAGTTCAGCCTCGCGGTCTTCCGCAAGCTATTCTCGTTTCGCGCAAACAAGGATGAGACCGCCTACTTCTCCAGCGCCCATGTCAAGGTGCGGGAGACCGTCAACAAGAGCCACAACTGGCTCAAGAAGTTTATGTTCTTCAAGGGATACTTCAGCAACGTCCCCTTCTTTCCAGTGCAACTCAGCGAGGCAAGCTACCGCCCCCTAGCCGGGGGGGGGGGGGCATGAAGTGGATCTATGCGGGTTCTTCACCGGGAAGAACTTTGAGGTCGCATTCCTGCGACGGAACCTGGACAACCTCGCTGTCATCTCGCCCGGGTTAGGCAAGTTACTCGCGCTCCCCATTTTTAGTTTACTGCTTCTTCCCGCTTTAATTTTCTCTTCTCGCAGGCGAGCGGGACATTCCCCTGCACCCCCCTTATGAGAGCACCCGGGTCGCTCTCGGCGAGCTCTCCCGCGCTCAAGCCGCAGACGTCGCACAACGCGAGATCCCGACGTCTGCCCCCAAGAAGCGGCCGAGCCACGAAAAGCCTCCACCCCCCCCCCCCCCCCCCCGCCAAAGAAGGTGAAGACCACGGGTGAGGCGCCCGCCGACGGCCAAAGGAAAGGCAAGGCCCCGACGGTCGAACCGGTCGAGGATCCCATCCTCGCGACAGCTTCGACCAGCGACGCCCCCAGCGAGGCGGCTGAAACTTCTGGGCCGCAGGAAGAGGCGCGGGCCGCCGTGAAGCCGGTGCCGAGAGGGCACCGCAACTTCGGCTACGATGGGAAGTTCTTGTACGAGCTCGACATCCTACTCCTGTCATGGGACAAAGAATCGAATCGGGCGGTGATCTCCACCTTGCTTACGAGCTGGCTGGAGCAGGAGACCATCGGCGGGGAGGCCTATAACTTCTCGTTTGGCCTCTACTCGCGGGAAGACGCCACCATTTTTGACAAGGAGGCGACACCGGTACTGTTGCACGAAAGCGCACGGGCCCAGCTCCGCGGCCTGGAGCTGGCCCATATGGTCGGCCGGCGCTGCACTCAGTTGGAGAGGAACGCCACCTCGCTCAAGAAGATAGTGGACGAGAAGGAGGAGGCCCGCAAGCTCGCTCAGGAGGAGGCGGACCTTCAGAGGAAGCGGGCCAATGCGGCCGAGGTTACCCTTGCCCAGTACCTGGGAGGGGCGGTATGTCCCTCAACCCGCATTTACTTCTAACCGTTGTTCCCTTCTCAAGCTTGTCCCTTATCCATCTTCCTCTTTGCAGGATGCGGCGACGACCAGTCTCCTGGGAGCCGAGATCGCCACCCTCGGCCAAAAGAACCAAGTGCTGGAGGCGCGGGTGTGCGAGCTGGAGGCTGCCGCGGCAGCCCCGCCACCAGCCAGTAGCAGCTGCCCGCTCGAACACTACTCCAACTACGAGCTGGAGGTGTTGATGCAGAAGAATGCCGCCAGCGACGCGAAGTACACGATCTAGATGCTGCGGCGAGCCGACCTCATCAAGAGCGAGGGCACGGGTCTCTCGGCGAGCGACATGGTGCCGGTGCTATTCCTTCCGGTTCCGGATCCGGTGGACAAGTCCTATCAACGCCTCTAGGACTTGTCGCCCGGGAGCTCGCGTCGCGTCCATTCTCGCGCCTCGCCCATCATGTATATATTTTTTATACATTTTTATTTGTTGAAATGTAAGCGCGGGCTGCGCCCTGACTTTGTAATCTTACTTTTCCTTTGAATGATTCTCTGCTTGCCTTGTGAATGTTTGTTACTGTTGCTTGTGATTGTTTGCGCGATGTAGTTTCTCTTCCTTTTTGTATTCGCGGCCGGCCTTGATACTACCGCTCGCAGTCGCTCGTTCTGTGTTATGTCGGAGAGATTGCACGCCCATTGACTTAGTTTAGGAACCATATGGGACTTGGTTAGCCGACCCGCGATTGGCGACCCGCCTCTACAGCCCGGGTCCGCCGTGCCGCTTGCCGCTCACTAGGAGAGGTGAGCTGGCTCGACTCATTCCAGTGCAGCCAAGTTTCTTGCGAGCCGACCCTCTTGCGACGCGACCTGGGTTCTCGCCCCCTTGGCCGTTATCCTGGGTGTTGGGCGATTACGTTAGGCCCCTCTTGTTAACTTTGCGGCTTCTTCCCCAACCGCTCGAATGTTTGGTTCTCCGGACTCTAACATCGTTGTGTTCACCAAGACCTGCCTTGTCCGTTGGTGAGGAGCCGGGGTCTTTCCCACTGAGTGACATCTAGCCCTATCAACTTGGTGAGAGTCTGACATCGGGATCTGCTCGGGGTCTGAAGTTGACATCGAGTGACATCCAACCCTGCCAGCTATGTGACAGCCTGACAGCAGGATCTGTTCAGGGTGGGGTTGACACCGTCAAGTGACATCCATCCCTTCCATCTAAGTGAGAGCCTGGCAGTAGGATCTGCTCGGGGTCTAAGGTTGACACCGAGTTACATCCAACCCTGCCAGCTAAGTGAGAGCCTGGCAGCGGGATCTGCTAGGGGTCTAAGGTTGACACCGAGTGACATCCAGCCCTGCCATCTAAGTGAGAGCCTGGCAGCGGGATCTGCTCGTGGTCTAAGGTTGACACCGAGTGACATCCAGCCATGCCAGCTAAGTGAGATCCTGGCAGCCGAATCTGCTTGGGGTCTAAGGTTGACACCAAGTGACATCCAGCCCTGCCAGCTAAGTGAGAGCCTGGCAGCCGGATCTGCTCGGGGTCTAAGGTTGACACCGAGTGACATCCAGCCCTGCCAGCTAAGTGAGAGCCTAGCAGTGAGATCTGCTCGGGGTCCGGGGTTGACACCGTTGAGTGACATCCAGCCCTGCCAGCTAAGTGAAAGCCTGGCAGCGGGTTCTGCTCGGGGTATAAGGTTGACACCGAGTGACATCCAACCATGCCAGCTAAGTGAGAGCCTGGTAGCGGGATCTGCTCAGGGTCTAAGGCTGACACCGAGTGACATCCAGCCCTGCCAGCTAAGTGAGAGCATGGCAGCAGGATCTACTCGGGGTCCGGAGTTGACACCGAGTGACATCCAGCGCTGTCAGCTAAGTGATATCCTTGCAGCGGGATCTTCTCGGGGTCTATGAAATGAGTACTTCACCCTGTCGTATGAGTTATTGTAGCATAATTAGCACATCAAGGGATTTTATTAAGGTCAAAACACCACTTACATGTCTCAAGGAAAAAAGCGTTTCAGGTCATCACCGCTCCAGGTGAGACTTAGGGTCTTGCCCTCCACATTCTGGAGTCCATACCCTCCTGATCTCAATGTTTCTTTTACAATGTATGGGTCTTCCCAGTTGGGTTTGAGCTTCCCCACGGTTGCCGACCTTCCCACTGCATCCACCTTTTTCAGGACCAGGTCCCCCTCCACAAACTGCTTGACTCTGACTGCTTGTCAAAGTACTTGGCCATTCTCCTCTTCACCTCTTCTTATCGGATGGCGGAAAGGTCCCGCAGCTCCTCCACCATGCCAAGGGAGAGTCGCAGCTCTTCCTCGTTCTCAGCCTGCCATTCTTCCATGCCTTCCCCGGCTGCGACAACTCAAGGCGTTTGAACTTAGAATTCCACGGGGAGTACTGCCTCGCACCCATGGGAGAACTTGAAAGGAGTCTCTCATGTAGCTGTGTTGGGGGTGGTCGTCAGGGCCCAGAGAATCGCAGGAAGTTGCTCCACCCAGCTCCCTTTTAGATGCTCTACTTTCTTATTTAAGAGGTTTACAATAATTTTATTCGCGGCCTCCACCTGCCCGTTGCTCCTGGGGTAGTGAACCGAGGCGAACCTGAGGTCGATCCCGAGCTGCCCGCAAAAGCTGGTGAATTCTGCGCTGGCGAACTAGGGCCCATTGTCCGTGACAATGGCCTGGGGCAGCCCGTGGAGGCAGATGATCGCCCCCCAAACAAAGTTCCTGATGACCTGGGAAGTCACCTTGGCCAGGGCCTTCACCTCCAACTACTTAGATAAATAATCGATCATCACCAACAGGAACCTTTTTTGCCCACTGGCCTGGGGGAACGGTCCAACCAAATCCATTCCCCAAATTGCAAATGACCATGGGGCTGTGATGCTCTTGAGGCACTGAGCCGGCTGTAGCTGGAGGTGGGAAAACAGCTGGCACTTGTTGTACAACCCGTATTCATCAAGGATGGGTCCTACCATAGCCAGGTTACAAAAGTCAAGGTCAACAAGTCAAGACAAGAGTCAAAGACAACATACAAGATCGCGGAAGGCCTGGGCAAGTATAGGCGAGCTCCCCTCGCATACTCGTCAGGTAGGCGACTAGGTGAGATACTCGTCCATCCCGTGCGAGTTCCTCTGGAAGTCGCCTAGTCGCCAGGGGGTGGGGTATAAATATGACCCCCCCTCCTTGGATCTGTCTATAAATAGGACCCCAGGGGTACAAGGTGAGGCACTTGAAATCATCGGCATGATACTCGTATGCTTCATTTTCAAGATACTAGTTAAGTCTTTGGATTCCTCTTCCTTAGAGAAGAAGTCGCGATCTTGCAATTTTGTCAGCTAGCTTCCCTCGTACCCTGTTCGACAATCTTTGGTTGAGAAGGGGCTGCTCCTTTCGAGCATCCGGGTATGTGGTGGGACCTTCTTACCGCAACATCTGGGGTCCTGTTTGACCTGATTCTTCATCCTATTCACCCTAACCATCTGATCTAGATTCTGAGCCGGTAACCTTAGGCGGTTTTGGTCTGAATTCTGTGGTTAGAGTTTTTCCTGGCTTCAACACTTGGTGCGGTGAGCATGGATCGCAACCAAGGAGGAAAGTTTGGAGGTTGAGTGAGATGGCCATTGGTGGCGAGCAAGGAGAGTTGGTTGGCAACTCGACAGTTGGAGGAGACGCCGCTCGAGGTGGCGAGTTTGTGACGGTAGCCGCGTTTGAAGAGTTCGCGAAGAAGATCAAGCAAACCATCCTCCCCGGGTTCGCTCAGTGCCCCGAGGTCACGACGACTTCTCCCCGTCGCCTGACACCGCTGGAAGAGGAAGCGCCGCCAAGGCGAGCTGGAAAGGAGCCCGCTTGGGCAAGGGAAGAGCGACCGATGCTGTCGCGATATGATCCGGCGGGCAGTCAAGGGGTCCGCTTTAGGGATCCAATTTCGCCGGCGAGATGCAGAGATACTCGGCACTACATCGAGTATGACGTCTCCAGCGAGGATGAAACTCATCATCGCCAGGGAGGGAGGAGCCCCTTCTGTGATGAGATCCTCGCTGCCCCAATTCTAGAAGGGTTCAGGGAACCCGTTCTCACTTACTACTTCGGCAGAGACGACCCTGTCAAACACCTCTAGTGGTTTGAAGATGTCGTCTCCATCCGCAACATGTCCGACACCTTCAAGTGTCATTTCTTCTCCATCACCCTCAAGGGGAACGCTAGGGATTGGTTCCATCAACTACCGGCAGGGTCCGTGTACTACTTCTCAGATCTGCGTCGGGGACTCATGGCGAGGTTCGCGACATCAAAAAAAGGAAGAAGGAGGAGACGACTCTCTTCAAAATCATCCAAGGACAACACGAGAGCTTGGGTCATTACATAGAGCTTGGGTCATTACGAGAGCTTGGGTCATTACATTGATCGTTTTTGGAGGTGGAAGATTTGGACATCTTTACCCTAATGGTGGCCCTAAAGTTCGGGTTGAAGCAGGGACTGTTCAGTCTGGAGATGAGATCTAATCCCCCGAGAGCTTTCGAGGACATGATAGAGAAGGCAAACACTTTTGTTCGGGGAGAGGAGAAGAACAAGGACTTCCTGACAAGGATGGATGGGGAGTTTGCGACGAAGAGAGGAAGAGCAGGACCTTCGGGGTCGAAGGCAAGGAGGATGCCAGAAAGGATGGAGGAGAGGAGGAAGGAAGAGCCAAGGAGAGAGGAAAGAAGGAAGAGAGAGGAACCCAGAAGGGTTGAATAGAGGAGGCAGGAGAGGCCTCGGAGATAGGAAGAAAGGAGGCCAGCGGAGGCCCGAGAAGGAGGAAGGGGGGAAAGACGATTCCAGTATCCAGACAATCACACCCAATGGATACCAGCAAGGCAACTCTACCAGGAGGAGAGGAGGAACGGTAACCGACGAGAGGGAGGCCGAGGAGGAGGAAGAATGGAGATGATGGTCATCGCTCGCCAAGATAACAAACGACGCCAGAGGGAGCAGCGAGCGATGCGCCAGGAGGTGGAGATTCCCCTCTACTACGATATTCATCGGGTAGAGGGGCACGGAACCTTGGCTTGCCCCGAGTTCTGGGAAGTAAGGAGGAGGCTGGAGGCAGGAGCGGCAAAAACAGAGAAGCAGAGGCAGGAGGCCCCGGTGGGGCAGGTGGCATTCCAAGCTCCAGCAAGGAGGAGGAATGAGGACCGAGTCGACCTGGGAGGTCGCAGAGAAGTGATACATGGCCCAGGATGTGGGCATGTAGGCGTGATAAATGGAGGGGTCGGGCTTGGAGCTTCCCGCAAGGGGAGTCTCCACCAGATCTATCGGAAGAACGGCGCCTCGATGTCACAGACCGCACTGCCATTGGAGGAGATCACATTTTTGGCGGAGGACATGCTAGGGAACGAGAATCCTTTCCATGATGCCTTGGTCATTCAAGCCGCCATCGAAGACTTCACCGTCGACCGAATCCTCGCGGACAATGGTAGCTCGGTGAATGTCATCTTCAAGAGAACCTTCGTCGGGCTTCAGGTGGAAGAGTCCCGGATCCAGGCTATAGATGGACTGCTCTTTGGCTTCTCAGGAGATAAGAAAGAGGTGGAGGGGGAAGTGGAGCTGCTGGTTACACTCGGCGGGACGTCGATCCGATGTCATTTCATCATCGTCGATGCGCTGAGTGGGTACAACGCCATCTTCGGGCGACCCCTCATCAACTACTTCAGGGACGTTCCATCTTCTTACCACCAGTGCCTGAAGTACTGCCACAGAAATGTTCAGATCAGGATTAGGGGAGATCCTAAGGCCTCAATGGAATGCTACTTGAACGCTGTCAGCACCATCAGCTGGATGGGTGACGCAGAGAAGTTGGAGGAGCTGCTGGAGAGGAGAATGGACTGTGTGCTGCTGAAGAGGTGGAGGATATTGAGGTTATCTCTCGAGGAGGAGAGCCGGGACTACTGATGGTTGGAGGCTACCTACCGCTGGAAGGGAAAATAGAGATGGCCGCTTGCCTGCAGGACAACGTTGACGTATTCACATGGAGTGTCGCCGGGATGCCATGGGTGGACGCTGATGTTGCCTGCCATCGACTCAACCTGGATCTCGTGGTGGCTCTTGTTTGTCATAAGCAGAGGAAGAGCGCTGCCATGCTAGCCGGGACGATTTGGGTGGGGGTAGAGAAGCTGCTGGAGGCAGGTTTTGTCTCGGAGATCCAGTATCCAGGCTGGGTCTCCAACGTTGTAATGGTGAAGAAGCCCGGAGGGGGCTGGCGTCTGTGTATTGACTTTTCAATGTTGAATAAAGCTTGCCCAAAGGATTGCTACCCCTTGCCTCAAATCGACACGCTAGTTGATTCCGCCGTAGGGTTTCCTATGATGAGTTTTCTTGATGCTTTTTCAGGGTATCACCAGATCCAGATGCATCCCCCGACTTCCCGGACATCTCCTTCATAACCAGCGATGGCCTCTATAGCTACAGGATGATGCCCTTCGGGCTCATGAATGCAGGCGCAACTTATCAAAGGATGATGGATCAAATTTTCAAGGAGCAGAAGGGGCAGAACTTGGAAGTTTATGTGGATGACCTCCTTGTTAAAAGTAAAAGTGTTGTAGAGCACATAACAGATCTGTTGGAGACCTTCGCTACTCTGAGGAAGCACAAGATGCTACTCAACCCGGCCAAGTGCGTCTTCGGTGTAGGAAGAGGGAAGTTTTTAGGTCACCTCCTCACTCCCAGCGGGGTGGAGCCTAATCCAGACAAGGTGAAGGACATTTTGGAGATAGTGTCACCAAGGGATCCCAAGGAAGTTAAAAGGCTGACTGGAAGGCTGGCCGGCCTCAGTCATTTCTTGTCCAAGGCAGGGGAGAAGTGCTCTCCGTTCTTCAAGACCCTTCGGGGGAATCAGAAGTTCGAGTGGACGACAGAGTGTGAGGAGGCCTTTGGAAAGCTTAGACAACAGTTAATTCAAGCACCTCTCCTCCAAGGCCCGCGGGGTAACGAAGAACTTTTTCTCAATCTGGGAGTCGGAGCGGAAGCAGTTAGCTCGGTGCTTGTCCGAGAGGAAGGCAAGAAGCAGCTCCCTGCCTACTATGTTAGTAGAGTTCTGCGACATACGGAGGCGAGATAACCTATCTTGGAGAAGTTTGTGTTTGCCTTGGTGGTTTTGGCTCGGAGGCTCCGTCCGTATTTTCAAGCTCACTCCATCAGGGTCATCTCCGATCATCCTCTACGAAGTATCCTGGACGGAGTGGAGCATTCTGGTAGGCTGGCAAAGTGGGCGGTGGAGCTTAGTGAGTTCGACATTTCTTACTCTCCAAGGGTAGCAATCAAGGCGCAAGCGGTGGCAGATTTCCTTACCGACTTCTCGGACGAGGTGGAAGGAGAGGAAGGCTCTTCTAGCAGAGTGTCATGGAAGATATTTGTGGATGGGGCTTTGAGCAGATATTCCGTGGGAGCCGGAGTCATGCTCGTAAGCCCTCAGGGAACCAGGATCGAGCAAGCAGTCGATATCCTCTTCCCAGATACCAACAATCAGGCGGAGTACGAAGCCATGGTTGCTGCTTGCGTCTCTCCAAGGAGTTAGCAATCCGAGATATCAGAGCCTTCACCGACTCGATGGTAGTCGCGTCCCAGATCAGAGGTGAGTTCGAGGTGAGGATCATGGCAAACTGATACCATTTGTAAGACCCCCCTCCCGGATCCCAAAACACTGCACGAAGGGGGCCTTATGCCCAGAACACCCGCCTTGCGGTACCATTAGCACACGGGCTAACCTGTACCAAAAGACGCCTATTCTGCCGGCTACAACCAATATCAATAATTATGCCAACCCAACCAAAATATAATATCAAGAGAAGTCAAATCCACACCAAGGATATATGTCCAAAGTACACCAAAATAGAGAAGATAAAACATGCTTCTACAATATATCAGAGTACAACTAATAAAAGCCCAAAAGGGCTACATCAGAGTCGCTCAACACTCATATCAGTAATTGACGATAGCGACGGTACCGTCCCTTCAGGCCATGTCGTCCTAGCCTGGCTGTCTTGCTGCAAAGTCTGCGGCTGCTCTACCTGCGGGGTGACCTCCTAAAAAGGAAGACGTAGCAACCGTTAGTCGAAAAGACTAAGGGGCCTCACATCCGCTCCCCTGGCGACTCCTCGGCACCGGGTGGAAAAAGGAACAAGGGTACAACATATAACAAGTAAGGTAACAGGTACAAGCAGGTGGTAATAGTATAATAAGATTAACAACATTTTAATCTAGCAGTTCTATAAGAGATATAACCATCATCATGTACAAGTAACTACAGTAGGAAAGTAACTTAACTTATAAGGATGCCCATACAAGCTTATAAGTTAAGGATCAGTTTTCATAAAGTAACTCATCGTATAAGAGTGCCCATACAAACTTATAAGATGAGGATCTTGTTGTTCAATGTTATGAGATGGTATGTATACTATGAAATGACTCACCCATGATCACACACATGCAACCGCTGTGCCGACACAGACTAGTAGTTCCCACTTTTTGAGCAGGTAGCTAACCTCTCAGGCATCAACCGCCGTGGCCAGGCGGTGACAGTAGAGCGTGCATCTCTACTACTAGGAGGGTATCCACACTACTTCACCTAGGACTCTATATACCTCAACTCTAAGAACACAACAGCGGAGCCCATGCGTACTATGGCCCAGCGGGGTCTCGGGTAGATGTGCACCGAGAACACAGCCCGAACTAGCCTGGGGTGACCCGGAAGGGGACTCGGAAGAAAGCACAAGGACACATCCCAACCGTTCACTTGGCATGGAAGGATCCCCGGGACATGAACACTGAGGACCAAGCCCAACCGCCCAAAGTCTAACTGTCAACTCTCGTCGGTGTGACGATCGGCGAGCCCGTAGACCTGCCACACTATCCTTAACCCAGGATTACGATACCGTGTGTCGACTCACACCGCATGCAATTCCACATCACCGTGGCATGGCAGGAGCCTCAGGGAAAGCATGAGGACCAAGCCCAACCATCCTCTCAGCACGGAAGGAGCCCCGGGAAATGAGCATCGAGGACCAAGCCCAACCATCCGACTTTGACTCATCTTAATGCAATCCCAACTAGTGACAGTCAACACCGCACTTACACCCTTCCACAATGCTACCCGTAGGGAGACGACACTCTAAGCATTGGACTACTAAATTCAATCCGTTAAATAGTTATTCACATGACCATAGATTATCCTCCTACATGTAATTCCAAATGATTTCAACACAATATAAACATGATGCACATTTATATTAGTCTACCAATTTCTATCAAATCATTTCATTTGAGTATGCTTTGCTTCACAAATCAATTTCATGAGATCCAATTATTAAACTTCATCAATTATAGAACTAAGATGATTAACATAAAAGAGCTCACCCAAACCTCAAATTAATTGCAGCATTGAATCCACCGAATCCAAATTCATGTTGTACTAAACCCAGAATTTAAGTGTAGACTAATTTTGGATAGCAAATTCAACCAGAGATTCCCAAAGCTACAAGAATCCGGTGAAGACATGTAACCCCTAGACGGAAAGGTCTTTCCATGGGCTACAACGTTTATGTTCAGACCTCAACCCAGATTCAATAGTATCATACTTGAAATCTGCCTTGAAGTCTGCTGCGCACAGAACACGATTTCTGCATGCAGGATTTATTGGACATCATTTTCGTTCAGACTTTCCCATGGCTACTGACTTCGCCTGAAGTCATGCAACAACTCATTGGAAAGGTACTTTCAAGGACTTCAACTTTTGTGTTTAGTTGAAAGCCTAGATCTGGCCATATCACATCAGAAAATGACCAAGGATATCGCTACGCTCAAAACACAGATTCTGCACGCATCTTAAGGCGGAATGAACGACATCAGTTCATCTTCCTCCTCAGGCCGGTCTTTGCAAATCACACAAGATATTCCTCCTCCATTATTTACCCTCATGAGTCCATGACTCTTCACCAAACCATCCCCCATCTTCACATAGAAGGTTGGATAGGTTGAAGACACAACTAGCCTTAGAGCACAAGCCCTAGAACGACCTCTTCCTAGTGAAATCACCATCTCGCTAGTCAAGACTCTTTTGAGTCGACATCTCACCTAGATAAATACAGATCTAGCACAAAGTGAGAGGGGAGGAATATCACCTCAATTCTGGCATTTACACTATTTCCGGCCATGGATCGTGTAACTCTCCTCGGCGGCATCTTCTCCTTCACGGCGGCGGCGGATCTTCTCCTCCAAGACTTGCTCCAACAGTTTTCCCTCTCTACAGAAGTTTCTCTTAGGAAAAATGGCTGGAATAAGGAGTGAAAATGGCTAGGGTTTTCACAACCCTTATATATTAAAAGTGACACGGGTAGGGACACGCCCGTGTCCTTACCCGTGTCCTACTTCGGGCGAAGCGTCAACGACGATTTTAGTGTCGGTTCAATACTCGACACGGGTAGGGACATGCCCGTGTCTCTACCCGTGTACACATGACACGACCGTGTTCCCTGGCCGTTTCCTTCTCTGGACACGTCTCGACGAACTCAACTCAACACAAATGGGTAGGGACACGCCCGTGTCTCTACCCGTGTCATACACTTCGTCGATCTCGACACGCTTCGTCGACCTCGACACACTTCGTCGAGTTCAACTCGACACACACGGGTAGGGACACGCCCGTGTCGCTACCCGTGTCACTGCACAGGATACACTTTATCAATCTCGACATGCTTCGTCGAGTTCAACTCGGCACAAACGGGTAGAGACACGCCCGTGTCTCTACCCTTCTCACTTCACACGGGTAGTGACATGCCCGTGTCACTACCCGTGTCACTGCACACGGGTAGTGACACGCCCGTGTTACTACCCGTGTCACTGCACACGGGTAGTGACACACCCGTGTCACTACCCGTGTCACTTCACACGGGTAGTGACACGCCCGTGGCACTACCCGTGTCCTTCTCTGGACATACTCGAGTCGTCGACTCGAGAGCTGGCCTCTCCCGCACAGGTAAGGACATGCCCGTGTCTCTACCCGTGTCCTATTCTATACTGATTCTTCCTCCCATTTACAAGTGCAGCCCAGCTGCCAGCACTTCTCCGAACCCCAGTCAGCACCCCCGACTCAAAAACGCGCATGAGGGGCCTAGTGCGAATCGGGACGTTACAAATCCTATAAACAAAATAAAATATTTCGTCCCCGAAATTAGGCTAAGGCTATGGGAGAAAAGCATAACAGAAGATAAAATATGCTTTTAAACAAAATTACCTCGAGGAAATAATTCCTGGTAGCATTTTTGCATCAAGTCCACCGGCTCCCATGTATACTCCTCCTACCCATGATTAGACCATAGCACCTTTACCAAAGAAATACTCTTGCGGCGCAATATTCTTGTCTCGTTGTCTATGAGCCGCACCGGCTCCAGTCATACAGACCTATCAGTCGCTACTGTACCATCAGTAGTGGGGATATATTGATCGGGCCGCAACAACGCATTTCGAAGCGACAACACATGGAACACGTCGTGAAAATTCTCTAGCTCTGGCGATAACTCCAACCGATAGGCCAATGTGCCAATCCTTTCCAATATAGTGTATGACCCAACGTACCTTAGGCTGAGCTTTTTCACACCACGCACCCGTGACACTCCATGCATCAGCTGAATCTTCAGAAACACCTTATCACCCACTTGAAACTCCACCATCCGGTGCTTTGCATTGTAATACTTCGCCTGCCAACTTTGATCCTCCAACATGCGATCCTGTATTAGTCTAACAACCGCATCTGTATCATCAATATATTCAATTCCCAACGCCTTCGGGTCTTCATCTTGCACCCAAGACAAGGGGGTTCTACACCTTCTTTCGTAAAGGGCTTCATGGGGCGCTATGCCGATGCTAGCTTGATGACTGTTATTGTAGGAGAATTCTACCAGTGGTAGGAGCCTTTCCCACAGCTCTTCTCTATCCAACACACATAATCTCAATAAATCTTCCAGTATTCTGATGGTTCTCTCAGACTGCCCGTCCGTCTGAGGATGAAACGCGGTGTTAAAGGTAAGGCGCGAACCCAAATACGCATGTACCGCCTTCCACTCCTTTGAGGTGAAACAACCATCCCGGTCAGAAACGATTGTCTTAGGCACGCCATGATACCGTACGAACTGCTCCACAAAGAGGCATACCAAGACATCCACGTGAGCCTCCTTCTTCATAGGGATGAACCGGGCTACTTTCGTCAGACGATCCACGATCACCCACACCGAATCATTCCCTGAGCGTGAGCGAGGTAACCCATGGACAAAGTCCATGGAGATATCCTCAAACTTCCACTCGGGGATGGGCAAAGATTGTAACAAACCACCAGGGCTCTTGCATTCTGCCTTCACCCTTTAACAGGCTTCACAGTGTGTAACAAAATATCTGACATCCTTTTTCATTCCCGGCCAACACATGGTCTTCCGTAGGGCGGCGTACATCTTGGCAATACCCGGGTGCATTGAATGCTGAGAGCAATGTGCCTCTCTCAAGATATCCTCCCGGATTTTACCGCCCTTGGGAATGTAGAGCCGTCCGTGGAAATAAACGAGGCCGTCTTTTAGTGTATACTCATCAGTAGTCCCATCTTCGATTGCCTTGATTGTCGGGGCTAGAGCCGCATCCCTTCCTTGCTCCGCCCGGATTCGGTCCCGGATATCACAAACTATGCTCATGATTGCCAAGTACTCCGTATACTCAGCCGAAGGAGCCTTATATACCAAAGTAATATCCATCTCTTCAATCATCCGAGCTAACTCCATACTCATCAACCGAGACTCTGGGCTCGAGTTAGGTACCTTTCTGCTCAATGCATTGGCCACCGAGTTCGCCTTTCCGTGATGATAGTTCAAAGTGAACTCATAATTGCACAGAAACTCTAACCATCGCCGTTGTCTCATGTTTAATTCCTTCTGTGTGTGAACGTACTTTAAGTTTTTATGGTCTGAAAAGATCTCGCAGTGGACGTCATATAGATAGTGCCTCCAAACCTTCAAGGAGAACACCACTGCTCCCAATTCCAAATCATGAACCGGGTAATTAATTTCATGCTTCTTTAGTTGTCTTGAGGCGTAAACAATTACATGGTCGTACTGCATCAATACCATTCCCATCCCCTGGTACGACGCGTCAGTGTAGACATGAAATCCTTCCTTCCCAGATAGAAGTGCTAGGATGGGGGCGGAGGTAAGTCTATCCTTCATGTTGGGTATTGTATCCACGATTACCTAGATTTGAGGAAGCCACCTGTCAAGCTAAGATGAATTCACAATGTATTTGATGAAACATCTCAAGTTGTGCTTGCAGTTCCTCCACGCTAAGTGCACACCAATGTCAGGGTGCAGTAGGTCAATATACACGGGTCTGCACGACGTAATCCCTCGTTGAGCAGATCAATGTGTTGGCCTACGTGTACTCTCTCTATTGGAGTGCACTTACTTTCAAGTACAGGGCAGTTCATATGCAAGAGAAGACAAGGAGCATGGATGGATCAAGGAGCAGCTCCTGGGTGGAAGACGAAAATTCGTCCAAGGAAAATTCGACGAGAATCACCAAGTGATTCTCGCCGAATCGACGAGAATCACTAGTGATTCTCGCCGACTCCTTCTGGCTACCTCAAAACGGTGCCAAGTAAGATTCGGCGAGAATCACTAGTGATTCTCGCCGAACCAGTGACCAAGCAGCTCATGTATACAAAGTGAAATTCGTTGAGAATCAATAAGTGATTCGGCGAGAATCACTAACGATTCTCGACGAATCGTCGAGAAACACTTGGTGATTCTCGCCGATTCGTCGAGAATCGCCTGCGATTCTCGCCGATTTTCACTTGGCGTTTTCTCAGGATGCTGCTGGACCGGACTCTGCCTCTGGACCAGTTTGAACCGGATTTCGGGGTTATACCTGTGGGTCCCACAACGGTCAAATTTGTTGTATCTACAGGGTATAAATACATGGGTATTTTGAACAGTAAAATGACGGAGAAAAGAAAAAGAAACCGAGCCGCAACGAAACCCTAAAACCGCGACTCCTCTCCACCGCCGCCGTCGCGCTCGGGAACGTCCGTCGCCGCCGCTGATCGCTCTTCTTCCCGATCTCCGGCGACAGAAGCTTAGCAAAGCTTGTGTCTCACGTGTCTATCCAGAGATCTCTTGTCTCTCGATTTGTTGACCGGGAAAAACTCCCCCGTCCGAATCGATCGAGACGACCGATCCTAGAGTGACCGTTGGTAGACCGAGTTTGCTTCACTACGAAGTTTGGATCTCCAAGTTCAGCAGCCGCTCTTCATCGTAGCCGCCGATCCCGAAGCTAGCCGGCGCTCGTGTTGCCGCCGCCGGTTCCGGGGAGATCCTCTCCAAGAGAGACCAAGGTTGTAGACTCTTCATCGACTTCAAGAACACGTCATCGAACAAAGAGGAACACCGTAGTCTCCAAAAGAAGTTTGTATCACGTGTACATTCTATATTTAATTTTGTTGTAAAGGAACTTTTGTTCCGAGTTGTAAGGGTTGGGTGCAACCCGTTTTGTGGGAGCGTTGACTCTCACGTGAGGAAGGGCTCCTTCCGTTAGTGAAGGGATTGGATTTCAATCCCGTTGGAGAAGTGACCGAGTCGTCCCTTGTTGGGGAGATAGGTCGAAGGGGGAAAGTGGATGTACCCAAGTCGGGGAACCACTATAAATTTGCTGTGTTTTCTGTGTGCTGTCCTCTTTATTTTTATTGTGCAGGTACTCCCGTAAATTCCGCAAAAGCGCTACTCGTCACCTATTCCCCCCCCCCATAGGTGCACATAGCTGACACTAGGTGGACTTTCAAGTGGTATCAAAGCGAGGTTACTCGTCAAAAAGGTTAACACCTTGAGTAGAATCCTGCCACCAGTGTCAGAAGCATGGATCTGGATTATGAGATTCCGCCACTCAAACTCCCCGCGTGCACAAAGGATTATTATCCCATCTGGAGAATGAGAGTATCCTTTCATCTTGATGCTATCGATCCTCGAGCATCCTTCATCCTGGAAGAAGGTCCGTTTATCCCCATGAAGACCTCCAACTCTGGGATCCAAGTGCCCATGGGCATTGCTGAGATGTCAGAGACCGAACTATCACTATTTCACTTGGACGAGAGGATTCGACAAATTATCATGGATGTCTGGTCTGGAGCCTCTCGCTCTAGATTGGAAAAATGTAGAACGGCTAAATCTCTGTGGATGATGATCTCAGAGCTGATGGGGGGGGGGGGTCAGAGAAAGCTGAAATATGCTGCCAATCAGAGGATGAAGCGTACGTGGGGGTCTTCACTTCTGAAGATGAATGCAAGGATCCCTCGGATTGCATCAGAGCTCCCGTGTCCGTGTCAGAGACTGACGAGACCAGTGAGGAAAGCAGCTCCGACGAGGATGAAACCATGGTCACTGATTCTAATGACAATAACACAGATGAGCAGGTAACATCTTCACCCCGCCCCATATCTCTTGACCTTTCTGAAGACAGGAACTGCTCTCCTTCAGAAAATTCTGACTCCCTGAAGAGAACCCTTCAGGAAAGCTACCTACTTGCTGAGGAGCAAGCTCGAGAGATTGCTTGACTAAAGATCTTGTTGGTTCTCCAATTGGCGTCCAACAAGGTCAAGGAGTCTAAGATCTCAGCTCTAGAGAGTAGTCTAGAGAATGAGAAACGTATAGTATCAAACTTTTCCCAAGTTGATGCTATAAAGAGAAAGCAAGAAACCGGGTGGATCTCCCAGATTATCAAGGCATGGAGAAATGGGGAAACGGTATTCCGACCCCCCACTCCAAGCAGGAAGGCAACTCATCATGCCTTCAGGTATGACCACAGGAATAGTCGTGGTCACTGCAAGGGTGATCTGTCCCCATGTGGAGACACCCGGAGTGCAAGGGCCGGCATGGCCACCCACGAGAGAATACCTAAGGCTCATTCTGAGCCCTTTGTATTCACGGCCACTGCCACAACACAGTGTGGATCTGCATGTCCCAGCTCACAGAATACTTCTCACCACTCGAGGACACGGGATAGGGAGGATAGAAGTCATGATGTCAGGCTTCATGGGGCCTCAGTAAGGGAGATGCCTGAAAGAATGGCACCACTTTCTCGGCCTCATAACGCTCACAACATGCATTCGTTCCACCCTTCCACGTGTCACGATGGAAGAGGAATTTGTGTGACAAGAACATGCCCTATCCCGTTTAGACCTAGGACCGTGACTACATCAGTCACTAGATCAGGTCGAAAACGGCGATACAACATTCACCCTTGTTGGTGCTACGGTAAAGTGGGGCACTTTGCCATTGACTGTTGGCACAACCCCTCTGTGCCCACAACAAGGGCTTATCCACATTATAGGAACAGAGGTAGTCTTCCAGACAGGTTTTCTGAAGGAAGGCAGTTGCGTGCTTATGCTAATAGAAACCTAGGACCCAATATGATTTGGGTTCCTAAGGTAAAGTAATTCTGTCTTGCAGGGTAGTCTAGGTCCCCGTGAATACGATGGGAACTAGACAGTAGGTGGCTCAAGGCTAACTTGGAACAAGCGTCTGCAATAACAGATGGGCTACCTGGTTGAGCATACTCACTTTGAGCCACTAATGTGTTCTACCTGTGGGACTAAGACGATGACTCTCCAAATCCCAGGTAATTTTGATCAGTTCAAGGACTTGTGTCATGATGCATCCTCATTCAAAATAAATATATATATTTCTATCCTTGTGCATACGTATACTTATGCTTATCATGTATGTGTGCACCTTTATGGAGAGATTAACTCGAGGCATGCAAACCATTACACATCAATAAAAGGTTAACAAAGATATGTCATTGTAAATTTCGACAAATCACAATTGACATCAAGAAGTGTCTGGAGAAGTCTCGCTCAAATCCAAATAGATTGTCGTTACAATAAACATGTATTTATTAATCTTATATTAACTTGACATCCGAAGAATTTGAAAATGTTGCAATGCTTCCCAACGTGGAAATTCCCAGTAGAAAAACTCTTCAATTCGGAACCTCGGAACCTTTCAATTCCTAGTAAAGAAAACCCTTAACTTACAAGTGGTAAAGAAAAATATCAATTTCACTTTATATACTCGGAATCCCGCCGAAGGAGCTCACCGACCCTTGGCATTCACCCCGAATCCCGACGACTTAGATAAATCCCGCCGAAAGAGTCACTCCGCCTATTCGCCTTCTTCACGACTCCCGCAAGAGCACTCCCGACGACCCTCGCCTTCTTCACGAATCCTGCAAGAACTCTCCCGAGTTCTTCCTCCGACTCGCCGAAACCCGCAGCTGCTCTCGAAGTCTCCCCCTAAGCTCCCGCAAGGGTCTCGCAAAGTTCTCGTTGAAAGGCTCCCGACGACTCCCGCCGAAGCCCGCACCGTCGATCTCCCCAAGTCTCGATTTTCCTCCGCTCAAACCACCTCACCGACTTCACCTCTAGGTATCCCCTCACCCGAAGCATCCACTAATGAAGTTTCCTTTTTGAAAGTTCATTAACATTTTGAGTAGGGCTTCTCTCTAGATCTACAATGGCTCCAAGGACGACTGCAGGGTTGGTCTCTGGCTGTGAGCTGGTTCGCACTGGATTTTCTCATGCCTCAGATGAATTCCGGAATATCATTCTTATGCTGGAAGAGGCTGGGCTAACCTTCGTCTTGGAGCACCCTTGCAAAGTCCTGGACAAAGAAGTGCTGGAGTTCTTCTCTACCGCAAGGCTCCGAGATAGAGACTCCATAATCAAGAGCAAGGTGGCTGGGACTAAAGTAAAGATGTCTGCCAGTAAGCTAACTCGCTACCTACAGCTTTCTAGTTCGGAGCAGGAGGACTATCTGGAGGACGAGGACAAAGCCAGAACTCTCTTGTTCTGCGGTCTTCCAAGAGGAACTCGATCAATAAAGAGAAAAGAGATGAATGAAGAAGGGAAGCTCCTATCTGACGTTATTGGAAAAGTGCTCATCTGCAAGCCGGGCTCCCATGATCATATCTCAGGAGATATGTTCAAAATCCTTATAGCTGTTGTCTGCCGCAAGAGGTTCAACTGGGGGGAGTTGCTGTTCCAAAAGATCAAGGACACTCTGGGCACTCCTAGTTTCGGCCGCATCATAAGTCTATATCTCAACCAGCTCAACGGAGACAAGTTCGACATGAGCAAAGGCGTCCCTCTCCACTACTTGAAAAAGATGGATGCAAGTGTGTTTGATCGATGGGAGAGGCGCATCGGGCAGCCTGCCGTGGAAGAGCGACAGGAAGTATCTCCAGCAGCCACCCCCCGTGAAATTCCTGATACCCTGACTGCAGGAATCGAGGGGGAGACTCTACCCCCTCATACAGATGTAGTTTCTGAAATTGCCCAGGTGGCCAGGGATGTCGTGGCCGAAATTCATGAAGTAAGTGAACCTGAGCTGGAGGATGAGGAGGTCCTGAACAGAAACACTCAAGGAACCGAAGCTGAAGCACTGGAGACTGCTGACCGAGAATTGGAAGAGGCTGCTGATATAGATGAATTCTTGGATGAGGACGGAGAGGAAGATGAGAATGAGGGACATGAAGTACTTGAGACTCCGGATACTGTTGAACCTCCATCTGACAAGTCTGCACCAGTGGAGGGGGAGTTAGATAAATCTACAGAGGCAGCCAACATTCCTCCTTTAGAGCCAGTGATTGTATCCAGTTCTACCGATGCGTCTGCTGAAGAGCAAGAGCAAGGCCAAGAAGTGCCTCCGGCTATTCCGTTACGAGATGACCTAGCCACTCACACTGTACATATAATTCAGAGCATCGTGAATGAGCTTAAAACCTCTTTTGATAAAGCTCAGAAAACACTGCTGCAAAAGATTAAGACTTCTGAAAATCTCATGCTGAAGAATATGGTGGAAATCAACCATAAGCTGGACGTGATGGAGAAGAAATTTGAAGAGAAGTATACCGCGGCCGGCGAAGCCGTCACACTCTTAATGGCCGGCTTGAAAAAGAATACTGATACTCTAGCTGTCGTAAATCAGAACGCACACGTTGTAGCCAACAACATTCAGAAGTTTGATGGTAATATGGTCACTTTAAATGCCAATCAGCAGGCCCTGATCACTGAATTCACCAAGACCACGAAGCATATTGATGAATCCCTGCACTCATATGCCAACTGCATAGCTGTCGAAGCCAAAAAGGGGGAGAAAGAGTATATAGCTAAGTTGGCCGAGCTTCAAGAAAGCATGGACACAAACTTCACACAATCAAGCAAATATGTCTATGAGAGCTGCTGGTGGATGCTCCAACAGGCGCTAGGTACGTTAGGCGTCGTTCTGCCTGACAATCCTGCAGGTATTCATGTTCCAGAGACATACAAGGCCGCTGAGGAAGTAAGGGTTGCTGAGGAGACATCCAAGGCCGCTGAGGAAGTAAGGGCTGGTGAGGACGTAAGTGCAAGTGCTGCAGATATTCCCATAAATGACGCTGATGCTAGGGCTCTCTCCAAAGCTAAACTGAGAAGCATGTTTGATCAAGAGGCCTTAGCAAAAGCCAGGGGAAAGAGAAAAGTTCAGGAAGGGACCTCCAAGGAGACTCTAGCTGAGAAGAGAATCAGAATGAGTGAGGAGGATGTACGAAACGAAAGGTGGAGTCCAGTTTCAAGGAACATCATCTTAGACACCTTCTGGCTGCAAGAAAGAGGATAGATCAATCGAAACGAAGTATATAACCAGTATGAGTGGGAAACGCACAAAACGTTTGAAGCGAAACGCAACATCTTTTTCAGAAACAACAAGGATCCAGATAAAGTTGCTCCTCCTAGGTACTACCCGAAGCCCAAAGAATTCATGGAGAGGCAAAGCAAGAAGTACTTGGCTCAAAATCTTAAGGGTGACGTAGCTAAGGACAAATAGTCAACGCTTTATAGCTTGTCACTGTGTCTTAAGAACATTTAATGATTATTATTGTCATATAAACAATTCTGGATTATATGTGAATATATTTATCTTGGTATATATATTTGATTTTGTGAATGACTCAAGTCCTGATCTGATTGCATATATTCTCTTGTGCTGTATGTTTAATTTCTGAATGCTATGCTTATTATTTGATAGGTGTTATTCATCTTAGCTAGTAGGGTTTTGGCTTCGTCAAATAGGGGGAGATTGTTGGGTATTGTATCCACGATTACCTAGATTTGAGGAAGCCACCTGTCAAGTTAAGATGAATTCACAATGTATTTGATGAAACATCTCAAGTTGTGCTTGCAGTTCCTCCACGCTAAGTGCACACCAATGTCAGGGTGCAGTAGGTCAATATACACGGGTCTGCACGACGTAATCCCTCGTTGAGCAGATCAATGTGTTGGCCTACGTGTACTCTCTCTATTGGAGTGCACTTACTTTCAAGTACAGGGCAGTTCATATGCAAGAGAAGACAAGGAGCATGGATGGATCAAGGAGCAGCTCCTGGGTGGAAGACGAAAATTCGTCCAAGGAAAATTCGACGAGAATCGACGAGAATCAAGTGATTCTCGCCGATTCGGCGAGAATCACTAGTGATTCTCGCCGACTCCTTCTGGCTACCTCAAAACGGTGCCAAGTAAGATTCGGCGAGAATCACTAGTGATTCTCGCCGAACCAGTGGCCAAGCAGCTCATGTATACAAAGTGAAATTCGTTGAGAATCAATAAGTGATTCGGCGAGAATCACTAATGATTCTCGACGAATCGTCGAGAATCACTTGGTGATTCTCGCCGATTCGTCGAGAATCGCCTGCGATTCTCGCCGATTTTCACTTGGCGTTTTCTCAGGATGCTGCTGGACCGGACTCTGCCTCTGGACCAGTTTGAACCGGATTTCGGGGTTATACCTGTGGGTCCCATAACGGTCAAATTTGTTGTATCTACAGGTTATAAATACATGGGTATTTTGAACAGTAAAATGATGGAGAAAAGAAAAAGAAACCGAGCCGCAACGAAACCCTAAAACCGCGACTCCTCTCCGCCGCCGCCGTCGCGCTCGGGAACGTCCGTCGCCGCCGCTGATCGCTCTTCTTCCCGATCTCCGGCGACAGAAGCTTAGCAACGCTTGTGTCTCACGTGTCTATCCAGAGATCTCTTGTCTCTCGATTTGTTGACCGGGAAAAACTCCCCCGTCCGAATTGATCGAGACGACCGATCCTAGAGTGACCGTTGGTAGACCGAGTTTGCTTCACTACGAAGTTTGGATCTCCAAGTTCAGCAGCCGCTCTTCATCGTAGCCGCCGATCCCGAAGCTAGCCGCCGCTCGTGTTGCCGCCGCCGGTTCCGGGGAGATCCTCTCCAAGAGAGACCAAGGTTGTAGACTCTTCATCGACTTCAAGAACACGTCGTCGAACAAAGAGGAACACCGTAGTCTCCAAAAGAAGTTTGTATCACGTGTACATTCTATATTTAATTTTGTTGTAAAGGAACTTTTGTTCCGAGTTGTAAGGGTTGGGTGCAACCCGTTTTGTGGGAGCGTTGACTCTCACGTGAGGAAGGGCTCCTTCCGTTAGTGAAGGGATTGGATTTCAATCCCGTTGGAGAAGTGACCGAGTCGTCTCTTGTTGGGGAGATAGGTCGAAGGGGGAAAGTGGATGTACCCAAGTCGGGGAACCACTATAAATTTGCTGTGTTTTCTGTGTGCTGTCCTCTTTATTTTTATTGTGCAGGTACTCCCGTAAATTCCGCAAAAGCGCTACTCGTCACCTATTCCCCCCCCCCATAGGTGCACATAGCTGACACTAGGTGGACTTTCACTTCAGCTCTTGGAACGCCGCTTCGCACTGGGGTGTCTAGTCAAATGGCACACCTTTCTTTATCAATGAAGTAAGAGGGAGGACAATCTTTGAGAATCCTTTTATGAACTTGCGGTAATACCCGGCAAGTCCAAGGAAGCTCCACACATCGGTCGCCAACTTCAAGGGCCACCACTCCTTCACGGCACGCACCTTAGCCGGATCCACAGCTAGTCCTGCTCCACTGATCACATGTCCCAAGAAAGCAACCTCTTTAAGCCAGAATTCGCACTTGCTGAACTTGGCGAACAAGGCGTGCTCTTTTAATTTCTTCAATACCAAGGTCAAGTGCTCAATATGCTCCTCCTCCGTCTTTGTGTAGACCAGGATGTCGTCGATGAAAACAATGACGAAGATATCCAAGTAAGGTTCAAACACCTTGTTCATCAGGCTCATAAAGACTGAAGGGGCATTTATGAGCCCAAACGGCATTACAGTGAGCTCATACAGTCCATATCTTGAACTAAAGGCCATTTTCTGGATGTCCTCCTCTTGTATCCTCAACTGATAATATCCCGAGCACAAATCCAACTTAGAAAACCAATGCGCTCCCACAAGTTGATCGAACAACTCGTCGATCCGGGGTAGCAGATAGGTGTTCCGCACCGTCAGACAATTGAGTTCCCGATAGTCTATGCATAACCGCAAGGTTCCGTCCTTCTTCTTGACGAATATTACAGGGGCTCCCCAGGGTGAAGAGCTGGGGCGAACGAACCCTGACTCCACCAGTTCTTGCAGTTGAACTCTAAACTCCGCAAGTTCCTTCGGGGCCATTCGGTAAGGGACCTTCGATACAGGTTTGGCACCCGGTACTAGATTAATTTGAAAATCAACTTCTCTATGCAGGGGTAATCCTGGTAGTTTCTCAGGAAATACCTCGGGGAAATCCCGCACTACCCGTACATTTTTCATATCCAACGCCATAGCCTTCAACTCGAAATAGATCATGAAGACTTCATCCCCCTTCATATGGGCTTTTACTGCCTGAACTGAAGATAACATCATACGAGGTGCGAAGCTAATACCTTGAAAAATGACGTCGGTGTCTCCATGCCTCAAGTAGATTTGTTTCTTTGCACAGTCAATCCTTGCAAAGTGTCAGTCCAACCACGCCATGCCCAAAATGATGTCAAACTCTGCCATTCTCAAGACTGTGGCAGGCGTATCAAAGGTCTTTCCCCCAATGAATATCTCTAGCTCGCACTTAGCGGTTACAGTCATCTCAGAGTCGTACGGGAGGCGTACTCGTCGAGCTATACCAGTAAAGTATTGTACACCTTCCATGTCCTTAATGAAGTCCTCAGACACAAAACAGTGTGAGGCACCGGTATCGAACGGCCGTCTTCCCGCCGACTACCACGGTGCCTAAGTACCAATAACCAAAACTCAACAGTAGGTGTCTAGTATGCTTTAAGCAACTTAATTTAGACAATGAAAATGAGAAGGCTAACTGCAACATACCTGCAATAACATCCTGGGGGTTCCGTTCTTGCGCCATGTCCAGCGCGTACACTTGATCCCGGGCAGGACCGGGGTTTCCTCCCCGCGGTCCTCGTCCTCAACCCGCATATAACCACGCCCCCACGGGGCTGCCGGAGGGAGAGCAGGAGGGACATTCCCAAACAACTGTGGGCAGAAACGTCGAATGTGGCCCGGCTGGTTGCATTCAAAACACACCAGCCCACGACGCCCTTCAGGTTGCTGAAATTGTTGAGGCTGTGGTGGTGGAGGCAGCGCGGGCGGCTGCGGAATTGGGTGCTCCACTCTAAAATCTCAATGGAAACATCCTCCACCTCTTTGATGCCCCCTTCCTCCTCTAAAGTCCCGCCTTCTTCTGTTGCTTGGGCCAGCTTCTATCAAGCCCTCCGCAGGTCTCTTACTACTACTCAAGTGGTCCGCCTCCAATCTCTTCACCATGTCGATAATCTCTGCCAAGCTAGCGTCCACTATAAACAAAAGGGCCTACCTTAGGGGATCTCGCAGCCCTTTGTAGAAATGCTTGGCGTATCCTCTATCATCCAAATCATATGAATCCGCGAACCTCACGAGATATTGGAACTCTCGCTGATATTCCGTAACTGATTTTGATCCTTGCTTCAGTAGAAGAAACCTCTCTTCGAGTTCATTTCGAGCGGATGTGGGAATGAAGTTCTCCAAGAAGACACCCAAGAACTCGTTCCAACTTATCTCTATATAGACCCAGACTTAGAAGGTGGTGCCCATGAGGGACTTCCACCAGCTCCTAGCATGTAGTTCCAAGATGGACACCGCCAACGTCACAGCCATGTTGGCTGGGCAACAGATCCCCGCCAACAACTCCTACACCGTGTCAAGTCATTCCTCAGTGCGTACGACCGACTCCGTCCCGCGGTAGACTGGAGGGGAGAGGGCCCGAAAGGTGATCAACCAGTTAGAGCCTGGAGCCTGTTGTTGAACCGGAGGCTGCTGCGCCCTAAAGGCATCCAGGATGGCGGTGTGCGTCTACCCCAACTCGGATTGTTGGAACTGAGTGGGCATGGAAGGGGCAGGATTGCCCCCCATCGACTCAACATGTACTGGAATCTACACATAAAACACAAACGAATAGTCAGGTTGGCTAATCGTAAGGTCAAAGTTGGACAAACTTAGTGCAAATTACATATGTGCACACCACTGCTTCCGATAAGTCAGTTTGTCACCAAACTGACTAATCGAACGGGGGTGGTACTATTGTTGAATGACTTCTTTAGTTGAGGATCGTGGCAAACTGATACCATTTGTAAGACCACCCCCTACCGGATCCCAAAACACGGCACGAAGGGGGTCATATGCCCAGAACAGGCGCCTTGCGGTAGCATTAGCACACGGGCTAACCTATACCATAAGACGCCTATTCTGCCGGCTACAACCAATATCAATAATTATGCCAACCCAACCAAAATATAATATCAAGAGAAGTCAAATCCACACCAAGTATATATGTCCAAAGTACATCAAAATAGAGAAGCTAAAACATGCTTCTACAATATATCAGAGTACAACTAATAAACGCCCAAAAGGGCTACATCAGAGTCGCTCAACACTCACATTAGTAATTGACGGTAGCGACGGTACCGACCCTTCAGGCCATGTCATCCTGGCCTGGCTGTCCTGCTGCAAAGTATGCGGCTGCTCTACCTGCGGGGTGACCTCCTAAAAAGGAATACGTAGCTACCGTTAGTCGAAAAGACTAAGGGGCTTCACATCCGCTCCCCCGACGACTCCTCGGCACCGGGCGGAGAAAGAAACAAGGGTACAATATATAACAAGTAAGGTAACAGGTACAAGCAGTTGGTAATAATATAATAAGATTAACAACATTTTAATCTAGCTGCTCTACAAGAGATATAACCATCATCATGTACAAGTAACTACAGCAGGAAAGTAACTTAACTTATAAGGATGCCCATACAAGCTTATAAGTTAAGGATCAATTTTTATAAAGTAACTCATCGTATAGGTGTGCCCATACAAACTTATACGATGATGATCTTGTTGTGCAATGTTATGAGATGGTATGTATGCTATGAAATGACTCACCCATGATCACACACATGCAACCACTGTGCCGACACAGACTAGTAGTTCCCACTTTTCGATTAGGTAGCTAACATCTCAGGCATCAACCGCCGTGCCCAGGCGGTGACAGTAGAGAGGGCATCTCTACTAATAGGCGGGTATCCACACTACTTCACCTAGGCCTCCGTACGCCTCAACTCTAAGAACACAACAACGGAGCCCATGCGTACTAGAGCCCAGCGGGGTCTCGGGTAGATGTGCACCGAAAACACAGCCCGAACTGGCCTGGGGTGACCCGGAAGGGGCCTCAGAAGAAAGCACGAGGACACAGCCCAACCGTTCACTTGGCATGAAATGAGCCCCAGGGCGTGAACACCGAGGACCAAGCCCAACCGCCCAAAGTCTAACTTGTTGAAGTATTAGACCGGGCGGCTTAGCGGTTTGATCCAGCGGTCCGTTGACCGAGCGGTCTGGCGGTCTCTCTGGAGCCTGGAGACCGGGCGGTCTATCGGTCTACCTCTGTGGCCTGTTCTATCCTGTTGGAGTTACCGAGCGGTTAACCCATCTCTCTAACCGCGCGGCCTATGCGGTCTCCATTATTCTAGCCGCTCAGTACTGTAAATGTTTAGTCCCACATTGTTTGTATACTCTCTTTCTTATCTCCTCCATTCTATATAAGGGAGGTCATACCTTTGTAAATGATATCTTTTTTGGATAATAAAATTTCAATTATTCAAAAGTTTATTCGCTTGTTCTCTACTTTTTGCTTCTTTTCGCTACTTTCTAACATGGTATCAGAGGACACGGTCATTTCCTCCTGATTCTGTGCGCTCTCTGTTGTTCGCGGCTTGTTTTTCGCGTTCTGCGACTTGATTCGCAGCTTGCCTTCTCTTCTGTCCGCGCGGTTTGTTTCTATCCGCGCGGCTTGTTTCTGTCCGCTGCCCTGTTCGCGCGGCTTGCTTCTTCTTGGTTCTCTTCTCCTACTGCTCTTTGTCGCCGCGACCTGTTTCCTTGTCGCCGCGCTCCTTGTTCTTTCCTACCGCTCCGACTTCCTAGTCGTTGAGGTTTGTCCCTGTCCGCGTGTGTTGTCTCTCTACTCGCGGTTTGCTGCTGTGATCTGCCTGACCGTGCGGGTTGTTCCTTTCTCACCCGCATCTTGGTCGCGGTCACCAGCTCTTCTCCTCTTTTCTGTTCGCTCGGCCTTTTCAGTCCGCGCGACCTCTTCCCCGCTGTGCCTTTGACCGCCTTCTAGCAGCTGCTGTGATCTGCCTGACCGTGCGGGTTGTATCTTTCTTACCCGCATCTTGGTCACGGTCACCTGCTCTTCTCCTCTCTTTTGTTCGCTCGGCCTTTTCAGTCCGCGCGACCTCGTCCCCGCTGTGCCTTTGCCTCTTTCTAGCCGCTACTGTTCGCGCGGCTTCTTCTGTTTTCTAACCGCTTCTGTTCGCGCGGCTTCTTCTGCTTGCCGGGTTCTATGACTACCTCCGGTCTCACCACTACTCCTGCAGCTCCTTCTCCTCCTCCTCCTTCGGGCAACCTTGGCATCCTTTCCAAGCTTGTTGGCTCCAACTATCCCGATTGGAGCGTTTCTTTCACCTTTCTCCTTCGTTCTCAACGCAAGCGTCATCACCTCACCGATGACCCTCCTCCTCGCACCTCTCCTGAGTTTGATGACTGGGATGCGAGTGATGCTCTTGTTCGCACCTGGCTGGCCAACATCCTTTCTGATGAGTGCCTTCCCGTCATTCGCCATGATGAGACGGTCAAGGCCGCCTGGCTTCACCTCGCTGCTCTCTATTCTAAGGGGGGCCAGACGTCCCGCATTTATACTCTCTATGCGGACCTCTTCGCCTGCCCTTACATGTCACCGGCTACGGCTTATCAGCAGGTTCATGCTCTTGGTGCTGAAATCCTCCAGAATCGCCCCTTCTCCGCGGACTTGGCCGACCAGCACAAACACTTCCAGGAACTCCTGGTTGTTTGTTATCTTCTTCGTCTTCCCGACTCTTATGAAATGATCCGCCAGCAGATCTTGGGTGAGGCGGAATCTCCTACTTTGGATGCCACTGCGGCTCGCATTGCCGCCGTTATTTCGCTCCTCCAGCGGCCTCTGTTGGCCTCCCCCCCTTCCCCGGACTCCTTTGCTCACCAAGCTCAGCGGGGGGGCCCTAGTGGTCATGGCTCCTCTGGCGGACGGGGTTCCTCCCGGTTCCTCTGCTCTCACTGTGGTCGCACTGGCCATACTGTTGACCGCTGCTGGCAGAAACATCCTCGTCTTCGCACTTCCGGTGATGCTCCTTCGGCCTCCGCCTCTTCTAGGCCGTCTGCCTCTGTGGCCACGACGTCAGGTAGTGCCCACGTCGTTACCCAAGGTAAATGGCTGATTGACACCGGTGCCACCAATCATATGACGGGCAACCCTCATTGCTTCTCCCGTCTTGAGACCCATGACCGCTTACCCCCAGTTCGTGTGGCGGATGGTTCCCCGTCCCCGGTTCATGGGACGGGCATGGTTCACCTCACTCCATCGCTTTGCTTGGAGGATACCCTCTATGTCCCGAAGTTCCCGTGCAATTTGTTATCAGTTACTACTTTATGCCGGCAACTTCAGTGCTCCGTCTTATTCACTCCCACTACTTGTTCTTTTCAGGACCCGAGGACCCAGCGGACGATTGCCACTGGGACTGAGAGCGGCGGCCTCTACTTCCTCGACGATGTTTCCGCTCTCTCTGCCTACTCCTCCTCCACCGATCTCCTTCAGTGGCATCTTCGTCTTGGACATCCTCCTCCTCGGCTTATTCGTCAGCTTCTGCCCCACTTACCTCCTACCAGTTCTCCGCTCAACTGTGATGCGTGTCAGCTTGGCAAACATCATCGCTCCTCCTTCCCACCGAAGCAAGGCCGTGGCTCCTCTCGCATTTTTGATCTTATTCATTCTGATGTATGGGGTCCTGCTCCTACCCTCACAGTTGGTCGGGGCAGTTCCTATTTTGTCACTTTTATCGATGATTTTACTCGATGTACCTGGGTGTATCTATTAAAAGATCGCTCTGAACTATTTTCTGTTTGGCAATCATTTTACTTTATGATTAAGACTCAATTTGCTGTTTCTATTAAAGTCTTACGTTCTGATAATGCCAAGGAGTATCTGACTCCTGAGTTCTCCGCGTTCTTTCACAAACATGGCCTCCTTCATCAAACGACTTGTGTTTACACCTCCCAGCAGAATGGGGTGGCGGAGCGTAAAAACCGTCACCTGCTTGATGTTGCGCGTACTCTCATGACGCAGATGCACGTCCCTCGCTCCTATTGGGGCTACGCTGTGCTCCTCGCCTGCTATCTCATCAATCGCCTTCCCTCCGCGGTTCTCCACGGCCAGACTCCCTTCTCCCTTCTCTACCCCCACCAGGAACCTTTTCCTCTTCCTCTCTGTGTCTTTGGCTGTACGGCCTTTGTTCACGCTCCCTCCGCTACCCGCGACAAGCTTTCCCCCCGTTCCACCAAGTGTGTCTTTTTGGGGTACTCTACCACTCAAAAAGGCTATTGCTGCTTTGACCCCCTTCTCCGCAAGCAGTTTGTCTCCGCAGATGTGACTTTTTTCGAAAATGCTTCCTATTTCTCTCCTTCCTCTTCTCTTCCTTCTCTTCCTTCTGATATCTCCGTTCCTTCCACACCTCTCCACGTTTTCCCACCTTCGTCTCCTCCTCCACCCACTCCTTCCCAGTCCGTCTCCCCACCCACCCCTCCACCCTCCTCTCCGCTGCCGTCTCTCTCTAGTCCCGGGCCAGCCTTCTCCGCCACGGACGCTCCGGTCGCTGACGGTCCCGTCGCCGACGCTCCCGTTGACCTGGATGTTCCCATTGCCCTTCGCAAAGGGGTGCGGGCGTGTACTCAACACCCGCTCACGGCTGTTGTTTCTTATGATCAGCTTTCTCCTTCTCGCAGGTGTTTTGCCTTGGCTATCTCTGCTACTTCTACTCCCCGTACCTACCAGGAGGCTCTCGCTCTCCCTCATTGGAAGTCTGCCATGGATGAGGAGATGGCTACTCTTACTGAACGGGATACCTGGACCCTGGTTCCTCCTCCCGTGGGCACTGATGTGGTTGGCTGTCGCTGGGTCTTCGTTGTGAAGTTTCGCCCCGACGGCACTGTGGATCGCTACAAAGCCCGGCTGGTGGCCAAGGGCTTTACTCAGACTTATGGCGTTGATTACTTTGATACCTTCTCTCCGGTTGCTCTCCTCAGCACCATCCGGGTTCTCTTTTCTGTGGCTGTTAACCGGGCTTGGGCCATTTCCCAACTTGATGTGAAGAATGCCTTTCTCTATGGTGATCTTCAGGAGGACGTCTATATGGAGCAACCTCCTGGGTATGTTGCTCAGGGGGAGACACGTGTCTGTCATTTGAAGAAGGCCATTTATGGCCTAAAGCAGAGCCCCCAGGCATGGTTCGAAAAATTCAGTGGTATTGTGGCTACCATCGGCTTTCAAAGGAGTTCGGCCGATCACTCCTTATTCATTCGCAAAACGGCCTCGGGACTGGTGGTTTTGGCCGTATATGTGGATGATATTCTCCTTACTGGCGATGACCGAGATGGGGTGGACTTGACGAAGAAGCACCTCCGTCAGCACTTGGTCACGAAGGATATGGGCTCCCCAAAATACTTTTTGGGGATAGAAATCTCTCGGAAACTTGACTCCTTGGTTCTCTCTCAACGGAAGTATGCCCTTGATCTTCTTCGAGAAGCAGGCTTGACAGGTGCCAAACCAGCTCGTTTTCCCATGGCTGTTGGAGAAGACAAAACGTGGACGGATGATTCGCCTCTTCTATCTGATGTCACATGGTACAGACGTTTGGTAGGCAAACTCATCTATCTCATGGTGACTAGACCCGACATCGCCTACGCTGTAGGCAAGGTCAGTCAGTTTATGCAAGCTCCCAGGGAGTGTCATCTTCAGTCCGCCCTGAAGATTTTAGAGTATATCAAAGCAGCACCGGGCAGAGGGTTACTCTTTCAGAAGAATGGGCATCTGAGGGTTGAGGCCTACTCAGATTCAAGTTACGCGGATGACAAAGGCGATCGTAAATCCACGTCAGGTTTTTGTACCTTTGTTGGAGGTAATCTCGTGAGTTGGAAGAGCAAGAAACAGTCTGTTGTTTCCAGATCCAGTGCCGAAGCAGAATACCGGAGTATGGCGTCAACTACGTGTGAGTTAAAGTGGTTGCGGGCTCTCATGCTTGACCTGGGCGAGGTATATGACTGTCCTCTCCCTATGTTCTGTGACAACAAGGCCGCTATACACATATCCAGAAATCCGGTCTTCCATGAGAGAACGAAGCATATAGAGGTTGACTGTCACTTCATTCGGGAAGAGATTTTGAAGAAACAGATTTGTACTCCTTTTGTCACCTCTGACAAGGAGTTGGCCGATATCTTCACCAAGCCGGTTTCTACTTCCTTCTTCCGCATTTGTGACAAGCTGGGCATGATTGATATCTATGCTCCAGCTTGAGGGGGAGTGTTGAAGTATTAGACCGGGCGGCTTAGCGGTCTGATCCAGCGGTCTGTTGACCGAGCGGTCTGTTGACCGAGCGGTCTGGCGGTCTCTCTGGAGCCTGGAGACCAGGCGGTCTATCGGTCTACCTCTGCGGCCTGTTCTATCCTGTTGGAGTTGCCGAGCGGTTAACCCATCTCTCTAACCGCGCGGCCTATGCGGTCTCCATTATTCTAGCCGCTCAGTACTGTAAATGTTTAGTCCCACATTGTTTGTATACTCTCTTTCTTATCTCCTCCATTCTATATAAGGGAGGTCATACCTTTGTAAATGATATCTTTTTTGGATAATAAAATTTCAATTATTCAAAAGTTTATTCGCTTGTTCTCTACTTTTCGCTTCTTTTCGCTACTTTCTAACATGGTATCAGAGGACACAGTCATTTCCTCCTGATTCTATGCGCTCTCTGTTGTTCGCGGCTTGTTTTCCGCGTTCTGCGACTTGATTCGCAGCTTGCCTTCTCTTCTGTCCGCGCGGTTTGTTTCTATCCGCGCGACTTGTTTCTGTCCGCTGCCCTGTTCGCGCGGCTTGCTTCTTCTTGGTTCTCTTCTCCTACTGCTCTTTGTCGCCGCGACCTGTTTCCTTGTCGCCGCGCTCCGTGTTCTTTCCTACCGCTCCGACTTCCTAGTCGTTGCGGTTTGTCCCTGTCCGCGTGTATTGTCTCTCTACTCGCGGTTTGCTGCTGTGATCTGCCTGACCGTGCGGGTTGTTCCTTTCTCATCCGCATCTTGGTCGCGGTCACCAGCTCTTCTCCTCTTTTCTGTTCGCTCGGCCTTTTCAGTCCGCGCGACCTCTTCCCCGCTGTGCCTTTGACCGCCTTCTAGCAGCTGCTGTGATCTGCCTGACCGTGCGGGTTGTATCTTTCTTACCCGCATCTTGGTCGCGGTCACCTGCTCTTCTCTTCTCTTCTGTTCGCTCGGCCTTTTCAGTCCGCGCGACCTCGTCCCCGCTGTGCCTTTGCCTCTTTCTAGCCGCTACTGTTCGCGCGGCTTCTTCTGTTTTCTAACCGCTTCTGTTCGTGCGGCTTCTTCTGCTTGCCGGGTTCTATGACTACCTCCGGTCTCACCACTACTCCTGCAGCTCCTTCTCCTCCTCCTCCTTCGGGCAACCTTGGCACCCTTTCCAAGCTTGTTGGCTCCAACTATCCCGATTGGAGCGTTTCTTTCACCTTTCTCCTTCGTTCTCAATGCAAGCGTCATCACCTCACCGATGACCCTCCTCCTCGCACCTCTCCTGAGTTTGATGACTGGGATGCGAGTGATGCTCTTGTTCGCACCTGGCTGGCCAACATCCTTTCTGATGAGTGCCTTCCCGTCATTCGCCATGATGAGATGGTCAAGGCCGCCTGGCTTCACCTCGCTGCTCTCTATTCTAAGGGGGGCCAGACGTCCCGCATTTATACTCTCTATGCGGACCTCTTCGCCCGCCCTTCCATGTCACCGGCTACGGCTTATCAGCAGGTTCATGCTCTTGGTGCTGAAATCCTCCAGAATCGCCCCTTCTCCGCGGACTTGGCCGACCAGCACAAACACTTCCAGGAACTCCTGGTTGTTTGTTATCTTCTTCGTCTTCCCGACTCTTATGATATGATCCGCCAGCAGATCTTGGGTGAGGCGGAATCTCCTACTTTGGATGCCACTGCGGCTCGCATTGCCGTCGTTACTTCGCTCCTCCAGCGGCCTCTGTTGGCCTCCCCCCCTTCCCCGGACTCCTTTGCTCACCAAGCTCAGCGGGGGGGGGGGGCCCTAGTGGCCGTGGCTCCTCTGGCGGACGGGGTTCCTCCCGGTTCCTCTGCTCTCACTATGGTCGCACTGGCCATACTGTTGACCGCTGCTGGCAGAAACATCCTCGTCTTAGCCCTTCCGGTGATGCTCCTTCGGCCTCCGCCTCTTCTAGGCCGTCTGCCTCTGTGGCCACGACGTCAGGTAGTGCCCACGTCGTTACCCAAGGTAAATGGCTGATTGACACCGGTGCCACCAATCATATGACGGGCAACCCTCATTGCTTCTCCCGTCTTGAGACCCATGACCGCTTACCCCCAGTTCGTGTGGTGGATGGTTCCCCGTCCCCGGTTCATGGGACGGGCATGGTTCACCTCACTCCATCGCTTTGCTTGGAGGATACCCTCTATGTCCCGAAGTTCCCGTGCAATTTGTTATCAGTTACTACTTTATGCCGACAACTTCAGTGCTCCGTCTTATTCACTCCCACTACTTGTTCTTTTCAGGACCCGAGGACCCAGCGGACGATTGCTACTGGGACTGAGAGCGGCGGCCTCTACTTCCTCGACGATGTTTCCGCTCTCTCTGCCTACTCCTCCTCCACCGATCTCCTTCAGTGGCATCTTCGTCTTGGACATCCTCCTCCTCGGCTTATTCGTCAGCTTCTGCCCCACTTACCTCCTACCAGTTCTCCGCTCAACTGTGATGCGTGTCAGCTTGGCAAACATCATCGCTCCTCCTTCCCACCGAAGCAAGGCCGTGGCTCCTCTCGTATTTTTGATCTTATTCATTCTGATGTATGGGGTCCTGCTCCTACCCTCACAGTTGGTCGGGGCAGTTCCTATTTTGTCACTTTTATCGATGATTTTACTCGATGTACCTGGATGTATCTATTAAAAGATCGCTCTGAACTATTTTCTGTTTGGCAATCATTTTACTTTATGATTAAGACTCAATTTGCTGTTTCTATTAAAGTCTTACGTTCTGATAATGCCAAGGAGTATCTGACTCCTGAGTTCTCCGCGTTCTTTCACAAACATGGCCTCCTTCATCAAACGACTTGTGTTTACACCTCCCAGCAGAATGGGGTGGCGGAGCGTAAAAACCGTCACCTGCTTGATGTTGCGCGTACTCTCATGACGCAGATGCACGTCCCTCGCTCCTATTGGGGCTACGCTGTGCTCCTCGCCTGCTATCTCATCAATCGCCTTCCCTCCGCGGTTCTCCACGGCCAGACTCCCTTCTCCCTTCTCTACCCCCACCAGGAACCTTTTCCTCTTCCTCTCCGTGTCTTTGGCTGTACGGCCTTTGTTCACGCTCCCTCCGCTACCCGCGACAAGCTTTCCCCCCGTTCCACCAAGTGTGTCTTTTTGGGGTACTCTACCACTCAAAAAGGCTATTGCTGCTTTGACCCCCTTCTCCGCAAGCAGTTTGTCTCCGCAGATGTGACTTTTTTCGAAAATGCTTCCTATTTCTCTCCTTCCTCTTCTCTTCCTTCTCTTCCTTCTGATATCTCCGTTCCTTCCACACCTCTCCACGTTTTCCCACCTTCGTCTCCTCCTCCACCCACTCCTTCCCAGTCCGTCTCCCCACCCACCCCTCCACCCTCCTCTCCGCTGCCGTCTCTCTCTAGTACCGGGCCAGCCTTCTCCGCCACGGACGCTCCGGTCGCTGACGCTCCCATCGCCGACGCTCCCGTTGACCTGGATGTTCCCATTGCCCTTCGCAAAGGGGTGCGGGCGTGTACTCAACACCCGCTCACGGCTGTTGTTTCTTATGATCAGCTTTCTCCTTCTCGCAGGTGTTTTGCCTTGGCTATCTCTGCTACTTCTACTCCCCGTACCTACCAGGAGGCTCTCGCTCTCCCTCATTGGAAGTCTGCCATGGATGAGGAGATGGCTACTCTTACTGAACGGGGTACCTGGACCCTGGTTCTTCCTCCCATGGGCACTGATGTGGTTGGCTGTCGCTGGGTCTTCGTTGTGAAGTTTCGCCCCGACGGCACTGTGGATCGCTACAAAGCCCGGCTGGTGGCCAAGGGCTTTACTCAGACTTATGGCGTTGATTACTTTGATACCTTCTCTCCGGTTGCTCGCCTCAGCACCATCCGGGTTCTCTTTTCTGTGGCTGTTAACCGGGCTTGGGCCATTTCCCAACTTGATGTGAAGAATGCCTTTCTCTATGGCGATCTTCAAGAGGACGTCTATATGGAGCAACCTCCTGGGTATGTTGCTCAGGGGGAGACACGTGTCTGTCATTTGAAGAAGGCCATTTATGGCCTAAAGCAGAGCCCCCGGGCATGGTTCGAAAAATTCAGTGGTATTGTGGCTACCATCGACTTTCAAAGGAGTTCGGCCGATCACTCCTTATTCATTCGCAAAACGGCCTCGGGACTAGTGGTTTTGGCCGTATATGTGGATGATATTCTCCTTACTGGCGATGACCGAGATGGGGTGGACTTGACGAAGAAGCACCTCCGTCAGCACTTGGTCACGAAGGATATGGGCTCCCCAAAATACTTTTTGGGGATAAAAATCTCTCGGAAACTTGACTCCTTGGTTCTCTCTCAACGGAAGTATGCCCTTGATCTTCTTCGAGAAGCAGGCTTGACAGGTGCCAAACCAGCTCGTTTTCCCATGGCTGTTGGAGAAGACAAAACGTGGACGGATGATTCGCCTCTTCTATCTGATGTCACACGGTACAGACGTTTGGTAGGCAAACTCATCTATCTCACGGTGACTAGACCCGACATCGCCTACGCTGTAGGCAAGGTCAGTCAGTTTATGCAAGCTCCCAGGGAGTGTCATCTTCAGTCCGCCCTGAAGATTTTAGAGTATATCAAAGCAGCACCGGGCAGAGGGTTACTCTTTCAGAAGAATGGGCATCTGAGGGTTGAGGCCTACTCAGATTCAAGTTACGCGGATGACAAAGGCGATCGTAAATCCACGTCAGGTTTTTGTACCTTTGTTGGAGGTAATCTCGTGAGTTGGAAGAGCAAGAAACAGTCTGTTGTTTCCAGATCCAGTGCCGAAGCAGAATACCGGAGTATGGCGTCAACTACGTGTGAGTTAAAGTGGTTGCGGGCTCTCATGCTTGACCTGGGCGAGGTATATGACTGTCCTCTCCCTATGTTCTGTGACAACAAGGCCGCTATACACATATCCAGAAATCCGGTCTTCCATGAGAGAACGAAGCATATAGAGGTTGACTGTCACTTCATTCGGGAAGAGATTTTGAAGAAACAGATTTGTACTCCTTTTGTCACCTCTGACAAGGAGTTGGCCGATATCTTCACCAAGCCGGTTTCTACTTCCTTCTTCCGCATTTGTGACAAGCTGGGCATGATTGATATCTATGCTCCAGCTTGAGGGGGAGTGTTGAAGTATTAGACCGGGCGGCTTAGCGGTCTGATCCAGCGGTCTGTTGACCGAGCGGTCTGGCGGTCTCTCTGGAGCCTGGAGACCGGGCGGTCTATCGGTCTACCTCTGCGGCCTGTTCTATCTTGTTGGAGTTGCCGAGCGGTTAACCCATCTCTCTAACCGCGCGGCCTATGCGGTCTCCATTATTCTAGCCGCTCAGTACTGTAAATGTTTAGTCCCACATTGTTTGTATACTCTCTTTCTTATCTCCTCCATTCTATATAAGGGAGGTCATACCTTTGTAAATGATATCTTTTTTGGATAATAAAATTTCAATTATTCAAAAGTTTATTCGCTTGTTCTCTACTTTTCGCTTCTTTTCGCTACTTTATAACATGGTATCAGAGGACACGGTCATTTCCTCCTGATTCTGTGCGCTCTCTGTTGTTCGCGGCTTGTTTTCCGCGTTCTGCGACTTGATTCGCAGCTTGCCTTCTCTTCTGTCCGCGCGGTTTGTTTCTATCTGCGCGACTTGTTTCTATCCGTTGCCCTGTTCGCGCGGCTTGCTTCTTCTTGGTTCTCTTCTCCTACTGCTCTTTGTCGCCGCGACCTGTTTCCTTGTCGCCGCGCTCCTTGTTCTTTCCTACCTCTCCGACTTCCTAGTCGTTGCGGTTTGTCCCTGTCCGCGTGTATTGTCTCTCTACTCGCGGTTTGCTGCTGTGATCTGCCTGACCGTGCGGGTTGTTCCTTTCTCACCCGCATCTTGGTCGCGGTCACCAGCTCTTCTCCTCTTTTCTGTTCGCTCGGCCTTTTCAGTCCGCGCGACCTCTTCCCCGCTGTGCCTTTGACCGCCTTCTAGCAGCTGCTGTGATCTGCCTGACCGTGCGGGTTGTATCTTTCTTACCCGCATCTTGGTCGCGGTCACCTGCTCTTCTCCTCTCTTCTGTTCGCTCGGCCTTTTCAGTCCGCGCGACCTCGTCCACGCTGTGCCTTTGCCTCTTTCTAGCCGCTACTGTTCGCGCGGCTTCTTCTGTTTTCTAACCGCTTTTGTTCGCGCGGCTTCTTCTGCTTGCCGGGTTCTATGACTACCTCCGGTCTCACCACTACTCCTGCAGCTCCTTCTCCTCCTCCTCCTTCGGGCAACCTTGGCACCCTTTTCAAGCTTGTTGGCTCCAACTATCCCGATTGGAGCGTTTCTTTCACCTTTCTCCTTCGTTCTCAACGCAAGCGTCATCACCTCACCGATGACCCTCCTCCTCGCACCTCTCCTGAGTTTGATGACTGGGATGCGAGTGATGCTCTTGTTCGCACCTGGCTGGCCAACATCCTTTCTGATGAGTGCCTTCCCGTCATTCGCCATGATGAGACGGTCAAGGCCGCCTGGCTTCACCTCGCTGCTCTCTATTCTAAGGGGGGCCAGACGTCCCGCATTTATACTCTCTATGCGGACCTCTTCGCCCGCCCTTCCATGTCACCGGCTGCGGCTTATCAGCAGGTTCAGGCTCTTGGTGCTGAAATCCTCCAGAATCGCCCCTTCTCCGCGGACTTGGCCGACCAGCACAAACACTTCCAGGAACTCCAGGTTGTTTGTTATCTTCTTCGTCTTCCCGACTCTTATGATATGATCCGCCAGCAGATCTTGGGTGAGGCGGAATCTCCTACTTTGGATGCCACTGCGGCTCGCATTGCCGCCGTTACTTCGCTCCTCCAGCGGCCTCTATTGGCCTCCCCCCTTCCCCGGACTCCTTTGCTCACCAAGCTCAGCGGGGGGGGGGGGGGGGGGGGGGGGGGGGCCCTAGTGGCCGTGGCTCCTCTGGCGGACGGGGTTCCTCCCGGTTCCTCTGCTCTCACTGTGGTCGCACTGGCCATACTGTTGACCGCTGCTGGCAGAAACATCCTCGTCTTCGCCCTTCCGGTGATGCTCCTTCGGCCTCTGCCTCTTCTAGGCCGTCTGCCTCTGTGGCCACGACGTCAGGTAGTGCCCACGTCGTTACCCAAGGTAAATGGCTGATTGACACCGGTGCCACCAATCATATGACGGGCAACCCTCATTGCTTCTCCCGTCTTGAGACCCATGACCGCTTACCCCCAGTTCGTGTGGCGGATGGTTCCCCGTCCCCGGTTCATGGGACGGGCATGGTTCACCTCACTCCATCGCTTTGCTTGGAGGATACCCTTTATGTCCCGAAGTTCCCGTGCAATTTGTTATCAGTTACTACTTTATGCCGGCAACTTCAGTGCTCCGTCTTATTCACTCCCACTACTTGTTCTTTTCAGGACCCGAGGACCCAGCGGACGATTGCTACTGGGACTGAGAGCGGCGGCCTCTACTTCCTCGACGATGTTTCCGCTCTCTCTGCCTACTCCTCCTCCACCGATCTCCTTCAGTGGCATCTTCGTCTTCGACATCCTCCTCCTCGGCTTATTCGTCAGCTTCTGCCCCACTTACCTCCTACCAGTTCTCCGCTCAACTGTGATGCGTGTCAGCTTGGCAAACATCATCGCTCCTCCTTCCCACCGAAGCAAGGCCGTGGCTCCTCTCGCATTTTTGATCTTATTCATTCTGATGTATGGGGTCCTGCTCCTACCCTCACAGTTGGTCGGGGCAGTTCCTATTTTGTCACTTTTATCGATGATTTTACTCGATGTACCTGGGTGTATCTATTAAAAGATCGCTCTGAACTATTTTCTGTTTGACAATCATTTTACTTTATGATTAAGACTCAATTTGCTGTTTCTATTAAAGTCTTACGTTCTGATAATGCCAAGGAGTATCTGACTCCTGAGTTCTCCGCGTTCTTTCACAAACATGGCCTCCTTCATCAAACGACTTGTGTTTACACCTCCCAGCAGAATGGGGTGGCGGAGCGTAAAAACCGTCACCTGCTTGATGTTGCGCGTACTCTCATGACGCAGATGCACGTCCCTCGCTCCTATTGGGGCTACGCTGTGCTCCTCGCCTGCTATCTCATCAATCGCCTTCCCTCCGCGGTTCTCCACGGCCAGACTCCCTTCTCCCTTCTCTACCCCCACCAGGAACCTTTTCCTCTTCCTCTCCGTGTCTTTGGTTGTACGGCCTTTGTTCACGCTCCCTCCGCTACCCGCGACAAGCTTTCCCCCCGTTCCACCAAGTGTGTCTTTTTGGGGTACTCTACCACTCAAAAAGGTTATTGCTGCTTTGACCCCCTTCTCCGCAAGCAGTTTGTCTCCGCAGATGTGACTTTTTTCGAAAATGCTTCCTATTTCTCTTCTTCCTCTTCTCTTCCTTCTCTTCCTTCTGATATCTCTGTTCCTTCCACACCTCTCCACGTTTTCCCACCTTCGTCTCCTCCTCCACCCACTCCTTCCCAGTCCGTCTCCCCACCCACCCCTCCACCCTCCTCTCCGCTGCCGTCTCTCTCTAGTACCGGGCCAGCCTTCTCCGCCACGGACGCTCCGGTCGCTGACGCTCCCGTCGCCGACGCTCCCGTTGACCTGGATGTTCCCATTGCCCTTCGCAAAGGGGTGTGGGCGTGTACTCAACACCCGCTCACGGCTGTTGTTTCTTATGATCAGCTTTCTCCTTCTCGCAGGTGTTTTGCCTTGGCTATCTCTGCTACTTCTACTCCCCGTACCTACCAGGAGGCTCTCGCTCTCCCTCATTGGAAGTCTTCCATGGATGAGGAGATGGCTACTCTTACTGAACGGGGTACCTGGACCCTGGTTCCTCCTCCCGTGGGCACTGATGTGGTTGGCTGTCGCTGGGTCTTCGTTGTGAAGTTTCGCCCCGACGGCACTGTGGATCGCTACAAAGCCCGGCTGGTGGCCAAGGGCTTTACTCAGACTTATGGCGTTGATTACTTTGATACCTTCTCTCCGGTTGCTCGCCTCAACACCATCCGGGTTCTCTTTTCTGTGGCTGTTAACTGGGCTTGGGCCATTTCCCAACTTGATGTGAAGAATGCCTTTCTCTATGGCGATCTTCAGGAGGACGTCTATATGGAGCAACCTCCTGGGTATGTTGCTCAGGGGGAGACACGTGTCTGTCATTTGAAGAAGGCCATTTATGGCCTAAAGCAGAGCCCCCGGGCATGGTTCGAAACATTCAGTGGTATTGTGGCTACCATCGGCTTTCAAAGGAGTTCGGCCGATCACTCCTTATTCATTCGCAAAACGGCCTCGGGACTGGTGGTTTTGGCTGTATATGTGGATGATATTCTCCTTACTGGCGATGACCGAGATGGGGTGGACTTGACGAAGAAGCACCTCCGTCAGCACTTGGTCACGAAGGATATGGGCTCCCCAAAATACTTTTTGGGGATAAAAATCTCTCGGAAACTTGACTCCTTGGTTCTCTCTCAATGGAAGTATGCCCTTGATCTTCTTCGAGAAGCAGGCTTGACAGGTGCCAAACCAGCTCGTTTTCCCATGGCTGTTGGAGAAGACAAAACGTGGACGGATGATTCGCCTCTTCTATCTGATGTCACACGGTACAGACGTTTGGTAGGCAAACTCATCTATCTCACGGTGACTAGACCCGACATCGCCTACGCTGTAGGCAAGGTCAGTCAGTTTATGCAAGCTCCCAGGGAGTGTCATCTTCAGTCCGCCCTGAAGATTTTAGAGTATATCAAAGCAGCACCGGGCAGAGGGTTACTCTTTCAGAAGAATGGGCATCTGAGGGTTGAGGCCTACTCAGATTCAAGTTACGCGGATGACAAAGGCGATCGTAAATCCACGTCAGGTTTTTGTACCTTTGTTGGAGGTAATCTCGTGAGTTCGAAGAGCAAGAAACAGTCTGTTGTTTCCAGATCCAGTGCCGAAGCAGAATACCGGAGTATGGCGTCAACTACGTGTGAGTTAAAGTGGTTGCGGGCTCTCATGCTTGACCTGGGCGAGGTATATGACTGTCCTCTCCCTATGTTCTGTGACTGTCCACATCACCGTCGCATGGTAGGAGCCTCGGGGAAAGCACGAGGACCAAGCCCAACCATCCTCTCAACATGGAAGGAGCCCCGAGAAATGAGCACCGAGGACCAAGCCCAACCATCCGACTTTGACTCATCTCAACGCAATCCCAACTAGTGACGGTCAACACCGCACTTACACCCTTCCACAATGCTACCCGTAGGGAGACAACACTCTAAGCATTGGACTACTAAATTCAATCCGTTAAACAGTTATTGACATGGTCATAGATTATCCTCCTACATGTCATTCCAAATGATTTCAACATAATATAAACATGATGCACATTTATATTAGTCTACCAATTTCTATCAAATCATTTCGTTTGAGTATGCTTCGCTTCACAAATCAATTTCATGAGATCCTATTATTAAACTTCATCAATTATAGAACTAAGATGATTAACATAAAAGAGTTCACTCAAACCTCCAATTAATTGCAGCATTGAATCCACCAAATCCAAATTCACGTTGTACTAAACCCAGAATTTAAGTGCAGACTAATTCTGGACTGCAACTTCAACTAGAGATTCCCAAAGCTACAGTAATCTGGTGAAGACATGTAACTCCTCGATGGAAAGTTCTTTCCATGGGCAACAACGTTTATGTTCAGACCTCAACCCAGATTCAATAGTATCATACTTGAAATCAGCCTTGAAATTCGCTGCGCACAGAACACGATTTCTGCATGCAGAATTTATTGGACATCATTTTCGTTCAGACTCTCTGTGACTACCTACTTCACCTGAAGTCGTGCAACCACTCGTTGGAAAGATATTTTCAAGGACTTCAACTTTTATGTTTAGTCAAAAGCCCAGATCTTGCCATATCACATCTGAAAATGGCCAAGGAGATCGCTACGCCCAAAACACAGATTCTGTACGCATCTTAAGGCAGAATGAACGTCATCGGTTCATCTTCCTCCTCAGGCCGATCTTCGCAAATCACACCAGAGATTCCTCCTCCCTTATTCACCCTTATGAGGCCATGACTCTTCACGAAACCATCCCCCATCTTCACATAGAAGGTTGGAGAGGTTGAAGACACAACTAGCCTTAGAGCACAAGCCCTAGAATGACCTCTTCCTACAGAAATCACCATCTCGCTAGTCAAGACTCTTTTGAGCCGACATCTGACCTAGATAACTACAGATCTAGCACCAAGGGAGAGGGGAGTAAGCTCACCTCAATTCCGGCATTTCCACTATTTCCGGCAATGGATCGTGTAACTCTCCTCAGTGGCATCTTCTCCTTCACGGCGCTGGAGGATCTTCTTCTCCAAGACTTGCTTCAACAGTTTTCCCTCTCAACAAAAGTTTCTCTCAGGAAAAATGGCTGTAATGAGGAGTGAAAATGGCTAGGGTTTTCACAACCCTTATATATGAAAAGTGACACGGGTAGGGACACGCCTGTGTCCTTACCCGTGTCCTGCTTCGGGCGAAGAGTCAACGACGGTTTTAGTGTTGGTTCAATACTCGACACGGGTAGGGACACGCCCGTGTCCTGACCCATGTCCACATGGCACGATAGTGTTCCCTGGTCGTGTCCTTGTCTGTACACGTCTCTACGAACTCAACTCGACACACACGGGTAGGGACACGCCCGTGTCGCTACCCGTGTCATACACTCCATCGATCTCGACACGCTTCATCGACCTTGATACGCTTTGTCGAGTTCCACTCGACACACACGGGTAGGGATACACCCGTGTCTCTTCCTGTGTCACTGCACAGGATACACTTCGTCGATCTCGACACGCTTCGTCGAGTTCAACTCGACACACACGGGTAGAGGCATGTCCGTGTCTCTACCCGTGTAACTTCATACGGGTAGTGACACACCTGTGTTACTACTTGTGTCACTGCACACGGGTAGTGACACACCCGTGTCACTACCCGTGTCACGTCACACGGGTAGTGACACACCCGTGTCACTACCCGTGTCCTTCTCTGGACATACTCGAGTCGTCGAATGGAGAGCTGGCCTCTCCCACACGGGTAAGGAAACACCCGTATCTTTACCCTTGTCCTATTATATACTGATTCTTCCTCCCATTTACAAGTGCAGCCCAGCTGCCAGCACTTCTCCGAACCCCAGTCAGCACCTCTGACTCAAAAACGCGCACGAGGGGCCTAGTGCGAATCGGGACGTTACAACTTTTTCGACCATCCATCGAGGAAGGGGAGATGATGGAGATCGAGCAGAGGACGTCCTGGAGGGATCCGTTTGTTTCTTTCCTGACAACAGGTCAGATTCCTGCCAGTGAAGGAGACCAAAGGAAGTTTTATTACAAAGCCGCATACTATCTACTACAGGAAGGAGAGCTCTATCAAAAAACCATCTCAAGCCCTCTGGCTCGGTGTCTGTCAGCGGTGTAAGTCCCTTGTGTTCTGGAGGAGATTCACTCGGGAGAGTGTGGCAGCCACTCAGGGACTCGCACTCTAGAACAAAGAATTCTAAGGCATGGATATTTCTGGCCCACCATTCGAAAAGATGCAGAGGCCTTCTCCAAGAAGTGTCCGCAATGTCAGCTCTTCGCGCCTCTTCAACTGTAACCAGCTCAACATCTGTGCTCGATCACTGCTCCATGGCCCTTCGCCATCTGGGGGATGTACATGATCGACCCTTTTCCTCAGGCCAGCAGACAGAGGAAGTTTGTCCTCGTCATGATCGATTACTTCTCCAAATGGATCGAGGCAAAGGCTCTGGCCAAGACCACTTCGCAGATTGTAAAGAACTTCATTTGGGGAGAAATTGCATGCATGTTTGGGATTCCTCTCGCCATCGTCACCGACAATGGGCCGCAGTCCGCTAGCTTGGAGTTAGATGACTTCTGCAAGCAGCTGGGAACGGATCTTCGATTCGCCTCTATGCATCATCCTCGCAGCAATGGACAAGTAGAAGCTGCCAACAAGTTGATCATTAACCTACTAAAGAAGAAAGTCACCAACTTGAAAGGCAATTGGGTAGAGCAGCTCCCCTCGGTTCTATGGGCTCTGTGAACAACTCCAAACTCGGCCTACGGGGGAAACTCCCTTCAAGTTATCCCACGGGTCTGAGGTGCTCATCACAGTAGAGTTCGAGGTTCGAAGCATGAGAGTCATAGCGGCTGGAGATGGCAGTGAAGAATGGCGCTTGGAGAATGAAGATGCTCAAAGGCTCTCGCTGGATTTCGTAGAAGAGCTTCGTGACTTGGCCTCCATCCTCCAAGAGGAGATCAAGCGACGCATGGCGAAGCACTTCGACAAGAATATCCGCCTAAAGCATTTCCTCCCAGGAGATCTGGTCATGAAGAAGGTGGACGTCGTAGGAAGGGGAGCAATAGTTAACAAGCTACACCCTAATTGGGAAGGTCCCTTCATCGTCCAAGAAGCCTTAGCCACCTGAGGCTATTATCTCCAGGATCAGGTTGGAGAGCAACTGGGAGGTACTTGGAGCGGGGATGACCTAAAAAGGTTCTATACCTAGCAATCCGCACTGTAGTTGTACTTATACATGCTTTCACATATATAAAATGACAACTGTTCTGCTTCTGTTCATTCTTTTTTCATCTCGCGTTTTCTGTGAACTCAAGGTTCTGCTCCAAGATCGATCCAAGAAACCAGCCGTCAACTTGTTCCCCCTGGATAGCCTAGTTCGGACGATGGGACGATGCTTCGGGATATAAGCACCCTTGTAAGATCGGACCCCTGCATTGATGGCCGAGATCAGCTCCCCCCTTGAACGCCGGCCTAGCTACCCCCAATTGCATCTCTCCTCCGATTGGAGGAACTAGCGGGAATAGGTTTGGACTCCAACCTCTCGGATTCGAGGAAGGATCAACCTTGTCAAGCTCTCCTTTTGGGCAGCGACCCTTTGATTATTTTCAACGATTATTTTCAAAGGAAGGATAACCAGCCAGGGAGCCAGGATAGGCCCAAGGGAATATGTTAGTCGTGAGTACGTCCTGGAGGACCCTCAGAAGAACATTGCCCCTCGCTCATGCATTTATGCTCGTGGCCAGGTGGCAGAGCTGAGAATGATTTCCACGGTTGGATTGGGAAACAGGCCTTCTACCTGTTTCTGCTAGATAGCCCAGTTCGGACGATGGGACGATGCCTCGGGATATAAGTGCCCTTGTAAGACTGTACCCCTGCACTGACGGCCGAGATCAGCTCCCCCCTTGCATGTTGGCCTAGCTAACCCCGATTGCATCTCTCCTCCGACAGGAGGAACTTTCAGGAATAGGGTTGGACGCCAACCTCCCAACCCGACCTCGGCAAGATCATCGCTTTCTTTTCAACTTCTTCATCGTCAAAAATACTGAAGCACGTGATTCATTGTCACCTCTTAAAACGCGGGGGAAAATGCTCCTATAATGTATCAAGTCCTCGAGTGGCAGGTCGCCGTAAGTTCAAGTCCCTGCATGAGCTCCTCTCTTGCATATTGGCCAAGGACCTCCTCGAGTGAGATCGAGTTCCTCGTTGGAGTGATGTCGTAGTCCGAGATCTCTGTACGAGATCCTCTCCTGTAGACCGACTACTTGCCTCCCCGAGTCGACTTACACCACTCTAGTTGAGCAAGGCTCCTAAGAGCTGTCGACTCCAACAAAATTGAAGTCCTCGAGTGGTAGTGTCGTCGTAAGTCCAAGTACCTGCACGAGCTCCTCTCCTGCATATTGGCCAAGGACCTCCTTGAGTGAGATCGAGTTCCTCGTCGGAGTGATGCCATAGTTCGAGATCTCTGTACGAGCTCCTCTCCTGCAGACTGACTACTTGCCTCCCCGAGTCGACTTACACCACTCTAGTTGAGCAAGGCTCCTAAGAGCTTTCGACTCCAACAAAATGAAGTCCTCGAGTGGTAGTGTCGCCGTAAGTCCAAATCCCTGCACGAGCTCCTCTACTGCATATTGGCCAAGGACCTCCTCGATTGAGATCAAGTTCCTCATCAGAGTGATGTCGTAGTTCGAGATCTCTGTACGAGCTCCTCTGCTGCATACTGACTACTTGCCACCCCGAGGTGACTGATTTCCACCCCCAGTTGAGCTTGGCTTCTGCTGAGTGTCGACTACACCCAACCATAAACCAAGCTCGGCTCCTCACAGGGTATCGACTTTGGTGATCAAGCCAATCGAGATCAACTCCGAAAAAATGAGTAAGTTGTGCTGGTGCGAGCAGAATTGGTCAAGTATAAGTGCAGGTATCAGCGAGTATGCGAGTATGACATAACAAACATGCGAGTATGATATGGCGAGCACGTGCGCAGGCTATAGGCAAGTAACGATATGCAAATTGTTGGAACTACTACGATCGTGCGAGCAATGACAACACGATTATGCATGGCATCGATATATGAGTAAAGCGTCGCGAGCACTCGTTCTCTCCGAACCTATGAGTCTGGCGAGTATCATCAACACACAAGCATGAAAGCAGAAAATGACAGCGTGGTAATTTAGACATATATATATTTCTCTCAAAAATATTACAAATTACAAAAGTTGTCTATTACAAAAAATATCGCTAACTGCCTTGTGCGAGTATGACAAATATCAGCGAGCAACTAGGACTCATCGTCGCCAGTATCAGGCCGATATTTCTCATCTCCGATGTCAGCATCCTCTTCCTCTCCACTCTCCTCGCCCTCCTCCTCGCCGCTACCACTACTGTCGCTGCTGTTGCTACCGCTGCCGCTGTTGCTGGAGCCCGATGAGGAAGAAGGTACGTGATCCCGTGAGATCGTTCTCTCAGCGAGCAGTTTAGGGAGAAGCTCGTCAACAAAAAGCTGCTTCTCCCCCTCAACGAGCTGGACGTTGAGCCTCAGCCTCGCGAACATCACATTGCCCGCCGCACGGGCTATCTCGCAGTGGACTGACGACCTCTCTTCCCAGAGAACGCGAGACCTTTTGATTGCGTAATGAGGGTCATCCTCCGGCCACGGCTGAGGAGCTGAGAAGCTCGCGCTGGCTTCTAGGATGGCTAGGCGAGATTCCATCTCGGCTGCGTGGATTTGGGCTACCTCCAGGTCAGCCTGAGACTTGGTGAGTTTCGCCTCGAACTCAGAAAGCTTTTTGGCGGTTTCAATCTCGGCAGCCTACGGTAAAGAACAGAATCAGCAAAAAAGAAATCAAGTCCGACAAACGCCAACATCGCACGCAGGAGGCAACTTACCTCATAATATCGCCATCAGATGGACTCCATGCCGAGATCAATCGCCTTCTTGCTGACGATCTTCAGGGCCTTTGTCGTCTCCAGTAGCTTCTTCGCCAAGTAGTGGTTCAGCTTGACGGCTCGCGCGAGGTAGCAAGATGCCTGCTGGGCGAGTTCCTCCTCGCTGAGGTCCAGCATCGACTCGGCGTTGCCTCGCCCATATAGCACATGGAGGATGGCGAAGGCCTCCCCCTTGTCCTCCCAGTCCCCCGACTAGGTGTAAGACCCCCCTCCCCCTTACCAAGGAGGGATACCGGGTCTTATGCCCAGAATCGTCGTCTTATGGTGACACTAACGCACGGGTTAGTCGACACCGCAATACGCCGATTCTGCCGGCTATTACGATCATATAACCTGTAGGCCAAAATGAGAAATAGAAGTATAGCAGTATAACAAATCCACTAGTCCACAAGTCACAGAGTACATATCATATATATAAATGAAGAGTACAAAAACATAGTCCACAATGAGTACAAATGAAAGAGTAACAAAGGCTTATGCCTAATACATCATATCAACTCTCTCTCTCTCTCAAATCAAAGCGGAAGCTAATCTAATGCATCAAAACTCGTCCCACCTGAGGACGCGCAGTAGTAGTAGTAGCCTGCGGTGGCGGTATCTGCTCCTCAAGTCCTGTCTCCTTGTCGTGCTGGTGCTCCATCTCCACGAGCTCCTAAAATAGTATGGTCACCGACCATTAGTCAAAAAGACTAAGTCGTTTCCTCCGCACCTCGCCCCGCAGCTCCTAGGCACCGAGCGGAAGGACGAAGCAGAGGACAACAAGGGGTAGCAAAAGTGGAAGAAGGTGATAAGAACTAACTAGCAGTTGTAATAGATATTATTATTCTACTCTAGCAGTTCCAAGTATATAGTACAAGTAAGTAAAGTGCAGTACTAGTAAAGGAAGTAAGGAATAGAAAGTAAGAGCAGGGAAATAAAACTAGGCTACCACTATAATACCATCACAAAGGTACCTTAACTTATAAAAATGCCCATACAAATTTATAAGTTAAGGTTTCCAGGAAATTTAACTTATCATATAAAAGAGCTCATACTAATTTATATGATAAAGATCTATAAAGTGTATGACCTAATATGAATGAATGTTATGATGCAATTTATGCACAGGCAAGTGCAACTCACACACAATGACTCTGTGATCACAGACCTTTAGTTCCCACTTTTTGAGAGCTAGCATCACTCTCGGGTACCACCGCTGTGGCTACGGCAGCAGCGGAGCGGGCGTCTCCACTTCTAGGCCGGTATGCACACTACCAAACCTTATACCCCTCTTATACGCCTCTGTACACGTCCAAGGTGCACTCTAGAGTCTCTGCGTACATACTTTGCTGACAACCCGTCAGTCTTGTTGGGTCGGATGTGCGTTGAAAGGGGAAACTAGATCTGATATACTCTAGAGGGGGGTGAATAGAGTATATGGTGCTTTTAAAACACAAAGAAAAACTTTTGCAAAGCTTTACAACAATTATTGTAATGAGTGTGAGCAGGGAAGCAGAAATAAAACTAATCACAAAACTAAGCTATGCAGAGACTAAGCACAAGAAAATCTAGGCCAGAAACAAAAAGAAAACATGCAGAACCAGATGACACAAGGAAATATAGTGGTTCCCCAAACTTGGGTACATCCACTCTTCTACCACCCTAGGTAGGAATCCACTGCAGGATGAGTTGATCAGGTGTCCTGGGCACCAATGAGCTTTTGATAAGGTGCTCAAAAACCAAAACAGATTTTTTGATCAGGTGTCTTGCCACCAATGAGCTTTTGACAAGGTGCTCAAAAACCAGATTCAAACTTTTGAAGGGAGTTTGAAAAACCCTTTACAGAGTGGGGGTGAGAGAGTGATGGCAGTCTTCTCTTTCTCAATCAACTGAGAAGACTAAGTGGATTGATGTCAAAGCTCCCCCTGAGTCCTTGATCTTCAGGAAGATGAGCTTTGCTGAGTGTGATAGGCCTTCAAAGATAGATCTCCAGCAAGAGATGATTTCAGCAAGCTGAAATGTTGAGTGTCTGGAGTCTTGAAATGATATTGGCCTTGAACACTTTGAGAGCTAAAGAGATCTGAAGATTTTTGAAAGCTTGATCTCTCTGATGAGTGTTCTTCAGAATTCTTGTTGACAGAATATTTTTAAAGAGTCTCTGTATTCTGAGTTGTTTTTTTTTTCTTCTTGTCAATCTCTGTATATCATGTTTTTTTCATTCAAAAAACATTCTGTCTTTTATCCTCTGTGCCAGAATAGAATATCACTCTGTCAAAGATAGCCGTTGGTCTGCATTGATTACAGCCTTAATTGCATAATTTCTTCTAAAAGGAAAGTCCACTGAATTGTTCCTTGAAAAATCCCTTGAAACTTGCTCCAGAAGTAAATGAAAACGGCTGGCAGATCTTCTGAATTGAATGCAGAATAACTTCTATCTGATTTGAATTTAAATTCTGAAAGATAACTGAAATCGTCGAACTGAGCTCTGCTATCGTCGAGCTGAGCTCAGCGAACTGGAAAATGCAAGCAGCAACATAATCGTCGATCTGAGCTCAAAGATCGTCGAACTGAGCTCAGAGATAAGGATCCAGTGCAGAGTCAAAATCGTCGACCTGAGCTCAGCGATCGTCGAATGGAGTTCGACGATATTGCGAAGTTGAGCTCAGCGATCGTCGAGTGGAGCTCGATGATATTATGAGGTTTGAGCTCAGCGATCGTCGAACGGAGATCGACGATCTGTAGAAGTTGAGCTAGACGATCGTCAACCGGAGTTCGACGAATCGTCGTGCTGAGCTTGACGATTAGACTTAGTTTCCAGAAAAGCTTTGGTCTTTAGGGCAGCTTCCAAACCTAGACTTCTAACCCTTAGACTCAATTCTAATTGACCTATTAAGCTATACAGAAGGTCAAACACAGATTCCTAGAGACATAGTGATCCTGACCCAAATTAGTAATAGGGTGTTCCAACAATCTCCCCCTATTTGGGTTAGGATTACTATTTACAGACTTTGGAAAAATCAAATAACATCATACAATCAGAAAAACATGAAAACAACATCAGCTAGACACAATGCAAAAACATCACAGAGAAATATATATAATATGATATCCAGACAGCAGTCAGAAAAACCAAGGATTGTCACCTTACAGAGTTACTTTTTCTCTTTGCCTTTTATCATTTTGATTTCTCTGTTAGGATTTAAAGCTTCTTTGTTGGATCTAGTATCATCAGCTGCACCCAAATATGTTTGCTTTGAAGTCCTGGGAACCACTGCAGCTAGATGCAACTCCATGTATCTGTCTGCATCAAAGAACTTGCTGGAGGCATATCTTTCTAACTCTTTTTGTCTTTGTTCTGACATGGTAGAAATATTAGAGGTGTCTAGGCCTTGCTCTCTGGCTTTCTTTATCTGGTCTAATGCAGCCAACTCCTTCATCCTAGCAGTCCAAGCAACAGGATTCTTCTCAGGGTCCTCAAATGGTACAGGTGGCTCATACCTGTTGGAAGAATTATCTTGAGGATTCCTGGCAGTCACAGTTTCTTTGAGCTTATAGGGGAATGGACCAGAAGATGTATCAGAAGGAACATGTCCTCCCCTGGAGTAAGGGTGCTGCCTGGAATGCCCTTTAGAATATACTTGAGTCTCTCTTTGATTTCCCCTATATCCTCCTCTCCTGGAATAAGAACCCCTAGGCTGGCTTTCCCTTTGATAGGTTCTAGCATGGGGTTGATAGGGAGCCTGGCTTCTAGAAGGGGCTGAACTTGCAGAGCTGCCACCTGCACCTGCATCAGGTGGAGGTGGTGGAGGAGGATGAGGGTGCTTGAACTGGGAGGAACCTTTCTCATACTTCCTTTTCTTCTTCATTGCCTTTAGCTGATTTTTAGAGAACTGCATCCAATGTTCAGTAATTGGGCAGTTGTGCAGAATATAGTAAGGAACATCATTGTCATCTCTTACTTTGGCAGGTGGAACCCTTTTCATTGCCTTACTTCTTGCCTTCCTTTTCCTTGCAATGGTGGCAGAAGAATCATCAGAGGCAGTGTTGTAGTCATCAGATTCAGAGCTCTGAGCATCATATAAAGCATCAATCCTTTTCATCAAATCATCTTTCAGTTGAATAGCAGCAGATGGGGCAGAAGCAGAAGGAGCAACAGATACAGGAGCAGCAGTAGAAGCAACACTGGTAACTTCAGAAATGATGGCAGCAGCTTCAGTAATAACAGCAAAAACTTCAGCAGGCTCAACATCAATGGCCTCTGACATCAGAAATTCCTGGGAAATGGGCTCATCAGAAACAATTTCTTCAGCAGCAGTAGGAACATTTTCTTCAGCAGCAAAGATAATTTCAGAAGCAGATTCAGCCTTTTCTTCATCAGCAGCAGCAGCATTCATCACTGAGAGTACAAAGGAAGAAAGAATGTTGGGGTCACAGCCAGAGAAAGGCACCATTGCCTTAGACAGATCTTCTGAGGGCTGGACAGTAATAGCTTCTGGAAGGTAGCTGTAATATGCAGTATCAAATGCAGAGAGCAAAGACCTTAGGTCTATTGCTAAGACTGGAGTAGGCACAGCAACTGGAGCAGAAGATACAAACACAGCAGCAGACACAGAAGCAGCAGCAGCAGCAGCAGACACAGAAGCAGCAGCAGCATGAAGGCTGGCTTCATAGGGCATCTCCCCCTACCTGGATGCAGATACCTCTGTATCAAGGCAAACTGCTGGTGGGGCTGCTTGAGGAAGGAGAGAAGAAAGCCTGGCAGAGAGGGCTGCCACTGACAAGTGTAGAGGAGCCAAAGAGGTCTCCAAGAGGAGGGAGAGCCTGGGGGCAATGAGCTCATACAACTTGTCAGCAAGGGCTGAGAGATCTACTTGCTCAAGAAGAGGAGCAGAGGTAGAGGGTACAGGGATGGCTGAAGAAGCTGGAGGTGGAGGGCTGAATGGTGGAATGAATGGCTCAGGAGAGGGGATTGTGGAGATGGAGGACAAGGGGATGGATATGGAGGGAGTGAAAGTGGGTTGGTCAATGATGTGGTGGAGAAGGTCTTGGAAAGATGTTGAAGAGGATGATAATTCTGGAGGAGAAGAGGGGGAATCATCCATGTAGGATTCATCCAGAAGTGTGAAGGATGGTATGGATGGGGATGAGGTGACATCTGATGGTGGATATGAGAATAAGGGGTGGAAGTGGTCTACTGGAGGTGATGAAATAGTTGCTGGAGATGGAATAGAGGTTGGAGATGGGCTGGAGATTGTAATGGTGGATGGAGCTGGAGTGGTGGATGAAATAGGTAGGGTTGGACTGGGAGGAGGAAGAGGGGCAGCACCAGCAGCAGCCAGGTCTTCTGCAGCAGCAGAAACCTATGGGGGAGTGACTCTGGGAGTCCTGGTGCCTGAAGGAGCAGTTGTAGAGGGCCTGCAGGGTTTGCTAATTTGCCTGTCCCATTTGCCAAATAGGGCACAGGTAAGTCTCTTGGAGGCATTGATGTGCACTCCAGAGGAGACCAGCAGAGCAGGGCACCTTGCCTGAAGGAAAACTCCAATAATTCTTCCAAAATTAACAAAGGTTTTGTTAATCTTCTTCTTTATCAGGTCAAAGAAGACCTCTCCCCAGTTCAGGCTTTTCTTGTCTACCAGAGCTCCCATGATGCAGAGCTGATGTCTGGAGATGGTATCATATGCAGAGTACTTTGCCAACAGCACCTTGCCTACAACATCAGCTAAAAACCTGTATTCAACTGACAGGTTCCTCTTAAACAACTTGCTAGGGTTTCCCTCAGGATGACCCATCCTGGCAAGTATATCAGAAAACTCCTCTCCAGATAGTTCAGCAGTGTCTTCACCATTTCTCAAATCAAAAACCTCTGTTAAGACTGTTGGGGTCAGAGGTACCTGGGTTCCAGCAATAGATCCAACGATGGTGTTGTTGTCAAGGTTGTGAGCAGTATATACCCATTCTTTTATTTCATCTGAGGCAAGTTTGATTCTTGTGGTCATGAGGGCAGACAACTGCTGATCTTTGAATAAACTCAGGATGTCCTGGAAGATTTGATCAGTGGTGTTGAAGGAGTCCAGATCAATATCAAACCCTGCATCAAACTTCATTGCGGCGAGGACAGCGACTGAGACGGCCATGGTACCTGCAAAAACTTAACAAACAAACCGAACAAGCGTAGAACTGTTTGGAGGGAAGAAAATTTTTGCAGAGAAATTGAAAGCGCAAGAGAGAACGACGGCGAAAAATGAGTTTTATATTAGGGTTCGATGCAGAATTGGAAAGATCGTTGAACTCAGTTCGACGATCGAGGCTTCTAAAGGAATCTGAAGAGACTCCAACATCGTCGATCTCCGTTCGACGATCTTGGAAGGCGTCGAGCTCCGTTCGACGATCGTTCAGGAACAAAATCGTCGAGCGCCGTTCGACGATCGTTGACCGAAGGAGATAGTTCACACTATCTGAGGGGCGCTGAACTCAGTTCGACGATTCTGGAAATCGTCGAACTCCGTTCGACGATCTTTGGGGAAGTCGTCGAGCGCAGTTCAGAGATCAGAAAATTCTAGACACTAAGAAAAAAATCAGAATCTTTGCCTAGTCTTGGTCAATTTTTAGCTTTCAAAATCTTGGGCATTATTTAAGACTTCCTCCATCTAACATTCCTAGCTGATTTAGGAAGAAGGTGTGTTTCTTTTCATCCAAAGGTTTGGTGAAAATATCTCCCCTTTGTAAATCAGTTGGGATATATTGCAGTTCAATTTTATTCTTTTCAACATTGTCCCTTAAGAAGTGATGCCTAATCTCTATGTGTTTTGTCCTACTATGGAGGACTGGATTTTGAGCTATGGAAATAGCACTTGTATTGTCACAAAAGATTTTTGACTTCTCTAAGTTGTAACCATAGTCTAGGAGTTGATTTTGAATCCACAGTATTTGTGAACAACAACTGCCTGTAGCCATATATTCAGCTTCAGCAGTTGAGGTTGACACAGATGTTTGTTTCTTGCAAAACCAAGAGACAAGTCTATCACCAAGGAACTGACAAGTTCCACTGGTGCTTTTCCTGTCAATTCTGCATCCAGCATAATCAGCATCAGAGAATCCAGTTAACTCAAATGCTGAATCTTTTGGATACCAGAGGCCTAGATTTGGACAACTTTTAACATACCTAAGAATCCTCTTTACTAAAGTGAGGTGTGACTCTCTAGGGCTAACTTGGAACCTAGCACATATACATGTAGCAAACATTATATCTGGTCTACTGGCTGTAAGATACAGTAAAGAGCCAATCATTGCTCTATATGTTGTCTGATCAACAGGTTTCCCATGTTCATCAGCATCCAATACAGCATTGGTAGACATGGGTGTTTTTATACAAGATGCCTCAGACATACCAAATTTCTTAACCAACTCATTTGCATATTTGGTTTGAGAAATAAAGATGCCTTCAGCATGTTGTTTGACTTGCAATCCTAAGAAGAAGGATAGCTCACCCATACTACTCATCTCAAATTTAGAATGCATTAGGTTAGAAAACCTTCTGCACAATTTTGAGTCAGTAGAACCAAAAATGATATCGTCTACATAAATTTGTACTAGTAAGGTATGAGACTTATGAGTTCTAATAAAAAGAGTTTGGTCTACTCTACCCCTTATAAAACCATTTTCCAAGAGAAAGCATGCTAGGGTCTCATACCATGCTCTAGGAGCTTGCTTGAGACCATATAATGCTTTATTTAATCTAAAAACATAATCAGGATGAGTTGGAGAGATAAAACCTGGAGGTTGTCTGACATAGACTTCCTCTTTGATGTCTCCATTTAAGAAAGCACTCTTGACATCCATCTGATAAACCTTGAAGCCTTTGTGAGCTGCATAAGCTAAAAATATCCTGATGGCTTCTAATCTTGCAACAGGTGCAAAGGTCTGGTCGTAGTCAGTTCCTTCTTCTTGAGAATATCCTTGGGCAACTAGCCTTGCCTTGTTCCTTATTATTACTCCTTGATCATCCAGTTTGTTTCTGAATACCCATTTTGTTCCAACAATGGAATGATCCTTAGGCTTTGGCACTAGTTCCCATACTTTGTTCCTCTCAAATTGATGCAACTCCTCTTGCATGGCAATGATCCAGTGTGGATCTTGCTCTGCATCTTGAATGGACTGAGGTTCAATTTGAGAAAGGAAGCAGGTGTGCAACAGGTTTTGGTTGACCTGATTTCTGGTTTGCACACCAGCTGAGATTTCTCCAATTATCTGGGAAATTGGATGGTCTCTTGATGTTACTAAATCAACAGGGGGTGTTGATTATTCACCAACCTGTGTTGTTGTTTCCTCTTGTGGTACAACAACTGGCTCTTCAAGCTGAGCTTCAATGTGTTGAGCATTCCCTTCATCTTCACTGCTTTCATCCTCTTGAGCAACCTGTAACTTGTTCATATCTTCAACTAGAGAGTGTTCCTGCAAAGGTTCTATGGTAGAAGAAATCTTCTCCTTGAAAGACATGTTAGTTTCATCAAAAGAAACATGAACAGATTCCTCAATTTTCAAAGATGATTTATTATAGACCCTATAGGCCTTGCTGATCATGGAGTATCCCAGAAACACTCCTTCATCAGCTTTGGCTTGAAATTTTGCTAAATATTTCTTATCATTATTGTGGATATAGCAAATGCAACCAAAAATTCTGAAATAGTCAACTTTAGGTTTCTTCCCTTTGAGTAATTCATAGGGAGTCTTTCCCTTCAGTTTATGTATCAGACTTCTGTTCAGCACATAGTTGGAGGTGTTCACTGCCTCTGCCCAAAAGGATAGAGGTAGATGAGCATCTGACAACAATGTAGTGGCAGATTCAATAAGGGTTCTATTTTTCCTTTCAGCTACCCCATTTTGTTGAGGAGTTCTAGGAGCTGAGAAAGTATGCCTGATCCCTTCACTCTGACAGAACTCTTGCATAAGAAAAGAATCAAACTCTGTCCCATGATCACTTCTGATCAGGGCAATGTGAGTATTGAACTCAATCTGTATACATTTGAGAAACTCTGTCAGACACTTAAAGTTATAAGACTTCTTCCTTAGAAAGAACACCCAAGTGAATCTAGAGAAGTCATCTACAATTACTAAAGTGTAGGATTTCCCTCCTAGGCTTTGTACTGTGATGGGTCCAAATAGATCCATGTGTAACAGATACAATATCCTAGGTGAATCACTCTTATTAAGTGACTTAAAACTGTTTTTAGTTTGCTTGCCTAATTGACAAGCCTTGCATAGTCCTTCCTTCTTGTAGGGGCCAGAAGGTAGTCCTCTAACAAGGTTGTCCTTGGAGAGCCTAGCAATAGTTCTAAGGTTTAGGTGTCCTAATCTTTTATGCCATAAAACATTTGGTCTACATACTGAGTTAAATAAACAGATATCTATAGAAGTTGAAAGAAAATCTACTAGGTAGATGTTACCTTTCCTTTTACCTGTCAACACAGTTGTGTTGTCCTCTGACTTGATTTTGCATAAGGTTTTGCTGAAGGTCACCTGGTAGCCTTCATCACATAGCTGACTGATGCTGATTAGGTTGTGCTTCAGTCCTTCCACATATGCTACCTTCTTGAAGGTTACTGAACCAATCTGGACTGCACCATATCCTTTAGTTTGTCCAAAGTTGGAATCACCAAAGATAACTTTGGGTCCAAGCTTGGCTCTAAAGGAATTGAGGTTGTCCTTGTTCCCTGTCATGTGCTTAGAGCACCCACTATCCAAATACCATTGCTGGTTAGATGTTGGATAGGTCTTCACCTGCATATAAAACAATTCACTTGTTTTTGACCCAGTTTACCTTGGGCCTAGGTTGATAACCTCTAAATTCAGAAATGAAGGACATCCCAGGTTGACTCTTATATCCTTCAGGATGATATCTCCTTGGAGGTATAATCCATTCAGTATAAGGGTTAAAGGTTTGGGATGAAAAACCCTCAGGATTCAATTTTGACTTGCCTTTGAAAAAATTTCCAGAGCTCTGACCTCTGTTCGACGATCTTGGAGCTGCGTTCGACGATCGTGGGTCAGATCGTCGAGCTCCGTTCGACGGTCGACTATGGCTGAGATCAGGTATATGGGATCGTCGACCAGCGTTCGACGATCTTGGCTGAGATCGTCGATCAGCGTTCGACGATTTGTCCTGAGATCGTCAATCAGCGTTCGACGATTTGTCCTGAGATCGTCGAGCAGCGTTCGGCGATCGTCGATCTTCATTCGGCGATCGTCGATCTCCGTTCGACGATTTGTGCTGGACTTTAGTTTTTTGAGGCAGATCAGAATTTTTCCTGGCAACCTCTACAACTCCCTTTCCCTTGTCAGAAATAAACTTGATGGTAGTTGTTAGAACAATAGGTTGGCTGGATGAGGCACCCAAGCCCAGTGTACTGTTGAATCTTGAGTTCACTGTGCTTGTGATGTCCATCAGCTTGATACTTCTCCCATTAAGAGATTCTTCAAGCTTCTTGGCCTCAGAGAGCTCACTTTTCAGTGTAGCTATCTGTTCCCTATAGTTCTCCAACTCCTGAGAGAGTTTAAAGTTTTCTGATTTTAAAACACTTTGTTCAGATAATTGATTTCTGAGAGAGATAATCTTTTTCTCAGACTTTAGCAGGTCTAAACATAGTGCTTTAAATTCAGATTTAAAATCTTCTGAAGTAAAATCAAAAGAGTTGATTACCTGATCTTCTTCAGGTTGAGTCTCTGAGTCTGACTCTGACTCCTCTTCCTCTGAGTTGTGTTGTGAGGCATTGATTGCCATCATGCAGAACTCCTTTTCCTCTGCATCATCCTCATCATCACTGGAGCTGGATGAGGCTTCTGACTCCTCTTCGGTCTCACTCCAGGATTCAGCAACAAACCCTTTTCTTGTATGCTTATTCTTGCTGAAAGAAGGTTTGCTATTGCCATTCCTTTTGGGATCCTTCTCCTTTCTTCTTTCTTTTCTTTCCCTTCTGTCCTTGTTCTTGTTCTCTGGACAGTCAGGAACTATATGCCCTGGTTTCCTGCAACCAAAGCAAATAATATCTTTGTTATTGCCAATGGACTTGTCATACCTTGGCTTGTCCTGCTCCTTGTATGATCTTCTTCTGAAGTCCTTTCTGGCCATCTTATAGAATCTTTTGGCCAGCAAGCTGAGAAGTTCATCATTGCCTGTTCCTTTTTCTTCAGGCAGATCTTCAGTTGCCTTGAATGCTATAGTCTTCTCCTTTCTTGTGGCTGGTGAAGCAGCCTTCTGTTCTTCCTCTCTGTTCTTGATGAGTAGCTCATAAGATTTGAGCTTACCCAACAAGGCTTCAGTGGTGATCTCATTCAGACTTCTGGCATCTTTAATTGGCCAGATTCTTGAATCCCAAGTGCTGGGGAAGCACATTAGGATCTTGTCATTAAGTTCTGTCAGTGAGATCTCTTTGTCTAATGTCCTCAGTTCACTGACAATTAGACTCAGTCTGTTGTACATGTCTCCCACTGACTCAGTTTCTCCCTTCTTGAAGTTCTCATATTGGGAGATGAGATGGGATCTTCTGTCCTTTCTCTCGTCAGCTGAGCCAGAAACTATTTCTGAAAGTCTATCCCAGATTTCCTTGGCTGAATTACATTCAGCTACCTTTTGAAAAATGTCATCTGACATTGTCTGTGCTAGGATGTTCATAGCCTTGGCATCAGCTACTTTCCACTTTTTGATGTCAGCATCTGTTCCTGATGGAGGTGGAACAGCATTTGTACTTGTACTTTCTGGGGGTCTTGGACACACTGTCAAAACAGAGTTAAATATATCTTCGTCAATAGAGTTCATGTATAGCCTAATCCTTGCTTTCCAAAGTGCAAACTTTGACAGATTGCACACTGGAGGTCTGGTGCTTGCATAATCTTTGTTTTGGGCCATGATTTGTGCAAACAAAATCTAATAATAAAATACAAAAGAAAAACAGATCTAGTTTAGGATCTTGAGGTTCAGGTGTTAGCCTGTACAACCAATCAGGTATGGTAAGTTTAACCAACCTCGCTTTGATACCAATTGAAAGGGGAAACTAGATCTGATATACTCTAGAGGGGGTTGAATAGAGTATATGGTGCTTTTAAAACACAAAGAAAAACTTTTGCAAAGCTTTACAACAATTGTTATAATGAGTGTGAGCAGGGAAGCAGAAATAAAACTAATCACAAAACTAAGCTATGCAGAGACTAAGCACAAGAAAATCTAGGCCAAAAACAAAAAGAAAACATGCAGAACCAGATGACACAAGGAAATATAGTGGTTCCCCAAACTTGGGTACATCCACTCTTCTACCACCCTAGGTAGGAATCCACTGCAGGATGAGTTGATCAGGTGTCCTGGGCACCAATGAGCTTTTGATAAGGTGCTCAAAAACCAAAACAGATTTTTTGATCAGGTGTCTTGCCACCAATGAGCTTTTGACAAGGTGCTCAAAAACCAGATTCAAACTTTTGAAGGGAGTTTGAAAAACCCTTTATAGAGTGGGGGTGAGAGAGTGATGGCAGTCTTCTCTTTCTCAATCAACTGAGAAGACTAAGTGGATTGATGTCAAAGCTCCCCCTGAGTCCTTGATCTTCAGGAAGATGAGCTTTGCTGAGGGTGATAGGCCTTCAAAGATAGATCTCCAGCAAGAGATGATTTCAGCAAGCTGAAATGTTGAGTGTCTGGAGTCTTGAAATGATATTGGCCTTGAACACTTTGAGAGCTGAAGAGATCTGAAGATTTTTGAAAGCTTGATCTCTCTGATGAGTGTTCTTCAGAATCCTTATTGACAGAATATTTTTAAAGAGTCTCTGTATTTTGAGTTGTTTTTTTTTCTTCTTGTCAATCTCTGTATATCATGTTTTTTTCATTCAAAAAACATTCTGTCTTTTATTCTCTGTGCCAGAATAGAATATCACTCTGTCAAAGATAGCCGTTGGTCTGCATTGATTACAGCCTTAATTGCATAATTTCTTCTAAAAGGAAAGTCCACTGAATTGTTCCTTGAAAAATCCCTTGAAACTTGCTCCAGAAGTAAATGAAAACGGCTGGCAGATCTTCTGAATTGAATGCAGAATAACTTCTATCTGATTTGAATTTGAATTCTGAAAGATAACTGAAATCGTCAAACTGAGCTCTGCTATCGTCGAGCTGAGCTCAGCAAACTGGAAAATGCAAGCAGCAACATAATCGTCGATCTGAGCTCAAAGATCGTCGAACTGAGCTCAGAGATAAGGATCCAGTACAGAGTCAAAATCGTCGACCTGAGCTCAGCGATCGTCGAATGGAGTTCGACGATATTGCGAAGTTGAGCTCAGCGATCGTCGAGTGGAGCTCGACGATATTATGAGGTTTGAGCTCAGCGATCGTCGAACGGAGATCGACGATCTGTAGAAGTTGAGCTAGACGATCGTCGACCGGAGTTCGACGAATCGTCGTGCTGAGCTCGACGATTAGACTTAGTTTCCAGAAAAGCTTTGGTCTTTAGGGCAGCTTCCAAACCTAGACTTCTAACCCTTAGACTCAATTCTAATTGACATATTAAGCTATACAGAAGGTCAAACACAGATTCCTAGAGACATAGTGATCCTGACCCAAATTAGTAATAGGGTGTTCCAACATGCGTTATCGGGGATCGTCCTCCAGACCGCAGTGTAAAACAACCCACTGGCCCCTCTAACCCTCAAACCCGCCTGGTGCACCGTACTGCCATCGGTGTGACAAACGGCTAGTACCGCATGCCCCGCCACTTAATTTATGCACATGCAAGTATTTCATTCCGAGCCTCCAGCTCGCAGGACCAACCCGTCCTGAATCCCTCAAACCCTACACGAGTGAGCATTTATCACAATCCCTCCAACCCTATACGGGTGATCATTTATCACAATCCCTCCAACCCTACATGGGTGAGAACGCACATTAGTGCTTTTATTTCAACTCCCTCAAACCCGTCACGGGTGAGAATGAACCACAATGCCCTAACCTAATAGACTACTCTTGTCTACGGGTTATTATACTTAGCAGTTTAAGGTTAATCCCAGGACTGCCCAGGGTATACCCGGTGAAGGGTTCTCGGGGGCACTAGGAACTATGATGGGATTACGGCCAAAGTTCCCTTTCTCAAGGATAATTACTTTTATTGGTGTGTACCCAGGATTTATACCCCAACTCTCGTATTACTTTAGAACGACCCTAAAGACCTAAGGTGTTATTAGGAGCGCGGCGGTCTTCCGCCGGTCCCCGTTATTGTTGCTACTACGGGACTTGCACTCTTCCACATAAGGTTAAGGAATCCTCTAGGAGACCAACCAGGGTTAATTCCTCCACTAAGATCCTCACTTTACTAGTTATTCAAATTCCTCCTCTAGTGGCCCTACTAGTACGAACATCGGTGCTAGACCCTTACCCATGTCCCAATACCACCCACAAATGTGACCTTCAATTTCCTCTGGCCATATGCCTCAAATTATTTATCCTAGGATGGTATGGACCTATATGATGACTAGGATGAATTTCCATAATTTTCCAATTACTTACACCATTAAATTAATTTCTTTAAATAAAATCCCTTGTCATTTTGCACATGAAGTATTGTCAATATTAAACCTACTACCCTAGGGATTCTTCCAGGTACATAATATGACAATTAATGGGGCCTACCAAAATTTCATGCTTTTTCAATTCAGATTTATAATTAATTCCTATTTAATACTATATCCACAAATCTAGCATTTTCCAAATAAAGTGCATAAAATATTAACTCAAAAATTCTAATTAAATTTCAGAGCCTTGATAATAATGAAATAATGCTATGTCCAGATTTCCATTTACATTTAGGTTGAAATGGCCTATCCATGATCAATTCGAGTTATTTACCAAAATGCCATTATGGGGCCTAAGTACATTATTTGGCACTCCAAAATTCTGGAATAATTGAACAAGGTATAAAATATAAAATTACAGCAATACGAATTTTCTCAGAGTTTTCAAAGGAATTTACCCATCATTTCTACAAAAAATTCCAAAAGGGTAAAATGGTCATTTTGCTCCTTAAACTACCTAAACTTCATCCAACAGAGATATAAATTATTTCTAGCGTTTATTATGTCACTCCTTAGTTCTCAACAGAAATTGAATATTTTATGATAAGGGTAAACCTATTTTAAATTTATTTCCTAAAAAGACCAAATTTTCAGAAAATCAAAATAATGAGATTTTTGTTCCCAAAAATCCCACCATTGCTATGAGAGGTGTATTACACCCTCATGTGCCTCCATATCGAAACCATTTTTCCAAAAATTCTCTACATCACTTAATTGACTTATACTGATTAGGTTGTGTTTCAAACCTTTAACATAAGTCACTTGAGTAATGATAACTAAGTTACTAGAAATATTACCAAACTCTTTGATGATTCCTTTTTCAGAACCACCAAAGGTGACTTTTGGACCATCTTTGATGGGTGTGTAGTCCTTTAGTAAACCCCTTGTTCCAGTCATATGTCTGGAACATCCACTGTCCAAGTACCATATTGGGGCATGGTCACTTGGACTTACCTGCAAAACAGATTAGTGAACCTTAGAACCCAAAGAATTCTTGGGTCCTTGGTACTTGTTAGTTTGCATCCTGACAAAGCTACCTGCTGGTTTTCCAACAGGCAGTTTGCTACTCACTTTGGCACTAGCATTGTGCCAACAGTCCATTGCAAAGTGGACTATCTTGCCACAGCACCAACACTCAAACTTATTGTACCTTTGCTTAGGTACTGTCTTAGCTGTTTTATCTACAGCTGACTTGTTGAGAGTTGGGGCTTTGCCCTTGGACTTGGACTTGGACTGAACAGTCCTAGCTGGTTTAGTAAATCCCAGTCCAGCTTTACCTTTGTGATGAACAAATTCATCAATTAAAGGTAGAACTGACTTAGGTTTAGAAAACCTAGCAACTAAATCTTTCTCCTTCTGAAGATTAATCTCCAGACTCTTGATTTGATCATTCTTAAATGAAATAGTCCCCATCTGAATCACAGTTATGTGCTTCAGTCTGGCTATCTCATTAAGATTTTGATCAAATAACTTCTCAAAATCAGTTGCAGCAGCTTTGAGATTAGCAATTTCCTTTGCCTGACTTTTGGCTAGGGATTTGCTCTTCTTATAAGCTTGCAACAGAACTTTATATTCATCTACCAACTGATGAATATCCTCTTCAGACTCAGATACACTCTCATCACTTGATGATGATGAATCTGATTCTATACTGGCACAAGAAATTGAACTGAAAGAACAATGTTGTACCTTACTAGGTCCTGGCTGCTCCAGGATTTTGTCACTTTCTGTCAATGCCATTAGTCCTTGGCACTGACTGTCCTCTTGTTCATATATAGAGTTCATGATTTGAATGAACTCTTCTTCTTCTTCCTCAGCAAACAGTCCAATATATGCCTCAGCATCTGACTCAGTTTCTGATGAAGAAATATCTGACAGGCTCTTATCCTTCTTGGCAACAAATGACTTTTCCTTCTTGCCTTTGAAATGAGTCTTTTTCTTATCATTAGACTCCTTCCTTTTCTCAGGACAATCTGCAATCACATGTCCTAGTCTATTACAACAATATCACACTATTTTTGAAAGTGTTGCTTTGCTAGACTTAGTCCTTTTCCTGTCTTTCTTTGAAGACTTTTTATTCTGATAATAGTCTTCTTTACCCTTTGAAGTAGATGGTCTTGTCCTCCATTGTTTCTTCTTCAAGAACTTCTGAAAATGTCTTGTGAAGGCAGCAAAGTCCTCATCACTTTCACTGCTTTCAGATTTTCTGCTTGCTGACTCATCAGACTCAGTTTCAGCATCCTTTGGAGGTGGAGTTGATGACTTACTTATGTACTTTCTGGGGGCTTCTGTTTTAAAGGCCACAGTCCTTTCTTTATGTTCACTCCTTGTAGATTTCTCCTCTTCTTTCCTCACTGTCAACTGCATTTCATAGGACAGCAGTTTGCCAAACAGTGTTGGTGGAGGAATTTCTGCCAACTTTGCCATTTCCCTAATAACACAGATCTTGGTGTCCCAATCTTTTGTTAGGGACCTTAGAAACTTATCATTGAGTTCATAATTACTGAACTCTCTGCCATAGGACATGAGTTCATTCACAATCCTGTAGAACTTCTTATAGCATTCAGTTATGCTATCAGCAAGGATTTTCTGTCTTGCCTAACTTCTTCAGAACCCTCCATGTACACAATAAGAGTATCCCACATCTCTTTAGCTGTCTTACAGTGTATCAAATTCTGAAAAGTTGCATCATCTATGGTACTCACTATTATGTTCTGAGCCCTCTTATCCATAGTGGCTAGAATAATTTCATCCTTTGTCATTTCAGAGAAATCCTTAGGTGTTCTCTGATTTGCATCTAAGACTGAAACCTTCATGGGTACATATGACCCTTCTTTTACTGTGATGTAAATCCTAGGGTCTGAGGCTTCCATAAATAGTCTCACCCTTTCCTTCCAGATACCAAAGATCTCTTTTCTACATATGGGTAACTTCATGGATCCCAATTCCTTGTGATTCTCAGTGGAACCCATGGTTCTTGAAATTCTTGATTCTGTAATTGACTTAGACTGAATCTGCCAACAGGATCTACTCAGACAGTTAAGTCCTCTTTTGAGTAACCTCCCTCTGATAACACTTGAAAGATATTGTACCTAAACACCTAGAGGGGGGGGGGGGGTGAATAGGTGACTTGAATCTTTTTAACTTTTTAAGGCAGAATATAGAATCTAACACAGAATTCTATCTACTTTATCACAGCACACATTCAGCAATCACAGATTTCCACAGCACACAGTAGACACACAGTTTTATAGTGGTTCCCCAAGATTTGGGTACATCCACTTTCCCCCTTCGCCTATCTAGCAGTGTACTAGATTCGGCCAAACTTCTCCACTATCTCAGAACCTCAAACCAGGTTCCTACACCTCAGGCCCAAGGCCCTACAACTCAGCTTCTCCACAAAGCTTACACTCAGCCACTAAGGCCTACACTCAGCCACCAAGGCCTACACTCAGCCACAATAGGCCTACACTCAGAGATTCCAATCTCCTACACTCAGGCACTCAAGCCCTACACTCAGCCTTTATAATTACAGGCTTATAAGACTCAGATCCCTAAGGATCCTACAAGATAAAATGAATACAAAAATATATACTCAACAACTCAGAGAAAAGAGAGATGAGTTGTGAGTTTCTTGATGAGTTCTTGGAAGAACTCAGCTGAAATCAATCTGACTTGGCTTTCTTCAAAGCTTCTTGAATGTAGAACACAATAAGACTGATTCCTCTGCAGTTGATCCTTGATCTCTGCTACTTAAGATTCAGATCAAATCTGAACCCTTCTTCTCAGCCTGGTTCCAATGGCTGACTTCTTGGATGGAGCTCTCTCTCTCCAACTTCTTAGATCTTCACTTGATAGCTAGATCTTCTTGTGTGTTTCTCTTGTGAATTATCACTTGAACCACTTCATCAATCAATTTCTGTAGACAGTGTAAGCCTATTTATAGGCCTTCTTCATGGTAACCGACTGGTCCGGTTCATAATTGAATTCTGACAACTCTGATAGGTGCAATAGATCGGCTGGAATGACAGCTGTCAAGTCATCCAGTCAGTTCTTGAAATAACTGTAACTGTCTGTAAGTGTCGAGACTGTCTGTCTTTAAGTGTCGACACTTATAGACCAAGTGTCGACACAAGTTGTCTAAGTGTCGACACTAGCCTACAAGGTGTCGACACAACTCCTTGTGTTGTAGATTTTATGTCTCGACACTGCTTCTTCTTCATGTGTCGACACTTATATTGAGTGTCGACACAAGTACTTGTACTTCAGTATTTTGCTGAATTCTTCTAAGTATCGACACAACACCTTTGTGTCGACACATCTTCATGTGTTGAACTTGTCAGTGTCGACACTGCTTCTTGGTGTCGACACAAGTCTTCAGTGTTGATACTTGCTGAGTGTCTACACAGCTCCTTTGTGTCGACACATTCTTCCTTGTGTTGAGACTCTGGCTGAGTGTCGACACATCTCCTTTGTGTCGACACTTGTACTTAGAATATTTTGTTGATTTTTGCATATCTTTGCTAAGTGTCGACACAGCTCCTTGTGTCGACACTTTCTTCAAGTGTTGAGTCTTCAGCTGAGTGTCGACACATTCTTTCTTGTGTCGACACTTTCTTCAAGTGTTTACTCTTCTGCTGTGTGTCGACACATTGATCTGGGTGTCGACACTTATACTTAGTCTCTGCTGACTTTTGCTGAGTGTCGACATAGCCTCCAAGTGTCGACACTTTGTGATGTAGACACAGTTTCACTGGGTGTCGACACAACTGTTAAGTGTCGACACTGCTTCACTACACTCTTCTTCACTGAGTGTCGACACAGCTCCTTGTGTCGACGCTTTTTGTCTGGTGTCGACTCTGCATCTCAGGTGTCGACACAATGACTCCAAGTGTCGACACAGCTTGCCTGGGTGTCGACACAGGTCTTCTTAAGTGTCGACACTTTCCCTCTGGGTGTCGACACATGGACTTAGAAACTTTTGCTTCTTTCCTGCAAATACTTAACCTGCACAAATGAACTCAAAATACATCAAATACATTTTGATGTATATCATTGAGCTGGGTGAGGCTTCTTCAAATCAGGTACATTTGAACCAATGTACCCAACAGTCGCCCTTCCTGCCGGGAGACCAGTCAGGACTGCACACACGGTCCGGATCCATGTCGGCGCCAAGAGGACACCTGAGGCCACGGTTCCTGCGGCGAGAAAGGAACCGTCGATGAAGGGTATGCCGCCAAATAAAACGGCGCTGGCGAGCAAGGATCCGTTGCCGAAGGATCCTCTGCCAAAGAAGGTTCCGCCGGTGAGCAAGGATCTTCCGGTGAGTAAGACCCCATCCATCCTCGCGCAAGATACTGCGCTGCCCGCGACGAGTTCTGCACTGCCCCCGCCGTCGCCTCTTCCGAATGTCGCAACCACCTCGTCGGTAACTGCATCTTTGCCGCTGCCGCCGACTCTTGTCGCTCCTTCCCAAGTTGCCACGACGAGACTTCCTCCACCTCCTCCACTAAATAACCCACAGCAACCGGCGAGTTCGTCGCTGCCCTTGCCTCCTTCATCGCAGCCCGCGGTCAGTAAGCTGGTCAAGTCGCGGCCGAGCTACTTCCCGCCGTGAGTGGGAGATCCTGGCCATGGAGGCCATGGGCGAGGTAAGGCGGCCGAGCTTGCTGGCGGGCCATCTTCGGGTCGGCGAGATGAGCCAACTCGTGCATCTCCTCCTCGCCGATCTACATCTCCTCGCCGATTCCAGGTCTCCTCGCCGCGGTATGTTCTGCCACCGATGTTGCATATGCCAGTTAAGTGTCTTATTCCTAATGTGGCGACTTTCTTGTTCTGATAGATCGGCCGACAACTCCGGGGGCAGCATTCATTGACGTCATTGACTTGTCGGGCAGCGAGTATCGCAAGGCCGCTGCTCGCGCCTACCTGGATTTGGAGAGCAAGTTTGATCAGGTGGCGATCTGCGAACCACACCGACGAATATCATCTCTAAAAGTGTGGATGTCGAAGATGGAAGAGCTCCGGAGTACTCTGGAGAGCTATGAAGCCCGCTTCCACGTGGTGAAGGAGAATGATCGCCAGCTGGCGATTAACAACCATCGTCTCAAGCTGGTCATCGACGAGCTGGCCGGCATTCGTGCGAGTATGGGATCCGTCGGCCAGTTGACGAGGATGGAGGAGCAACTGCGGCTTGGCGATGATGTGATGTCGCTAGCGACGGAGCACTACCGGCGGGCGCGCGAGATGGGCTGGGCTGGGCGACATCCTCACCCTCCGAAGAGACCTAGGAATTAGCTTCTTTTCTTTTATTTGAAACTTGCTGCGTGCGATTTGTGATGAACATATTATTTATTATAATAATCGAGTTTGGATCTCGCACTTTATTCACTCTTTGCCCTGGTTTCCTGCTTGTCTTTGTGATGTCTTGTCTGCAATGTGCCGATTTTGTTATGTAGGTACCGATCATCGTCGCGACATGCTTTCTCCACACCGCTCGATCTACACGTCGAGATATACTTGCTTGCTTAGAGCGCGACTTGGGCCGATACTCGTCGTAATGAAGATATCCCCCCCGGCGCCTATAAATAGAGGGGTTAGGTAGGACATAAGTACGATGTTGCGCTTTCCAACCCTTAGCTCCCGAGTATCTTTTCTTGCTTGCGCGCTTCGACCTTTTGTTGTTCCATGCCCTTGTCTCTTCTTCCTCTCGTTAAACTCGCAAAAATGGTTGGAGACGACGCCATTACTCGCCTCCAAGCCCATGCCGCCAACTTCGAGGATGTGGCTTTCAAGAAATCGATCACAACAGAGCGAGACTTAGAGAATTTCAGGGAGAGACTCTTGCCTGAGGGATACTCTGCCAGGCTCCCGAGTCACAGCGAGCGACTAAACACATACACAGAGGGCGCGCTGGTCCTCCCTATTCGCCACTTTGACGCCAGCCTACGACTTCCATTATGGCCGGAGTATTTCGAGATCCTGCGATACTTCGGCATTGTCCCAGCGCAGATCAACCCCAACAGCGTCGCGATCATCATGGGGTTCCTCTGCTAATTGCGCGAGGAGAGGGTCGCTTTCGACCTTTCCGTCTTTCGCAAGATATTTGCCTTTACCGCAACCGCCGAGGGTGTGGTCTATTTCAGTATCCACGTCTGCACCATGGTGGGAATGGAGAATAAAGTCCACCGCTGGAGCGAGTTGCTAGTCGTCTTCGAAGGCGACTTCGATGGTGTTCTGGGATGGCCGCACCAACCTGCCGATGTCTTCTTCCTCCTGCCGATATTGGAGGGCGTCCGCGAGCAGCTGGTGGAGTCGTTCCATGGTCGTCGGTTCGACGTGATATTTTGGAGGCTAAACGTCAACACCTTGCTGGAAATTCATTCCAAGGAGGGTAAGTTCTTAGCGAGGATCATCTCTCGCATACTCGTCTTGCTTTTTGTGGCCTGATGCTGATTTTTACTCGGCGTTATGTAGCGTCGTGCGAGCTGCCGGAGAAGCCGCTCCCTCCGGCGAAGGAAATCGCCACCTCACTGCATGAGACCAACCCGTCGGCTGATGTCGGCGAGAAGAAAAGGCTTGCCATTGGCAAGGGGAAGGCCAGGTCACCGGGCCCCACGACCAAAAAGGCGAATGTGTCATCGCCGCAAACTGACAACTAAGAATCGCCGCCGCTGGATGCTCAGCTTCCCACTTTCACCCCAACTTCAATTTAGGGCGAGGGGAGGTTGACGCCTATGGTCGCCTGCTGGTGACAAGGTCGGCGAATGAGCATCTGGTGATGCTGAGCACCAACCTCCCATCCTGGTGTAACATCCCAACTTTCCAGTAGGAAAATTTTTTGGGTGACACGGCCTGGGACACGGGCGTGTCCCCGGGTGTGTCTCCTTGTGGCCGACGAACTCAGTTCGACGAAGTTAACTGGGGCGTGTCTGCCGCAGTGTAGGGAAACATGCCAGACGATACAGGCGTGATGGGGGGCGTGTCCCCTCGGTTCGACGATCGTCGAGTGGCGATCGTCGGGTATCTGTACACGGCCTGTGACACGGGCGTGTCACAGGGCGTGTCCCGCTGTGTCAAGTTGCGTTCGACGATTTGGATCTTCGTTCGACGATTTAGATCTGCGTTCGACGATTGTCCCCAGCAAGCTGCGTTCGATGATTTGGATCTCTGTTCGACGATTTAAATCTGCGTTCGACGATTCTCCCCAGCAAGCTGCATTCGACGATTTGGATCTCCGTTTGATGATTTAGATCTGCGTTCGACGATTGTCCCCAGCATGCTGCGTTCGATGATTTGGATCTCCGTTCGATGATTTAAATCTGCGTTTGACGATTATCCCCAGCAAGCTGCGTTCGACGATTTGTGTAACGCCCCGAATTTTGTGTGCGAGTCGGTCGCGGAAAAAGAGTTTTTGGTGCCTGTAGGGGTACACGGCCTAGGACACGGGCGTGTCCAAGGCCGTGTCTGGCTGGTGATTTTTGGCCGTTTCCAACCCGAGAAGGACACGGCCAGGAACACGGCCGGATGACACGGGCGTGTCATCAGACACGGGCGTGTGCCAACCCGTGTCCAGACCCGTGTCCTGATGGGTCGTGTCCGTTGCCGTGGCGGTTATACGTGACACGCCCACGAACACGGGCGTGTCGAGGATCCCGACACGGGCGTGTCAGGTCAGACACGGGCGTGTCTTGGCCCGTGTTCATTTCTCAGTTCGACGATCGTGCCTGGATCGAGGCACACGGCCTTGGACACGGCCGTGTGCCAAGCCGTGTGCGGCCCAGTTCTGGGGAATTTTGTGCAGATCCGAGCCGTTCATTTTCTTTAATTTAGATCTAACGGCCCAGATTAGTTTAGGCTCTGTTAAGGCCGGGAATAGGGAGTTATTCCCTCATTTTTCTCTCCAAAGCTCTTCCCTTCCAAAGTGAGAGAGGAGAGGAAGAAGAAGGTGGTTTCCGGCCGCCGGCGGAGCATCGGAGCGCCATTTCGAAATCGGAGAGCGGATCCGTGGAGGGAAAGTCATTGCGAAGAGTTCTAACCGCGTAGTTTTTCCATGGCGCCAAAACGGACTACAAGGGTAACGATTCTCAACTCGAGCGCTTGAAGCTCTTTCTTTCTGCATAGGGAATCCCGCTCCCGCGAGTATGCGGTGAGTGCGTGGTGTTCCTTGGGGTTGACGGGAATAGTCCCCCTTGTGTTGCATGTAGAGCCCGGAATCGTAAGTACGGGCATAGGCATTGTGTGTGAAGCCTACCCGGACGTGTTTTGTCTGGATCGGTGATGTTGCATTTGATATGGTTTTGCCGGAGAAGACTCCGTGCTTTGGATTTTTCGGGTTTCTACGCGGTAGATTGCAGCAGGGATCCTTGAAGGTTAGCTTCAAGGCGCACCCGGAAAACTGAGCGGAAACGTGTTCTGCTAACTTGGCGGTCTGGGAACCGGCCTTGATCATAACTGGGTTATGAGATTGTTTTGGGAAATTTGGGCTCCGAGAGAAGCTTGGCCCGCGCAAAGTTCCTTAAATTGGACATGCGGCGTGAGCAACGGGCAAGTGGAATTGGACCTAGGCTATGTGGTTCGGTGCGAGAGACCCGAAGACGGGGACTGGCCGTTGGCATAGTCGGAGCCTTAGACGGTGGTCAGAAAGGCTAAATGCTCACATGTTGTTGCCATCCTAGGGATGGTGGTGAATGCACTGATTTGTCAGGGTTCACCATGAATGTGCCCTGAGTGCACGGGGTGTTTGGCCGTGCGAGCCTACACCTGTGGCGAATTATTATTGCGATATATATATATTGTTGGGCTAATGTTTTGCAGGGAAAGAGCACCGCCGTCCCGAGTAAGGGGCGGGGTCGTTATAATTTGGTCGGCTTTTAGCTGACCGTTGCTTTATTTGCCACCGTGCGGTGGTATGTGCTTGCAGGTGCTGCGGAGCCGAGCGCCAAATAGCGGGCTGGAGCCCATGTTGCTGTGCTGGCCCTAGAAGGCCGTAGAATAGTTGTTTTTACATTTCTCATGTGTGGCCGGCCTGCGAGCCGATGTATGTAAGACATGTTATATTTATGAACATTTGTAAGGCCATAAGGCCATGTACCTGTTTCAGTGTATTTGGGGTTTCATTCCTGTTGTTGTAGCTGTGGACATTCATATTGATGGAATTAATTTTGGGTTCTTTCAACTTTAAAATCTTCCGCTAGAAGGCTCTGTGATTAGGACGAGTAGTCTTAATTAGATGGTTTGACTTATTCATTTAGTAACCCTTCCGACTGTCTGTGGTATATGGCGTCGGGTTCCAGCTGGACCTTCTGTTATATGCCATGCGTCAAAAGTTTGATTTGCAGGCGTTGTTTCTACCGCTAGGAGAGTTCAACGTGATCTTTAGCATGGTCAGGCTCTCGGAGCAGCAGACATACGTTGATCGAAGTTGCTAGTGGGTCAGTTGAGAGCTAGTCATGAGGTGACTTTCGCGGGCATGAAGGGGTCGGGTAAGATTTTGATGTCAGCCCTTCAGGTGTTCCCGGCAGTTCGGTCTGGGGCAGAACTGTATGTCACTCTAGTGTAGACTTCGACGCCTAAACCTAGTTTGGGCAACATCCCAGTTGTGTCCAAATATCCTGATGTGTTTCCAGATGATCTCCCAGGAGCCCCTCCTCAGTGGGAGATAGACTTTACTATAGAGCTGGTACCGGGTGCCAAACCGGTGTCATGCTCCCCCTATCGGATAGCCCCAAGAGAAATGGCAGAGTTGAAGGTGCAACCGCAGGAGTTGCTAGAGCAAGGTTATGTGCGTCCAAGTTTGTCGCCTTGGAGCGCACCAGTTCTCTTTGTTAAGAAGAAAGATGGGAGCTTGTAGATTTATATCGATTATCGGGAATTGAACAAACTTACGGAGAAGAACAAATATCCAATCCCGAGGATTGGCGATCTATTTGATCAGTTGGTTGTGTCAACTGTATATTCGAAGTTAGATTTGAAGTCTGGTTACTATCAGTTGAGGATAAGGGAGAGCGACATTCCAAAGACAGCATTCAGTACGCGGTTTGGGCATTACGAGTTCACGGTTATGCCGTTTGGGTTGACGAATGCTCCATCCGTGTTTATGGATCTGATGAATAGGACGTTCAGAGAATACTTGGATCAGTTCGTGATAGTATTTATTGATGATATCCTGGTATATTCGCGGTGCGAGGAGGATCACTACAAGCATTTACACATGGTGTTGGAAACATTGAGGAAAAGTCAGTTATATGCAAAGTTCTCCAAGTGTGAATTCTGGTTATCCTCGATAGCGTTCCTTGGTCATGTTGTCAATGGAGAAGGAATAGCTGTGGATCCGGCGAAGATAGTGGCGATACGGGAGTGGCCTACTTTGACTACGGTGGCAGAGGTCCGGAGTTTTCTGGGACTTGCTGGCTACTACAGGCGTTTCGTAGAGAACTTCTCGCGGATAGCACTACCACTCACGACGTTGACAAGAAAGGATCAGAAGTTTGTGTGGTCTCCGGAGTGCGAACAGGCTTTTGAAGAATTGAAGAGGCGGTTGACCACGGCGCCTATTTTATGTTCGCCAAGTGGTACCGAAGGGTTCGAGGTTGATAGTGATGCTTCAGGCAGTGGTTTGGGCTGTGTTCTGCTACAGCATGGGAGAGTGATAGCTTAAGGTTCACGAGAGGAATTATCCGGTCCACGACTTAGAGTTAGAGGCCGTGATTTTTGCTCTAAAGCTTTGGAGGCACTATCTGTACGGTGTGAAGGTAGATATTTACACCGATCATAAGAGTTTGAAGTACCTATTGGATCAAAAGGATCTGAACATGAGGCAGAGGAGATGGATGGAGTTCTTAGGGGACTACACCTTCAAGATACACTATGTGCCTGGGAAGGGAAATGTAGTGGCGGATGCGTCGAGTCGTAAGATTCCCGCACGAGCCAACTGGTTATCAGTGCATGATGAGAGATTGGTCCAAGAGTTGGAGGCATTGGAGATAACTTGTGTTGACAAGCAGTCTAGTGCCGAGGCGAAACTGTTTTGGACAGAGGTGCAGTGTGACCTAGCGGATAGAGTTCGGCGGGCTTTGGTTCAGGATAGCAGCATGAAGCAAATCCTAGATGGATCTTCGGATGGGTCAAATTCCCAGTTTGTGGTTGAAGATGGGTTGCTAAGGAAGGACGGTCGTCTATGCGTTCCTAGTGCGGATAATAGTCGGGAGGAGTTGATGTATAAGGCTCATCATACCAAATACTCAATCCACCCGGAAAGCACGAAGATGTATAGAGACATGAAGAAATTATTCTGGTGGCCGGGTTTGAAGAAGGATGTGGCGCTTTATGTGGCCAAGTGTCGTACTTGTGCATTAGTGAAGGCGGAATGTCAGAAGCCCGGAGGTTTCTTGAAATCACTTCCTATCCCAGAATGGAAGTTTGACGATATATCTATGGATTTTGTGCACGGTTTGCCGAAGTCGCAGAAAGGAAATGATGCCATTTGGGTGGTCGTAGATAGATTGACAAAGGTGTCGCACTTTATCCCAATGAGAAAAGAAGATCCAGTGGAAAAGTTAGCCAAACTCTACGTGGATAATATTGTACGACTGCATGGTGTGCCTCGCAGTATTGTTAGTGATCGTGATGGACGCTTCACGTCAAATGACTGGAGGTTGGTGCATGGTCTGTTGGGTACTAAGCTAAAGTTCAGCACAGCCTTTCACCCACAGACAGGTGGCCAAACCGAGAGAGTCAACAGAACTATGGAGGACATGCTTCGCATGTGCGTCCTAGATTTCGGGAAGCATTGGGAGGATCACCTGTACATGGTGGAGTTTGCGTACAACAATAGCTTTCAGGAAAGCATTGGAATGGCGCCTTTCGAAGCTTTGTACGGGAGGAAGTGTCGTACGTCGTTGTCTTGGTTGGAGGCAGGCGAATCAAAGTTGTATAAACGTCGAGCGGTGGAAGATGCCACTTCAATGATATGGACAATTCAAGAAAGGCTGAAGATTGCTCAGGATAGACAGTCAAAGTATTACAATGCCAAACATAGAAATGTGGAGTTCAATGTTGGCGACATGGTATATTTAAAGATCAAGCCGTTCAAGGGTGTATCGCGGGTTCGACGCTTGAAGAAGCTGAGTCCGAGATACCTTGGACCATTTGAAATCCTGGAGCGTGTTAGCGAGGCGGCGTATAGGTTGAAGCTGTCGACGGAGTTGAGTGGGCTGCATGACGTAGTCCACGTATCAGTGTTGCGTAAGGCAGTTCAGGAGGCTTCGCAGATCATTGCAGACGATCAGGTACCGGTTGATTATGAGTTAACAACAAGGGTCAGACCGGTACGAATTGAAGATGTTGCAGTCAAACGACTCCGCAACAAGGAGGTCAGAATGGTTAAAGTCCGTTGGGATAATTGCGGACGTGAGGAGCTTTCTTGGGAGCGAGAGCAAGCTATGTTGGAGGAATACCCCGAGTTATTCCACTCAGGTATCATTTAGCTTTCGTGTACCTTTGCTTAATTTCGGGACGAAATTCCTTAAGTGGGGGAGATTTGTAACGCCCCGAATTTTGTGTGCGAGTCGGTCGCGGAAAAAGAGTTTTTGGTGCCTGTAGGGGTACACGGCCTAGGACACGGGCGTGTCCAAGGCCGTGTCTGGCTGGTGATTTTTGGCCGTTTCCAACCCGAGAAGGACACGGCCAGGAACACGGCCGGATGACACGGGCGTGTCATCAGACACGGGCGTGTGCCAACCCGTGTCCAGACCCGTGTCCTGATGGGTCGTGTCCGTTGCCGTGGCGGTTATACGTGACACGCCCACGAACACGGGCGTGTCGAGGATCCCGACACGGGCGTGTCAGGTCAGACACGGGCGTGTCTTGGCCCGTGTTCATTTCTCAGTTCGACGATCGTGCCTGGATCGAGGCACACGGCCTTGGACACGGCCGTGTGCCAAGCCGTGTGCGGCCCAGTTCTGGGGAATTTTGTGCAGATCCGAGCCGTTCATTTTCTTTAATTTAGATCTAACGGCCCAGATTAGTTTAGGCTCTGTTAAGGCCGGGAATAGGGAGTTATTCCCTCATTTTTCTCTCCAAAGCTCTTCCCTTCCAAAGTGAGAGAGGAGAGGAAGAAGAAGGTGGTTTCCGGCCGCCGGCGGAGCATCGGAGCGCCATTTCGAAATCGGAGAGCGGATCCGTGGAGGGAAAGTCATTGCGAAGAGTTCTAACCGCGTAGTTTTTCCATGGCGCCAAAACGGACTACAAGGGTAACGATTCTCAACTCGAGCGCTTGAAGCTCTTTCTTTCTGCATAGGGAATCCCGCTCCCGCGAGTATGCGGTGAGTGCGTGGTGTTCCTTGGGGTTGACGGGAATAGTCCCCCTTGTGTTGCATGTAGAGCCCGGAATCGTAAGTACGGGCATAGGCATTGTGTGTGAAGCCTACCCGGACGTGTTTTGTCTGGATCGGTGATGTTGCATTTGATATGGTTTTGCCGGAGAAGACTCCGTGCTTTGGATTTTTCGGGTTTCTACGCGGTAGATTGCAGCAGGGATCCTTGAAGGTTAGCTTCAAGGCGCACCCGGAAAACTGAGCGGAAACGTGTTCTGCTAACTTGGCGGTCTGGGAACCGGCCTTGATCATAACTGGGTTATGAGATTGTTTTGGGAAATTTGGGCTCCGAGAGAAGCTTGGCCCGCGCAAAGTTCCTTAAATTGGACATGCGGCGTGAGCAACGGGCAAGTGGAATTGGACCTAGGCTATGTGGTTCGGTGCGAGAGACCCGAAGACGGGGACTGGCCGTTGGCATAGTCGGAGCCTTAGACGGTGGTCAGAAAGGCTAAATGCTCACATGTTGTTGCCATCCTAGGGATGGTGGTGAATGCACTGATTTGTCAGGGTTCACCATGAATGTGCCCTGAGTGCACGGGGTGTTTGGCCGTGCGAGCCTACACCTGTGGCGAATTATTATTGCGATATATATATATTGTTGGGCTAATGTTTTGCAGGGAAAGAGCACCGCCGTCCCGAGTAAGGGGCGGGGTCGTTATAATTTGGTCGGCTTTTAGCTGACCGTTGCTTTATTTGCCACCGTGCGGTGGTATGTGCTTGCAGGTGCTGCGGAGCCGAGCGCCAAATAGCGGGCTGGAGCCCATGTTGCTGTGCTGGCCCTAGAAGGCCGTAGAATAGTTGTTTTTACATTTCTCATGTGTGGCCGGCCTGCGAGCCGATGTATGTAAGACATGTTATATTTATGAACATTTGTAAGGCCATAAGGCCATGTACCTGTTTCAGTGTATTTGGGGTTTCATTCCTGTTGTTGTAGCTGTGGACATTCATATTGATGGAATTAATTTTGGGTTCTTTCAACTTTAAAATCTTCCGCTAGAAGGCTCTGTGATTAGGACGAGTAGTCTTAATTAGATGGTTTGACTTATTCATTTAGTAACCCTTCCGACTGTCTGTGGTATATGGCGTCGGGTTCCAGCTGGACCTTCTGTTATATGCCATGCGACGGATGGGGGTGTTACAATTTGGATCTCCGTTCGATGATTTTGATCTGCGTTCGACAATCGACGAAATTGCCCGTTCGACGATCGTTGAGTGGTCTTTCTCGGGCAGATTTTGGCTTCATGCAGCAGGCAAATTAAAGAGGCAGAGGCCACTTGGCCTTGGCTCCATCAGCCCAAAAATTGTGTTGGCTGGCTTCCTCAGAGAATGTCCAGGGAATGTGACTGCATGGTGCCCACTTGGCCTGAAGGGTGAAACAACCAAAGCTCCAAACCAAGCTTACATTGATTGTATCTCCCCATATACCTCCTCTCAGCCAGAAACAGTGACTCCATTAGCTTCAGAGGGCAAAAGAGAGTAGAACCTGATAGCTGGAATGAAGGAAACGGTGTAGGAACCATCAATCTAAAAGGTGTCGCCGGAGCAAGGTGGGAATGGCCACCCGCCTCCATCCTCGCCGCCAGCAACCAACACAGGTCTGTTTCACCGTACCTCTACCCGTACTAGATTCCTAGATCAACTAGGGGAGATATCGGGCTCAATTGAGCATGATGCCATGGGAGAAATGGAGAGTTTCCAAGCTTTTTCTTACCGCTCGGGATCGCCGTCGCCGCTGTCTCCCGCCACCTCATCATCGGCAAAAGATAGCCACCACCACCGAGAAGGTGATGACACCATTGGCCGGGAGTGGCGCCGCCTCAGGTGGCCGGAAATGGCCCCGCAAAATCCCCCAGGTTTGCTCGATTTCAGTCGGTGAACACTTGGGGAAGATGAGAGGATGCCGTCCAATCTAGCTTTAAGATTCGCGCTGCATTTGTATTAAAATAAATTTATTGCTGTTATTATTTTAATGAAATAAAATTTCAGTTCTTTCACTTTAAATCGGTCACCTTGCATGTCAATTATAGGGCTCTTAGATCCATTTCCAGAGGATGACACAAACATGATAAATGTAGACTTTTGTGTTAACTTTAAATTGCCACCCTTAACTTGAGATTTGGTCCAGTGGTCTGATCTGTAGGATCATTTTGCTAGGGTTGGTCCTTAGCTAGGGCAGAACTTCAAAATGATGCCCAAGTCAAACCATTTATCCAAATGGCCCCAAATTTTGGGTGCATGCATTTTTAGGGCTTTGTTAAGGATGGTTGTCATATCAAGAGGTCAAATGATCAAGAGATCATTTTGACAGGTTATAGAAAGAGGAATGTCTACTGCCTAGACATTATGTGTGAGACCAATGGTTCTCAAGTGTGTCTTGTAGCTGATGAGAAAGTCTCTCATTGTGTCAAATGGCACAAGAGACTAGCCCATCTCAACTACAAGACAATTGGCAAACTCTTTAACAAAGAGTTAGTGAGGAATGGTCCTCAAGTTAAGTGTATTAAAGATGGTATTTGCTCAGCTTGTCAAAATGGCAAGCAGACTAGATCCACCTTTAGAAGCATAGAAAACAAAGATGCTGTGAGGTGTTTATACCTCTTGCATATGGATCTCTTTGGTCCAATGCCAGTTCACAGCCTAGGTAGGAAGGTCTATACCTTTGTAGTTGTAGATGACTACTCAAGGTTTTCCTGGGTGTTCTTTCTTAGACAGAAATCTGAAACACCTAGTGTCTTCTATAGCTTTGTCAAACAAATTCAGAATGAACTAGATAGTACAGTGGTCAAAATAAGAAGTGACCATGGTACTGAATTTCAGTCTGATTGTATGACAAAACTATGTGAAGACTTTAGAATATTTCAAGAGTTTTCTTCACCTAGAACACCTCAGCAAAATGGCATTGCTGAGAGGAAGAATAGAACCTTGATTGAGGCTGGTAGGACCCTATTAAGTGATACATCACTACCAAAATATTTCTGGGCTGAAGCAGTAAATACTGCATGCCATGTTATTAATAGGGCTACCATTACTAAAAGCCTCAACAAGACCCCCTATGAGGTTGTGAAAGGCAGGAAACCAAACCTATCCTATTTCAGGATCTTTGGTTGTAAGTGCTTCATACTTAACAATGGAAAGTCTTACTTGACTAAGTTTGCTGCCAAGTCCCAAGAGGGAATTTTTGTTGGGTACAGCAACAACAGTAAGACTTATAGAGTCTACAACTTGTCTACACAAGTTGTAGAAGAGTCTGTGCATGTAGTATTTGATGAAACTAGACTTATTAACAATGAGTTGTCTAGTAGTGTATGCAACTCCACAGGTATAACTAAGAAGATGGACAAGCTCACTATAGAAGAAGAACCTACTGCAAAGCAGCAAGTAGTAGATAGTGGTTGCTGTCCAGGGGGAGTACTACATGTACCTAATACAGATGAAGTTCAAGGAGTGCAGCAAGATGAAGAAACTGAAGAAGTTCAACCTGAAGTCAGGATGCCTCCAGCCAATAGGCATCTTAGAGATCATCCAGCAGAACAAATCATTGGTGATCCAAGACAAGGGGTACAAACAAGGAGCAAAAATCTGAATGCAGCAATCTACTCCAGTTTTTTATCCCAAGTTGAACCAAAGAAGTTTGAAGAAGCCATCCTAGACCCTCACTGGATTGAGGCAATGCAAGAAGAATTGAATCAATTCAAGAGGTGCAAGGTCTGGTAACTTGTTCCTAAACCTAAAGATCACAATATAATAGAAACCAAGTGGATCTATAGGAACAAGATGGATGAACATGGAGTCATCATTAAGAACAAAGCAAGATTGGTTGCTAAAGGATATAGACAGGAAGAAGGTATTGACTTTGATCAAACCTTTGCTGCAGTAGCCAAACTGGAAGCCATAAGGATGTTCCTGGCCTATGCAACCTTTCAAGGATTTAAAGTTTACCAAATGGATGTCAAGTCAGCATTTCTGAATGGTAATCTTAAAGAGGAAGTCTATGTGGAACAGCCATCAGGTTTTGTTGATTCAACTCTACCTAATCATGTCTATAGACTTAGGAAAGCATTATATGGGTTAAAGCAAGCCCCTAGGGCTTTGTATGAAACCCTGTCTAGTTTCCTCATTGAGAATAAGTTCACAAGGGGGAAAATAGACAAGACTCTAATCCTTAGGGAATCTAGAGGCAAAAGAATACTAGTCCAAATATATGTAGATGACATAATATTTGGGTCTACTGAAAGTAGTCTTTTCAAAAAGTTTGCAAAACTGATGCAAGGACAATTTGAGATGAGTAGTATGGGAGAACTTAAGTTCTTCTTGGGTCTCCAAGTAAGACAGGCTGAGAATGGATTATCCATATGCCAGTCTAAGTTCACCCTAGAACTCATAAGGAAGTATGGTATGGATTCATCCAGTACCATGAAGACTCCTATGGGGTCAAGTATGTCTCTTAGCAAGGATGATGCAGGGAAACCTGTAGATGAGTCTTTGTATAGAGGGATAGTTGGCTCCCTATTATATTTGACTGCAAGTAGACCAGATATCATGTATGCTATATGTGTCTGTGCAAGGTATCAAGCCTGCCCTAAAGAGTCTCATTTGACAGCAGTCAAAAGAATATTGAGATATCTAAAGGACACTCCTTATCTAAGCCTCTAGTACCCTAGGAATGGGGATTTTGAACTAATAGGTTATTCAGATGCAGACTTTGCAGGATGCAAAGAAGACAGAAAAAGCACAACTGGAACCTGTCAATTCCTAGGTGGAAGATTGATTTCATGGAGTAGCAAAAAGCAAACAAGTGTGGCTATCTCCACTGCAGAGTCAGAATATGTGGCTGCAGGAAGTTGCTGTGCTCAACTTCTTTGGATACAACATCAGCTTGAGGACTATGAAATTCAGGTAAGTAGAACTCCACTCTTTTGTGATTCTACTAGTGCTATATCAATTGCACATAACCCTGTTTCTCATAGTAGAACTAAACATATTGAAATAAAATATCATTTTCTTAGAGAGCATGTAGAAAGAGAAGATATTTTACTAGAATATGTTAGAACAGATAATCAACTAGCTGATATGTATACTAAGCCCTTAGAGGAAACTAAGTTCAATAGGTTTAAAATTGAACTAGGAATGATAAACTTAGAATAAGTTTATAGAAATGACTAAGTCAAAAGGTGTCTGTTGGGTATTGTATCCACAATGTACCTGATTTGAAGAAGCCCCTGGACAAGCTAAGGTCAATAGACAATGTATTTGATAAATCCTCTTAAGTTGTGCTTGCAGTTCCTCCACGCTAAGTGCACACCAATGTCAGGGTGCAGTAGATCAATATACACGGGTCTGCACGACGTAATCCCTCGTTGAGCAGATCAGTGTGTTGGCCTACGTGTACTCTCTCTATTGGAGTGCACTTACTTTCAAGTACAGGGCCGTTCATATGCAAGAGAAGACAAGGAGCATGGATGGGTCAAGGAGCAGCTCCTGGGTGGAAGACGAAAATTCGTCCAAGGAAAATTCGACGAGAATCACCAAGTGATTCTCGCCGATTCGGCGAGAATCACTAGTGATTCTCGCCGAATCGACGAGAATCATTAGTGATTCTCGCCGACCTCTTCTGGCTACCTCAAATGGTGCCAAGTAAGATTCGGCGAGAATCACTAATGATTCTCGCCGAACCCGTCGCTGGGCAGGTTTTGAATACCAAGTAAAAATCGCTGAGAATCAACAAGGGAATCGTCGAGAATCACTCGGTGACTCTCGACGAATCGTCGAGAATCGTTAACTGATTCTCGCCGATTCGTCGAGAATCACCAATGATTCTCGACGAATTTTACTTGGCATTTTCTCTGGATGTTCCTGAACCGGATTCTGCAGCTGTCAATTTTCTGGACCAGGATTTAGGGATTTCTATTGTGGGTCCCACAAACGGTCATATTGGAGTTATCTACAGTATATATATTCGGGTATTTTGAACAGTAAGCACACACAGAAAGAAGCCGAGCGAGTGCAAACCCTAAAATCGCGAAATCTCTCCGCCGCCGCTCGCGCTCGCCCGTCGCCGCTGCTGATCACTCTTCTTCCTGATCTCCGGCGACAGAAGCTTAGCAAAGCTTGAGTCACACGTGTCTATCCAGAGATCCCTTGTCTCTCGATTTGTTGACCGGGAAAAACTCCCCCGTCCGAATCGATCGAGACGACCGATCCTAGAGTGACCGTTGGTAGACCTAGTTTGCTTCGCAACGAAGTTTGGATCTCAACGTATCGCAGCCGCGCACCTTCGTTGTCGTCGATCCCGAACCAAGCCGCCGCTCGGATTGCCGCCGCCGGTTTCGGGGAGATCCTTTCCAAGAGAGACCAAGGTTGTAGATTCTTCGTTGACTTCACGAACACGTCGTCGACCGAAGAGGAACACCGTAGTCTCCAAACGAAGTTTGTATCTCGTGTACATTCTATATTTACTTTTGTTGTAAAGGAACGTTTGTTCCGTGTTGTAAGGGTTGGGTGCAACCCATTTTGTGGGAGTGTTGACTCTCACGTGTGGAAGGGTTCCTTCCGTTAGTGCAGGGATTGGATTTCAATCCTGTTGGAGAAGAGACCGAGTCGTCCCTTGTTGGGAGATAGGTCGAAGGGGGAAAGTGGATGTACCCAAGTCGGGGAACCACTATAAATTGCCTGTGTATTCTGTGTGCTGTGCTTTTTATTTTTATTGTGCAGGTACATTCGTAAATTCCGCAAAAGCGCTACACGTCACCTATTCCCCCCCCCCATAGGTGCACTTTGGTTGACACTAGGTGGACTTTCAAGTGGTATCAGAGCGAGGTTGCTCATCAAAGGTTAACACCTTGAGTTGAATCCTGCCACTAGTGTCAAGAAGGAGGCAAGCATCTACTATGGACGGGCTCAAGTACTCCGGCAAGATCCCAGTGTGCAACAGGCTCAACTTTCCTATTTGGAAGGAAAGGATCAGGTTCTACATGGAAGCGGTGGATCCCCGACTCTTCATGATCGTGCTGGAGGGACCTTATGTCCCCACTAAGGCCTCCACCATTGATCCCACCAAGAAAGTGCCGAAGACACTTTCTGAAATGGACAAGGACGAGATGGTACTAGTGGGCCTTGACATGAAGGCAAGGAACATCCTGGTCAGCGCAGTTGATGACTCTATGATGCAAAACTTCAGCAACTGCAGGACAGCACAGGAGATCTGGCAGTGCCTGATCATCCTAATGGAGGGCATGGATGAAGTGAGGGATGATCGGAGATCCCTCCTGAATCAGAAGTATGAGGCCTTCAGACAAGGGCCTAAGGAAGAGATCGGAGTCACCTACGAGAACTTCCTAAAGATTGTCAACGCCCTCAAGGGCTACGGAAGAGTGTTCACTAATGGTGAACTCAATGACAAATTCCTTAGGTCCCTTACTAAGGAATGGGACACAAAGATCTGCGCCATCAGAGAATTTGGCAGACTAGCAGAAACTGATCCACAAATTCTGTTTGGGAAGCTGATGTCCTATGAGCTTCAGCTGAACACTAGGAAAGCAGAGGAAGAAGCAGAAAAGGCTACTGCAAAAGAAAAGACTGTGGCTCTAAAAGCCAGTTACTCCAGAAAAGGGAAGGGTGCGGTGTCATACCGTACCAGGAATAAGGAAGAAGAGGAGGACTCCGAGCCTTGCTCCTCCAGCTCAGAGCTGTCGGAGGAGGATTTCTCCCTCATCACCCGAGAGTTCAAGAAGTTCCTCAAGATGAGGAATCAAAGAAAGAAAGACAGCTCCTCCTCCAGGCATCAGAAGAAAAATTATTCTTCTGATAGGTATGCATCTAAACCTAACAAACATCGTTCTTCTGACATTATTTGCTTTGGATGCAAGAAGCCAGGACACGTCGTGGCCGACTGCTATCAAAGCAAAAGAGAAAAGGGAAAAGGTGAGGAGCTCAAATCCTCCAGAGATAAGAAGAAGGAGCGAAGCTACATCGCCAGAAGGCCAAAGACACTGAGTGAGTCTGACTCCTCAGACTCAAGTGATGATGAGGAAGCCTACTTCGGGATGGTGGGTCGCTCGGACTCAGAAGGAGAATGCCCCCCATTTACTGGGAAGGTAAAAGCTCACACCCCTCTCTCCGACTCCGACTCTGATCCTGAGTCTCAGGATGATGAACCTGAGGATGGCCCTTCGGCCCGTGAAGCTGAGCTCCTCGAGAAGTATGAGCTTCTGCTCAACACTTTCGATGAGTGCCGTAAGAGACTGAAGGCTGAGAAGAAGGAAGTAAAATTCCTTAAGGGTGAGTGTGTATCCCTAAGGGAAGAGGTCACTAGCTTGATTTCTCTCCGACAGGAGCACCTTGACCTGACTTCAAAGCATTCAGAGTCTTTGAAGCTCCTTGATCTTAAGCAGGAGGAAGTCAACAAGTTGGAAGAACTACTTGCGGCAGAAAGGAAGATCGTCAAGAGCTTCTCTATGCCAAAAACAGTTCTTCCAGTCGTTGATACCTTCTCTGCTCAGGCCAAAGGAGCTGGCTTGGGGCATATAGGGGCATCTGGTTCTTCATCTAGGAGAAACAAGAACCAGAGGAAGAATAAGGCCGCCAAGAAGGCCTCTGCCGATGAAAAGGGTAAGGCTCCTCTTAGTCCTGTTGCGTTCAGAAAGCCTGGCTTTCCTTGCAGCCAACATGACTTTGAGTCAACTTTTGGGCATCATTTCCGGCCCTCGGTTGCAAAGCCAAAGAGCCGGTATGACGGTTGGAACTTTCCCCGGAACTTCGGTGAGAGTGCCTTCAAGGCACCTTATGAGGAAATCCACATGGGAAATTATGGTCCGTTCTCTAGCGGCCATAATGGAAAGCAGGCACCAAAAGCCAAGCCTGTTATACAAAAGGTGACGAAGTCATGTGACTGCTGTCACCATGAGGGCTCCTCCTCCAGATCCAAGGCCCCAGCTGTACCCACCGTTCCCAGGGTAAGGCTGGAGCCTAGGAAGTGGTACAACAGATTCGACTGTTGGTGCTGTGGCAAAGTTGGTCACTTTGCCGTGGATTGTTGGTTTAATCCAAGGCATTACGAGACTCCCCATGTTAACAATGCGAGGCCGACCACTCGTAGGGTTAACCAACCGAGGGGGAGTGTGCTAACCAGGAATCTAGGACCCAAGTTCGATTGGGTTCCTAAGGCAAATTAATTTTGTTTTGCAGGAATGTCCAAAGGCCACCAAAACGCCGATCTGGTATTTGGATAGTGGATGCTCCCGGCATATGACTGGGACAAGAAGCCTGCTGCGTGATTACACTCCAGTCGATAATGGACCCAAAGTCATCTTTGGAGGGTCAGATCGAGGAGTCACCAGAGGTTACGGTATGATTTCCAACGGTATAATCTCTATCACCGACGTGGCTTATGTTGAAGGGTTAAACCATAACCTGATCAGTGTAAGTCAGTTATGTGACAAAGGTTATGACGTTAAGTTCTGCAAAGATAAATGTCTGATAATTTCACGTACCTCTTCTGAGACGGTATTATCAGGCATTAGGAGCAGAAATATCTTCTGCTTAGATTTTCTCAGTTTAGATTCTTCTACCCCCGTATGCCTTGTGGCAACAGGCAGTGCATCTCTTTGTGAACAATGGCACAAGAGATTGGCACATATTAATTTCAAGACAATTAGTATGCTATTTTCTAAGAACTTAGTAAGGGATGCTCCCAGTATCAAGTGCATCAAAGATAGCCCCTGTCCTGCATGCCAGATGGGCAAACAGACTCGGGCTACCTTTAAGAGCATTGCAGACAAAGACTCTTCTCGATGTCTTTACTTGTTACATATGGACTTGTTTGGTCCAATGCAAGTTCATAGCTTGGGAGGCAAGTCATATACGCTAGTGATAGTTGATGATCATTCTCGGTTTACATGGGTGTTCTTTTTGAAACGAAAGTCAGATACGTTTGACATCTTCACTAGTTTTGTCAAGCAGGTTCAGAACGAATTTAACTGCTCAGTGGTCAAAATCAGAAGTGACCATGGAACAGAATTCGAGTCTGGTGCTATGACAGAATTTTGTGAAGAACAAGGTATCTTTCATGAATTTTCCTCCCCGCGCACTCCTCAGCAAAATGGAGTTGTGGAGAGGAGAAATAGAACTGAAGCATGCACGACAATGTTGAAAGACGCCTCTCTCCCGGAATACTTCTGGGCAGAGGCTGTCAATACAGCTTGTCATGTACAAAACCGAGCATTGATCAACAAGCATCATCGTAAGACGCCTTATGAACTACTGAAAGGCAGGAAACCAACCATGTCCTACTTGAGGATTTTTGGTTGTAGATGCTATGTACTGAATAATGAGAAGTACCCGCGTACTAAGTTCGGTGAAAAATGCTTCGAAGGCATATTCATGGGCTATAGTGCCCACAGTCGGGCATATAGGGTCTTCAATAAGAAAACCCTAGTGGTAGAAGAATCAATAAATGTTGTATTTGATGAAGGAAGTTTGCTTAACAGCAACTCTTCCAGTAGTATTCTTGAAGATGCAGGTGCATGACTGGAACAGCTGAGTCTGGATGAGACCGCTAAAGATGACACTCCTAAGTACGTCAAAGTGTCCTCCTCCACGTCATCTGAAAATGTTGAAGATCAAGATGAAACAAATCTCTTGGAAGAAAGAGAAGCCCAAGAAGTAGTTGAAGCTCCAGACGCCAGACTTCTAGAGCTCCGGCACGTGAGGGATCATCCTAGAGATCAGATCATCGGAGATCCCCGTGTCGGTGTCAGAACTCGAAGAGGTACTATTAACGAAGTATTGCATCTTAGCTTCCTGTCACAGGTAGAGCCAAAGAAGTTCGACGAGGCGAACAAGGATGCGGCATGGATTCTGGCCATGCAAGATGAACTGCATCAATTCGAACGTTGCAACGTTTGGACGCTAGTTCCCAGACCATACAAGCAGAATGTGATTGGCACCAAGTGGATCTTCAGAAATAAGCTGGATGAACATGCTGTCATCATAAAGAACAAGGCAAGGCTGGTGGCTCAAGGTTACAGACAGGAGGAGGGGATTGACTTCGACCAGACCTTCGCACCATTAGCAAGGCTCGAGGCAATCAGATTGTTCCTGGCGTATGCTTCACACAAAGGATTCACAGTCTATCAAATGGATGTGAAATCAGCATTCTTGAAAGGAGACCTGAAAGAGGAAGTATACGTCGCTCAACCCCCAAGTTTTGTCAATCCTACTTATCCTAATCATGTTTATTTTCTTAATGAAGCACTATATGGGTTGAAACAAGCTCCACGAGCTTGGTATGAGACTTTATCTAGTTTTCTTCTTGAGAACAAGTTCTCTAGAGGTAAAATAGATAAAACATTGTTTCTCAGGGAAGTCAAAGGCAAGATCTTGCTGGTGCAAATCTATGTCGATGACATAATATTCGGCTCAACGGACAACAATCTTTACAAAAAGTTTTCTAAACTTATGCAAGGAAAGTTTGAAATGAGCAGTATGAGAGAGCTCAAGTATTTCTTAGGACTTCAAGTGAAACAGTCTGAGGATGGAATCTTCATCTCTCAGACGAAGTTCACAAATGAACTCCTTAAGAAATTTGGTATGAAGAGTGCAACCTCTATGAGGACTCCAATGGGATCCACCATGTCTCTGGATAAGGATGAGAAAGGTAAACCTTTCGATGAAACCAAATATAGAAGCATCATTGGATCCCTGCTCTACCTTACTGCCAGTAGACTGGATATTATGTTCTCCACATGTGTCTGTGCCCGATATCAGGTGAACACTAAGGAATCTCACTATGTCGCTGCAAAGCGAATTCTAAGATACCTTAAAGGTACTCCTAATCTTGGCTTGTGGTACCCGAGAAACAATGATGTCGAGCTAATAGGCTTTTCAGATGCTGATTTTGCAGGGAGCAGGGATGACAGGAAAAGCACCTCCGGGACGTGTCAATTCCTCGGCAGGAGGCTTATCTCATAGAACAACAAGAAACAGAATTGTGTGGCAACCTCCACAGCAGAGTCTGAGTACATCTCGGCTGGAAGCTGTTGCGCACAACTTCTATGGATCAGAAACCAGTTAGCCGACTACGACCTTCAGTTCAAGGAAGTACCCATGTACTGCGACTCCTCCAGTGCAATTGCCATTGCCAACAATCCGGTGTCGCACAGCAGAACGAAGCATATTGAAGTGCGCTACCACTTCATTCGGGAGCACGTGGAGAACAAGGATATCTCTCTCTGTTATGTCCCCACGGACAAGCAGATTGCTGATATATTCACAAAGCCCTTAGACGAGGCCAAGTTCAATCTTTTCAAGACTGAATTGGGGATGCTCAATTATGAGGAATGAAGACTACAGAAGCTCCAGGCTCGTGCACGTTCTGAGGTAGAGCAAGGCACTCAAGTGTGCGCACAGAAGCAAGAACTAAGGGGGAGCAAGGGATCCCATGCTACCGACCCAGATTTGCAGAAGCCGAAAAGGGGGAGATTACCCTCTCGGCTACGGCTAAGGTGACTCCAAGCTTGCTCCAAAGAAATTTGGTATTGGTAATGGATAACTCACTCAACTCACTTTTCAGCTTATGGTTTTCATTCTCATTTGCTCTATTCACCTTAGCTTGTAGGGTTTAGGCTTCTTCAAAAAGGGGGAGATTGTTGGGTATTGTATCCACAATGTACCTGATTTGAAGAAGCCCCTGGACAAGCTAAGGTCAATAGACAATGTATTTGATAAATCCTCTTAAGTTGTGCTTGCAGTTCCTCCATGCTAAGTGCACACCAATGTCAGGGTGCAGTAGATCAATATACACGGGTCTGCACGACGTAATCCCTCGTTGAGCAGATCAGTGTGTTGGCCTACGTGTACTCTCTCTATTGGAGTGCACTTACTTTCAAGTACAGGTCCGTTCATATGCAAGAGAAGACAAGGAGCATGGATGGGTCAAGGAGCAGCTCCTGGGTGGAAGACGAAAATTCGTCCAAGGAAAATTCGACGAGAATCACCAAGTGATTCTCGCCGATTCGACGAGAATCACTAGTGATTCTCGCCGAATCGACGAGAATCATTAGTGATTCTCGCCGACCTCTTCTGGCTACCTCAAATGGTGCCAAGTAAGATTCGGCGAGAATCACTAATGATTCTCGCCGAACCCGTCGCTGGGCAGGTTTTGAATACCAAGTAAAAATCGCTGAGAATCAACAAGGGAATCGTCGAGAATCACTCGGTGACTCTCGACGAATCGTCGAGAATCGTTAACTGATTCTCGCCGATTCGTCGAGAATCACCAATGATTCTCGACGAATTTTACTTGGCGTTTTCTCTGGATGTTCCTGAACCGGATTCTGCAGCTATCAATTTTCTGGACCGGGATTTAGGGATTTCTATTGTGGGTCCCACAAACGGTCATATTGGAGATATCTACAGTATATATATTCGGGTATTTTGAACAGTAAGCACACACAGAAAGAAGCCGAGCGAGTGCAAACCCTAAAATCGCGAAATCTCTCCGCCGCCTCCGTCGCCGCTCGCGCTCGCCCGTCGCCGCTGCTGATCACTCTTCTTCCCGATCTCCGGCGACAGAAGCTTAGCAAAGCTTGAGTCTCACGTGTCTATCCAGAGATCCCTTGTCTCTCGATTTGTTGATCGGGAAAAACTCCCCCGTCCGAATCGATCGAGACGACCGATCCTAGAGTGACCGTTGGTAGACCTAGTTTGCTTCGCAACGAAGTTTGGATCTCAACGTATCGCAGCCGCGCACCTTCGTTGCCGTCGATCCCGAACCAAGCCGCCGCTCGGATTGCCGCCGCCGGTTTCGGGGAGATCCTTTCCAAGAGAGACCAAGGTTGTAGATTCTTCGTTGACTTCACGAACACGTCGTCGACCGAAGAGGAATACCGTAGTCTCCAAACGAAGTTTGTATCTCGTGTATATTCTATATTTACTTTTGTTGTAAAGGAACATTTGTTCCGTGTTGTAAGGGTTGGGTGCAACCCGTTTTGTGGGAGTGTTGACTCTCATGTGTGGAAGGGTTCCTTCCGTTAGTGCAGGGATTGGATTTCAATCCTGTTGGAGAAGAGACCGAGTCGTCCCTTGTTGGGAGATAGGTCGAAGGGGGAAAGTGGATGTACCCAAGTCGGGGAACCACTATAAATTGCCTGTGTATTCTGTGTGCTGTGCTTTTTATTTTTATTGTGCAGGTACATTCATAAATTCCGCAAAAGCGCTACACGTCACCTATCCCCCCCCCCATAGGTGCACTTTGGTTGACACTAGGTGGACTTTCAGTATCGACACACAGAGTTCTCTGTGTCGACACAGAATAAAGGTGTCGACACTTCAGGAAAAACGTGTCGACACATCTAGGAAGTTGGTGTCTACACTTCAGAAAATTAGTGTCGACACATAGTAAGTAGGTGTCGACACATCCAAGGTGGTGTCGACACTTAGTGTTTACTCAGAATTATCTAAGTAAAGTCTCGACTATGTGTCGAGTTAAGTGGTGTCGACACATAAACAAGTGTCGACACATATTATCTGTTGACTAAACTTGTGTCGACACATAGGTGTCGAGACATTATAAGTTAGTGTCGACACTTATAGGCAGTGTCTACATAATTTAAGATAGCTGCCCGCCTTTTCATCTTCAAACCTAGAAAGGTATAAATAGGATTTTGCCTTAGTCTGTCGACACGCTTTCAAAAGTTTCGAGACCAAACTTGTGTGTCGACACCTCTCTTCTCTCAGTTCAAATTCTTCAAACCCTAATGGCGCCAAAGCTTGAGGAGAACGTCAATGAAGGCTATGAACTGGTGTGCGATGCATTTGGTGATGCAGACCCAGAAATCAAGAATGTGATAACCCTAGTTGTAGACTCGGGGTTGGAATTTCTTGTTTCTGAGCCTACAAAGATCTGGAAAAAGGAAGTACTGGAATTCCTCAATGGAGCTCAAGTGGACGACTCTGGACTCAAGATCAAGTCTAGGGTTCATGGTGAAAAAGTAAAGGTCTCTTCTAAAAGTTTGAGGTAAGTACTACAGTTACCAAGAATTAAGGAAGAAGATGAAGTTACTGCTTCAAAGACCAGAGAAGCACTAACTTGGTGTGGACTAGATTCTAAAATGAAAATTGGATCTGTTTTCAATAGAAAAGGCATGAACAGCCAAGGGAAATTCATGTCAGAAATTGTTGGCAAAGTGATTTTAAGCAAACCTGGAGGGCATGATAGGGTATCTGCCCATATGTTCAGCATTATGACCAGGATAATCTTTAATTTGAAAACTGACTGGTCTGTAGTGATCTTTGAGAAGATCAAGGAAAGCCTGAAGAAGCCCAACTTGGGCAGGATTTTAAGTCTATACCTTGCTGGAAGTATTCCAGAGGTAATGAGTCAAGCTGCTGGAACAAAAATAAATCATATGAGGAAAATGGATATGAGGATATTCTCTAGATGGGACAGGGTGTTGTCTAAGGAGATGCCAACCCCTGAGAAGTTAATTCCTGAGAAAGTATCACCTCAAAAGAAGAAGAGGAAAACTGCTCCAATGGCTCAGGTTTCCACTAGCAGCTCTGGTAGTGAAGAGCAAGTGGTCTTCACACCTGATGAGAATGAAGAAGGAACTGCTGTGAAGTCTCCAGCTCCTCAAGATGTTGCTGAAATCCAGGGGGAGCCTCTAGCTGTAGAAGAGTCAACTACTCTAGAGAGTGAGCAAGCTACAACCACAATTCTAGAGGTAATCACTGAGCTTAATGCTTTAGTTTTTCCTATAGAGGATACTGATTTGTCTGATGTTTATCAGCAACCACAGACTGATAGTCAAGTCCCAGATGTTGTAATGAAAGACACATCTGTTGTAGTTCAAGAAGTATCTGATCTAGTTGTTGATGAGCCAAGAATTTCTCCAGCCCATTCTCCACAAGAATATACCATGGAAGATCTATTCCTAAATCTGGATCAAACTGATTTTGACAAGGAATGTGCTGCTGCTGAGGGGGAGACTGCTCCAATTGAGGGGGAGCAAGTGCAAATTCATGAAGAACCTGCAAGGCAAGAGACTGAGAATGCACCAGATGTGCAGAAGGAGTTACCCCCAAGCCCTAAGGAGAGGGTAGAAATTGTTAGCTCCTCAGCTTCAGAAGATGAGGAAGCTGCAAGGGCAAAGAAAAAGAAATTTCCAGTATTCAAGAGAAGGAGTCAGAGTTATAAGAAGGCCTTACAAACTATTGCATCACAGCCTATATCACAGCCAGCACCTACTGTTGATTATAGTGCTCTAATGGTGACAATGCAAATTAAGCTTGATGAGCACAGGCAGGCCATTGAGAAGTATGTGGATGAAGGGCAGAAATCATTGCAGTTTGATTTGGACCAGGATATAAAGTCTATAAGATTTGAAATGAATCTTAATAAGAAGGAGATGACAGACTGCTTCCACAAGGGTGGGAATGCAGTGGTATACTTAGCAACTCATCAGGAAAAGATAAAGGCTCAAGTTGAAGACATTGCACTGAAGCAAGGCTATGTACTTGAAAATCAAATTAGAATGAATGATAACTTGACTGCTTCTCATAATGCAATTGCCACAGAAATGAAGAAAATAGCTGCTGGACCTTCTACTTCTACTGCTACTGCTAAAGCAGATTTTGATAAAGCATTCCAAGAGGAAATTACTGCTGTTAAGACTGCAATTCAAGATTCTCAGAAGATCATAACTGACAAACTCCAAAGGTTGAAACCTTACTTTAAAGATGGAGTTAATTATTTGGATGCTCAAATTAGATTTCAGAAGGATGATGTAAGAGATCACATAGCAAGAGAAGTCATAAAGGGGGAGAGGGTATTAGTCAAAGCCAGCTCTGATCATGCCAAGTGGATATCTAATTCTATCAGAGCAACTCTGGGTTATTCTCCTCTTTATGATGATGATAATGTGGCTGAATCTGGCATTACTCCTGCATTTCTAGGAGGGGAGCAACCTGAAGTAGCTCAAGTTATATACCCTCCTCCAGATTTTGACATGGTACATGCTGATATCCAGACCATGTACAGTCCACCTGATGGTACTCAGAAGGTTATTCTAGAAAACGTGGTTCAGCCAGTCTCTGAAGCTATGCAAGAAGCTATACAGAAAGAAGAAGAAGCCAGACTGTCTAAGAAGAGGTTTAGGGAACAAGCTGAACAAAGATCTGACTTTGAGCAGTGGAGCCCCACCTCTAGGAACATTATTTTGACTGCATGGAAAGCTGCAAAAGATAACATTCAAGACAGGAATAAGTGGTTTTTTGAGGCTGAATGGAGAAAGCATGAGACAAGGCAGGAGGCTATAGTCCAATACAGAAGAAAGGCCAAGATGGGAAAGCTACCTCCTACTACCCAGGATCCTAGCAAGTACTTTCCCAAGCCTTATCATTATTTTGAAAGGCAAAAGATTAAGGCTGAGGAACTTAAGAAGAAGGAGCTAAAAGGGAAGAAGCCTGCTGAAACTGAAGCTGCTGAAGCTCCTGTGCAAGCAAGGATAAAATCTGGAAAAGGGATAGTGATCAAAGATGCTGATCAAGGATAGCATAGAAATTTTCTTAAGTTTACTATGTAATCTTTTGATGATAAACATTCTGTAAACTTTTGAAATATGAATATGACAAAGTATTAGAACAATGTGTTGTGTAATAAATTTGCTGTGTGATAAATTTATTTCATTGTTGTTCTGAGATTATGTCTTTGTATACATGTTTGTTTGATACATGTTTATGTTTGCCCTGTTATATATTTCTGTTGTACATCATTTTGTAATTTAATTATGAATGGTGTATATCATTGACTAAGGGTTATGACTTCTCCAAATAGGGGGAGATTGTTGGGTACATTGGTTCAAATGTACCTGATTTGAAGAAGCCTCACCCAGCTCAATGATATACATCAAAATGTATTTGATATATTTTGAGTTCATTTGTGCAGGTTAAGTATTTGCAGGAAAGAAGCAAAAGTTTCTAAGTCCATGTGTCGACACCCAGAGGGAAAGTGTCGACACTTAAGAAGACCTGTGTCAACACCCAGGCAAGCTGTGTCGACACTTGGAGTCATTGTGTCGACACCTGAGATGCAGAGTCGACACCAGACAGAAAGTGTCGACACAAGGAGCTATGTAGACACTCAGTGAAGAAGAGTGCAGTGAAGCAGTGTCGACACTTAACAGTTGTGTCGACACCCAGTGAAACTGTGTCTACATCACAAAGTGTCGACACTTGGAGGCTGTGTCGACACTCAGCAAAAGTCAGCATAGATTAAGTATAAGTGTCGACACCCAGATCAATGTGTCGACACACAGCAGAAGAGTCAACACTTGAAGAAAGTGTCGACACAAGAAAGAATGTGTCGACACTCAGCTGAAGACTCAACACTTGAAGAAAGTGTCGATACAAGGAGCTGTGTCGACACTTAGCAAAGATCAGCAAAAATCAACAAAATATTCTAAGTACAAGTGTCGACACAAAGGAGATGTGTCGACACTCAGCCAGAGTCTCAACACAAGGAAGAATGTGTCGACACAAAGGAGCTGTGTCGACACTCAGCAAGTATCAACACTGAAGACTTGTGTCGACACCAAGAAGCAGTGTCGACACTGACAAGTTCAACACATGAAGATGTGTCGACACAAAGGTGTTGTGTCGACACTTAGAAGAATTCAGCAAAATACTGAAGTACAAGTACTTGTGTTGACACTCAATATAAGTGTCGACACATGAAGAAGAAGCAGTGTCGAGACATAAAATCTACAACACAAGGAGTTGTGTCGACACCTTGTAGGCTAGTGTCGACACTTAGACAACTTGTGTCGACACTTGGTCTATAAGTGTCGACACTTAAAGACAGACAGTCTCGACACTTACAGACAGTTACAGTTATTTCAAGAACTGACTGGATGACTTGACAGCTGCCATTCCAGCCGGTCTATTGCACCTGTCAGAGTTGTCAGAATTCAGTTATGAACCGGACCAGCCGGTTACCATGAAGAAGGCCTATAAATAGGCTTACACTGTCTACAGAAATTGATTGATGAAGTGGTTCAAGTGATCATTCACAAGAGAAACACACAAGAAGATCTAGCTATCATGTGAAGATCTAAGAAGTTGGAGAGAGAGAGAGCTCCATCCAAGACGTCAGCCATTGGAACCAGGCTGAGAAGAAGGGTTCAGATTTGATCTGAATCTTAAGTATAAGAGATCAAGGATCAACTGCAGAGGAATCAGTCTTATTGTGTTCTACATTCAAGAAGCTTTGAAGAAAGCCAAGTCAGATTGATTTCAGCTGAGTTCTTCCAAGAACTCATCAAGAAACTCACAACTCATCTCTCTTTTCTCTGAGTTGTTGAGTATATATTTTTGTATTCATTTTATCTTGTAGGATCCTTAGGGATCTGAGTCTTGTAAGCCTGTAATTATAAAGGCTGAGTGTAGGGCTTGAGTGCCTGAGTGTAGGAGATTGGAATCTCTGAGTGTAGGCCTATTGTGGCTGAGTGTAGGCCTTGGTGGCTGAGTGTAGGCCTTGGTGGCTGAGTGTAAGCTTTGTGGAGAAGCTGAGTTGTAGGGCCTTGGGCCTGAGGTGTAGGAACCTGGTTTGGGGTTCTGAGATAGTGGAGAAGTTTGGCCGAATCTAGTACACTACTAGATAGGCGAAGGGGGAAGTGGATGTACCCAAACCTTGGGGAACCACTATAAAACTGTGTGTCTACTGTGTGCTGTGGAAATCTGTGATTGCTGAATGTGTGCTGTGATAAAGTAGATAGAATTCTGTGTTAGATTCTGTATTCTGCCTTAAAAAGTTAAAAAAGATTCAAGTCACCTATTCACCCCCCCTCTAGGTGTTTAGGTACAATATCTTTCAGCGACCAGCGGAGCGGAGCTCAGCGGGGCGACATTCAGAACCGCGTCAGCCCCGCCCGGTGGAGAATCTGCGAGTATTAAAGTAAAGTCAACAAGAAGTAGCAACGACCACCAATGTAGGAAAAAGTATCTCGGCAACATGGCGACCTGACAGGCTGACGACTTCGACTTGCCGCGGCGCCGGGGTGGAGGCGATTTCGGGGGCCAGGGTGGAACCGAGTCCCGGGATGTTAAGTGAGCCGAGGAGGCTCTCGTCAGGGGAGACGATGTTGGGGATGTCGTCAAGCCCCAGGTCGCTGAGCAATTGCTGCGTACTAGCAGAGCGCGCGGGGTCGCTAGTCGAAGCAGCGACTTGCGAAGGAAGTGGCAGCGAGACAACCGCGTCAAGGGCGGGCTTCTTGGGCTTCTTAGTTTTCTTCTTCTTAGGAGGGGGTAGGTCAGCGACAGCGTCTTCTTCACGCGGCCTCTTGGACTTAGCGATGCCGAGAATGCCGGTAAGAGCGGCGAGGCTATCTTGAAGAAGTTTCTCAGTATCCGACATTGTGCGCGAGCTCTGGCAATCCGTTTGAAGAGCCTGCCCCCCTATTTATAGAGATCGGCAGGCAGTTATCAGAAGTGAGCAACCTAGATACTCGGCACAGTAACTCGCTGAATAAGTGTTGGATGTTTCTTTCCGAGTTCCTACGTCGCTCGAAAAGAGCGGGGATTGTGTACATCCTGTATTCGTCGAGGATGGGCCCTACCACAGCCATGTCAACAAAAGTCAAGGTCAACACGTCAAGACAGGATTCAAAGACAGCATACAAGATCGTGGAAGGCCTGGGCATGTATAAGCGAGCTCCCCTCGCATACTCGCCAGGTAGGCGACTAGGTGAGATACTCGCCCAGCCCGTGCGAATTCCTCTGGAAGTCGCCTAGTCGTCAGGGGGTAGGGTATAAATATGACCCCCCCCCTCCTTGGATTTGTCTATAAGTAGGACCCCAGGGGTACGAGGTGAGGCACTTGAAATCCTCGGCATGATGCTCATACACTTCATTTTCGAGATAGTAGCTAAGTCTTTGGATTCCTCTTCCTTAGAGAAGAAGTCGTGATCTTGCGATTTTGTCAGCTAGATTCCCTCGTATCCTGTTTGGCCATCTTTGGTTGAGAAGGGGCTGCTCCTTTCGAGCATCCGGGTATGTGGTGGGACCTTCTTGCCGCAACATCTGGGGTCCTATTTGACCTGATTCTTCATCCTAGTCACCCTAACCGTCTGATCTAGCTTCTGAGCCGGTAACCTTAGGCGGCTTTGGTCCGAATTCTGAGGTTAGGATTTTTCCTGGCTTCAACACTTGTGACATCTTCTCGTGAACTCTGCAGCATCGCAGCCCAGGGTTGCCAAGAAGTACCCTTGACTGACGATCCTTCCTTCCAGGGTCCGACTCCCGGAGTGACTCCCACACTCTACGGAGTGGACTTCTTCCAAGATTCTTTGCACTTCCCTCTTGGCCACGCAACAGGCCAACATCCCCGAGAGAGTCTTCATGTACAGCTGTCCATCCCGGAGGAGGTAGGATGCCGATTTGTACCTGAGCTTCTTCCTGTCCACACCCTCCAGATACTCTCCTGTGGAGAGGAAAGTTGTGACCGAGTCCATCCACGAGGCCCGCTGATCTATCTCCATGAGCTCTCCCTCTTCGATGGAAGGGCAGAAGAGATCCACCCGGGGACCATGTTTTGCTAGCTGATCGATCTGCACATTTTCTTCCCTGGGCACATGTCGGATGGAGAAGGTTTCGAACGTGTCAATGACCCCCAGCTCTCTAGCCATGCGCAACCCTGCTATCACGACCTCATACTCGGCCTGGTAGTTAGTGATGAGGAAGTGCACCACCACCATTTGCTCAATTCTAGTTCCCTGGGGGCACTCCAATATCACCCCCACCCCTAGGGAATATCTCCCCGAAGCGCAATCTACCTTCACCTTCCATGGAGTCAGGCGAGTGAGCTCTTCCTCCGCCACCTCGATCACATAATCGGCCAAAAAGTCGGCCATCGCTTGAGCCTTGATCGATAGGAGGGGGACGAAGGAGATGTCGAACTCGCTCAACTCTACCGACCACTTGGCTAACCTGCCCGAATGCTACACCCCCTCGAAGATATTGCGGAGGGGATGGTCAGTCACCACTAGGATGGAGTGTGCCTGGAAGTAGGGCCGCAGCCTTCGGGCTGAGATGATCAGGGCGAACGCCAGCTTCTACAAAATTGGATATCAGAGCTCAGCCTTTCTCATGACCAGGCTCACGTAGTATATGGGGAGCTGCTTCTTCCCCTCTTCATGCACCAGGATAGAGCTCAAAGCCTCTGCTCCGACCACGAGATACAAAAGCAGGTCCTCTCCCTCCTTTGGCCCTTGGAGCAACGGAGCCTGCGCCAATTGTACCTTGAGAGCTTAGAATGCCTCCCCGCACTCCTTGGTCCACTCAAATTTCTGACCTCCCCTCAGCATTTTGAAGAAGGGGGAGCACTTCTCCCCGGCTCAGGAGAGGAACCTCCTCAACCCTGCCAGCTTCCCCGTCAACCGTTGAACCTCCTTAGCATTCTGCGGCGGCCTTAGCTCCATGAAAGCCTTGACCTTATCAGGATTTGGCTCGACCCCCGCGGAGGTGAGGAGATGCCCCAATAACTTCCCCCTGCTGGCCCCGAAGACACACTTCAGGGGGTTCAGCAGCATTTTGTACTTGCGCAGGGTGGCGAAGGTCTCTTCTAGGTCCTGGAGGTGAGAGTCCACATCTTGACTCTTGATCACGAGGTCATCCACATACACCTCCAGGACCCCAGGTTCCTCCCCTTTTGTTCTCGGAAGAACATGTCCATCATCTTTTGATAGGTCGCCCCTGCGTTATTCAACCCAAAAGGGCATCATTTTGTAATAGTAGCACTCATCCCCCGTGATGAACGAGACATCCTTGACGTTTGGGGGGGGGGGGGTGCATCCTGATTTGATGATAACCTGAAAATGCATCTAAAAAGCTCATTACAGAAAAAACGACGGCTGAATCAACCAGCGTGTCGATCCGAGGCAAGGGATAATAATCCTTAGGGCACGATTTATTAAGCAAGGAAAAATCGACACACATACGCCACCAGCTGTCTCCTTTTTTAACCATCACTACATTCGAGACCCAGCCGGGGTATTGGATTTAGGATATAAAGCCAGCCTTGAGAAGCTTTGCCACCTCCTCCCGGATGGGCTCGGCCAGCTTATCCGCGGTGGACCTCTTCTTCTACTGGACGGGGCGTGCTCCCGGGTCCAAGTTGAGGCGGTGGGAAGCCACATCCGCGTTAACCCCCGGCATATCTGCGGCGCTCCATGCGAAGATGTCCACGTTCTTCTAGATGCATGCCAGCATCCTGCCTTGGGCCTCCGGGGTCAGCCCTCCGCTGACGCGGACCTTCTCCACCTGCCTCCACGGGTGAGGACCTCCAGCTCCACCACCTTTTCTGCAGCCTCCAGCCTAGGCTGCTCCCCCATTCTCTAGCATCCCTCTCCTCTAGGACGAGGATCTCCGCCTCCACCTCTTCCTCCACAACCATCGCCTCGGCCGACTCCTCCCGATCTCCTCCTGCCACCTCAACCTTGGTGCAACTTTCCAGCTCCATCTCCTCCCTGCCAGCTTCTTGCTCCACCTCCTCCATCCTTCGCTCCATCTCCTCGGCCCCCTCCTACCAAGAGATGGAGTACACGGTAGTGACGTAGCACTCCCACTCCACTTTGGGGTCCCCCCTGAACCGGACCTGGATCCCCTCGACATTGAACTTCAAGCATTGATGGAACGACAAGGGGACGTAGCGGAAGGGGCTGATGAGGGGCCTCCCGAAGATGGCACTGTAGCTGCTGAGGGCGTCCACGATAACAAACCTGCAGTTCTGGGACTGCCCATCGGGGTGACATGGAGCCCCACTGCTCTTCTACCACCTTCCTCTCCCTCGAAAATCCAAACAAGGGCCCATCTGAGGCCAACACCCTCTTCGCATCCACGTTCATCGCGTCAAATACTTTGTTAAAGATGACGTTGATGGAGCTTCCGTTGTCAACGAGGATCCGGGAGACGGTGAAATTTTTGATGGCCGTTTGGATGACCAGCGCATCGCAAATGGATCCTCATGATCCGGCATATCGCTCCTCGAGAAGGTAATCCTTTCTTCTGAGGGTGGGGTTTGGGATGTGGAGCCAATGCTCTGACGATACATTGTGTGGAGGCTCGCCCTCTGGGAAGCCTCAACCCCCCCCCCCCCCCCCCTCCATGGATCACCCCGATCCCCCCTCGGGTCCCGACGTCCACCCGGTCTTCGCAACGATCCTCCTCCGCCCGAGGCAGGACCTCCTCGATCCTCACCTCCTAGCGCCTCTACTGCTGTTGCTGCTCCCTGTTTCCCCTCATTTCAAGGAACTTTGAGCACGTGGCTGTGACGTGCCCTTACTCTTGGTGGAAGTCGCAGTAGGGCAACTCCAGCCTAACTTCTCTCCTTCTCCTCCTTGCTACTATCCTCCTCTCCCCTATGGCTATGACCATAGCCTGTTCTTGGTCGGGGAGTGGACGCCTCTGCACCTGCCTCTAACCCGGGGGTGAAATTGAATTTGGCCCCCATGATTGCGGTCCCTTCCTTGGTACCCTCTCCGTGGCCCCGACTCTTACCACTCGGGCCTCCATCCCAACCGACGGTCTGGCTCATGACGCCCCCACCTGGTCTGCTGCTACCCCTAGAGCTGCCTCTGTTCCCTCTGCTGGGGCTTGACTCTCCTCTCCTCCTGCCCCCTGCCGCCTCTCGGCTCCTTCTCTTCCTCTGTGGCCCACCTGACCAGCTTCCGGGCAAATTCCGGATTTGACGCCTCCCCGTCAACTTCTCTCGCTGCCCTCTCCATCAGTTCCTCATAGGAGGGGGGGGGGGGGTACTCTCTTCAGATCCATCCTGAAGAATCCCTGCTACAGCCCCAGGGGGAAAGCCATCATCAAACTATGGCCCGGCATCTCCTGGATCTGGGTGACCTCCTCCTGGAACCGATCAACGTAACTCCCCAATGTCTCATTCACTCCCTGCTTGATGTGGAACAGGGATTCCGACTCCTTCTTCCTCCTCTTCCAGGTAGTGAACCTCAACATGAACCCCCGACGCAGGTCCTCGAAGCAGTAGATGGAGATGTCCGGTAGCTGATGAAACCACTCCCTCGCCTTCTCCTTGAGGGTGATAGCGAAGAGCCGACATTTTAAGCCATCCGACATCTGCCGGATCGAGACCACGTCCTCGAACCATTGGACGTGCTGGACCGGGTCCCCTTTCCGGTGTAGTAAGACATTTCGGGTTCCTTGAACCCCTCCGGAACTGGGGCGGAAGAGACCAGCTTGCTGAAGGGGCTGTCTCCCCCTACCGGGCGAGCCAAAGCATCCCGCGCGCCCATGTCGCTGAACCGTCCTCCACCTGCCGAGCCGGGGAAAGGCACGTGCCCGGGGAGCTCACATCCCCTTCCCTCTTCTGCAACCTCCTTCCCAGCTTTCCTGTCGGGAGCCTCCTCGCCTAGAGACGGGGCAGCAGCAATTGGAATGGCTGGAGTCGAGCACTCGGCCCGCGCGCCGAGTGCGCACTTGACGAGGCTGAGTACCTCGTTCCTGAAATCCTCAAACATCCCCACTGTGGCCAGAGGTGGGGGGGGGGGCAAGTCCGACCTGTCAGATCCTTGTCCTCCTGTCATTGAGCTCGCTGAAGGTTTTCTGTGCTGACCACTTTCCACGCTCACCGCACCAAAATGTTGAAACCGAAAACTCGGTCTCTCGTGGAGTCCACCCTTGGGGAAAGGGGTGATCGCGCACCTACTTCTCTCCTGCAAGCAAAACAACAAAGAGAACAAAGTGAACATGATCCAAGGGCTCGGCGAGGAGGACCCACCACTCACCTGAAAGATCTTAGAGCGCTTCCCCTCCTTAGGCAAAGGCCGAGCTAAGGCTACCTCATAAAGCGCTAAAAGACTAAGGAGTAAGTGAGAATGAAAACGTGCTTTCTGAGATGCCCCTTGGGTCTTATTTATAGAATTCTGTGAACGACCTGCAAATAGCCAACCTCCGCTGTTTTGAACAACTATGTGTAGCCCAACTTGGTCTAGCAACAACGTAACTCCGCTGTTTTTACAGGCTATTCGCTCCCATGGGAAGGGCATCCAGGTAATTTCACCTCTGGGCCCCACTGGGTCTGTCCCAGGGATATGGAGGTCAGCTCGCTACTACTCTCTTCTCGCATGGGTAGGGTGCGACCTGGCTCCCGCAGCTCGCCTTTTCCTTTTGCGCGAGCGCGAGCCAGGCCACCGCGACCCGCCAATGCCCGTGCCGAGGCGGGCTGGCGGTCAGGTCTCCTGTAGGAGAGCGGGCTGGCGGCCAGGCTTGGAACTGTAACCATGGGAGCCCCGGAGGGAGGCTTGTCGGTCTGGACTCGTCCAGCTCAACTTCGAACTCTGCTCGACGATTGGCGAGCGAGCTCGGGGGAAGGGGCCAGCTCGTCCGGCTCGCTCGCCTGATTTGGGAGGGAGCGAGCTGACCACCTGCTGTCTGCCCGCATATTGTTTTGGTGCGGGCGGGGCGCCTTGGTCCGCTCGCCTGGCTTGGCGGACACACTCGGCGAACACGGGGTTGTACAATGATGTAGGAAAAAATTTAAAAATCATGAGTTCGCCAAAAATAATTTGAGAAAGGGATGAGAAATAATACTCTAAATTTCAAGAAATTGGTCTTCCAGAGGAGGTTGTCGGCCTCTACGGAAACGACTGTGATGGTTGTTGGCGGCCGATGGCGATGAATCCTGGTGCTAGGGCCAAAATCGGTTAGGTCATCAGGACGGTTGGAGGGAGAACAAGGAGGCGAGAGCTTCAGGACATCCCCGAAATGAGTTCGCCGGCCTGAATCAGAGCGTCTTCGGCGAAATGCGGCGGTTGGCGGCGAGAAATCACGGGAGGAGGGCGCGGGTTACGGGAGCGGCGCAGGAGTCGGGAGAGAAGATCTATACCGGGAGGAATAAAGGAAAAAAGTTTGGGTTTTAAATTGGACTGCTATTACAAACCTTATTTAAACAATTTCTTTAAAATTTAGAGGCTGCCAACACCCGGTGCTGCTAATATAATGCCCTAAATAAATAATAAAACTCCTGTTCTGAGGTCCAAGAGGGAATAAGATTTCTATAAACACCTGTGTATAACTTTTTCTATACACACCATTTTCGGATGCTGACACATGGCGGATACACTCTAAATCCACCATATATATTTATAAAACTCCTGTTTAGATCTCAACCGCTGAAAAGATTGTATTGTAGATCCCAACCGTCAAAAAAAGTGTGTATAACTTTTTCTATACACACCTGTGTATAGAATTCGCGTTCTCCAAGAAAACTGTAAAATAAATAATAAATATTCGTTACAATATTATATTTCAAAACTAGAATGGTCGTCCCTGTTCGCGAACTTGTTCGAGAAAAAAAAAGATAATGAACGTGGAGGAGAATCCGTGTGTTCACGGCCGCGCATGGTGGTGGGGCCGCCTCAAGCGACCCTCATTGGTCGCGATCCTCCTAATCGCCGCTTCTCTCATCGGGCTCTCCCTCCTGCAACCAGCCCCTTCCCCAGCCGTAGTCGCATCCCCAGCCCATTTCTCGCCGCCGTCGGCTACTGCCTCCATAGCCGTCGGCAGCCACCTAGGGTATCGGAGCTGCGCTGGATTCTACGTTGCAGGGCCGCCTAGAAAAATAGTATTCTCGATAAAGGAGTTCGGCGGGGTCGGAGACGGCAGGACGTTGAACACGGCGGCATTCCGGCGGTCGGTAGAGAGGTGCAGGGAGTTTGGCGAGGAGGGTGGGGCCCAGCTGAACGTGCCAGCTGGCAGGTGGCTCACGGGGAGCTTCAATTTAACCAGTAATTTCACGCTCTATTTGGAGGACGGTGCCGTAATCTTGGGATCACGGGTACTCTCCGATTGACACGCTATCTATCCATTTTGGGTATCACGGGTACTTTCTGATTGATTGTTGAAGAAATCATTCCTGCATGAGAAAATATTAGAAACTGAAATTGAAATTTTAATGAAACTGTATTCGCTCTGATTTATTAGAATTCCAAGGAACTCGTGCATGAGAAACAACATATAAATTACACCATAAAAATATAAGTATTTATGAGGAAGGAATATTACTTCATAAAATATAAATATTTATTCCGGCAAATTTTGAAGTGCAAGTACCGTTGGATTTTAATTATCTTTATTTGTTCATGATTATTTTTTATTTTAATTGTAATTCATATCATTTAGCATTCACTTAAATAAATTGTTTGTTGAATTAAAGAAGTAGATTGCTATATGCAACATAGTATTTATACACTTTCTGCTAAATATATATAAAAAATAGAATGGATGGGTATGTTATTGCTGATATGGAATAAATTCAATTCATCGTTGATCTATTTTTCAAGAGTAAAATTATTTCTGTACCCATGTAATTGATGGATATGTACACCCAACGGCTATTGATCCACATTTTAGATTGATTAAAAATTTAATTGAAGTATTTCTATAAGTAATTATCTGTCTTAGGATACTTGTTAGTTACATTTTCTTGTATTCTAATTATATATTTATATCTATTTAAAGTAATTACCATCATTGACTTTTTATTTTTGTTAGAATGTTTTATTAGTTTATTGTTTGGGAGATAATTATTCGTCGGATAAAATGACATTTATTAGTAGATCGCTTAATTATTCCCTTTGTATGATTTATTAAATGATTAAATTTTCTTATATTTTGCAACTTCCTTAATTAAAGACTTGTCTTCTTAATACAGAGTCGAAATTCTAGGATTTGTTTTAGAATACGTTATCAAAATTTTGATTCAAGTTGGTACAATCGACCGTTAAACTTCTGCCCTATATATTCTGAATTTTGTTTTTTTAAAAACTTAGTTTAATGGCATTTATGAGACAACAACAAAACTATCTGTTTTCTTAAAAATTTCCCCTGTTTAAGCAAGGAATTATGATCCTCATCAATTGCCATGTGAACCACATCAAAATCAGGTTTTAAAAATTGGACCGGACCGATCGGACTGCCGAACATTCCCTCAGACGGTCCGGTCATTGTTCTGAAACCGCCCTAGCCAGGAACCGACCAAGAACTGGTTAAACAGCCTGTTGAACCGGTTAACCGGGAACCATGGCAGGTCCATGGAAACCGGGAGGATCTTCAAAACAACTTTAATTTAAAAAGTCCAAAAATTAATGCTGCCAGAATTCGAAGTGAAACCTCCATGAGACACCAAGAGACCAAACCACTATACCAAGCGACAACCTGCTTATTATGAAATGTATTTTATATAATATAAAAAGTATTCATGCTAATTTAAATAATAATATTAATATATTACACAAAGTATTATACTAAACATATCCATTATATTAATATTTTATACCTTTGATATGTGGATACCACAAATTTTTTTTGCAGACCAAAATATCAAGTAAACATCATAAATTTTTTTTGTATGCCAAATTGCTAAATAAACACCAAAAATAAAGTTTAAGTTTTTTTACCTCAAATCTAAAAGATTTTTTTCCATTTTTCATTTCAAAGCAACAAAAAACAAACAAAATAAAAAAAAAATCTCAAATCATTTCAACCGATATAAGTAAAAATTTGCACGGTGCATTTTTAAGTTCATGTAGACATGCACGAATATAAATATATGAATATTAATTGTCTTAAATGAATAAAATATTTGCAGTTACTTAAAATTAAATATTAATACATGCACTGTCATTTTGTTTATTCAATCTTCCTTTTGGTTGCCACTTTAAGTGACCTGAAACCAAAAGTTCTACAGTTTGGCGTGTTATAGATTCAATAGCTCACATAATTTTCTTTTCAATTCATTCTATTGAATAGCCGATGATGTATTGTATTTTTGGAGTATCTCATCCAACTCTACTTGTATGTCATGTAAAGCGAGGTTGAAGCTGGGGCGAGGGTAGGGTTTAGGCTTTTAGGAGAAAATAGAAGCGGGGTATGCACATAGGTTTAATATGGGTGGGATTGGAAAAAATTAATGGTCTTTTTTATTTTAAGAATTTGGTGTGCACATAGCCAAAAGTGGTGTGCACGTAACATCACCCTTTGTTTTAAGAGTTTGGTATGCACATAGCCAAAAATTGTGTGCACGTAACAACGCCTTATTTTTATGATAAAAAATTTACAATAATATATATATATATATATATATATCTTATATATATAAAGCTGTTGGGTCCATTGCCCACAATATTCTCTAAATTGGATTTGAAGAGGCATCTCCATCAACATTAAGAGCATAGTTGTATTTGATGTTATTTAAGCTCATTATGTGCAGGATGTTCCATAAAACAAGTATAGACAGATTGTCTAAGTGATGTGACAGGTGATCACAAAGTGAAGATGCTAGAAAGACAGAAATTTGCCTAAGTACACAGGCGTTGAGTGGAGCAAGCTCACTCAATGTCAGAGGTAAGGATGAATGTTGGCAAGCTGGAAATGTGGCTGTCCACAGGCGTTGAGTTGAGTTGACTCACTCAATGCCATACAACTAAAGGAATAAATATGACTAAGTAGTTTGGCGTTGAGTGATGATGACACACTCAATGCCATAGAACAAAAAACTGTGAGTCGAGCTGAGTTCAGAGTTCGTCGAACTGAGTTCAGAGTTTGTCGAACTGAGTTCAGAGTTCGTCGAACTGAGTTCAGAGTTCGTCGAGTTGAACTCATCGTTCGTCGAATTAAGCCTAGAGTTTGAGAATCTGAGTTTGTCGAATAGAGTTCAGAGTTCGACAAACTGAGTTCAGAGTTGAGTGAGGCATGCTAACTCAACGCTCTCAGCGCCTAAGATGTTGTGGAGGCGAAAAATTGGCTAAGGAAAAAAATGTTGAGTGTAGCGTGCTCACTCAATGCTCTGAACGCCTAAGATGCAGAAAGCTTTTCTAAGGCAAAAAGTGTTGAGTGATGAAGACACACTCAATGCTCTCAACGCTAGAGAAGCATGAATATTTTGCTAAGGAAAAAAACATTGAGTGCGGCTTGCTCACTCAACGCTCTCAGAAAGATATGCTACCTAAACACCTAGAGGGGGGGGTGAATAGGTGACCTAATCCTTTTCTAACTTTGTTGACAGTCAAACAGTTACATCACAGATTTCTAACTAGTCTATTACAGCAATCAGCAATAATCAAACATACACAGCACATTCACAGCACAACACACAGTGATTTATAGTGGTTCCCCAAGATATAGGTACATCCACTTTCCCCCTTCGCCTATCTAGCAGTGTACTAGATTCGGCCTAACTTCTCCACTGTCTCAGAACCCAAATTTGGTTCCTACCTCAGGCCCAAAGCCTTACACTCAGCTTTATCCCAAAGCCTACACTCAGCCAATCAAGGCCTACACTCAGCCAACCAAGGCCTGCACTCAGAGATCTATATCTCCTACACTCAGGCTAACAAGCCCTACCCTCAGCTTTTATAAATATAGGCTTACAATGCACTCAGATCCCAAGGATCCTACAAGTTATAAATGAATTACAACAAATAACTCTACAACTCAGAAAAGAAAGAGAGGAGTTGAGAGTTTCTTGATGAGTTCTTGGAAGAACTCAGATAGATCCAAACTGACTTAGCTTCCTTCAAAGCTTCTTGAGTAGAACTGAATTAGAATGAATCCTCTGCAGTTGTTCCTTGACCTCTAGTACTTAAGACCCAGAACTGAATCTGAATCCTTCTTCTCAGTGATGGCGACGTTGTCCCGCCATTTGCTCGTGATGATCGTGACCGTTCGATTGGTGGTGATGATGTCCCGCCATTTGTTTGTGATGACGTTGCAGATGGTGCTAACGAGTTCTTTGGCGAGCTCCATGGCGACGCCGGGTCCATGCATTATGTTGATCGTCGCCGCAACCGTACATTTGAAGACTCGGATGGACGATGCCGCAACAATAATTTTGATGCACGCCATCGCCGCTACAACGCCATCACCGTGACAATTATTTTGCTATAACACCATCGCTGCTATAACGCCATCGTCTCGACAATAATTTCGCTACAACGTCATCGCCGCTACAACGCCATCGTCGCGACAATAATCTAATAATTATAGTATTATATTATATTTATTAATTTTCTTGTTGCATTGTTTTAATTTGAGAGTTTTTATTTCATGCATTTAGTTATTGTATTTGTTATATCATGTTTATGATGGGTGCATATAACCATCATCTGTTTATTTTATTTGAATGGAGGAGATTGAGTGGTGTGGGCTATAAAAGGCCATGTTTATGAAGGATTTATGAAGAAGAATGAAAAAAAAAAATCTGGAATTCAAGTTTTGAATTTTCCCCCTTTCCTCTTTCCCTCTAAGGCAAATTTTGGCCCCTCCTTGTTTCTCCTCCTCTCTTGGCCGCCGGCCTCATCTTCTTCCCCTTTCCTCCCTCCTCTCGTCTTCTCCACAAAATCCTTTCTCCTCTCCACTACGAGTAACAAATCAAAAAACTCCTCTCCTTGAAGAATTCGGCCAACATCCTTTCCCCCTCCTTGGGTGATTTTGGTCAAGGACAACAAGTTCGGCGACGACGAACCTTCTCCGACGTGAAGCAAGGAAGGTGGATGAGTTTCTCTCCGTTCGGCGTGACTCCGGCGGAGCCGTGGAAGAGCGAGTCATTTCTCATCGGAATCATCTATTCCGATTGGGGTAACAAAATTACTACTGTTGTGTGATTCCCTCTTAGATAGATCTTGTGGTGGTTTTCTTTGGCGTTGCTTCCGAACTTTTGAATTCATCGTGGTTTTGATCCGAACGATATTGTTATCTTCTTTTGATCTATTTTAAGTTCGTGAGAATTGGCGCACCTCGTTTCTTTTTGTTGGGAGAGATCTACCATTTCCGAATCGTTTACTTTTGATGGATCTCTTTTGGTACAACACACGCTCGAACGGATCGGGTCGATGCATTTGATCGCCTCTATTTGATCTATAAGGGTGTAGCGAACCCGTGCGTTAGCATTAGATTGATATTATTGTGAATCGGGTGCGCTGCGTTTAAATTGTGCGAGCGTAGAATTGAAACAAGTGAGAACAATTCAGTGTCTTTGTCCGTTGCGGCTCGTCAGGAGACGTATCCTGCATCAATTTGGTATCAAAGTCAGGTTCTCGTCAATTTCCTAATTGGCACTCCTCCCCCTCTTCAAATTAAAACAAATAAATTTCAAATTTTAAATTTCAAATTTCAGAATTCAAATTTCGAATTTCAAACTTCAAATTTCAAAATTTCAAATTTCAAATTTCAAATTTCAAAATTCAAAATTTAAATTTCAAATTTCAAATTTCAAAATTTCAAATTTCAAAATTCAAAATTTCAAATTTCAAATTTCAAAATTCAAAATTTAAATTTCACATTTCAAATTTCAAAATTCCAAATTTCAAATTTCAAATTTCAAAATTCAAAATTTCAAATTTCAAATTTCAAATTTCAAAATTCAAAATTTAAATTTCACATTTCAAATTTCAAAGTTTCAAAATTCAAATTTCAAATTTCAAAATTCAAAATTTAAAATTTAAATTTCAAATTTTAAATTTCAAAATTTCAAAATTTCAAATTTCAAAATTTCAAATTTCAAATTTCAAAATTCAAAATTCAAAATTTAAATTTCGAATTTCAAATTTTCAAATTTCAAAATTTCAAAATTCAAAATTCAAAATTCAAAATTTAAATTTCAAATTTCAAATTTCAAAATTCAAAATTTCAAATTTCAAATTTCAAACTTCAAAATTTAAATTTCAAATTTCAAAATTTCAAATTTCCAATTTCAAATTTCAAAGTTTAAAATTCAAAATTCAAATTTCCAATTTCAAAAAAATCCAAAATTATGGCCTATGACGTTCACGTTTCCCGGTTGGACTTTTGGTATGATAAAGCCATGACTAAGTTTCCCCCTAGGCAATGTCACACTTGTCCTACTTATGACGGTTTAGAGTGTCCTAAAATTTTTAGGGATTGACTTAAGGGTATAGAACTTCATTTTAAGTGTTATGGATGGGATGACCCCCAAAAGATTCACTTTGCCCGAGAACGGTTAATAGGTCAGGCCCAGTTATTTTGGCTGAACGAAGAGCGTCGTGTTGGTGGTTATCAACATAATTGGCAGGCGATGCGTAGCCTCCTTTCAGATCAATTTGATCCCGCCTATCTCCGTACTACCAACACCGAGCCTGTGAGTGAGTACGGCTTACTACATTATTGTCACACCGACCTAGACCTCACCTTTAGTACGACTTTGGAGATTGAGAAGCGTCGACCTCCTAGGAGAAAGGTTCACTCACATCAGAAGATTATTACCTTTGAGTCTAGTGGCGTATCTGATCTTGGTTCTATTGCATGTCATCCCATGATTATGCCCATAGAACCTTTTGAGTCTCCCCGTGAGTTGCCTGCTCCAGTTATTGAATCCTCCGATGAGTCAAAGGAAAGGCTTAGGATGGTGCCCGTCACTGAGGATGAGGCTGCTGTCCCTGACGATTATAGTGACGATGAGGATATTGGTTACCCTAGTGACCTGGATGAGGATTCCACCATTGAGGAATCATCCATACTCCCCGTCGACGACATTTTGGAGCCTACGATTACTCCTGCTGAGATTACACCTGAGTCGGTAGGCAATTTACCTGATGATGAGAGTTTACTTAGTAGTGACTTAGGAGATGATCTGTTCGGACTCGAGCTGGATCCTTTTAGACCGAAATATATTGAGGACTGTATTGATGATCCTGATATATTGGACGTTCCGACTGATTGGGAAGACTTACCGTTGGTGAACGAGTTATGCTTGAATGATTTTAGTACTATGAGCCCGAACGATATTTCTTTAATGCAAACACCTTTATCTGACGTTCCTGATTTAAAGCTTCCGTCGAGCTCCATTCTACCATTGTCTGAGACCATAATTGATTCTAAATTAAATAACTTGGATAGTGTGTCAGAAGAAATTGTAAGCAAAGAAGTTGCATTATTGGACGACTTTTTGGATTGTACCCCGAGTTTGATTTTACCGACTCGTCCCCTTGACCCGTTGACTCGACGTACTGATCATTTGGGACATGAGTGTGGTACGTTTGATTTCAGGAGTTCTACAGTGCCCCCTGGGTTCATTCTGCCAGTTCCCCCAGATGAGGTCCCGTTAGTGCCCCCAGATCTCGTATCATTATTGCCGACCTATGACCCGACCACTGATTCTGAATTACATGATATATCTAATGAATTGGTAGACATGTCAGACGAATTTTCTGTAAGGGCGAATCCATTGTTTGAATTTTCATATGACTTTAATGGTTTGCACCCGAAGGATTTTACTTGGACGATAAATCCGTATTTTGACATTGGGCATGACTTAGCCCCTCCTCCAGAATCTATCGATGCTCCCATTCCTGAGATCTGTACTGCTACTGATGTCGTGATTTATGAGTTGGAAGAATGTCCTAGCGAGAGAGTTATATTTTTGGAAGACGACATAGAAGTAGACCCGGATGAGCGTCCCCTGATGCTAACTCCATTGCGTGAATTTAAATACAATCTTAACTCTCTCCCGGTTTTAGCTTTACCGACTCTCCCTCCTGATATGTTGACCCGACTAGCGGATCCTTTCGGACATGAATTTATTTTGCCTGCTTTGAGTCATGTTATTTTACCATCCATGCTGGACCCTCCTTGGGACATGTCTCGTAGTGTGATAATAGATTTCGTGTTTGGTCATGATGAATGTCTCATTAATTTGGTAGCCACTCGACTTTCTAAAACTAACCAAATCTCTAAGAGTACGTTAATGATGTGGCCATCTTTTGTGCCACCGGATCGCATTCCGTTGGTACCACCAGATCTCGTTGGGTTGGTGCCACCATATGTAGTTCCGCTAGTGCCACCCTATTACTTTCCGTTGGCGCCACCATATTTAGTTCCCTTGGTTCCATCTCAAGTAGTTCCGTTATCGCTATTTTACATGTCAAGTCTGCCTGCAATAGTATTTACCGCACACATTTTCAATTTACATAAGCACATTCATGAAACGTTAACCGCCCAACATGCATTTTATAAATCTAATGCTAACGTACATAGAAGAGTATCTCACTTTAATGTTGATGATTTGGTCTTGGTGCGTCTCATTCCTGAACGGTTGCCTTCGGGCTCCCTAAAAAAGTTAGCGAATTGGCGAGCTAGTCCTTTCCGAATTTTAATGAAGTTAGGAGAAAATGCTTATCTTTTGGAGATACCCACCGATTGGGGTATATACCCCATTTTCAATGTTTTGGATTTAACGCCTTATGTTTCTCCACCACTTGACTTATCTGCCTCTCCGTTTATTTCGTCCACTATGTTTTCTAATGGGTTGAGGGGTGAGCTGGGTCGTGGATCGCGCTCTCTTACGGTTTCCACTGGAGGTATGTTGAATGTTGATGTCGAAACTTTTCCACCTTCTTTGACTAATGCTTTTCCAAGGTTCCCGAATACCTTCATTTTGCCTGACAGGTGCTATTTGATGTGGTATGATCCCGCTACTACCAATTGGATTGTGGGGCCAGATTTGCCCCATGTTGCTGCTGCTTTTGACTGTTCTCCCCTCATGGGCCACTCATCGGAGATGAGTAATTTTGAGTGGGGGAGGATTGATGGCGACGTTGTCCCGCCATTTGCTCGTGATGATCGTGACCGTTCGATTGGTGGTGATGATGTCCCGCCATTTGTTTGTGATGACGTTGCAGATGGTGCTAACGAGTTCTTTGGCGAGCTCCATGGCGACGCCGGGTCCATGCATTATGTTGATCGTCGCCGCAACCGTACATTTGAAGACTCGGATGGACGATGCCGCAACAATAATTTTGATGCACGCCATCGCCGCTACAACGCCATCACCGTGACAATTATTTTGCTATAACACCATCGCTGCTATAACGCCATCGTCTCGACAATAATTTCGCTACAACGTCATCGCCGCTACAACGCCATCGTCGCGACAATAATCTAATAATTATAGTATTATATTATATTTATTAATTTTCTTGTTGCATTGTTTTAATTTGAGAGTTTTTATTTCATGCATTTAGTTATTGTATTTGTTATATCATGTTTATGATGGGTGCATATAACCATCATCTGTTTATTTTATTTGAATGGAGGAGATTGAGTGGTGTAGGCTATAAAAGGCCATGTTTATGAAGGATTTAGGAAGAAGAATGAAAAAAAAAAATCTGGAATTCAAGTTTTGAATTTTCCCCCTTTCCTCTTTCCCTCTTAGGCAAATTTTGGCCCCTCCTTGTTTCTCCTCCTCTCTTGGCCGCCGGCCTCATCTTCTTCCCCTTTCCTCCCTCCTCTCGTCTTCTCCACAAAATCCTTTCTCCTCTCCACTACGAGTAACAAATCAAAGAACTCCTCTCCTTGAAGAATTCGGCCAACATCCTTTCCCCCTCCTTGGGTGATTTTGGTCAAGGACAACAAGTTCGGCGACGACGAACCTTCTCCGACGTGAAGCAAGGAAGGTGGATGAGTTTCTCTCCGTTCGGCGTGACTCCGGCGGAGCCGTGGAAGAGCGAGTCATTTCTCATCGGAATCATCTATTCCGATTGGGGTAACAAAAATTACTACTGTTGTGTGATTCCCTCTTAGATAGATCTTGTGGTGGTTTTCTTTGGCGTTGCTTCCGAACTTTTGAATTCATCGTGGTTTTGATCCGAACGATATTGTTATCTTCTTTTGATCTATTTTAAGTTCGTGAGGATTGGCGGACCTCGTTTCTTTTTGTTGGGAGAGATCTACCATTTCCGAATCGTTTACTTTTGATGGATCTCTTTTGGTACAACACACGCTCGAACGGATCGGGTCGATGCATTTGATCGCCTCTATTTGATCTATAAGGGTGTAGCGAACCCGTGCGTTAGCATTAGATTGATATTATTGTGAATCGGGTGCGCTGCGTTTAAATTGTGCGAGCGTAGAATTGAAACAAGTGAGAACAATTCAGTGTCTTTGTCCGTTGCGGCTCGTCAGGAGACGTATCCTGCATCACTCAGTCTAGTTCCTGAGGCTGATTTCTTGGAAGGATCCCTCTCTCTCCAACTTCTTAGATCTGCAGTTGGAATGCAAGATCTTCTTGTGTTTATACTCTGTGTACCACTTTACAGATTACTTGAATAATCTGATCAATTACTTTAATTATTCTCACTACTGTTTCTGTAAACAGTGGGTGCCTATTTATAGGCTTTCTTCATGGTAACCGGCTGGTCCGGTTCATAACTAACTTCTGACATCTCTGACAGTTGCTGTAGATCGGCTGAAATGGCAGCTGTCATGTCAACCAGTCACTTCTTAAAAATCTCTATCTGTTTGATAGTGTCGAGACTTTCTGTCTTTAAGTGTCGACACTTATAGACCAAGTGTCGACACAAGTCTACAAGGTGTCGACACAACTCCTTGTATGTCTCGACACAGATTCTTCTGTATGTGTCGACACTGAAATTGAGTGTCGACACAAGTACTTGTTCTTCTAGCTTTTGCTGTATTCTTCTAAGTGTCGACACATCTCCTTTGTGTCGACACATCTTCTTGTGTTGTATCTGTCAAGTGTCGACACAGCTTCTTGGTGTCGACACATAGTCTTCTATGTTGAAACTTGCTGAGTGTCGACACAGTTCCTTGTGTCGACACACCTTCATGTTGTTGAGACTTCAGCTGAGTGTTGACACATTCCCTTAGTGTCGACACTTGTACTTAGAATAATTTGCTGTTCTTACTGTTCTTTGCTAAGTGTCGACACATTCCTTTAGTGTCGACATTTTCTTCAAGTGTTGAGTCTTTAGCTAAGTGTCGACACATTGTGCTGGGTGTCGACACTTACTTCAAGTGTTGACTCTTCTGATAGTGTGTCGACACATTGTGCTGAGTGTCGACACATTCTTCAAATGTTGACTCTTCTGCATAGTGTCGACACATTGTGTTGAGTGTCGACACTTGTACTTAGACTCTGCAGACTTTTACTGAGTGTCGACACAGCTCCAAGTGTCGACACTTTCTGGTGTAGACTCAGCTTCACTGGGTGTCGACACAGCTCCTTGTGTCGACACTTTCTGTCTGCACTTTCCTTCACTGAGTGTCGACACAGCTCCAAGTGTCGACACTTTCTGTCTGGTGTCGACTCTTCATCCCAGGTGTCGACACAATGACTCCAAGTGTCGACACTGCTTGTCTGGGTGTCGACACAAGCTTTCCCAAGTGTCGACACTTTCCCTCTGGGTGTCGACACATGGACTTAGAAACATTTTGCTTCAGTCCAGTACTTTCTTAACCTGCACAAGTAACTCAAACATACATCAAATACATTATGATGTATATCATTGAGATGGGTGAGGCTTCTTCAAATCAGGTACATTTGACCAATGTACCCAACAATCTCCCCCTATTTGGAGAAGTCATAACCCTTAGTCAATGATATACACCATTCATAATTAAAAATTACAAAATGATGTAAAGCAGATGATAATCAGCAGGGTTAACATGAACATGTAAAACTTCACACATATACACATTCATCATTCCAGAACAAATAAGAAACAGACACATTTCAGAACAATCATACTATATTTATCATATATTGTTCCAATATTGTTCCTTATACATTTTCAATGATGTACAACAATGTTTTTCACTTAAAAGATTACAACAAGCATCAAGTTTAATTCCTAATCTATTTCTGATCAGGTTCTTTAATAACAATTCCTTTGCCAGATTTGACTTTAGCCTTGACAGCAGCAGCAGCAGTAGGCTCAGCATCAGCAGGCTTCTTGCCTTTTGAGTCCTTCTTCTTTTGTTCTCCAGCCTTGATTTTCTGTCTCTCAAAATAATGATAGGGCTTAGGAAAGTACTTGCTAGGCTCCACAGCTGTAGGAGGTAGCTTTCCCATCTTAGCCTTCCTTCTGTGCTGAACAATGACTTCTTGCCTGATCTCATGCTTCCTCCATTCTGCTTCAGAGAACCACTTGTTTCTATCAATAGCGTTGTCTTTAGCAGCTTTCCAGGCAGTTAGAATGATATTTCTAGAGGTAGGGCTCCATTGTTCAAAGTCTGGCTTTAGTTCAGCTTGTTCCCTAAACCTCTTCTTTGACAACCTTGCCTCTTCTTCTTTGTCTAAGGCCTCTTGCATAGCTTCTGTTATAGGTTGAACAACCTTTTCTAAATGGACATTGTCCTTCCCCTCAGATGGGCTATACATTGTGCTCACCTCTGCTTGAATCATTTCAAAATTTGGAGGTGGATAAATGACTTGAGCTACTTCTTGTGGCTCACCTCCAAAATATGCAGGGTTCAGTCCAGATTCAGCAACTTCATTGTCATCACACAGGGGAGGATATCCAAGTGTAGCCCTGATGGAATTTGATATCCATTTTGCATGCTCAGAACTTGCCTTGACTAACACTCTCTCCCCCTTTATGACTTCTTGAGCAACATGATCTCTTACATCATCCTTCTGGAATCAGATTTGACCATCCAAGTACCTGATTCCATCTTTAAAGTAAGGTCCAAGCTTTGTAAGTTGTTCAGAGATTGCTTTCTGGGAATCTTGTATGACAGTCTTGACAGCAGTAATCTCAGCTTGAAAGATTTTATCAAAATCAGCCTTTGCAGCATCAGCAGATGTAGAAGGTTCAACAGACTTATTCTTCAATTCAGTGACTATAGCATTGTGGGAGGCAGTCAAATTATCATTCATTCTTAACTGATTCTCCAGCACATATCCTTGTTTTAATGCTATATCATCTACTTGTGCCTTTATTTTCTCTTGGTGTGTAGCTAGATATACCACAACATTTCCACCCTTTGAAAAACATTCATTCATCTCCTTTTTATTAAGGTTCATCTCAAACCTTATTGACTTTATATCTTGGGCCAAGTCAAATTGCAAAGTCTTCTGCCCTTCATCAACATAAGTCTCTATAGCCTTCCTTTGTTCATCCATTTTTATCTGTAGTGCAATCAGTAAAGCACTATAGTCAACAGTTGGAGCTTGTTGGACTATAGGCTGTGGGGCAATGGATTGCAAGGCTTTCTTATAACTCTTGCTTCTCCTCTTGAAGACAAAGAGTTTCTTCTTCTTGGCCCTTGCACTCTCCTCATCCTCAGAGGCAGAAGTGCTGACTATATCAACTCTATTCTTAGGGCTCTCAGGCCTCTCAGTTTGCACAGCAGGTGCTTGCTCAGTTTCCAGCCTAATAGGCTCTTCTAGAACTTCCATGTGCTCCCCCTCAGCAGCAGCACTCTTATCTTCAGCAGCAGCATCCTTGTCCATATCAAAATCATCTTGTTCTAGATTCAGAAACAAATCTTCCATTGTATATTCAGGTTGAGATGGAGCTGGAGACAGTCTTGGCTCTTCAACCACTGACTCAGGTACCACTACTTGTTCAGCAGATTTGTCTTCTAGAACAACATCTGGAACTTGTTTGTCTAGCTGAGTTTGCTGATAGACATCAGACAAATTAGCATCTTCTATAATATAGTCGAAAGTTTTTAAGTCAGTGAGTACCTCTTGGATAATGATGGTGGCTTGCTCACTGTCCAGAGTAGATGGTTCTTCTACTACTGGAAGCTCCCCCTGGCTGGGATCCCTATGGATGGGGCTAGCTTGAGGCAGCTCCCCTGGATCTCAGCTACATCTTGAGCAGCAGGGGTCTTGACTACTGTCTCCTCCTCTTGCTCATCAGGTGTAAACACCACCTGTTCTTCACTCTCAGAACTGCTTGAGCACTCTTGTGCCACAACAGCAGTTTTCCTTTTCTTCCTGGGAGGAGAATCTTTCTTAGTAACTGGCTTCTCTGGAGTGGACAGTTCCTTTGACAGCACCCTTTCCCACCTAGACAAGATCCTCATATCCATCTTTCTCATATGATTGATCTTGCTTCCAGCAACAGTGCTCATTACCTCTGGTATTGTACCAGCCAGGTAGAGACTTATAATTCTGCCCAGATTGGGCTTCTTCAGACTTTCCTTGATCTTTTCATAGATTACCATTGACCAATCTGTTCTTAGGGTGAAGATAATTCTTGTCATGAGATTGAACATTGAGGCTGACACCCTGTCATGCCCTCCAGGCTTACTGAGAATGACCTTTCCCACAATTTCAGACAGAAAGTTTCCTTGACTGTTCATGCCTTTCCTGTTAAAGACAGAACCTATCTTCAGCTTTGGATCAAGTCCACACCAGGTAAGAGCTTCCCTGGTCTTGGATGTAGACACTTCTTCTTCATCTTGAGTCTTAGGTAGCTGGAGTACCTTCCTCAGACTTTTTGGTGAGACCTTGACTTTAGATCCATGCACTCTGGATTTGATTCTATATCTAGAGTCATCAACTGCAGCTCCAGTAAGGAATTCAAGAACTTCCTTCTTCCAAATCTTGGTTGGTTCTGAAACCAAATATTCTAGTCCAGAATCGCTGACTAGGGTTACCACGGATTGGATTTCTTGATCTCCATCTTCGAACGCACCGCGCACAAGTTCATAGCCTTCGTTAACGTTTTCCTCGAGCTTGGGAGCCATTAGGGTTTGGAGAATTAGTCTTGAGAAAAGAGAAATGTCGACACAGGAGTTTTGGTCTCGAAACTTTGAAAGCGTGTCGACAAACACAGACAGAACCCTATTTATACCTGTCTAATTTTGAAGATGAACAGGCGGGACAGCAAGCTAAACATGTGTCGACACTGACAATAAGTGTCGACACTGACTTATAATGTCTCGACACATATGTGTCGACACAAGTTTAGTCAACAGATATTATGTGTCGACACATGTTTATGTGTCGACACCACTCTACTCGACGAATAGTCGAGACTTTACTTAGAAAATTCTGAGTAAAACTTAAGTGTCGACACCACATTGGATGTGTCGACACCTACTCGACATGTGTCGACACTAACATTCTGAAGTGTCGACACCAACATCCTAGATGTGTCGACACCTTTTTCCTGAAGTGTCGACACTACTATTCTGTGTCGACATAGACTTGTCTATGTGTCGACACTTTTTTACTTAGCCAATTTTAATTCTGTAAACTTAGTCTAAGTTTATCATTCCTAGTTCAATTTTGAATCTATTGAACTTAGCTTCTTCTAGGGGCTTAGTAAATATATCAGCTATCTGATTATCAGTTTTAACATATTCAAGTACAATATCATTTCTTTCTACATGCTCCCTAAGAAAGTGATATTTAATCTCAATATGTTTTGTTCTACTATGAGATACAGGGTTGTTAGCTATTGAAATAGCACTTGTAGAATCACAGAAAAGTGGAGTTCTACTTACCTGAAATCCATAGTCCACTAGCTGATGTTGAATCCATAGAAGTTGAGCACAGTAACTTCCTGCAGCTACATATTCTGACTCAGCTGTGGAGATAGCCACACTAGTCTGCTTTTTGCTGCTCTATGAAATTATCCTTCCACCTAGGAATTGACAGGTTCCAGTTGTGCTCTTTCTATCCTCTTTGCATCCTGCAAAGTCTGCATCTGTATAACCTGTTAGATCAAAATCTCCATTCCTAGGGTACCAGAGGCCAAGATAGGGAGTGCCCTTTAGATATCTCAATATTCTCTTGACTGCAGTCAAGTGAGACTCTTTAGGGCAGGCTTGATACCTTGCACAAACACATGTAGCATACATGATGTCTGGTCTACTAGCAGTCAAGTATAGTAGGGAGCCAACTATCCCTCTATACAAGGTTTCATCTACAGGTTTCCCTGCATCATCCTTGCTAAGAGACATACTTGACCCCATAGGAGTCTTCATGGTGCTGGATGAATCCATACCATATTTCCTTATGAGTTCTAGGGTGAACTTGGACTGACATATGGATAAACCACTTTCAGTCTGTTTAACTTGGAGACCCAAGAAAAACTTCAGCTCTCCCATACTACTCATCTCAAATTGACTTTGCATAAGCTTTGCAAACTTTTTGCAAAGGCTACTTTCAGTAGACCCAAATATAATGTCATCTACATATATTTGGACAAGTATGACTTTACCTCTAGATTCCCTAAGGAATAGAGTCTTATCTATTTTCCCCCTTGTGAATTTGTTCTCAATGAGGAAACTAGATAGGGTTTCATACCAAGCTCTAGGAGCTTGTTTTAACCCATATAATGCTTTCCTAAGTCTATAGACATAATGAGGTTGAGTTGGATCAACAAAACCTGAAGGCTGCTCCACATAGACTTCTTCTTTCAAATTACCATTTAGGAATGCTGACTTGACATCCATTTGGTATACCTTGAATCCTTGATAGGTTGCATAGGGCAAGAACATCCTTATGGCCTCCAGTCTGGCTACTGGAGCAAAGGTTTGATCAAAGTAAATACCTTCTTCTTGCCTATATCCTTTAGCAACCAGTCTTGCTTTATTCTTAATGATAACCCCTTGTTCATCTAACTTATTCCTGTAGATCCACTTAGTTCCTATCACATTGTGATCTTTAGGTTTAGGAACCAGTTCCCATACCTTACACCTTTTGAACTGATTAAGTTCTTCTTGCATAGCTTCAGTCCACTGTGGATCTTGTATAGCTTCTTCAAATTTCTTAGGTTCTACTTGAGACAGAAAAGTAGAATATACTGCAGCATTCTGATTTCTGCTCCTTGTCTGGACTCCTTGTCTTGGATCTCCAATAATCAGCTCTACTGGATGATCTCTTAGATGCCTGTTGGCTGGAGGCATCGTAACTTCAGGTTGAACTTCTTCAGCATCTGCATCATGCTGTACTTCTTGTATTTCTTCAGCTATTGGCACATGTAGTTCTCCCCCTGGACAACTGCTATTGCCTTCTACTTGCTGTCTTGCAGCAGACATCTCTTCTATAGTAAGCTTGTCCAATTTCTTTGTCAAACCTGTGGGGCTGCATACATTGCTAGACAACTCATTATTAATAAGTTTTGTCTCATCAAAAACTACATGCACTGATTCCTCAACAACTTGTGTAGTCAAGTTGTATACTCTATAAGCCTTACTATTATTGCTGTACCCAACAAAAATTCCCTCTTGGGACTTGGCAGCAAACTTAGTTATGTAAGACTTTCCATTGTTAAGTATGAAGCATTTACAACCAAAGATCCTAAAATAGGATAGGTTTGGTTTCCTGCCTTTCACAACTTCATAGGGGGTCTTATTTAACCCTTTAGTGATGGTAGCCCTATTTATAACATGGCATGCAGTGTTGACTGCTTCAGCCCAGAAATACTCTGGCAGTGATGTATCACTAAGTAGGGTTCTACCAGCTTCTATCAAGCTCCTATTCTTCCTCTCAGCAATGCCATTTTGCTGAGGTGTTCTTGGTGAAGAGAATTCTTGAAATATCCCAAAGTCTTCACATAGTTTTGTCATACTTTCAGACTGAAACTCAGTACCATGGTCACTTCTAATTTTGACCACAGTACTATTTAGTTCATTCTGAATTTGCTTGACAAAGCTGTAGAAGACACTAGGTGTTTCAGATTTCTGTCTTAAGAAGAACACCCAGGAAAACCTTGAGTAGTCATCAACAACTACAAAGGTATAGACCTTCTTACCTAAGCTGTGAACTGGCATTGGACCAAATAGATCCATATGCAAGAGGTATAAACACCTCACAGCATCTTTGTTATCTATGCTTCTAAAGGTGGATTTAGTCTGCTTGCCCTTTTGACAAGCTGAGCAAATACCATCTTTGACACACTTAACTTGAGGACCATTCTTTACTAACTCTTTACTAAAGAGTTTGCTAATAGTCTTGTAGTTAAGATGAGCTAGCCTCTTGTGCCATTTGACACAATGAGAGACTGTCTCATCAGCTACAAGACAAACTGGAGAACCATTGTTCTCAATCATAATGTCTAGACAGTAGACATTCCTCTTCCTATATCCTGTCAAAATGATCTCTTGATCACTTGACCTCTTGATATGACAACCATTTTTAACAAATGAGATGTCATACCCTACATCACTTAATTGACTTATACTTATTAGGTTGTGTTTCAACCCTTTAACATAAGCCACTTGAGTAATGGTAACTAAGTTTGAAGAAATGTTACCAAACCCTTTGATGATTCCTTTTTCAGAACCACCAAAGGTCACCTTAGGACCATTTTTGATTGGAATGTAGTCCTTCAGTAGTCCCCTAGTTCCAGTCATATGTCTGGAACATCCACTATCCAAGTACCATGTTGGGGTATGGCCACTTGGACTCACCTGCAAAACAGATTAATGGACCTTAGAACCCAAAGAAATCTTGGGTCCTTGGTACTTGTTAGTCTGTAACTTGACATAACTTCCTGCTGGCTTTCCAACAGGTAGCTTGCTACTCACCTTGGCACTGGCATTGTGCCAACAATCCAAGGCAAAGTGGCCAACCTTGCCACAACACCAACATTCAAACTTATTGTACCTTTGCTTAGGTACAGACTTTGCTGTCTTAACTGCTGCTGACTTATTGAATGTTGGGGCCTTGCCCTTGGACTTGGACTGATCCTGAACAGTCCTAGCAGGTTTAACAAAACCCAGTCCAGCCTTGCCTTTGTGATGAATAAAATCATCAATCAAAGGTAGAACTGATTTAGGCTTTGAAAACTTTGCAACCAGTTCTCTCTCTTTCTGAAGATTTGTCTCCAGTCTCTTAATTTGATCATTCTTAAATGTGATAGTACCCATCTGAATCACTGTAATGTGTTTCAGCCTGGCTACCTCATTCAGTTTTTGATCAAATTGCTTCTCAAAGTCTGTTGCAGCAGCCTTGAGATCAGCAATCTCCTTTGCCTGACTTTTGGCAAGGGACTTGCTTTTCTTATAAGCCTGTAACAGCACTTTATATTTATCTATGAGCTGATGAATATCATCCTCAGACTCAGAAACACTTCCATCACTTGATGAAGATGAATCTGATTCTGAACTAGAACAAGAAACTGAACTTAGAGTTGGACTTTGTACCTGACTAGGTCCTGGCTGCTCCAGGATTGTGGTACCCTCAGTCAATGCCATCAGTCCTTGGCACTGGCAGTCTTCTTATTCATAAATTGACTCCAAGATCTGCATAAATTCTTCTTCTTCTTCTTCAGCAAATAGCCCTATGTAGGCTTCAGCATCAGTATCAGTGTCTGAAGAAGAAATATCTGAAAGAGTCTTCTCATTCTTGGCAACAAAAGACTTCTCTTTCTTCCCTTTGAAGTGAGTCTTTTTCCTGTCACTGGATTCTTTTCTTTTCTCAGGACAATCTGCAATAACATGACCCTGTCTATTGCAGCAGTAGCACACAATCTTTGATCCAGTTGCCTTGCTTGTCTTTGTCTTTTTCCTGTCCTTCTTTGAAGGCTTTTTCTCCTGATACAAGACTTCTTTTCCCTTGTAAGTAGATGGTCTGGACCTCCACTGTTTCTTCTTCAGGAATTTCTAAAAGTGTCTAGTGAAGGCAGCAAAGTCTTCATCACTTTTACTGCTTGTAGACTTTGTACTGACAGACTCTTCTGACTCAGATTCAACTACCTCTGGAGGTGGAGTTGATGACTTAGTCCTGCATTTTCTGGGAACTTCTGTCTTGAAAGCAACAGTCCTTTCTTTGTGCTCAGTCCTAGTTGATTTCTCCTCCTCTTTCCTCACTGTCAGCTGCATCTCATATGACAACAACTTACCAAACAGTGTAGGAGGAGGAATTTCTCCCAACTTTGCCATTTCTCTTATGGCACAGATCTTGGTGTCCCAATCTTTGGTTAGGGACCTTAGGAATTTGTCATTTAGTTCATAGTTGCTGAACTCTCTTCCATAAGACATGAGTTCATTAACTATTCTATAGAACTTCTTGTAGCATTCAGTGATGCTATCTCCTTTGTCTTGCCTAAAGCTCTCATACTCTTGATTAAGCAAGGACTTCCTATCTTGCCTAACTTCTTCAGAACCTTCCATATAGACAATGAGAGTATCCCACATCTCTTTTGCTGTTTTATAGTGAATTAAGTTCTGAAAAGTGGCATCATCAATGGCACTCACTATTATGTTTTGTGCCCTCTTGTCCATAGTGGCTAGGACAATTTCATCCTTAGTCATCTCAGAGAAATCCTTTGGAGTTCTCTGATTTGCATCTAAAACTGAAATCTTCAAGGGCACATAAAGCCCTTCCTTAACTGTGATATAGATTCTAGGGTCAGAGGCTTCCATAAATAGCCTTACCCTCTCTTTCCAGATCCCAAAGATCTCCTTCCTGCATATAGGTAATTTCATGGAACCCAATTCCTTGTGATTCTCATAAGAACCCATGTTTCTTGATGTTCTTGAAGTTCTTGAATCTGTGAATTGCCTTACACTAAATCTGCCAAACAGGATCTCCTTAGACTGTTCGTCCTTGTTTTGAGGAACCTCGCTCTGATACCACTTGAAAGATATGGTACCTAAACACCTAGAGGGGGGGTGAATAGGCGACCTAATCCTTTTCTAACTTTGTTGGCAGTCAAATAGTTATATCATAGATTTCTTACTAGTCTATTACAGCAATCAGCAATAATCAAACATACACAACACATTCACAACACAGCACACAGTGATTTATAGTGGTTCCCCAAGATATGGGTACATCCACTTTCCCCCTTCGCCTATCTAGCAGTGTACTAGATTCGACCTAACTTCTCCACTGTCTCAGAACCCAAATTTGGTTCCTACCTCAGGCCCAAAGCCTTACACTCAGCTTTATCCCAAAGCGTACACTCAGCCAATCAAGGCCTACACTCAGCCAACCAAGGCCTACACTCAGAGATCTATATCTCCTACACTCAGGCTAACAAGCCCTACCCTCAGCCTTTATAAATATAGGCTTACAATGCACTCAGATCCCAAGGATCCTACAAGTTATAAATGAATTACAACAAATAACTCTACAACTCAGAAAAGAAAGAGAGGAGTTGAGAGTTTCTTGATGAGTTCTTGGAAGAACTCAGATAGATCCAAACTGACTTAGCTTCCTTCAAAGCTTCTTGAGTAGAACTGAATTAGAATGAATCCTCTGCAGTTGTTCCTTGACCTCTGCCACTTAAGACCCAGAACTGAATCTGAATCCTTCTTCTCAGCCTAGTTCCTGAGGCTGATTTCTTGGAAGGAGCCCTCTCTCTCCAACTTCTTAGATCTGCAGTTGGAATGCAAGATCTTCTTGTGTTTATACTCTGTGTACCACTTTACAGATTACTTGAATAATCTGATCAATTACTTTAATTATTCTCACTACTGTTTCTGTAAACAGTGGGTGCCTATTTATAGGCTTTCTTCATGGTAACCGGCTGGTCCGGTTCATAACTGACTTCTGACATCTCTGACAGTTGCTGTAGACCGGCTGAAATGGCAGCTGTCATGTCAACCAGTCACTTCTTGAAAATCTCTATCTGTCTGATAGTGTCGAGACTTTCTGTCTTTAAGTGTCGACACTTATAGACCAAGTGTCGACACATGTTGTGTAAGTGTCGACACAAGTCTACAAGGTGTCGACACAACTCCTTGTATGTCTCGACACAGATTCTTCTGTATGTGTCGACACTGAAATTGAGTGTCGACACAAGTACTTGTTCTTCTAGCTTTTGCTGTATTCTTCTAAGTGTCGACACATCTCCTTTGTGTCGACACATCTTCTTGTGTTGTATCTGTCAAGTGTCGACACAGCTTCTTGGTGTCGACACATAGTCTTCTATGTTGAAACTTGCTGAGTGTCGACACAGTTCCTTGTGTCGACACACCTTCATGTTGTTGAGACTTCAGCTGAGTGTCGACACATTCCCTTAGTGTCGACACTTGTACTTAGAATAATTTGCTGTTCTTACTGTTCTTTGCTAAGTGTCGACACATTCCTTTAGTGTCGACACTTTCTTCAAGTGTTGAGTCTTTAGCTAAGTGTCGACACATTGTGCTGGGTGTCGACACTTACTTCAAGTGTTGACTCTTCTGATAGTGTGTCGACACATTGTGCTGAGTGTCGACACATTCTTCAAATGTTGACTCTTCTGCATAGTGTCGACACATTGTGTTGAGTGTCGACACTTGTACTTAGACTCTGCAGACTTTTGCTGAGTGTCGACACAGCTCCAAGTGTCGACACTTTCTGGTGTAGACTCAGCTTCACTGGGTGTCGACACAGCTCCTTGTGTCGACACTTTCTGTCTGCACTTTCCTTCACTGAGTGTCGACACAGCTCCAAGTGTCGACACTTTCTGTCTGGTGTCGACTCTTCATCCCAGGTGTCGACACAATGACTCCAAGTGTCGACACTGCTTGTCTGGGTGTCGACACAAGCTTTCCCAAGTGTCGACACTTTCCCTCTGGGTGTCGACACATGGAATTAGAAACATTTTGCTTCAGTCCAGTACTTTCTTAACCTGCACAAGTAACTCAAACATACATCAAATACATTATGATGTATATCATTGAGATGGGTGAGGCTTCTTCAAATCAGGTACATTTGACCAATGTACCCAACAATCTAGACAAACAGAAATATGTCTAAGTGTTTTGGCGTTGAGTGAGGCTCACTCACTCAACGCCTATACTAAGGTTGGTTGATTTTCTTGCTAAGTCCACAACTGGTGACGTCAGCAAGTCAACTATTCAACAAGATTCAAATTAGTGGCGGGATGGCTACAGTAGGCGACAATTGTGGCCGCAGACCCACTGTACGACAGATTAACGTTAAAGCAAGGTTACTACAACCATTAAATGAGTGGGGCCCACAGATCAAAGAGCCGTTGGGTCATAATCAATAAAAGGCAATGGCTTTATAGAGGAAGAAAGCTTTTGAACTAAAGCCATCAAGTCGTTCTTCTTAACCACCAACGTTGATGTGCTAAAGAACAAGAAGCTCAAGTCAGCAAGACCAAGTGAAAGTCGGTTGTTGTCTTCTTCATCGACAATTAGCAAGTTCAGGGTTAATCTCTGAGAAAAGGGAAGCAACCAAGGGAGAAACCCTAACTGCAGGATCTGAGATCTAAAGCAAGTTAGCTGGTGCTATTTACTCCAGCACCAACAAGTTCAGAAAGATTTATTTCTGAAGGAGAAGAAGAAGCTGAAGCTGGTTGAAGAACAATCAGAGCAGATAAATCATTTGTCTTCACCAGCAAGTGCAGATAAGGTCCTTGATAAAGGAGAAAGTGGCAGAGCCATCTGGTTTTTTGCAGTCAAGAAGATAAAGCTGAGTTCATCTCAGCTCAGTCAGCAGCAAAGGGAAAAACCCTAGCTGCAGTTACTTCACAACTCAAGTTAGCCTATTCCTGATGATATAATCTTAGGGGGCTGTGAAGAAGGGCTTAGGGCTGATATTTTCTCAGCTCAGGTAGCAGCAACAAGCTGCAGTAACTTAACAGTTCTAGCAGGAAAAATCTCCGGTGCTGTGAATTAGAGGTTAGGGTTGAGCTTCAGGCTCAGTTCAGAAAGGGGCAGAACATTGTTCTGCAAGTCCTTCTAGCTCAAGTAAATATATACTTGTTGTAGAAGTAGTTAGGACCAAGTAATTCTTAGTTCAGTAAAGGTAGACTCAAGAAATAAATTCCTGAAGTCATAGTTGGGCTGAGTTTATCTCAGTCAAGAATCTTGACATAGAGACATCTCTTATGTCAAGAGTAACCACATAACCCACTTCCATCATGTAGGATCCTTTTGGATCTGAGCTGTAGGGCTTAATAGCCTGAGATTGTAGGTGAGTCATTCTCACTGAGTGGTAGGGCACTTGTGCCTGAGCTGTAGGATCCTTTGGATCTGAGGTAGGACCTTTGGGTCTGAGTTGTAGGAGAGTCATTCTCTCTGAGGTAGGATACCTTGTGGATCTGAGGTAGGGCTGTCCTTCCATCCTGAGTTGTAGGGCCTGAGGTAGGTGATCTTTGGATCACTGAGTTGTAGGGCCTTGTGCCTGAGTTGTAAGTCTTGGAGGAGACTGAGAAATCTTGAGGGATCTGAGATGTAAGCTCTTTGGAGCAGGTTTTAGAGAAGTGCCTAGTCCAACAAGATAGTTGGATAGGTGGGAGGGAAAGTGAATTTACCTTTGTTATGGGAACCACTATAAATCTGTCTGTTCTTTTCTGTGTTGTTTTCTTTATTGCAGGTTGCATGTCTTAAAAGCAGAATTGAATCAACTAATAAAGCACCTAAAGTAAGGAAAATAAAAGATAGTCACTAAGGACTAATAAATCTATTCACCCCCCTCCTCTAGGTGATTTAGCTATCCTTGAAAATAAAGACTTTCAAAAGCAATACTCATATCTTGAGTCATGCCAAACTATTATCTTTAACCATTAGATCAGCATCAAATAAATCCCACGGTTGAGAAAGAGAGGGGAGGAGAGAGAGAGAGGGAGAGAAATGGAGAGAGATGGCAGAAGGGAGAGGAGAAAAGGGACGGAGAGAGGGGGAGGAGAGAGAGGGAGAGACAAAGGGAGAGAGATGGGAAAGGGAGATAAAGAAGAGGGAAAGAAATATTGCGTGAAATTAATATTTTTACGACAAAACATAATTTTTTTTATAAAATAAAAATTGTAATATTGATTTATATTTTTTTACGGACATTTTGAGTACTTATATGTATATATTGCGGGCATTGCCCCTCTTAATGTGGGTGCATCCCGCTTTGATGCGGGCGCAGCTTCCAACGACGCATCGAGCATGGGAGAAGCCCGTTCAGAGGCGGACGAAGGCCGCCTGGATGCGGCCAAAGGCTGCCCGAGAGGATCGAGCACATGCGTAGCCCGTGCGAAGATGCTCATATATATATGCACACACACACGTAAAAACTTATATCCACACTTCACTTAATCACTGTTGGATTTAACCCAATGGTTTAAAAAAAACAATTCAAACTGCAAATTTTTAAGAGTGGGGCGGCTGGTGGTTCGGGCTCATCGGGTACCGGCCACCCTGGGATTGTCGACGTGAACACCGATGAGCCCAGGATGGCCGGTGGTCGGTGAGCCCACAGTCGCCAGCCGCCCCTCTGTTAAACAAATTTGCAACAACGGCGGCTCCCCTGCTGTAAAAAATGTGCATTTACAGTGGGGCGGCCGGTGGTCGGCAAGTCCGCAGCCGCCAGCCGCCCCACTGTAAATGCAAATTTTTTATGTCGTTAGATTCAATCCAACGGCTGGAAGCAAAGCGTGTGGGAGTGTGCAAGGAAGCGAAGCGGATGAGAGCATGATGGAAGAGACGCGAGTGAGAGGGAGCAAGGATAAGATGTGCGCGGGAGTGCACAGGGAAGAGACGCGTGCTGGAGCGCGCAGAGAAGAGACGTGGGGGAGAGCGCACAAGGATAAGATGAGCGTGGGATAGCAATGGTAAGTGGCACGCGGGAACACGCTAGGAAGATGCATGCATGGGTATGCGCTGGAAAGAGGCGCGCACAGGAGCGCGCAGGGAAGAGACGCACGCGCCGGAGTGGCCGTCTCCGCCGCTCCGCCGGACCCACATATTAGGCGCATATTATCTTATTAGTTTTGTTAAATGCATACCAGACCTTTTGTTTGACAACGATGAAAGTGAGTGTTAGATCTGAAATACTCTAGATAGGGGGGGAGTAAATAGAGTATCTTTGAAATCTTTAAAACTTTTTGCTGTAAATAAAAACTCTTCATAGTTGGCTAGCTATATGATACCAATTTGCTGTAAATAAAAGTGAAATCCTAAGATAGACTAATCTACCACAAGCACAGTAAAAATTAATCTAACTAACACAGACACATCAAGAACAAAAAGGAAAGAGTGCAACCAGACAACACAAGAATTTTTATAATGGTTCTCTAACCTGGGTACATCCACTCTTATACCACCCTAGTAGGAATCCACTAACAGGTTTTGATCAAGTGACTGCCATAAATGAGCTTTTGATCAGGTGCTCAAAAACCAACCAAAGTATTTTGATCAGGTGACTTGCAACCAATGAATAATTTTTGAAGGGAGTTAAAGAACCCTTTATACAGTGAGGGGGTGAGAGAGTTATTGTGTCTTCTCTTTCTCAAATACAACTGAGAAGACTAGTGGATCTTTGATGCTATCAAAGCTCCCCCTGAGTTATAGAGTTATTTAGGAAGATTGGAGCTTTGCTTCAGGGTGAGTAGGTCTTCTTTCTTTAGCTTTGAACATAGGTGATCCAGGAACTTATTGACTGATGAAGATTTGTTGTCCTTGAAGAATCTTGGAGTGAAGAATGAAGAAGACTCTTGATTTGAATGTGTGTTCTTCTTCTTCTTTAGCTGTGTCAGGGTGAAGACCAGACTATCTTTCTGCATAGAGAAGAATTTGATTGTTGTTGCTATATCTTCTCTGTCACTGTGTGCTGTATCTTGTTCTAGTGTATCACACTCACTGTGTCTTAGCCGCAAGGAAGAGAATCACTTTTCTATCTTTAATGGAATTTTTCCCTTGATTTTTTTGAATTCCTTCTTGCATTGATTGCTGTCAACCTGGAGAATATAAAATTCGGCTGGAGAGAATGTCTGCATTAATTGGATTTCCCAAATGTCCCATAGAAAAGTGACAAGTAATAATCCTAATGAATCCTATAATCAATTCTGCTTCTAACGGTAATATTCAGAGAATATTAAGCATTGATTACTCAGGAATTACTGCAATAAAATAAGGACAGAAGGAGGGAAAAATCCAATTCTGGAACTGCACAGAAATCGTCGAGCAAAGAACAGATTTCGTCGACCTAGGTCCAGAGATCGTCGAGCTGAGAAGTCATCTTCGTCGACCAGATAATTGTTGTTCGTTGAGCTGAGATCAAAGAACAACTAACTGCTTTCTGATAAACTCTTGCCAATTCTGTGCACTAAGATCATCGAGCTGATAATCTAACTTCGTCGATTGGAGTTCAGAGAAATGTTTCTGGACTTAGAATGTTGAAGTAGAGCATCCATAAATCGTAGACCGGAGAACTAAGTTCGTCGAGCTCAACTCAGAGAATTGTCTCTGAGTTTGTCGAGCTGAGCACGACTTTCGTCGAGCTGAGTTCGGCGAACGTCGAACTCACTTTCCTGAAACTGATTTTTCTCTAAGTCTTGAGTCTTGTGCAGTCTATTTTTGGCTGGTCCAAATAATGTTGACTCTAAGGACATGACCTAGACTCTAGGACACAGACATGACCCTAGCTATACACGGTGGGTCAATAATCCTAGTTTAGTGAACCTAGCCCAAATTCAACTAGGGATCCAACAATCTCCCCCTATTTGTGTGAGGTCACTAATCACAGACACAAAATATTTACAAAGCAAGAAAAATATATCTGGCAGGAAACTTTAAAATATGCAGCATATATATATATATATATATATATATATATATATATATATATATATATATATATATATATATATATATATATATATATATATATATATATATATATATACACAGTGAGCTTTGTATCAGGAAAAAAATAAACAGTTTTAAGACAACCGAAAGATTAAACAGATTAAGAACTCATTTCTTCTTTTTTGGCTTCTTGTGCTTCTCCTCTTTAGCTTTATCACCAAGCTGAGTAAACTTGATTTCCCTATTTGGATTGACTGCTTGAGTCTTTGTCATTGTCATATCAGAAACTCCAATAATTTTTAGGGAAGTAGCTCTTGACACCACATCTTCTGGATGTAACTTCATATAATCATCAACATTAAAGAATTTGTTAGCTTTTGCAAAACTGTTGAGTTATTCCTTCCTGTACTTGGACATTGTTGTGTATTCAGAGGGATCCTTGCCTTCAGCTTTTGCCTTGTTGATCATTGATAGGCCAACCAATTCTTAGAACCTGGCCATCCTTGCAGTAATAGATGTTTCTGGATCCTCAAAAGGTACAGGAGGAGATGCAGGCCTCTTTAGGCTTTCAGTCTTTTGATGTTCAATGGTTTGTTGTAGATGTTGCTGTTGATGTTGATGTTGTTGTTGATGTTGCTGTTGCCTGCCTGAAGAATAGTGCCTGTGTTGGCTGCTTCCAGAAGAAGAAGATCTACCCTGCTGTCTTTAATAATTTTGATATTGGGTAGCCCTCTGAGATGAAGAGCCTGAAGCACTAGCAGCAGGTGGAGTAGGGGGAGGAGGATCTTTCCTGTATCTCTGTGGAAGAGGAGAATACTTTCTACTTTTCTTCTTGTCCTTTTACTAATTCTTGGACAGCCACATCCAAGCTAGCATGCCATTGTATGGAGTAATATTCTGGAGAATATAGTAAGGGGTGTCATGAGTTGGATTAGGTTTTGGAGCAGGAGGTGGAGGAGCTTTCCTCTTCTTAGAAAGTTTCTTTTTCTTAGCAGAGGGACTGTCATCCAAGTCCTCTTCATCATCATCATCTGAAGAGTCCTGTGGATTATCATATAAAGCATTAATCTTTTCAATCCTTCTATAGATATCAGTAATTGTTTAGCCTGGGGAGGAGCAGGAGGAAGAGATGGAGCTGGAGCTGGAGAACTGAGCACATCAGTGCTTTCAGCAACTGATTTATTCTCTTCTTTAATATCAACCATGATGAATGTTGGAGCAGAAATGACTTTAGGACGGGATGAAACAATGAAGGAATCAGTTCTTGGTGGAGATGGAATGACAGGAGCCTCTGTATTTGCAAAACTAGCCTTGAGTTGCATGAAAACCTTGGGGCTTATTGGGGAGGTATAGGGAACTATAGCCACGGATGAATTTATGCTGTATACTGGAAGAGAAGTTAGGTGTAACAACTCCATCCGTTCATATAATATATAATATAAGGTCCGGCCGGGGCCCCACATCATATACCACAAAACAGGCGGCGAAGTCACGAAATGATACCAGATTTGCGCATCCTAACTTATAGCATTCTAATGGAAGCTTGAAACACAAAACGGAACTCTAAACATGAATGTCCACCACATAAATATCCACATTGATATATAAACAAGAATGTTCAGCAAATACAAAGTGAGTTGGCCTTATGACATTACAAGTCCTTTTACACCAGTAGCTCCCAAACATTGGCGCGCAGGCCGACCACATATAAACAAAACACAACATTTAAGCTTAGCCTTTAAGGGCTAGCAGCAGCAACAACAACAGCAGAGACTTCAGCCCTTATGCGTCCCTCTTAGTTCTCCAGCACCTGCATAGGGACAGCCCACCTAACGGTGGCAAACATGACAACGGTCAGCATTCAGCTGACCAAATTATAATGACCCTACCCTTTCCCGGGGCAGTGATATTCCTTCCCTGCAGGCATAGCAATTCACATGCATATATATATATATTCATCACATATTGTGCACTCACGCACAAAAATTCCATCACAATTGCCAGCCACGTGGCCTGACGATCCATGCACTCAGGGCACATTCTTGGTGTACCGACGAACCAGGGTCCCACCACCGTATCAGGGTCGCAACCCAACGATAAAACAGTAGAGCATTTACTCCATGACATGCAGCCAGAGATTTTAGTCTTAATGACCCGGGATTAGCCCATAGCCCCCCATGGTGTCATGGCGCGCAGGCCTAAGACTCTGGCTATGCGCTCCAACAGACCACACTTTCAGGTCTCACGTCGGACGGACATAACGCAGGTCGGATTAGCCACCCCCCGTTGCTCAAGTTACCTTGCCATCACCGAGTACATCGTACTCGCGGCTATCAAAAAGGCGTGGGTCAGTTTCACCTTACCTGTTTAGCATCAAGCCGTAACAGCTCTCCCAGCTCATACATAGCCATCATGTCCTCACAGGACTGGCTTCACAATCACAGGTTAGCTTGGTGCCATGCTCAGCGGTAGCGACAGAACTCATTTTCCATCCCTAGCTCAAACTAACATTCACGGGTATTTCCTGGGCGTTCACGCCAGTACTTCCTACTACTACCCTTCACAGGCAAAACCCACCAAGCATCACAAATATCAAGGGTATTTTTCTGGATCTTTAATCCAGTACTTCCTGCTACTACCCTTCACAGGCACAACCTATGAATAGCACAATTAATATAAGGGTATTTTCCTGGACTACCACTCCAGTACTTCCTGCTACTGCCCTTCACAGGTCAACCCGTCGACTCCTAAAACTACACATTTCATCGCGGATAACCAATCCTCCGTCCCGATCGCCGTCATTATCTGCTTGACGCACGATAACCAATCCTCCGCCTGTGTGGGAGATCCCATTCCCGTAAACGTCGGCAGATTAAAACTCATGAACTGCTTTAACTGTCTCTCAACTGCTCGAGGATCCACTGCCGTAACAGGTTCTAGCCACGTCGCAACCTGTTCTGACCTCAATGCTGGCTATGCCTACCCAGTAGGCTGTGCATGAATCATCGCAAACAAGGCCTCAACAACTAATCACATAGTTTCCGCAGAAGGGGGAGGTGTAGGAACCTCAGCTTGTGTCGTACTCTCATCCGAACGTTGGGGCTCCGATTGCCCAGCACCACTTCGAGTCACCTAACGGTGGACAAGACACGCACATTAACGACATCACACAAGCACTCACAATAACATAGGAATGCGCAGGTTCTTCAAACACATATATTTGCATTCCTAAAGTGGACATTCAAGAGTTCATTAGTGTTAACGTGTTTCACACGTACACGTGCTCTCCACCCCACAAAAGAATTCGATCACGAATTTGAAAGGGAAAGACCGAGACAACTGATACAAAAAATGTAACGACTCCATCCGTTCATATAGTATATAATAGAAGGTCCGGTCGGGGCCCCACATCATACACCACAAAACAGGCGGCGAAGTCACAGAGTGATACCATAGTTGCGCATCCTAACTCATAGCATTCTAGCGGAAGCTTGTAACACAAAACAGAAATCTAAACATGAATGTCCACCACATAAATATCCACATAGATATAGAAACAAGAATGTTCAGCAAATACAAAGTCAGTTGGCCTTATGGCCTTACAAGTCCTTTTACACCGGTGGCTCCCAAACATTGGCGCGCAGGCCGGCCACATATAAACAAAACACAACATTTAAGCTTAGCCTTCAAGGGCTAGCAGCAGCAGCATCAGCAACAGCAATAGTATGGACTTCAGCCCTTATGCATCCCGCTTGGTTCTCCAGCACATGCACAGGGACAGCCCACCCAACGGTGGCAAACAAGGCAACGGTCAACATTCAGCTGACCAAATTATAACGACCCTACCCCTTTCCCGAGGCAGTGGTATTCCTTCCCTGCAGGCATAACAATTCACATGCATATATATATATATATATATATATATACATATATATACATATATATACATATATATACATATATATACATATATATATATATATATATATATATATATATATATATATATATATATATATATATATATATATATATATATATATATATATATATATATATTCATCACATATTGTGCACTCACGCACAAATATTCCATCACAATCGCCAGCCATGCGACCCGACGATCCGTGCACTCAGTGCACATTCTTGGTGTACCGCCGAACAAGAGCCCCACCACCGTATCAGGGTCGCAACCCAACGGTAAAACAGTTGAGCATTTACTCCATGGCGTGCAGCCGAAGATTTTAGTCTTAATGACCCGAAATTGGCCTGTAGCCCCCTTGGTGTTGTGGAGCGCAAGCCTAAAACTCTCGTTATGTACGCCAATAGACTGCACTTTCATGTCTCACATCGGACGGACATAACACAGGTCGGATCAGCCACCCCCCGTTGCTCAAGTCGTCTTGCCATCACCGAGTAGAACATACTCGCGACTATCAAAAAGGCGTGGGTCGGTTTCACCTTACCTGTTTGGCATCAAGCCGTAAGAGCTCTCCCAGCTCATACATAGCCATCATGTCCTCACAGGATTGGCTTCATAATCACGGGTTAGCTAGGTTCCACGCTCAGCGGTAGCGACATAACTCATTTTCCATCCCCAGCTCGAACCAACATTTGCGGGTATTTCCTGGGCGTTCACGCCAGTACTTCCTGCTACTACCCTTCACAGGCACAACCCACCAAGCATCACAAATATCAAGGGTATTTTCCAGGATCTCTAATCCAGCACTTCTTGCTACTGCCCTTCACAGGCACAACCCATGAATATCACAATCAATACAAGGGTATTTTCCTGGACTACCACTCCAGTACTTCCTGCTACTGCCCTTCACAGGTCAACGCGTCGACTCCTAAAACTACACGTTTCATCACGGAGTCTTCTCCAATGCGTATATGCAACATCACCAATCCAGACCAACCTGTCCAGATGGGCTTCACACAGCATGCATATTCCTTACTCCATTTCCGGATCTATATGCCAAATGATTGGGGATTCCATGAATCAACCAATGGGACTCCCTTAACAAGTCACCCTCTGGTGGGGGAATCCTATGCACATGCCAAAAAGGAAGCCTTCATATTGCTAGGAAGAAAGATCGTTACCCTTGACGATCGTTTTGGTGCCATGAGCTCCTAGTCGGCTGAACAACACCGTAGAGGCCTTGCCTCCACAAAGCTAGCCTCAGATCTCGAACCGCAACTCCGCATCTCCACCGATGGCCAGCTATCCTTCCTCCTCCTCCTTCTTCCTCTCTCTAGTCTCTTAGAAAGAGAATAAGGTCAATCCAAATGAGAATTTCTTCTCAAGTCTCGGCCATAAGGAAGCAGGGAGGGCTCTCAGCCATTGGATCCCAACTAAGAAAATGGACGGCCACGATTTTGCAACAAAAGGATAATTTTTTTCATGACACGGCATGCGACACGCCCGTGTCACGGGCTGTGTCACATGACATGCCTTTAGACACGCTCGTGTCTGTGGTCGTGTACTTCAGGCTGCATAAAACCAAATCAACCCGAGCGGGACACGGACAGTGACACGCCCGTGTCACAGGCCATGTACCCCAAGACACAACCGTGTCCTGCCCGTGTTCACCAGGCCTCAAATGCCCTGGGCACGTCCAGTAAAGGACACGGCCTGTGACACGCCCGTGTCACAGGCCGTGTGTCGATACACGACAGCAGACATGCCTCCAGCTCAATTTCATCGAGCTAAAATCGTCGACCAGAGGAGGACACGGCCTCTGACACGCCCGTGTCAGAGGGCGTGTGCCCTCGAAATGAATTTTCGTCGAACACTCGCCGACTGTTCACCCGAGCAGGACACGCCCGTGTCCTAGGACGTGTCAGCCAACTTTTTCCCAATCTTAGGATTTGGGGTGTTACATTAGGTAAACTATATCAACAATTTTCAACAAATTCACAATATCTACTGTGGGATTTATTATATAATCACCAACCGTCTTTATTTCCTCTGTAACTATCTCATCTAGATCCATATCAGATTCAATACAATTAATTAAATCAAACAAATCATCAGCTTCTGCTTCTGCTATTGCTTCTGCTGCTGCTGTTGCTTCTTCTGTTGCTGCTACTGCTGCTGCTACTTCTACTGCTGCTACTGCTACTTCTACTACTGCTACTGGTACTTCTTCACAGAGTATCTCCCCCTGCCTGGTTTCAGTGGGTACTGGAGCCAGACCCCTGACTGAAGAAGGAGGGATGGATAGAGCAGAAATTTGAGCAGCAAGGGAGGAGATGAAGGTAGCAAGAGGTGAAATAGCCTCTGCTATGAGGGTTTTGAGGAGGGGAGTGAGAAATGCTAGAAGAGGTGGAATGATGGAGGGGTGCAGTGGCAGGAATGCAGGAGACGTCTTAGTGGGTACAGAAGGGTGGATAGAAGATGATGGTGGAGGAGGTAGAGAGTCTTGTATAGGTTCATCCGGGGAAGAAGGTGTATGAAGGGGGGATGAAAGTAGATTTAATGATGGTAGGGATGACAGATTGGAGATGGAAATGTCAGCCAAATGTGGTGGTAGAGGATATGAGCGTGGTGATAGAATTGGTGTACCATGTGGTGATGGAATTGGTATACCATGTTGGGATGGAGGTGAGGTATAAAAGTGAATATGAGTTTATAATGGATGTACTTGGGATGATGGAGGTGTGGGAGTATGGACTGTGGTGTGAACTAGGGAGGGGAGTTGGTGTACCATCTGAGGATGACTTTGGATGGCTGGAGGTGGTGGAAGGGAAGATGGAGCATCTTCAGCAGGATGGGGAGTGGATGGAGCAGCCCTTGTACTCTCAGAAGGCCTGGAGGAAGAGGAAGAAGCCTTGGATGGCTTGGTGATGGTCCTCTCCCACCTGCCAAAGAGGGCACAAGTGAGCCTCTTGGAGGCATTAATGATTATGGTTGGTGTGACCAAGGATTCAACAGTCTTTTCCTGAAAAAAAAGATTCCCAGAATTCTTCCAAAACACACCTCCTTCTTGGTGTTCTTTTTCCTGATCAGCTCAAACAGAATCTTAGCCCAATTTATAGGCTTCTTATTCACCACAGCACACATCACCAGTAATTGATGCCTGGTGATGTAATCATGGGCTGTGTGCTTACGCAGCAGCACCTTGCCCACAATATCTGCTAGAAATTTATATTCAGCAGATAAGTGTTTCTTTAGCAGCTTGTTGGGGGTTTCTCCAGAGTAACCCATTTTATTTAACAGTTTATCAAATTCCTCATTATCAATCTCCAACTCTGCTTCACCATTAGTTAATCCAAAAATCTCAATCAGAACGGCGGGGTAAAAGAGACTTCATTACCTGATATTGTGCCTGTCATGGTGTTTTCATCTGTGGTGGAGGAAGTGTAGACCCATTCCCTGATCTCTGTGCTGGCTATCTTTATTATGGTGGACATGAGATTCTTCAACTGCTGATCTTCAAGCAGTTTCAGAATGTCCAGGAAGATAGGATCCGAGTGTTGAAACGACTCGAAGTCTATATCAAATTCAGTGTCAAACTTCATGGCTCCAAGACTGCCTACGGGAATCGCCATGAGTGCGCCTGAAATAAACAAGAGAGATCAAGTGCAATGGAACTGAAAGCGCGGGACGGAAGTTGAAGAAAAACCTAGATATATGGTTTTTCAGAATATGAATCGACAAACTCCGTTCAGCGAAAATTAAAGAATTCTTCTATCTGAGGTCGACGAAATATTCTGCAGTAAAAAAAATTTCGTCGATCTTGGTCTGAAGATTTGAAAATATTTCATCGAGCTCCATTCAACGAAAATTTTCTGAAGCAGATTCGTCGATTTCTATTTGACGAAAATAACTTCACTCACAGAGAGTTCGTCGATCTCCGTTCGACGAATATCTCTAAAATTATTCCCAGTTCGTTGATCTCCGTTCGATGAACTTTGAAAAATTCGTCGACTGTAGACAAAAATCAATTTAAGTCTTCTCTATTTATCATACCAAGCTGATTTATAAAGAACAAGTGATTTCTTTCATCCAGAAGTTTGGTGAAAATATCAGCTCTTTGTAAATCAGTGTAGATATAGACAAGATTAATTTTATTTTTGTCTACACACTCTCTTATGAAATAATGCCTAATGTCTATATGCTTGGTCCTACTATGATGGACTGGATTCTGTTCTATGAATATAACACTTGTGTTATCACATAATAGAGTTGAATTATTTAAGTTGAACCCATAGTCCAGGAGTTAGTTTTGAATCCACAGCATCTGGGAACAACAACTGCCAGCTGTAATATATTCTACTTCAACAGTTGATGTAGACACAGATGACTGTTTCTTGCTAAACTATGAGAATAATCTCATACCAAGGAACTGGCATGTTCTAGAGGTACTCTTTCTGTCTACTCTGCATCCAGTAAAGTCAGCATCTGAGTATCCAGTTAACTCCAATTCTGACCTAGTAGGATACCAGAGTGCTATACTAGGACAACTCTTTATATATCTCAAAATTCTTTTTTTGGAAAACTAGATGAGATTCTTTAGGGTTCACCTGGAACCTAGCACAAAGACATGTAGCAAACATTATGTCAGGTCTGTTAGCTGTAAGGTATAGTAGGGACCCAATAATGCCCCTATATAAATTCTGATCAACAGGTTTCCCATGTTCATCAGAATCTATTACAGCATTAGTGACCATGGATGTTTTCTTTGCTGAGGCATCCGCCATCCCAAACTTTTTAATAAGCTTTTTAACATACTTAGCCTGGGATATGAAGATGCCATCAGGTAGCTGCTTCACTTGAAGTCCAAGGAAGTAGGAGAGCTCACCCATGCTACTCATTTCAAATTTTGAATGCATGAGGTCAAACAACCTCTTGCATAGTTTGGAATCTGTAGACCCAAATATAATGTTATCTTCATAAATTTGTACTAATAATATTTGATACTTATGGTGCCTAGTGAATAATGTCCTATCAATGCCTCTAGTTAATTTATTCTCTATCAGAAAGCTAGCTAAGGTCTCATACCAAGCTCTTGGAGCTTACTTTAAACCATAAAGAGATTTATGCAATCTAAAGACATATAAAGGATGAGTTGGAGAGATAAAACCTGAAGGTTGTTCAACATAAACCTATTCTTTAAGTACTCCATTTATAAAGGCACTCTTGACATCCATCTGATAAACTTTTAACTTTTGGTAGGCAGCATAAGCAAGGAAGATCCTGATTGCTTCTAACCTTGCAACTGGTGCAAAAGTTTGGTCATAGTCTATTCCTTATTCTTGCCTATAACCTTGAGCAACAAGCCTAGCCTTGTTTCTCACAATTACTCCTTGGGCATCTAGATTGTTTCTATATACCCATTTAGTTCCAATGACTGGGTAGTCTTTGGGTCTTAGAACTAAATCTTAAACTCTGCATCTCTCAAATTGATTGAGTTCCTCTTGTATTGCAATGATCTAGTGGGGATCTTGCTCAACATCTTTTATGCATTGAGGCTCAATTTGAGAGAGGAAACAAACATGCATCACATCTTGGTTGAGTTGATGCCTTATCTGTACACCTACTGACATGTCTCCAATCACTTGAGATCTCGGGTGATCCCTTAGTGTGATAAGATCAGTGGGTGGAGTTGGTTCAGCAACAACACTTGGAGTTAATTTCTCTTGTGGAATAATGTCTACTGTTGAATGAAGTTCAACCTCTTCCATAAGTTCTTCTTCACTGTCTTCATTAGCTTGTGGAGTAAGTGGTGATATAACCTCTTGTGGAAGGTTTAACTCATCCAATTTCTCACACAAGTGAGGTACCTCCAAAGTGCTATTGGTAGAAATTTCTTTCTCCTTATAAGACATGTTAGCGTCATCAAAATTCATATGTATTGATTCCTCAATTTTTAAGGAAGATTTATTAAACACCCTATAAGCTTTGCTGATTTGGGAATATCCTAGAAAAATTCCCTCTTCAGCCTTAGCTTCAAACTTTCTAATATACTTCTTGTTATTATTATGAATATAACATATGCAACCAAATACTTTAAAATAAGTGATTTTAGGTTTCTTCCCTTTAAGCAATTCATAGGGAGTCTTATTCTTAAGTTTATGTAATAAACTCCTGTTCAGTATATAGTTTACTGTGCTTACAACCTCTGCCCAAAAGGATAGTGATATGTAATCATCTGCAAGTAATGTGCTTGCAACTTCAATTAAAGTTCCATTCTTCCTTTCAGCTACCCCATTTTGTTGAGGAGTTTTAGGAGCTGAGAAGCAATGCCTGATACCTTTCTTCTCACAGAACTCATGCTTAAGAAGAGACTCAAACTCTATACCATGATCACTTCTGATCAATGCAACATGAGTAGAGTACTCAATCTGTATGGTCCTGAGAAAATCTTTAAGAACTTTGAATGTATCTGACTTAGATCTCAGAAAGAACACCCAAGTGAATCTTGAGAAGTCATCTACAATAACTAGAGTATAAAATTTCCCTCCTAGGCTTTGTACAACAATAGGTCCAAAAAGGTCCATGTGTAGCAAGTACAAGATCCTAGGTGAATCACTCTTATTAACTGATTTAAAACTAGATTTAGTTTGCTTGCCTAGTTGACAAGCCCTGCAGAGGCCTTCATTCTTGTAGGGACCAGAAGGCAAACCTCTCACAAGGTTATCTTTAGATAGCCTAGCAATGTTTTTCATATTAACATGTCCTAGTCTTTTATGCATAGATCATTTTGATTGCAGACAATATTAAGTAAGCAGATATCTGAAGTTGCAGAATGAAAATCAACTATATATATATATATATATATATATATATATATATATATATATATATATATATATATATATATATATATATATATATATATTACCTTGTCTATTTCCAATTAAAACAGTTTGTTTTTTTATTAGAAATAATACAAGATTTAGAGTTAAAATGTACCAGATAACCTTCATCACATAGTTGACTTATGGAGATGAGATTATGCTGAGTCCACTTACATATGTCACCTTTTTGAAAGTGACTGCCCCAATATTTACTTCTCCAAAGCCTTCAGACTAGCCACAATTTGAATCACCAAATATCACCTTTGATCCCAGCTTGGACTTGTAGTTATTTAAGTCATCCTTGCTGCCAGTCATATGCTTGGAGCATCCACTGTCCAGATATCATTTTTGATTAATAGCTGGATAGATCATTACCTACAAAGGAAACAATTAGTTGTTCTTGACCCAGGTTACCTTGGGTCCTTGTTTCTTTACATAAGAAAAGCTGTAAATGTAAGAGCACTCAGGTTGTCTTTTGTATCCTAAGGGATGATATCTTCTGGGAGGGATTATCCATTTGGTGAATGAGTTGATATTCTCCCTAGGTTGGTTATAAGCTTTAGAAGAATTTAAGTTTCTGTTAAGTTGATCTACGTTCGACGAATTTTGGTACGTTCGTCGACCTGAGTTCGACGAATTGGGGTGAGTTCGTCGAACTCCATTCAGAGAATGATAGAAGTCATTTTATGAACACCAAAATTGTCGATCTCTGGTCGACGAACCATACTGGTTTTGTCAATCGTAGTTTAACGAATTATTATAATATAGATCTGCGTTCTGAGTTCGTCGACTTGAGTTCGATGAACTGTACATGTTTTGTCGATCGGAGTTCGGCGAAAACTGCTGAACATTATTCTGGTTGTTATTTTTCTTATTCTTTCTTCTTTTCTTATTTTTGTGTGTAATTTCAGTTTGATTAGGATTGTTATTATCTACTTTTTCTTTACCCTTTTCAGAAACAAATTTTATTGGTGTAGATAATATGTTCTTCTTAAGTATGTGGGGTAAACTTGATGATGCACCCAAGCCCAGTTTGCCATTAAATCTGGCATTGACTTTGCTTATGATGTCCATCAGCTTAAGACTTCTCTCATTGAGAGATTCCTCAAGTTGCTTAGCCTCACATAGCTGTGTTTTTAAAGAAATAATTTGTTCATTAGCTAGTATTAGTTCATATTTTAACTTAGTATTTTCAGAAATCAGATTTTCTTGATTGGTCAGTCTTTCCCTAAGTGTTTTGATTTCCTTTTCAGAGTTAATTAAATCAATGCACATAGTTTTAAATTCAATTTTGAAACTATCATAATTATAATCAAAAGACAAAAGTACTTGATCAGCTTCTGATTCTGAAGCTCCTTCATTATCAGATTCTTCATCATCTGATTACTGCTGGAGGCATTGATGGCCATAAGGCAGACTTCCTTGGCCCTTGCCTCTTCTTCCTCTTCACTGGAACTGGAAGATGTGGATTCATATTCTGTCTCACTGCAGGTATCAGCAACAAAGCCCTTCTCCTTCTTTTTGTATTTGCTGGAGGAAGGTCTGCTACTTTGTTGTCTTCTGGAGTCCTTCTCTCTTCTTCTTCTTTCTTCTGATTCTCTGGACACTCTAAGATAAAGTGTCCAGGTTTCCTGCACCCAAAACATACTACTTCTTTAGTAGGTGTTTTATCATACCTTGGTTTATCATCCTGCCTGGATGATTTTCTTCTGAATTCCTTTCTTGCCATTTTGTAAAATCTCTTGGCAAGGAGACTCATCAATTCTTCATTTACTGTTGAAGCTTTAGTCTCTTCAGCAGCCTTGAATGCTAATTTGTGCTCCTTTCTTGCTGGTGGAGGATTCCTTTATTCAGCTGCTTCTCTGGACTTTATTAGTTGCTCATAGGACTTGAGCTTTCCCAATAGAGATTCTGTGGAAATCTCATTTAAGCTCATGGCCCCATTGATTGGACAGATCCTTGAATCACATGAGCTTGGGAAGCACATGAGAATTTTATCAATTACTTTGGTAAGGGTGATGTCCTTATCTAAATTCTTCAGCTCATTGATTATTGAGCTCAGTCTATTGTACATGTCAGCAACAGATTCTGGCTCATACTTCTTGAAGTTCTCATACTGGGATATGAGATTTGATCTTCTGTCTTTCCTTTCATTAGCGGAGCTAGCCACCATTGGTTGAGAGAATCCCAAATAGTCTTGGCTGATGTGCATTCAGCCACCTTATGGAAGATATCATCAGACATAGTCTGAGCTAGAATATTTATGGCCTTTGCATCAGCAATCTTGGCCTTCTTCTGTGCATCTGTCCACTCAGGTGGTCGAACAGTATGCGTGCTTGAGGTTGCTGTAGATGTAGAGGCAGTTGATTGAGGAGGACCTGTCAAAATAGAGTTGTAGATGTCCTCATCAATGGAATTCATATATAGTTTAATTCTTGACTTCCAGATGGCAAACTTATTTAAGTTGCACACTGGAGGTCTGGTGCTTGCATAGTCCTTGTTATGTACCATGCTGTGAATATAATCCTAAGAGAGATAAAAATTCAGATCTAACACAGGATCTTTTGGTTCAAGGGTTAACTTGTATAACCAAAGAAACACGGCTTTGATACCAATTGAAAGTGAGGGTTAGACCTGAAATACTCTAGAGGGGGGGGGGGGTGAGTAGAGTATCTTTAAAATCTTTAAAACTTTTTGCTGTAAATAAAAACACTTCAGAGTAGGGCAGCTATATGATACCAATTTGATGTAAATAAAAGTGAAATCCTAAGATACACTAATCTACCACAAGCACATCAAAAATTATTCTAACTAACATAGGCACAGCAAGAACAAAAAGGAAAGAGGGCAACCAGACAACACAAGAATTTTTATAGTGGTTCCGCAACCTGGGTACATCCACTCTTCTACTATCTTGGTAGGAATCCACTAACAAGTTTTGATCAGGTGACTGCCACCAATGAGCTTTTGATTAGGTGCTCAAAAACCAACCCAAGTCTTTTGATCAGGTGACTTGCAACCAAGGAATAACTTTTGAAGGGAGTTAAAGAACCCTTTATACAGTGAGGGGGTGAGAGAGTTATGGTGTCTTCTCTTTCTCAAATACAACTGAGAATACTAGTGGATCTTTGATGTTATCAAAGCTCCCTCTGAGTTATAGAGTTATTCAGGAAGATTGGAGCTTTGCTTCAGGGTGAGTAGGTCTTCTTTCTTTAGCTTTGAACAGGGGTGATCCAAGAACTTCTTGACTGATGAAGATTTGTTGTCCTTGAAGAATCCTTTAGTGAAGAATGAAGAAGACTCTTGATTTGGATGTGTGTTCTCCTTCTTCTTCAGCTGTGTCAGGGTGAAGACCCGACTATCTTTCTATACAGAGAAGAGTTTGAATGTTGTTGTTGTATCTTCTCTGTCACTGTGTGCTGTATCTTATTCTAGTGTATCACATCTCTGTGTCTTAGCCGCAAGGAAGAGAATCACTTTTCTATCTTTAATTGAATTTTTCCCTTGAATTTTTTGAATTCCTTCTTGCATTGATTGCTGTCGACCTGGAGAATATAAAATTCGGCTGGAGAGAATGTCTGAATTAATTGGATTTCCCAACTGTCCCATAGAAAAACGACAAGTAATAATCCTGATGAATCCCATAATCAATGTTGCTTCTAACGGTAATATTCAGAGAATATTAAGCATTGATTACTCAAGGATTACTGTAATAAAATAAGGACAGAAGGAGGGAAAAATCTAAGTCTGGAACTGCATAGAAATCATCGAGCAAAGAACAGATTTCGTCGACCTGGGTACAGAGTTCGTCGAGCCGAGAAGTCATGTTCATCGACCAGATAATTGTTGTTCGTCGAGTTGAGATCAAAGATCGTCGACCCAAGAATAGCTAACTGCTTTCTGATAAACTCTTGCCAATGCTGTGCACTATGATCGTCGAGATGATAACCTAACTTCGTCGACTGGAGTTCAGAGAAATGTTTCTGGACTTAGAATGTTGAAGTAGAGCATCCAGAATACGTCGACCTGAGAACTAAGTTCGTCGAGCTCAACTCAGAGAATTATCTCTGAGTTCGTCGAGCTGAACACGACTTTCATTGAGCTGAGTTCGACGAACATCGAACTCACTTTCCTGAAACTGATTTTTCTCTAAGTCTTGAGTCTTCTACAGTCTGTTGTTGGTTGGTCCAAGCAATGTTGACTCTAAGGACATGACCTAGACTCTAGGACACATACATGACCTTGGCTATACAAGGTGGGTCAATAATACTAGTTTAATGAACCTAGCCCAAATCCGACTAGGGATCCAACAAATGCACTTTCCCCACTATAGGAGGTCACGTGGGCGGTTTTGTGTGTGGTAACCCAGGTAAGCGACGACGACTTTTGAGTCAGTGTGATCTGACTTTGGGGAAAATGAATGGGGGACTAAGGCGGATGACGACTAACGGCGGGGAGATCACTTGGCCGGCGAAAGCCCCACTTGACCGCAGTAACTCAGCCGACTGTCATCAGGAGGCCGGCCGGACGAAGGGAAGGTGTCACAACCCACATTTTCTTTGCATTAAATGGTATATCAGAGTAAGGAGAAAACACGAGTCATGATGTCACGTCAGCAGGGGATAACTGCAGACGCTCAGGTGAGACCTCAACTAAACGTTTTTTTAAAAAAAATTATACTTTATTTAAGAAAATCCAGTTTTAAGTTGAGGAGTTAGCTGTATCCCTCGATTCTGTGGATCAACTAGTGCACAAATAAAAATATAGTTATACGCTGCAGAAAAATACATGTTTAGGTTGGTTTTAACATCCTACATGAGTATAACCATTCTCGAAGGACAACTCATGCTATGCAAAAATCTAGATTTATAATAAATATAGGAAAAAGTTTTTACGCTGACCAGAAAGTAGAGACTTAGTTTTGAAAGAGATGGCACGTATGATATACTAATAGTAAGGTTTTATAAGTTAAAAATATCTAACATGTAGTTTTAGCATAAAACATCCCAGAGAGCAAGAAATCCAAACAATTTGAAAGAAAACAACAAGCAGCTAGCAAAGTGTCCAAAAATAAACAATCCTGTGGGCGTCAACAACTTGACACAAATCCACATAAGCAAAAGTATGTTTGAACTAGGTAAAGCAAAACTAAAAATGAAAAACTAGCACACAACGACGAGGTGGACGCCACAACTAACACTACTGTGCTGAAACTCCAAAGCAAGCTCCACTACCTACTACTTCTCTGAACCTGAGGTATTCCAAAGACAGAACACATCAGCAAGAAGGTACAAGTGATGGAAAAAACTTAAACAAAAACGAACACCAGTCATAAGGGGTAGCAATGCAAGACCAAAAGTACTGAAGTAAATTACATAAGCAAAGTACCAAAAAACAGAAAGGAACAATTAAATAAACAGTCACGTACATCAAAATACACAAGATGCACAAGGCTATAAGGGGGAAAACATGATTAAATCATACGGAAGAATTTGCATAACTTTATTAGCCACATGTGGTCAACTCTACCAAAAACATACGGGTGAGGTGGTCACTCATCCGGACACACCCTAACGAATAAATATCTGTATAACTGCGGTGGGAGAATCATTCACTCAACCATTCACCGACAGACACCCAAACGACACCCGGTAGAGTTCCACAAGGTACTAATATAGGAAACAACCATTGCGGAGGTGGTTTCATCCACAACTCCCACAACCAAGAAAACCCATGATATATCTCAAGACTTGGCACATCGGAATCTACAAAACATCGTTAGATTTTGGAAACAGTTGATCAACCTGTAGGAAAGATTCAAGACCTAAAATATACTCTAGCACGTCCTAAATGATGGTTAGGGACAATTAAAGCCAATGATTTAACACATCATCAAAATCACACACAACACTACAAGGTTGGATTATCATAACAATAACTTAATAACACAAGTGAATTTCAGGTAAAAGATTTAGATAGTTCTATTAATCGGAAAGAAAACCATGACAACATCACTAAATAAAGAAGATTAACAATTCCATCAAGATTGGAAGGAAGGAAGAGGGGAAAGGAAACCACCACTTTCGTTGATTTTGCCGGAAAAACTCTCCAAATCTCTCCTTATCGTAGATCGGGGCTAAGGAAGACGGGAGATGTTGGAATCTAAACAAAAATAGACGAAATAGAAGTTAGCGCCAAAACCCTAGCAAGAAAAACTCAAGAAATGGGGAAAGTTTTACCACGATGACGTAGCCCTTGCTGAGATCTTTCCGGATCTACGTTCGGTTCAAGATTTCGAGCACCGGAGCACAGTCGGCGGCCACCGAAAGAATCACTGAAGAACTTTCTCTCTCTCGCTCACGCCGCTCTAGTTCGGGGAATGAACAGAAGTTCGGTCGGGAAGAGAAGAAGTAGTTTTCTTACACACAAATATATAATAAATATAATAATAAAATTATTACACTTAAGAGAATGAACAGGGGTTGGTTGAACCGGTTTTCTGGAGATAAAGTATGGATTTCTCGAGAGGGATGAGGATTTCTCGAGAGGGACTTGGGTATCTCGAGAACAAATGATGGATTTATCGAGAACAAAGGATCTCCCAAGAGCAAGACAAGATTTCTCAAGAACTTGCAGAACTTCTCGGGAACAAAAGAAGCATTTCTCGGGAGCTTAAGGACATCTCGAGAGCTATGGAGGGACTTCTCGAGAAAAAGCAAAGCTTTCTCGAGAAAGAATAACACTTCTCGGGAAAGAATAAAAACTTCTCGGGAAAGAATAAAAACTTCTCGGGAACAACTCCCGGCATCTCGAGAAAAGTTCAAGGCTCAAACGAGAACGAAAAACACTTCTCGGGAACAACTAGGCATTTCTCGAGAATCAGAATAAGGCTTTCACGAGAACTGAGCAGGACATTTTTCAGAAACTCGGATTTGTATTATATACCGGAATCAGTCAACGATATATACTAAACGCTCTCCGATTTGAATGAAATTCACGCCGTAGACGAAAGTCGGCACTAGGAATCTAACAACGAAGACAAAGAAAACTAGATTTTGATGCACCATTCTCGAGACTCAATCACCACATGCTCTTAACAAGCATAAATATTACAAAACTTCAAATATGCGCCGAGGCTCCAAAAACACCCGGTCCGCAACAAAACTGGACAAGCAAATTCAAAAACACAACTCTATTCTTCCAACATGAAAAACCTTCAATCTCGCCAAAACCCCAAAATTTGGTCAAATAGACCTAATGGATGCGGAGATGCACTAACGGTGCAGTGCCGTCAAAATGACGTTAAAAAGTAACACCCTGACGTCATAAATACGACTTTACCAAGTCAAATAAATATCAAAAAGTCGGGGGCGTTACAGTCACGTGGTTGGAGACATACCAGAAACTTAATACAACTCCAAAACAAAACCAAAATGAGAAAATTAAATATGTCCAAAAGGATGGAGACATACCAGAAACTAAGGCAAGAGATGCAGATGAGATTTTCTCATCGTCGACTCCAATTCCCACGTCGCACTCTCGACGTCTTGATTTTGCCAGAGAACCTTAACCATGGGGATGGTCTTTCTCCACAACACTCGATCTTGAGATTCAAAAACACGGACAGGCTCTTTCACGTACGATAGGTTGGGCTGAATCTGGGGCACCGAGTCAAGGACCTGACGATCACTACGAACACACTTCCACAACTGACTCACATGAAACACATCATGGACACCAGGAAAGGTAGCATGCAAATCCAGCTTATAAGCTGACACTCCGATACGCTCAAGAATCTGAAAAGCTCCCACATATCGGTGATCTAACTTGTGGTTCCTTCCAAACCTTTTAACACCTGGCATCAGAGAGACTTTTAGAAAAACCAAGTCCCCAACGACGAACTCCAGATAGACCCTTCGTCGATTAGCATACTTCTCATAACGCTTTTGTGTTACCCGGAGCTTCTCTCGAATATGAGTTACATCACAATTCATCTCTTCAAGGGCTTCCGGATCTAGCAATGGTCTCTCACCAACCTCAGCCCAAAACAAAGGAGTCCTACAACGCCTCCCATACAAGGCCTCAAACGGGGCCATCTGCAGACTCTTTTGATAACTATTGTTGTATACGAATTCCATGAGTCTGAGATGTTCATCCCAAACATCACTGTGATCCAATATGTAACACCTGATCATTTCTTCCACAATCTCATTTACCCTTTTCGTCTGACCATTCGTCTGCAGATGATAGGCGGTGGAATATCTTAAATTGGTACCCAACCCCTCCTGTAAACTCTTCCAAAAGCGAGACGTAAACCTGGAGTCTCAATCTGATACAATGCTAACAGGAACTCCATGCAATCTGATGACCTCATCAAGATATAACTCAGTGATACAGGCCTAGGCATTGACACCGGGAGATATACAGATTAACACGTTTGTCTCTCAATGATTCGAATTTTTTACTCGCACAAATTTCTTCACCGCGCACACTCCAAGCAACATTATCATTTTAATGCTAACGTACGGGTAGTCAAACCGTTTAGGATCGAATAGAGGCGATAAGCCAATATCCTTTCCGGCTAAAAGGACCCACCCGATCCGATCGATCGAAGGTTGTACCAAAAGAGTTCTACCAAAAGTACGATTCGAAAAAAAGGTAGATCTCTCCCAACAAAAAGTTACGAGATTCGCCAAACCTTTTCGAAAATTAATTCAATTAAGATGAACACAAAAAAAACAATCAAAGAAACTACGATTATTCAACGATTATAAATTAAACACCAAGAATTTCCACCACAAAATTATCTAGGGAAGGAATCACACAAAGGTAGAGATTTTTGTTACCCAAACCGGAATTGATGATTCCGGTTATCTAACTTGAATCGCTCTTCCGTGGTTCTGTCGGAGTTACGCTGGAGAGAGAGGAAACTCGTCCTCCATTGTCGCTTCACGCCTTAGCCGAGATCCACGAAAGCTTGTTGCAAACACTCGGCCTAACCACCAAGGGAGAGGGGTGGTCGGAATTCTCCTTGAAGAGGGTGGATCGGTTTGGGGGTTTGGGTGGCCAGCCAGATTATGGTGTGGAAGTGGGGGCTCGGGTGGGGAAGGAGGTGCCAAAAGGTGGCATTTTCCTTGGAGAGGGAAGGTCTTGGCCGAGTGAGAGAGAGGGGGTTGGAGAGAGGAAAGGTGGCGGTTTAGAGTGGAGGGGAGGGCTTGGCCGAGAGAGAGAGAGAGGGAGGAGGGAGGAGGAGAAGGTGGCGGCTAAACTAGGGCTGGCCGAAATTAAGAGGAGGAGGAGGAATTAGGGTTTCTCAAATTCTCATTCATTCAACTTCATTCAAATGAAAACATTACATACCTATATATAGACTTACATCATACTTTGGCTACATGCACCCTAACATTAAAAATTAAACTCTAACATTTTCAAACCCAAAATGAAATGATAAAATGCTCAAAACAAATAACACAATAAATTCAAATAATACTAAAATTATTCAACTAAATAATAGTACGTGGTCTTGCGCCGTGGGCGGAGGTTGTAGCGACGCTCCACACGATCACCATGGCGACGCAAGTATTTTGATGGAGACGGAGAAGGATCCTCCGCGAGCAAGCCTTCATCATCTTCCACATGTGGGGGGCCGTCGTCTCCATCACTCAGCTATCATTTTCATAGAATACCTAATCTTAAAGGGCACAAAGTGAGCATACTTTGTCAATCTATCAACTATCACCCAAACAGAGTCGTTCCCATGGGGAGATATTGGTAAACCGGTGATGAAGTCCATCGAAATACTCTCCCATTTCCAGCTTGGAGTATCTGGCGGTGTAAATATTGTACAACCCCGTGTCCGGCGAATAAGGTCGCCAGGAACCAGACCGATCGGGCTGAAACTAATGGGCGAGCTCGGCAGTAGGGAAGCCGAGCCCGAGCTCGGCATTCGTCGAATGGGAGAGCGACATTCGTCGAACGGGAGAGCGACATTCGTCGATCGCGAGCTCGGCATTCGCCGAGCTAGTCCAAAAATCGTCAATCTAAGGCCGACTGATGGTGACCAATGGATGGGCGAGCTCGCCTTCCCAGCTCGCGCTATCGCAAAGGAGCTTGGTAACAACAGGCGAGCAGGATCCGCCGAGGTGGCCAGTCTCCCCAGCTCGCACAGATCTATGAGGTACTTTTCACTATTTTTGTAACGTCCCTAGCCGATCCAACGTGACAGCGTCACGGCTCCGCTCTAGGCGACGGTACCGGGCTGCAGCCCAAGCACCCAAACCCCTCTCCCTCCACAGGCGGGTTGTTGGTGGCCACAACCTCCCTTTGATGAGCAAACTCAACAGTCAAGCTGGGCCGTACGGGGACTTCCCAGGAGGTCACCCATTCTAGTACTACTCCAGCCCGAGCACGCTTAACTATGGAGTTCTTTCACTTCTCATCACCAATTGAGTTGCAAAATTGTAACACCTCCCCTGTAATGAACGTATAATAGGGGTCCGGCCGGGGCCCCACAACATACGGACGCCACAGCTTTAGTATTAAATGTTGATATAGCTACCCACACTCAAAACACTTTACACAACACAGCGGAAACACAAGCAAGACAAGAAGTTATCCACCACTAGAAGAGTAAAACAAATGGTCTTATGGCCTTACAACAAGTGTCCAAAATCAAATAATACAACAGTCATGAATGTGCGTAACACTCCTAGTCTACCTCGGCATGCAAGCCGGACAACAAGAGTCTCAAACATACAACATCATATATGTAAAGCTACAAAAAGAAAAGCACTTCATGAGGCTTAGGCCTTTCTGGCCGGCAAGCTAGCTCCTGCATGCGATCCTTGCCCTGTAAAATTTATTAGTAACGTGGGTCAGCAAAGGCTGACCTCAAACTGTGTAACAACACATCTCCTCCCGGCCGCCCCTAATGGACCCCGGGGTACCCCTCCAACCTGCAAGTTAGCACTTCGTATGCAATAATCATAAGCAAGAAAAGCAACTACAGAAACATGTTTGGATGTCACACACATCATACATGTTCTCTACTGGTTGAGCATATAATAAAAGGGCCTACTTATGCAATCATGTATGCAATAACCTGGGTTTCACCCAAGGCACCCTAACTCGTATGCATCTAGCACATCATCACATCATATGGGTACTTAACGATTCCCCATTGGCATAAAGCCGCAAACAAAGGGGGTCACCATTTCCCCCAACGGCTCACAGGCCGCCTCATGGAACTCTTGTCAAGGCCCCACCCGCTCAAGGTCTTAGACCCGGGCTTGCCTACAAGCTCTGACGTCTCATGTAAGGATTCCAACAAACAAAACTGACCAATTCTAAGAAGCCTTGCCGGACCCTACCCGCTCATGGCCTCATTGCCCGGGCTTGCCCCCATGCTTGGCTTTCTCGTCAGCCTCACAGAAGGGGACTAGTCTCGCAGGGACACTCTCCGCACATGACGTGAACGTCACGGGATAGCCATCCGACCACGGAGACATAGCCACGCCTTGGCACATCACAAACCAAGACACTTCCACCCTAGTCCCTCATTTGTACTGCAGCGTTCCCGCGCACCAAGGAAACCATCTCCAACTCATGCGGAGCTAACCTTGTCGACCAAGGAAAACATCTACCGCCACGAGGAGATAACCTTGTCCGATTCCGACTACACGTACTCACACGAGAAGAAGGGGAAAAACATCACCACATCACAAACGGCGTCTTGCCGCAACGAAATCTCTACGAATCCTTAACGTTCATATGCAACATCACCGAGTCGGACTAACGATCGCGACAACGGCTTCACCCACCATGCCTAATCCACTAACGGAGCGGATCTCTAATGCAAGATATGCCGGGGACGGACTCAATCAACCCGGAGGTTCCTCTTGAACCTTGACAAACCAAAACCCCTCTCATTTGAGAGTTTGGTGCCCAAAAACTAGAAAGAAAAATAAATGATGCTAAAGACATGCATCCTAAGACCGAGAGGAGAAGTGTTGTTACCTTCCGACTCCTCTTCCTTGCCATGGAGAAATAGCCGGATGAAAACCTTCGCAACGATCTAACCTTCACGGATCTGGACTCAGCTCGCGATTTGGAGCACCAAAACCTCTCATACAGCCCAAACTCTCCTTCTCCTTCTTCCGTGTTCTCACCTCTCTCTAGATCTTTAGCAAGAGAATGCTTGGAGAAGAATGAGGGTTTTCAACCCTATTCTCGGACTTAACTCCTAAAGAAATGATCTGAACCATCAGATCCTAAAACCAGGGAAAGAAAAGGCCACGATCCGACAGAAAAATAAAAGACCTGGGCCGAACACGGCCTGGCACACGCCCGTGTCCAGGGCCGTGTGCCTCATTCGCCGTCTCAAATCGACACGCCTGGAACAACACACGGGCATCCTACACGCCCGTGTTCGATCCGACACGCCCGTGTCCCCAATGACACGGCCGTGTGGACGGCCGTGTGCCTCCATCGACACGTCCCCGAAACCAACCCGAGAAGTGACACGACCTGGGACACGCCCGTGTCCCAAGCCGTGTGCTAAGTCTCGACACTCGTCGACAGCCTTTGTGTCGACACCACGGAAAAACGTCGAGCAAAGATCGTCGACCAAGCGGGACACGCCCTGTGACACGCCCGTGTCACAGGCCGTGTGCCCCAGTCTCGACACTCGACACTCGTCGAGTGAACATCGTCGACTGAAGCTCGTCGACAGACCCACACGGCCTTGGACACGCCCGTGTCCTAGGCCGTGTGCCTTGTCTCGACACAATGTCGAGCGAAAGTGTCGACACCCCAGGCCGAGTGTCGACACGGGCTCGACACGCCCTGCGACACGCCTGTGTCGCAGGCCGTGTGCCCTAGTCTCGACACCTTGTCGAGCGAAAGTGTCGACACCCAGGGCCGAGTGTCGACACGGGCTCGACACACCCTGCGACACGCCCGTGTCGCAGGCCGTGTGCCCCCTGCCAGAAACCAAAAATTTCCAGAAACGCAAAACGACCCTCTCTTAAAACTGGGGTGTTACAACTCTCCCCCACTTAACAGAATTTCGTCCCGAAATTACAAAACAAAGGGTACACAAACTTAACTTGTACCTGAAATGAAGAGTTCTGGATACTCTTCTAGCATGGCCTGTTCTCGCTCCCAAGAGAGCTCCTCTCGACCGCAGTTGTCCCATCGGACTTTCACGAGTTTAACTTCTTTATTCCGCAACTGCCGAGTCTCCGAATCCTCTATAGCAATTGGAAGGACTCGCGTCCTCAAGTATTCCTCAATCGGCACCGATGTCGGCTCAATCACCACACTAGCCTCCACCAAGGCTTTCCTCAAAACGGAGACGTGGAAGACGTCATGCAATCCACTCAGCTCCGCAGACAACACCAACCGATAGGCTGCTTCTCCCACCCGTTCAACAACTTCAAAAGGCCCCAAAAACCTTGGACTCAACTTCTTGAGTCGGAGAATCCGTGAGACGCCTTTGAACGGTTTGATCTTCAAATAGACCCAATCACCTACCGCAAACTCCAACTTCCGGTGACGAGCATTAAAGTATTTTGCTTGTCGGTCTTGCGCCACCTTCATACGCTCTTGAATGGTCTGTACCAACTCACAAGCCTCTACTACCACCTCTTTTCCCAAAATTTTGGTGTCTCCCGCCTCTGCCCAAGACATCGGTGTTCGACACCGTCTCCCATACAAAGCTTCTTATGGCGCAATTTTTATACTTGCTTGAAAACTGTTGTTGTACGCGAACTCCACCATGAAGAGATGATCCTCCCACTTTTTGCCGAAGTCAAGAACGCACATTCTCAACATATCCTCCATAGTACGGTTCGTTCTCTCCGTTTGCCCGTCAGTTTGAGGATGAAATGCCGTACTGAACTTTAGCTTCGTGCCCAAGCTCTTTTGTAGCAGTCTCCAGTCCTTGGATGTAAACCATCCATCTCGATCACTGACTATGCTCTTAGGAATTCCGTGCAGTCGCACAATGTTGCGAACATAGAACTCCACCAGCTTCTCCACGCTGTCCTCTTTCCGATTTGGGATGAAGTGAGCCACCTTGGTTAGGCGATCCACGATCACCCAAATAGCATCATTACCCTGCTGCGATCTAGGCAGACCATGTACAAAGTCCATGGAGATGTCGTCAAATTTCCATTCAGGGATTGGAAGGGGCTTCAAGAACCCGCCCGGCTTCTGACATTCGGCCTTCACCAAGGCACAAGTTTGACAACGATTCACGTACAAAGCTACGTCCCGCTTCAGCCCCGGCCACCAAAAGGATTTCTTCATATCCAAGTACATCTTTGTACTGCCCGGGTGAATGGAGTACTTTGTGAAGTGAGCCTCAAACATCAACTCCTCACGGAGTTTGCCGAACTGTGGTATACAAACCCTTCCGTTCTTCCTCAGAATCCCATCACTCATCACCCAGGTGCTGCTCTCGCTCGCTAGAGCCTCCAACACAAAAGGTTGAAACTCCACATCCAACCGAGTCGCTTCCTGAATGCGATCGGTCAAGTCGTTCTGCACTTCAATCCAGTTCAACCGAGCCACGCTGGACTCGCCTCTCGCAACACATTCCAATCCAAGGGACTCCCATTCCCGTACCAACCGCTCATCATGAGCTTCGATCCAATTTCCTTGCCTTGAGTACTTTCTACTCAAAGCATCCGCCACCACATTGGCTTTACCTGGCGTATACTGAATTGCCACTTCGTAGTCTCCAAGAAACTCAACCCACCTGCGTTGCCGTATGTTCAAGTCCTTTTGATCCAAGAGATACTTCAGGCTTTTGTGATCCGTGAAGATCTCCACCTTTGCACCATATACATAATGCCGCTATATTTTCAACGCAAAGATTACCGCCCCCAACTCCAAGTCATGGACGGGGTAATTCCTCTCATGAGGCTTCAGCTGTCTAGACCCAAAAGCTATCACCTTGCCATGTTGCACCAAAATGCAACCCAAACCGCATCCCGATGCGTCACTGAAGATCTGAAATCCCTCGGTCCCTTGCGGTAGACTTAGGATTGGAGCCATCATCAGTCTCTCCTTCAGTGCCTCAAATGCTTGACTACACTCTTGAGTCCACACAAACTTATGATCTTTACGAGTGAGTGAGGTGAGGGGTAGAGCTATCCGCGAAAAATTCTCCACGAACATCCTGTAATACCCGGCTAGTCCAAGAAAACTTCGGACCTCCGCCACGGTCCTCAAAACCGGTCAATCTCTAATGGCTTCAACTTTTGTTGGATCCACTGCCACCCCATCCCCACTAATCACGTGGCCCAAAAATGCCACCTTCTCTAACCAGAACTCGCATTTGGAGAATTTTGCATACAACTGATTCTCCCTCAACACTTGCAAAACCACTCTCAAGTGGGTCTCATGCTCCACTTCCGATTTGGAATACACCAAGATGTCATCAATGAAAACAACCAAAAAAGAATCCAAGTATTCCCGAAATACCCGATTCATAAGATCCATGAACACAGATGGGGCGTTCGTCAGCCCGAACGGCATCACCGTAAACTCAAAGTGTCCATACCTTGTACCAAAGGCAGTCTTGGGTATGTCCTCATCCCGAATTCGCAGCTGATAATAGCCCGACTTCAAGTCCAATTTTGAATACACCACTGACCCTACCAACTGGTCGAACAAGTCATCTATCCGAGGAATCAGATACTTATTCTTGACGGTCAGTTTATTCAGCTCTCGGTAGTCTATGCACAGTCGCATGCTACCGTCTTTCTTCTTTACAAACAACACCGGCGCACTCTACGACGAAGAACTGGGTCTGATATACCCTTGCTCCAATAATTCATGCAACTGCACTTTGAGTTCTGCCAACTCCTTTGGTGTCATCCTAAACGGAGGACGTGACACCGGCCTAGCCTCCGGCACTAACTCGATCGAGAATCGATCTCCCTCCGAGGAGGCGCTCCAGGAAGTTCATCCGGAAACACATCCTTGAACTCTGCCACAACGGGCACCTCCTCAATAGTCAGCTGGGAGAGACGAACCTCCAATAACGCTACAAGCGCTACACCACCCCGGTTAACTGCCCGCATCAACTGCATGGCCCAAATCAGGGAACAGGCCACTCCACAAAGGCCCTCAAATTTGACCTCCGCCTGCCCTTTGCCCTTTAGGGTTACTACCTTAGATAGGCAATCAATACTGACGCGCTGCTCTGCAAGCCAGTCCATGCCCAAAATGACATCGAAATCAACCAACGGTAAAATCGCTGCTACCAAAACGAAGTCAACTCCGTCTAGCTCCCAACAGATGCGCCCTTTGACCCCGGTGGTCATGGATGACCCATTGGGCATGCACACTTTCAGCTCTGCTCCCAACGAGAAAGACCCAACTCCAATTCTCCGGATGAAGCTCTCCGCGAGAAATGAGTGCGATGCTCCCGTATCAAACAATACCCTAGCGGGGTATCCAAAAACTAATACGAAGCCTACAACATAGACATCACACAAAAGGGGTCTAAAAGTATAAAGCACAAAATTTCAACTTAAATTTTCTTCATACCTGTCACCACATCGGTTTGGCGGATCGCCTCTTGCTGTCCAAGGTTGTAAGCCCTTGGTTGCACCGGTTGGAACCGAGAAGCGCTCGACTCCGCCATCTCCCTTTCTCTGCAGCACTGGGGCCGGAGTGCACAGTCTGCTCCTGCCTTGCCTCTTGCCCCGCTCCTCCTTGGGGGCAAATACGAGCTGTGTGCCCCACCTTACCGTAGTTGTAACACATCGGCGGTCCTCTAGAGTGAGAACCTCCAGGCGTCCAATTACTCTTTTCACCGGATCTAGAAGTGTGAGGCTTCTTCCTCCACCTACTCCCTTCAGACTTTCCATGAGATTGTGAAGGCTTCCCTTCCCCTTGCTTGGGAGTAAAACCCTTACGGCGTTGGGTTCGCTCCAAATCACTTTCCAAAATCCTGGCAGCCTCAACTAGTTCATTGAATCCCGCTCTCTTCATGGAGATGAGGGGTTGTCTCAGGTTCTCCCTCAGCCCCTGGTAGAAGAGGTTATCCCTCTCTACATCATCTGCCATCGTCGTTCCCGCGTAACGACCCAACCGGGTGAACTCCTGCACATACTCATCCACTGTCTTGTCTCGCTGCATTAAATGCAGAAACTGCCTCTGAAGGGCCAATCGTGTAGAAACTGGAATATACCTCTTTAGAAACGCATCCCCAAACTCCTCCACTGACGGGGTGCGTCCCGGGAACTGGCGGCCGCTATGGCTCACCCACCATAACTTGGCGTCTCCTTCCAACATGAAAGCCGCATACTCAGCTTTCTTTTCCTCTGGCGTCCGCATCCGTTGGCGTACCAACTCACTTGAATGACGGGGGATGGAAACTCAGGAAATACTTCATGTGTCGGTCCCCATGTTCGACAACTACCCTTTCCGCCAAAGGCTCCACTCTCCTGGCCTCTCCGTCTGGCACGGCCGTCGCCGTGTCCGATGTAGCAGGTGTTGCTACCTGAGCTGCCGCTGCAGCTTGGGCTTCCACCATCGCTTCCGCAAGCATGCGGCAGAAGTCGGCCGGGTTAACACCCGTGCCCAAAAGACCTGGAGCAGTAGCACTGCTCACCGAAAGCTCTTCTCTAGCTCTCGACGTACCCGCCTCGTTGCTTGCACTCTTCAAGAAAACAAGAAACAAAGAATCAGTCTCAAATCTCCAGACTAAAACATAAGGACACTCTTGGTCCCGCGTTACTCTTATGTGGATAACTTCTCTACGCATTGACCTTGAATCTAACCTGACTCTGATACCAAAATTGTAACACCTCCCCTGTAATGAACGTATAATATGGGTCCGGCCAGGGCCCCACAACATACGGACGCCACAGCTTTAGTATTAAATGTTGATATAGCTACCCACACTCAAAACACTTTGCACAACACAGTGGAAACACAAGCAAGACAAGAAGTTATCCACCACTAGAAGAGTAAAACAAATGGCCTTATGGCCTTACAACAAGTGTCCAAAATCAAATAATACAGCAGTCATGAATGTGCGTTGCACTCCTAGTCTACCTCGGCATGCAAGCCGGACAACAAGAGTCTCAAACATACAACATCATATAAGTAAAGCTACAAAAAGAAAAGCACTTCATGAGGCTTAGGCCTTTCTGGCCGGCGAGCTAGCTCCTGCATGCGATCCTTGCCCAGTAAAATTTATTAGTAACGTGAGTCAGCAAAGGCTGACCTCAAACTGTGTAACAACACATCTCCTCCCGACCGCCCCTAACGGACCCCGGGGTACCCCTCCAACTTGCAAGTTAGCACTTCGTATGCAATAATCATAAGCAAGAAAAGCAACTACAGAAACAGGTTTGGATGTCACACACATCATACATGTTCTCTACTGGTTGAGCATATAATAAAAGGGCCTACTTATGCAATCATGTATGCAATAACCTGGGTTTCACCCAAGGCACCCTAACTCGTATGCATCTAGCACATCATCACATCATATGGGTACTCAACGATTCCCCATTGGCATAAAGCCGCAAACAAAGGGGGTCACCATTTCCCCCAACGGCTTACAGGCCGCCTCATGGAACTCTTGTCAAGGCCCCACCCGCTTAAGGTCTTAGACCCGGGCTTGCCTACAAGCTCTGACGTCTCATGTCAGGATTCCAACAAACACAAAACTGACCGATTCTAAGAAGCCTTGCCGGACCCCACCCGCTCATGGCCTCATTGCCCGGGCTTGCCCCCATGCTTGGCTTTCTCGTCAGTCTCACAGAAGGGGACTAGTCTCGCCGGGACGCTCTCCGCACAAGACATGAACGTCACGGGATAGCCAGCCGACCACGGAGACATAGCCACGCCTTGGCACATCACAAACCAAGACACTTCCACCCTAGTCCCTCATTTGTACTGCAGCGTTCCCGCGCACCAAGGAAACCATCTCCAACTCATGCGGAGCTAACCTTGTCCACCAAGGAAAACATCTACCGCCACAAGGAGCTAACCTTGTCCGGTTCCGACTACACGTACTCACGCAAGAAGAAGGGGAAAAACATCACCACATAACAAACGGCATCTTGCCGCAACGAAATCTCTATGAATCCTTAACGTTCGTATGCAACATCACCGAGTCGGACTAACGGTCGCAACAACGGCTTCACCCATTATGCCTAATCCACTAACGGAGCGGATCTCTAATGCAAGATATGCCGGGGACGGACTTAATCAACCCGGAGGTTCCTCTTGAACCTTGGCAAACCAAAACCCCTCTCATTTGAGAGTTTGGTGCCCAAAAACTAGAAAGAAAAATAAATATGCTAAAGACATGCATCCTAAGATCGAGAGGAGAAGTGTCGTTACCTTCCGACTCCTCTTCCTTGCCATGGCGAAATAGCCGGATGAAAACCTTCGCAACGATCTAACCTCCACGAATCTGGACTCGGCTCGCGATTTGGAGCACCGAAACCTCTCCTACATCCCAAACTCTCATTCTCCTTCTTCCTTGTTCTCACCTCTCTCTAGATCTTTAGCAAGAGAATGCTTGGAGAAGAATAAGGGTTTTCAACCCTATTCTCGGACTTAACTCCTAAAGAAATGATCTGAACCATCAGATCCTAAAACCAGGGAAAGAAAAGGCCACGATCCGATAGAAAAATAAAAGACTTGGGCCGAACATGGCCTGGCACACGCCCGTGTCCAGGGCCGTGTGCCTCATTCGCCGTCTCAAATCGACGCGCCTGGAACAGCACACGGGTATCCGACACGCCCGTGTTCGATCCGACATGCCCGTGTCCGCAATGACACGGCCGTGTGGACGGCCGTGTGCCTCCATCGACACGGCCCCGAAACTAACCCGAAAAGTGACACGACCTAGGACACGCTCGTATCCCAAGCCGTGTGCCAAGTCTCGACACTCGTCGACAGCCTTTGTGTCGACACCGCGGAAAAACGTCGAGCGAAGATCGACGACCAAGCGGTACACGCCCTGTGACACTCCCGTGTCACAGGCCGTGTGCCCCAGTCTCGACACTCGACACTCGACACTCGTCGAGTGAACATCGTCGACTGAAGCTCGTCAACAGATCCACACGACCTTGGACACGCCCGTGTCCTAGGCCGTGTGCCTTGTCTCGACACACTGTCGAGCGAAAGTGTCGACACCCCGGGCCGAGTGTCGACACGGGCTCGACACGCCCTGCGACACGCCCGTGTCGCAGGCCGTGTGCCCTAGTCTCGACACCTCTTCGAGCAAAAGTGTCGACACCCCGGGCTGAGTGTCGACACAGGCTCGACACGCCCTGCGACACGCCCGTGTCGCAGGCCGTGTGCCCCCTGCCAGAAACCAAAAATTTCGAGAAACACAAAACGACCCTCTCTCAAAACTGGGGTGTTATAATTTTGCCCCCGCAGGTCTTCCCATAGCCCTTCAAAACAGCGGAGTTTGGCTGTTGGCAGACCCAACCGAGGGCATTTTGGTAACTTCAGGTTAGTTGATTTTGGTTATTGGCAGTTCAGATTCTGGAAACTATAAATAGGACCCAATGGGTACCCCGGAAGGCATGCTTCCTGTGCTCTCCTACTCCAGTTTTCAAGTGCTTTTTGAGGGTACCTTGGCTCGGCCTTTGGCTAAGGAGGGGAAGCGCTCTCAGATCTTCTAGGTGTGTGGTGGGTCCTCCCCGCCGAGCCCTTGGGTCAGTTACCCTTGTTTCTTTTGTTGTTTTGCTTTCAGGAGTGAAGTAGGAGCGCGATCACCCTTTCCCCAAGGGTGAACTCCACAGGAGACCGTTTTTCAGTTTCAAAATTTTGGTGCGGTGAGCGTGGAGCATGGTCAGTGCAGAAAAGCTTCAGCGAGCCCGATGACAGGAGGACAAGTATCTGACAGGCCGTACTCGCCGCCCCCTGCCTCTCGCCACGGTGGGGATGTTCGAGGATTTCAGGAATGAGGTGCTAAACCTCGTCAAGTTCGCACTCGGAACGCGGGCCTAGTGCTCGACTCCAGCAGCCCAGATCTAGGCCACCCCCTATCTGGGCGAAGACGCCCCCGTTAGGTGAGCTGGGAAGGAAGTGGCCGAAGAGGGCCGGGGGTGCGAGCTCCCCGGGTGCGAGCTCTTCCTTGGCTCGGCAGGACGAGGCCGGTTCGGCGAGTTAGGCTCGCGAGACTCGCCAGCTCGCCCAACAGGGGGAGGCATCCCCTTCATCGAGTTGGTCTCTTCAGCTACAGTTCCAGAGGGGTTCAGGGAGCCCGAGATGTCATACTACACCGGGAAGGGAGACCCGGTCCAACACGTTCAATGGTTCGAGGATGTAGTTTCAATCCGGCAGATGTCGGACGGGTTCAAGTGCCGACTCTTGGCTATCACCCTCAAGGAGAAGGCAAGGGAGTGGTTCCACCAGCTACCGGCCAGCTCCATCTACTGCTTCGAGGACCTGCATCAGGGGTTCATGCTGAGGTTCACTACCTCGAAGAGGAGGAAGAAGGAGTCAGAGTCCCTGTTCTACATCAAGCAGGGGGTGAATGAGACGTTGGGGAGCTACGTGGATCGGTTCCAGGAGTAGGTTACTCAGGTCTAGGAGATGCCAGACCATAGTTTGATGATGACCTTCACCCTGGGCCTACAGCAGGGATTCTTCAGGATGGAGCTGAAGAGAATTCCCCCACCTCTCCTACGAGGAGCTGATGGAGAGGGAGACGAGGGAAGTTTACGTGGAGGCGTCAAACCCGGAGTTTGCGTGGAAGCTAGCCAGGTGGGCCACGGAGGAGGAGAAGGAATCAAGAGGAGGAAGAGGACAGGAGGAGAGGAGAGGAGTGTTAAAATTCAACAAACCGCAGACGCCCCCTTGGATACCCTGTTGAAAACTCAACAAACCGAAGGAGAATACGCCCACTTATAATGTTGAAAGTTTTCCCGGATCGTGGAGTTAGTAGGGGTTATCTCAACAAAGCAGTAACAACCAGCAACACATGCAGCACAAACTTCTTTATTGATCAAGAGCAAACTTCTTTACAAGGCGAGACATACATGGCGAGACATGCTTCACCAAACCCAACACCGGGAGAGCAGAAACAGTTAGAAAGACAAGAACAAAAAACAAGCCGCGCGGACTCAATCAACAAGCCGCCGACCTACTGCTGTGGAGTCCGCTCAGTCCTCCAGGTCGCCAGACCGCAACCCAAGCCGCGCGGACTCGCCCCTTATTCCAATGCTTAGCTCTTCACCGCCGATCTGCAGGCCGCCTGACCGCGAGGTCGCCTAGCCGCCAGACCGCACAAGCTGCGTCACCGAATGGAACAGTCCGCCTGAAGCAGGCGACTTCCTGAACCCCGAACCAAGTTGCCAAAGAGGAGACCGCCTAGTCGCTATCCGCGACCTGCTGTTTACCGCCTGTTGCTTAACCGCAGAGTCCGCACTGTCCCTGACCGCAATCAGAGCCAAGTCCTGGCTTTCCAGCGCTATCCGCACAACCTGCACAGCACAACCGGGTCAACTCTCTATCCGCGCGGACACCAAAGTCCAGACCGCAGCAACTTACGCGAGCTCAATTACTGTTCACTTACTTCGGTTCAGGTTCACTCTACTTTCCTGATGTGACATGGGTCCTATTTATAGGCACGACGATGAGTATGGTCACCGCCCTCCCGATAGGATCACCGCCACAACCCGCAGCAAGAACTAGTGTGTCCGCCAGCTCGCGGACACACATTCCAGTTCGCCGCTCCTGTGCAGATAGCCAGTCCGCCCCAGCTTCTCCAAGGCCGGACTCCAATATCCAGCCCGCCTTGCCGCTAGAGACCAAGCCAGGACATCCACAGCCGGACTCCACAACAGCCGTGTCCGCCATTCTGCGGACAAGGCATCAGCCCGCAGAACCCGAGCCCGCAGCCTCGCCATCAAGGCACCTGCCGGACTCAGCGGACACCCGGCTTCCGTCCGCACATCCCAAGTCCATTGCCTCATTGCCAAGGCATCTCCGGACTTAGCGGACACGTCGATCCAGTCCGCTTACACAGCGAACTCCAGTCCGCTTCCCTGAGTCCATAACCTCATCACAAGGCTCAACCGGACTCAGCGGACACCAGCTCCAGTCCGCACGCTCCTGCACAAGCAAGCCTCCAGCCGCATATCCCCAAGCTAGCAAACAAGGCAACAACACTTCTACTAAGCTTGGCGGACTGAGAATGCAGCCCGCGCTCCACTGCGCGATCTCCCCGGACTGAGCCTCCTGGACTTGGTTCAATTCCTACCAAGTCCAGTCCACTGGCCGCAAGGGCCAGTCCGCACTTACTGGCGGACACTGGATCTAGCCCGCCATACCGGGCGACCTCCAGCTTCTGTCCGCGCTGACCGGCGGTCTCCGCAACTTCCACTTGCCGCTCCACTAGAGCAAGACCAAGGCAACTGCCAAACCGGTCTGCCGAGCTCCAGTTCTTCAGTCCGCTTTATGCCGGACTCCGCGGATAGCATTCCTATCCGCCCGGTTACTTCCTGGGAGTTAACCGCCTGCTGAGCATACACTGGCCTGTCAGACCGCCGCTGCTGTCCGCGTAGTCCGCGCGGACAGACCGCCCAGGCCGCCACAGAGCAAACCGCCTGCAACATCCCTGCCGACCTAGCAGTCCGCCAACCCTGTCCGCGTAGTCCGCGCGGATAGGTTTCCCAAGCCTTCCATTCACCCACTTTCACTTCACAAGTTTCAACACTCCCCCTTGAAGTGAGAAGTGGTGAATAACTCCAGTAGCTCCCGTAACCTTGCACCTGGTCCTTCCGATAGCATCTACAAAGAGATGTCCAAGACATAGTCCTCGCCCCGCATATCATGGACCATGAGGGAGCCCTCCAGCATCTCCCAAAAGGAGCCATGCTTCCCTCTGCCTTCTTCAGCTTCAACCTCCACTCATGCATCACAGAAGTATCACCAACTTCCTTGGACAGAGAAGCCCAAGCCTGGTTACCTCTGAGAGAAGTCACCTCATCAGACTTGGTGTCAACCACCTCCTTGATTCGAGTGAGGTCATCACAGCCAGAAGTACTTTGCTCGACCTGAGGGCTAACAAAGAAACACGAGACCAAGTCTGCCGTATTCCCTTCGCTATATCGAGCTGGTGGCTTACTGATCCTCTTCGATCTCCGAAGAACCGGATCATGGCTAACCACCTCCGCTGCTTCTGAACCAGCTCCGTTCCCGGGCAAACCCGGAACATCGCTCCCCCTGCTTCCTAAACCGGAAGCTTCCGCCTTCGAGTCTGAAGTTCCTGGAGCTTTGCTCCCCCTTCTTACCGACTCTGACGCCTTTGCCCCGGAGCTAGAACAACCTGGAGCACCTGGTGACTCAGGCAACTCCACTTCCTTAGCAGCAGCCTCCTTCAGCCCACCATCTAACCTGCTTATCTCTAGCTCCACATGAGAGCTACCCCAAAACGGCGTCAACTCATCAAAGACAATGTCTCTCGACGCTATGAGTTTCTTCGTCGCAGGATCCATACACCTCCATCTTCTTCTCTGCTCATCATACCCAACAAAGACTAGCTTTGTCTTGAGAGCACCCGGAAAGTGTATATAGCAGGTAGATCCAAACACCCGAAGGTGCTTCACTGAGGGCTTCACTCCGAACATCAGCTCATAAGGAGTCTTCACTATGATCGGACTAAGAGGCATCCGGTTGATGACATGAGCAGCACAGGCCATCCCTTCCGCCCAAAGAGCCTTCGGAACGCCTTTACTCTGAAGCCAACACTTGCAGGTCGCCGTTAACCAACGGACCATCCGAGCTGCAATACTACCTTGTTGCGAAGTATGTCCACAAGAAAGCTCCATCCGGATCCCTTGCTTCCTGCAAAAGTGTGAGAACTCGGTTGAGACAAACTCACCACCGATACTTGTCCTCAACACCTTGATCCTCCGGCCAAGCTGACCTTCCACAAGCTTCTTGAACTCCACAAACAAGCGTACCATGTTGGACTTCTTCTTCATAAAGTATACCCAAGTATACCTAGAATAGTCATCAACCAATATCAGCATGAACCTGCTGCCTCCAAGACTGGCCGTGACAGTCGGACCCACCAGAGCACAATGGACAACCGCCAATGGTGCTTTACATCTGGATTGTGCTTTGTCAACCATGAAGCGATAGGCTCCACTTTCCTGACATCCCGCACACCCCCGACCATCGCCATAGGATGACAATCTAGGCAAGCCTCTTACGAGTCTTCTTTCCGCCATTGCTTTCAGCTTGTCCATCCCTACATGCCCCAGTCTTTCATGCCAGATAGCAGCACTATCTTTGGCATCCAGCCGATCAGATTCAGAACTTGTTGATAACCCAACAAGGTTCTTCTCCTTCCTCCCTACCTGAGCAACGTTCGCCGAGAGCAAGACAACCTTGCACTCCTTCCGAAGATGACCATGCTGCTTGCATTTATAGCACCTTGGTCCTTCCTTCCTCTTCCTATCACGCCTAGGAGATACACTCCTTTCTTCCTGATATGAAGTAGAGGGACCATCTTCAGCAGCAACCTTCACCTTCTTCCTGAACAACCCATCAAGGGAAGTCCAGACCTCCGCAGCTGACCGACATCCACTAATGTGGTCCAAGAGCTCCGATGAAATTACCTGCTTGAGAATAGACTCCGCTTTCGCATTTGCCTCCTTCCAAGCTCTCATCGCCTCAGCATTGCCAGCAGTATCCTCTTGTCTTCCTGCTCCGCATACAACCTCCCAAAGGTCCTCGCCAAGAAGAAAGCTCTTCATACAGGACTTCCACTGTTCACAGTTCGTCTCTGTAAGAAGATCAATACCAAGACAACTTGCATCCTCCACTGCCATGGTTCTACCACTGGTTTCCTCTACAGAAGAGCAACTACTTCCATTGAGCACTGCTTGACCACTCCAACAACCTGGCTCTGATACCATGTTAAAATTCAACAAACCGCAGACGCCCCCTTGGATACCCTGTTGAAAACTCAACAAACCGAAGGAGAATACACCCACTTATAATGTTGAAAGTTTTCCCGGATCGTGGAGTTAGCAGGGGTTATCTCAACAAAGCAGTAACAACCAGCAACACATGCAGCACAAGCTTCTTTATTGATCAAGAGCAAACTTCTTTACAAGGCGAGACATACATGACGAGACATGCTTCACCAAACCCAACACCGGGAGAGCAGAAACAGTTACAAAGACAAGAACAAAAAACAAGCCGCGCGGACTCAATCAACAAGCCGCCGACCTACTGCTGTGGACTCCGCTCAGTCCTCCAGGTCGCCAGACCGCAACCCAAGCCGCGCGGACTCGCCCCTTATTCCAATGCTTAGCTCTTCACCGCCGATCTGCAGGCCGCCTGACCGCGAGGTCGCCTAGCCGCCAGACCGCACAAGCTGCGTCACCGAATGGAACAGTCCGCCTGAAGCAGGCGACTTCCTGAACCCCGAACCAAGTTGCCAAAGAGGAGACCGCCTAGTCGCTATCCGCGACCTGCTGTTTACCGCCTGTTGCTTAACCGCAGAGTCCGCACTGTCCCTGACCGCAATCAGAGCCAAGTCCTGGCTTTCCAGCGCTATCTGCACAACCTGCACAGCACAACCGGGTCAACTCTCTATCCGCGCGGACACCAAAGTCCAGACCGCAGCAACTTACGCGAGCTCAATTACAGTTCACTTACTTCGATTCAGGTTCACTCTACTTTCCTGATGTGACATGGGTCCTATTTATAGGCACGACGATGAGTATGGTCACCGCCCTCCCGATAGGATCACCGCCACAACCCGCAGCAAGAACTAGTGTGTCCGCCAGCTCGCGGACACACATTCCAGTTCGCCGCTCTTGTGCAGATAGCCAGTCCGCCCCAGCTTCTCCAAGGCCGGACTCCAATATCCAGCCCGCCTTGCCGCCAGAGACCAAGCCAGGACATCCACAGCCGGACTCCACAACAGCCGTGTCCGCCATTCTACGGACAAGGCATCAGCCCGCAGAACCCGAGCCCGCAGCCTCGCCATCAAGGCACCTGCCGGACTCAGCGGACACCCGGCTTCCGTCCGCACATCCCAAGTCCATTGCCTCATTGCCAAGGCATCTCCGGACTTAGCGGACACGTCGATCCAGTCCGCTTACACAGCGAACTCCAGTCCGCTTCCCTGAGTCCATAACCTCATCACAAGGCTCAACCGGACTCAGCGGACACCAGCTCCAGTCCGCACGCTCCTGCACAAGCAAGCCTCCAGTCCGCATATCCCCAAGCTAGCAAACAAGGCAACAACACTTCTACTAAGCTTGGCGGACTGAGAATGCAGCCCGCGCTCCACTGCGCGATCTCCCCGGACTGAGCCTCCTGGACTTGGTTCAATTCCTACCAAGTCCAGTCCACTGGACGCAAGGGCCAGTCCGCACTTACTGGCGGACACTGGATCTAGCCTGCCATACCGGGCGACCTCCAGCTTCTGTCCGCGCTGACCGGCGGTCTCCGCAACTTCCACTTGCCGCTCCACTAGAGCAAGACCAAGGCAACTGCCAAACCGGTCTGCCGAGCTCCAGTTCTTCAGTCCGCTTTATGCCGGACTCCGCGGATAGCATTCCTATCCGCCCGGTTACTTCCTGGGAGTTAACCGCCTGCTGAGCATACACTGGCCTGTCAGACCGCCGCTGCTGTCCGCGTAGTCCGCGCGGACAGACCGCCCTGGCCGCCACAGAGCAAACTGCCTGCAACATCCCTGCCGACCTAGCAGTCCGCCAACCCTGTCCGCGTAGTCCGCGCGGATAGGTTTCCCAAGCCTTCCATTCACCCACTTTCACTTCACAAGTTTCAACAACCTAGGTGGGAAGTTTACGTGGAGCTGATGGAGAGGGAGACGATGGAGAGGGAGAGGGAGACGAGGGAAGTTTGCGTGGAAGCTAGCCAGGTGGGCCACGGAGGAGGAGAAGGAATCAAGAGGAGGAAGAGGACAGGAGGAGAGGAGAGGAGAGCCCCGACAGAGGGAGCAGAGACAGCTCCAGGGGCAGCAACAACCTAGGTGGGGGCGTCAGGAGTCCGACCGTCGGCTGGGCTGGAGGCCTGAGTGGCAAGGGCAGGTTCCACAGAGAGGGTACCAAGGAAGGGATCTCCATCAAGGGGGGCAAGATAACTTCCACCCCCCGGGCTGGAGGCAGGCCTAGAGGCCCCGACTCCCCGATGAAGAAGAGGATACGTCGATAGCCATGGGGGAGAGGAGGAGAGTAGCAAGGAGTTGGAGGAGAGAAGTTAGGGTGGAGTTGCCCTATTGCGACTTTCATCAGGAGGAGGGGCACGCCACAACCACGTGCCCGAAGTTCCTTGAAATGAGAGGGAACAGGGAATAACAGCAGCAGCAGGGGCGCCAGGAAGTGAGGATCGAGGAGGTCCTGCCTCGGGCAGAGGAGGACCGTTGCGAAGATTGGGTGGACGTTGGGACCCGAGGAGGGATCAGAGTGATCCACGGGGGGGGGGGGGGGGGGGATCAAGGCTTCCCGGAAGGCGAGCCTCCACACCATGTATCGTCGGAGCGTTACCTCCACATCCCAAACCCCACCCCCAGAAGAGAGGATCACCTTCTCCTGGAGCAACATGCCAGATCACGAGGATCCATTCTGTGATGCACTGGTCATCAAGACAGCCATAAAAAATTTTACCGTCTCTCAGGTCCTCGTTGACAACGGAAACTCCATCAACGTCGTCTTTAAGAAGGCATTTGATGCGATGAAGGTGGAGGTGGAGAGGCTGCTGGCCTCGGATGGACCCTTGTTCGGGTTTTCGGGGGAGAGGAAGGAAGTGGAGGGAGGAGTCGGCCTCCATGTCACCATAGGGGGGCAGTCTAGGAACTGCAGGTTCATCATCGTGGATGCCCCCAGCAGCTACAGCGCCATCTTAGGGAGGCCCCTTATCAGTGCCTTCCACTGTGTCCCCTCATCATTCCATCAATGCTTGAAGTTCAATGCCGAGGGGATTCAGGTCAGGGTAAGGGGGGACCCCAAGGTGGCGCGAGAATGCTGTGTCACCGCCACAAACTCCGCCTCTTGGCAGGAGGGAGCTGAGGAGATGGGGCGAAGGATGGAGGAGGCTGAGTAGGAAGCTGGCAGGGAAGAGCTGGAGGCGGAGAGCTACACTGAGGAGGAGGCGTCAGGAAGAGATCAAGAGGAGATGGCCGAAGTGATGGCCGTGGAGGAAGAGGTGGAGGTGGAGGTCCTCGTCCCGGAGGAGAGGGATGCTGATGGATGGGGGAAGCAGTCCAGGTTGGAGGCTGCGGAGGAAGTGGTGGAGTTGGAGGTCCTTACCCGTGGAGGCAGGGTGGAGAAGGTCCTCATCAGCAGAGGGCTGACCCCGGAAGACCAAGGCAGGATGCTGGAGTGCATCCAGAAGAATGTGGACATCTTCGCATGGAACACAACAGAGATGCCGGGGGTTGACGCGGATATGGCCTGCCACCACCTCAACCTGGACCCGGGAACACGCCCCGTCCAGCAAAGGAAGAGGTCCACCGCGGATAAGCTGGTAGAGCCCATCAGAGAGGAGGTGGCAAAGCTTCTCAAGGCCGGCTTCGTGTCCGAAATCCAATACCCTGGCTGGGTCTCCAATGTGGTCATGGTCAAAAAGGGAGACGACCGGTGGCGAATGTGTGTCGATTTCTCTTTACTTAATAAATCTTGTCCTAAGGACTGTTATCCCTTGCCTCGGATCGACACGCTGGTTGACTCAGCCATTGGTTTTTCTATAATGAGTTTTCTAGATGCCTTTTCAGGTTATCCTCAAATCAGGATACACCCCCCGGACGTCAAGGATGTCTCGTTCATCACGGGGGACAGATGCTAATGTTATAAGATGATGCCCTTCGGGCTAAAGAACACAGGGGCGACCTACCAAAAGATGATGGATAGGGTCTTCAAAGAGCAAAAGGGGAGGAACCTGGAGGTGTACGTGGATGACCTCATGATCAAGAGTCGAGATGTGTACTCCCACCTCCAGGACCTAGAGGAGACCTTTACTACCCTGCGCAAGTACAAGATGCGATTGAACCCCCTGAAATGTGTCTTCGGGGCTAGCAGGGGGAAGTTCTTGGGGAATCTCCTCACTCCTGCGGGGGTCGAGCCGAATCCTGACAAGGTCAAGACTATCATGGAGCTAGGGTATCCACGAAACACCAAGGAGGTGCAGCGCCTGATAGGGAAACTGGCAGGGCTGAGTAGGTTCCTCTCCCGGGCTGGGGAAAAGTGCTCCCCCTTCTTCAAAACACTAAGGGGAGGTCAAAGGTTTGAATGGACCAAGGAGTGCGAGGAGGCATTCCAGGCCCTCAAGATGCAGTTGACCCAGGCTCCGCTGCTCCAAGGGCCCAAGGAGGGGGAGGACCTGTTTTTGTATCTCGGGGTCAGGGCAGAGGCCTTAAGCTCCGTCCTAGTTCAGGAAGAGGGGAATAAGCAGCTCCACATTTACTACATGAGTCGGGTTTGGAGGAAGGCCGAGCTCCGGTATCCAATTTTGGAGAAGCTGGCTTTCGCCCTGATCATCTCAGCCCGAAGGTTGCGACCTTATTTTCAGGCACACTCAATCCGATTGGTGATTGACCATCCTCTCTGCAACATCTTCGAGGGGGTGGAGCATTCTGGCAGGCTGGCCAAGTGGTCGGTGGAGTTGAGTGAGTTTGACGTTTCTTTCATTCCCCACCTCTCGATCAAAGCTCAAGCAATGACCGACTTCTTGGCCGATTATGTGATTGAGGTGGCGGAAGAAGAGCTCACTCGTCCGACTCCTTGGAAGTTGAAGGTGGATGGCACCTCGGGGATGCATTCCCTAGGAGTGAGGGTGATCTTGGAGAGTCCCCAGGGAACTAGAATTGAGCAGACGGTGGTGGTGCACTTTCCCATCACCAACAATCAAGCCGAGTATGAGGCCGTGATAGCAAGGCTGCGCCTGACCAAGGAGCTGGGGGTGTTGGATGTGGAGGTCCTTACCGACTCCATGGTGGTAGCTTCCCAGATCAACGTGTAGTTTGAGGCAAGAGAGCCTACCCTGCGGTTATACTTAGCCAAAGTAAATGGGGTCATCAGCACGTTCCAAACTTTTTCCATCCAGCACGTGCCCCAGGAGGAGAATGAGCAGGTCGATCGACTGGCGAAGCATGGTCCTCGGGTGGGGGGTACCATCATCGACCTATTCCACCCTTCCATCGAAGAGGGGAAGCTCATGGAGATAGATCAGCGGCCTTCATGGATGGACCCGGTCACAACCTTCCTCTCCACGGGAGAGTACCCGGAGGGGCAGATAGGAAGAAGCTCAGGCATAAGTCGGCGTACTACCTCCTCCAGGACGAGTAGCTATACAGGAAGACACTCTCGGGGATGTTGGCTCATTGCGTGGCCGAGGGGGAGGTACACAGAATCTTGGAGGAAGTCCACTCCGGAGAGTGTGGGAGTCACTCCGGGAGTCGGACCCTGGAAGGGAGAATTGTCAGGCAGGGGTACTTCTGGCCCACCCTGGGCCGTGATGTAACTGAGATCGCAAGAAGGTTCCATAAATGACAGCTATTTGCTCCCCTCCAGCTACAGCCGGCTCAGCGACTCAAAAGTATCACAGCCCCATGGCCCTTTGCCATTTGGGGAATGGATTTGGTTGGACCATTCCCCCAGGCCAGTTGGCAGAGGAGGTTCCTACTGGTGATGATCGACTATTTCTCCAAGTGGTTGGAGGTAAAGGCGCTGACCAAAGTGACCTCCCAGGTTATCAGAAACTTTGTTTGGGGGGAGATCATCTGCCGCCATGGGCTGCCCCAGGCCATTGTCACAGACAACGGGCCCCAGTTCACCAGAGCGGAGTTCACCAGTTTTTGCGAGCAGCTTGGAATCGACCTCAGGTTCGCCTCGGTCCATCACCCCAGGAGCAACGAGCAGGTAGAGGTCGCAAACAAGATCATTGTCAACCTCCTGAAAAATAAGGTGGAAAATCTAAAGGGGAGCTGGGTGGAGTAGCTTCCCGCAGTTCTCCGGGCCCTGAGAACCACCCCCAACACGGCTACAGGAGAGACCCCCTTCAAGCTTTCCCATGGGTGTGAGGCAGTGCTCCCCGTGGAATTTAAAGTTCAGACACCTCGAGTCGTTGCGGCCGGAGAAGGCAGGAGGAGAAAGAGTAAGAGTTGTGGCTTTCCCTCGACATGGTGGAAGAATTGCGGGACCTTTCCGTCGTCCGACAAGAAGAGGTGAAGAGGAGGATGTCTAAGTACTTTGACAAGCACGTCAGAGTCAAACAGTTTACGGAAGGGGACCTGGTACTAAATAAAGTGGATGCAGCTGGAAGGTCGGCAACCGTGGGGAAACTCAACCCTAACTGGGAGGGACCATTCATTGTAAAGGAAGCACTAAGGTCAGGAGGGTATCGACTCCAAAATATGGAGGGCGAGGCCCTAAGTCTCACCTGGAGTCGTGACGACTTGAAACTATTTTTTCCTTAAAACATGTAAGTGGTGCTCTGATTTTTAATAAAAGTTCTTTAAACACGCAAATGTTATTGCAATGAGCTCGCATGAAGAAGTGAAGTGAATTTAGACCCCGAGCAGATCCCGCTGTCAGGCTCTCACCTAGCTGGCAGGTCTAGAAGTCACTCGGTGTCATCCTTGGGTCTCGAGCAGATCCCGCTGTCAGACTCTCACCTAGCTGGCAGGGCTGGAAGTCACTCGATGGTGTTAGTAGTGGACCCCGAGTAGATCCCGCTGTCAGGCTCTCACCTAGCTGGCAGGGCTGGAAGTCACTCGGTGTCATCCTTGGACCTCGAGCAGATCCCGCTGTCAGGCTCTCACCTAGCTGGCAAGGCTAGAAGTCACTCGATGGTGTTAGTAGTGGACCCCGAGCAGATACTGCTGTCAGGCTCTCAACTAGCTGGCATGGCTGGAAGTCACTCGGTGTCATCCTTGGGCCTCGAGCAGATCCCGATGCCAGGCTCTCACCTAGCTGGCAGGGCTGGAAGTCACTCGATGGTGTTAGTAGTGGACCCCTAGAAGATACCGGTGTCAGGCTCTCACATAGCTGACAGGGTTGGAAGTCACTCGGTGTCATCCTTGGGCCTCGAGCAGATCCCGCTGTCAGGCTCTCACCTTGCTGGCAGAGCTGGAAGTCACTCGATGGTGTTAGTAGTGGACCTCGAGTAGATCACGCTGTCAGTCTTTCACCTAGATGGCAGGGCTAGAAGTCACTCGGTGTCATCCTTGGGCCTCGAGCAGATCCCGCTGTCAGGCTCTCACCTAGCTGGCATGGATGGAAGTCACTCGATGGTGTTATTAGTGTATCCCGAGCAGATCCCGCTGTTAGTCTCTCACCTAGCTGGCCAGGCTGGAATTCACTCGGTATCATCCTTGGGCCTCGAGCAAATCCCGTTGTCAGGCTCTCACCTAGCTAGCATGGCTAGAATTCACTCGATGGTGTTAGTAGTGGACACCGAGCAGATCCCGATGTCAGGCTCTCACCTAGCTGGCAGGGATGGAAGTCACTCGGTGTGATCCTTGGGCCTCGAGCAGATCCCGCTGTCAGGCTCTCACCTAGCTGGCATGGCTGGAAGTCACTCGATGGTGTTAGTAGTGGACCCCGAACAGATTCCACTGTCAGGATCTCACCTAGCTGGAAGGGCTGAAAGTCACTCGGTGCCATCCTTGGGCCTCGAGCAGATCCCGCTGTCAGGCTCTCACCTAGCTGGCAGGGCTGGAAGTCACTCGATGGTGTTAGTAGTAGACCCCAAGTAGATCCCGCTGTCAGGCTCTCACCTAGCAGGCAGGGCTGGAAGTCACTCGGTGTCATCCTTGGGCCTCGAGCAGATCCCGCTGTCAGGCTCTCACCTAGCTGACGGGCTGAAGGTCACCCAGGGAAGTCCTTGCCCCCAGGTAGTGCCTAACAAACTTGGCCCTTCCAAGAGAGGAGAGCTCGATATGGGCGAGTTCGAGCTCGCTAATTCAGCTCGGACTCGACAGAAGATCAGCAAGCTAGGTCATTGGACCTCGCTAATAGGAGGCGGGTCCCGCCGGGCCACCTCGTCCCCCCACTAGGTTTTACTCAGGAAGACTAAGAGAATTTGGTCTCACATCGATAAGATGACGGACAGCTCGCGAGCAAGCTGGGGAGAATCCTGAGAATTGGCAAGCCAGGCCCTTGGACCTAGCCAAGGGGAGGCGGATCCCGCCGAGACGCCCCGCCCCCGCTTTATTTTACATGGAAAAATTTAGTGAGTTCGATTTTTTGATTAAGAAGGCCAAGGACAGCTCGCGAGCGAGCTGCGGCGAGTCCTGGGAATTGCCGAGCACTCAAGGTACTCTCTCGTGGGCGAGTACTAACGACTATCCTACTCGCAGTACCTGTCTATGTGAGGTCGCCTAGGGAAGGACTCGCGGACACACAAAACACAGCAAAAAGAGATGGAAAAATGGCTTGGATATGATCAAAAATCTTTTTCATTAAATAATGATATTTACAGGTGGAACTCGCCTCGGCGAGGAAACAAAAGAAAAGCATACACATTTAGGCCTCGCCCCCCCCCACGGACTGGTCCTCCCCTTCGCCCGACTGATCCTGGAAACCCTTCCCGAACATCGCGTCAAGGTTGTCTTCCTTCTCGCTGGGAGGCGTCACCGGGAACATGCTCGGCATCAGATCCCGGGCCGAAATCTCCTCGCATCCCTCCACCAGCACCCCCGTGTCCTTCATCATTTGGAGGGTGCATTCGGCAGCTTGGATGGAGTTGATCCGCAGCCTCGCGGCGAGGTCGGCTGATGATTGCTTTGCTAACAAGTAATAACTCAATGCGATTTCATTCTACATTCTAGTATAACTATGCAGATGGGCATACGCTAGATTGAATTAACATTCAGGCAAGTGCACCTATCAATCATAGTACAGGAGAAATCTACATCTCGTGTCGTATTCCACAGGGCCATTTCAAGTATTTGTACTCATCCTCACTCTATTATCGTACCTATAAGTAAAATTGATTTCTAACCCAAATTAACCTAACTATGACTATTGGATAAATCAGCATTGGAAGATTGAACATGATAACAACCCGAACTCTTATGAGCAATTACATGAAAATATTCATTCATTCACTCAATTCTATTTAATCATGAAAGCATAAGACTATCAAATTTGTTGAATTGTAAAGGGTAAATATTTATCAAATTCTCTGTCGAGCAATTCAAATTCTAAATCTAAGTTAGTAAATTTTCTCTCGAACAATTTACAATACTCAAATTTGCATTGAATAAAACACCCTATCTATTACATAAACCCATGAAATCCTATCTCTAAAATATCATGAATTCATTTATTCGTATTCCAATTATCCAAATAACATATCTCTCGATCATGAAATTCGAATTATAAAGAAATCTCACACCAAACTATGAACATGTAAATTTCATCACAAACATCTAATTTCTCAATCTAGAGATTTGCAATTCATGTAAGACAAATAAGAAATTCATAGTTAGGATTAAGATCTTTGTTTGTAAGCCTACATACGAATAACATACTACAAATTTGATGTAAACCATGCGAGACATGATTAATAAATTGTTCAAATATAAATTCATGCAAATTAAAACAATAAACAAAGTTGAATCACCAAGAAAAAGGCAAGATTAAAAGGAATTAATGAATAGATAAAAATACATACAAAATACCCTTCAATCCTCCTTCTCTTGGATGCTCCACTTCGGGCTTCAGCAGTTCTCCAATCCCAGAATGATCCAAAAGTCTTTCACTAATTTTTCTATAGGAAATATATAGTAACTTTGCAAATAGGTCGGACACGGGTTCAAACACGGCCGTGTGTCAGGCCGTGTGGATGGTTCCTAGGCGGTTCCCCACGAACAGGCGTGTCTGGTAGTGGGCCGTATCATATGAAACGGGTACGGACACGGCCGTGTGGGTCTTCACGTTCTTCAGACACGGGTTGGTCGGCAGTCGTGTTCACATATGACACGGGTAGGCACACGGGTGTGTGCCCTACCCGTGTGAGGCTCTGTCTCCTGTGTCCAATTTCTTCAGCTCCAGGGTGCATAGGACACGGGTAGGCACACAGCCGTGTGTTCACCCGTGTGCGCCAAATTTTTGTCCTGTCATCAGCCATGTTGATTCCATGAACTCCTCTATTTGCTCCAAGATTTTTAGTTCCACTGGTTAGCGCTACCTGCATATAAAAGTGACGTAATAAATTAGATAACTCAATATAAGGAGTAACAAAGATCCTAACTGTGCTCTCCTAATCATGATAAAACACTTCTTTGACTTTTCTCACGAAATTACTACAAAATGAGGTAGGAATAGCGGATATGATTACAATTATGATAGTAAAATGTCTATCATAATCGTACTCATCATCGGCCTCGCCAAAGACTCTTGGCCTTTTGTAGGGGAGGGTAGGATCGGCGCCGCCGGGCTCTAAGAAGATCTCCGCCTGACGGCGGACCTCGCGGGTGAGATTTTGGTTCTCACCCTTCAGCTTCGCATTCGCCCCCTCCAGCTCGGCAAGCCGGACACGAAGCTGGCTGATCTCCTCCTCTTGCTCGGCATTGCGAGCCAGCAGCTCCCCGGCTGCCTTAACGTCCTGACAAAAGAAAAGTTCATTAGTGTCGGCGCAAAATCGTTTCAAAATAAAAGAGATAAGGAGAAGCCCGATACTCACCAATTCGCCGGCGGCCCGGGCGAGGAGACCCTCGGCGATGCCGAGCCGCCTCGACTGGCCGGCAACCTTGTCCTTGGCGACATCGCGAGCCTGCTCGGCCTTTTGGAGTTGGTTGCTGAGGACGAAACTGAGGCGGGTCAGTATGTGGTGGAGCTCCATGGCCCACAGATGGGCCTGCAGACCCTCACGGCCGAGCTGCCGCAGGGTCATGTTCTTGTAGGCCTCGACATCCTCGCGGCCATAGAGGCCGAAGTTGAGGGCGTAAGCGTGGCCTGTGGCGGGCTCGCGGTCATGCCATGAAGGATGCAGGGTGGAGATGGAGACCCGATGGGCCAGCTCGTCACACTGCACCATGGGCTCGCCCGCCGAGTCCTTCCACCGCCCCCCGAAGCTGAAGAGGGGATGTTGTTTCGGCGCCCCGCGCTCGCGAGCCGCCATCTTCGCCGAAGGAGGTGGGGAGATCACCGCCACGGGAGCAGGATCCTCGCCGCCCTTCCGCCCTTTGCTGGTGATCTCCTTCAGCGGTCTCTCCGGCGACGCGTCGGGGATGGTCTCGGGCGAGCTTATGTATTTGGGGTTGGATTGATGTTGTTGATGTTGTTTCTCCCGCAGAGCGAGCACGTCTTTCTTCATCTTTTTTGATAATGGCTGGCGGTGTGGCGGGTTCGACCCCGCATCCTCAGACCACCTCTTGCTGGAAGAGGGTTGGTAGAAGGCTTCCTCATCTCTTCAGGCCGCCACCGCCGCCTTCTCGCGAGCAAGGGGGTCTGGGTGCAACCCTGGGTCCGCAAACTGCGGGTTCGCGGGAATCAACCGCTCCCCTACAAGAAAAAACTTGGAAAAAGTTAGAGCACTTTCAACAGGAATATGACGAGCTCGGCAATACGGGGAGAGCAATACCTTCGCCGGGTAGGACATGGAGAAGCGCATCAAGGCCCCTTCGCAGGTAGGCGACCTCGAAGTCCTTGTGGAGGAAGTATTTGTGGAGCTCGACATCGTTGCTGGACACGGCCGGCGAACGGTAGACCTCCTCGCCTTTCTGCTGTGACGAGTACGGGATGTTGCCGAGATCGCCCTTGATAAAGGGGATCCTGGTCATCCAGTTATGGTGCTTATTCGCGATCTCACGAACTTTGATCAGCGAGCCGCCGAAGTAAGCGACCCCATCCGGCGTTGCCTTATAAGAGAAGAGTTTCCTGAACACTGTCAGGTTGAACTCTATCCTCTCTCGCCGGAGGTAGCTCGCGAACGCCACCATCATGGCGATGGTGTTGGAGTTTAGCTGTGCAGGTACCACGCCATAGTACTTCAAAATTTGCCGGATCTCCGGCCAGAGGGGGAGGCGCAAACCCACCTCAAAGTGAGAGATGGGGAAGGCGAGCTCATCGTCGTAGATGGTATTGATGGCCTCCCCTTGCCTCGGCCGACACGCCCTGAAGCCCGACGACACATATTCTACCTCGAACTCCGCGAGCTCCTCCTCGCTGGTATGCCCCTCGAAGAAGCAGTAATCAGTAAAGTGTTGGGTGCACTTGCTGCGGCCATCAGCGTCGGGGTTGGTTTTTCCCATGCTCGCGAAAGAAGATGGGGCACAAGTAGAAAAGGTGAGAAGCGCAGAAAGAAAGAGAGCAATAAAAGAAGCAGTACGGGGGTTGGTGGTGGTGGTGGTGGGGGGGGGGGCTATTTATAGAAAAGGAGATCTGGGGTTCGGCTGTCCAATCGGCTCAGCTCGCCGCCCCAGCTCGCCACCCCCAACTCGCCATCCCAGCTCGCCGACTTCCGGCGCATCCCAACCAAGGCTAAGTTAAATAGAGCAATATGTTATTTGAATACCGCATGTCCAACAATATTGTAAAGTTACTTATTACAAAGACCAAGTGCAGGAATAAAAAAGCGGGGCGCGCGAGCAGGGGGAACACCAGGAGGCGAGTACCGGTCGGCTTGGTAAACGAGCCGCCCTCTTATCTACCCCGGTCTGGCGGCTCCCGCCCCCCAGACTGCCGCGCGCGAAGAAACTCGCGGATCCTCCCCGAATTCCTCTACGCCACTGAGAGGCCATCATCTATCTCGTCCATAAGACGGGAAGGGGACATCAACTTGCCAGCCTGGACGCTTCGCACCTCGTCAGCGGACGCGCGTAGTCGCGTTATTGCGTCTCGTTGACCGCCTGTACCTTGCGCAGCCCGCACACCAGCTTCTTAAGAATCTTAACCACCACCCTCGTTAGCTCACCTTGATCCATTTCGGGGCCCAGGTAAGAGTCCAGCGAGCTTGGGGAGGGGAGGGGAGAGTAGTGGGCTGCCCGCGAAGATTCCTCGGTAGTGGATTGGCTGGGGGGAACTGTGGAGACAAACATCAGCAAAAAGAGGAATGCAGGAAAAGCGCATGAGGCAGGAATCCAAGCAAAGTTGACCTGACGGGCTCGGCAGCTCGAAGGAGATGTGGGGAGGAATGAACCTCAGATCCTTTCCGCGACCTGGGTCGCGAATCCCCGGTGGGAGAAGCTCGAATCCCTGGGTAGGGATGGTTTCCAGACCCGCCCCCACGGCCACGACAGCTTGCTGAGGAGAGGGGGCACGCACCGACGAGCTCCTCCTCTGCGAGCTCAACCCCAAGGTCCCAAAGGGAGGGGACGGCTCCTGGTGGAATTTTTCCAGAGTCATGAACCGCGAGTCCCCAAGAGTGATCTTGGCTCGCGGGGTGGAGTCTCGCGGCGCGGCGTCTTCTACACCATCAGGGCGGCTGTCTGGGCCGTTGCAGATCTCGACAATATTCCTCCCCTTTTTAGAGGCTGGCAGAGTGGAGGAGCCGGTCCCGTGCTCCAAGGTGGTCCTCAGGTAGTCGTATATGGGCTCGGCCGCCTGAGGGAACAGTTTCATCTTCTTGGAGCTAGGCTCGGTAGAGCCACCCTGCGGCATAGTGGCTGGGACCGCCATCAGGGAGGATATGCGAGCTGCAGAGTACTGGCGAGCTCGGTCAAGGCGCTCTTGGATCTCCTTGGGGATCGACATCTTGGCAGGGCCAGAGCAAAGGGAATGGCAAGAGTCAGGCAGGTACGCAGGTGCATATATATAGATGCTGGTCGACCCCACCAAAAGATTCCCTCCAGTCCACCTCGCGCTCGCCGAACACTTGGGGTTGTATATTTCTTTCCGGGCTTTGTCAAGCTCAAAAAGAGTGGGAATTATGTACAACCTCGTGTCTGGCGAATAAGGTCGTCAGGAACCAGACCGATCGGGCTGAAACTAATAGGCGAGCTCGGCAGTAGGGAAGACGAGCCTGAGCTCGGCATTCGTCGAACGGGAGACCAGCATTCATCGAACGCGAGAGCGACATTCGTCGACCGCAAGCTCAGCATTCGCCGAGCTAGTCCAAGAATCGTCGAGCTAAGGTCGACTGATGGTGATCAACGGATGGGAGAGCTCGTCGTCCCAGCTCGCGCTCTCGCAAAGGAGCTCGGAAATAGCAGGCGAGCAGGATCCACCGAGGTGGCCAGGCTCCCCAGCTCGCCGAGATCTATGAGGTACTTTTCACTATTTTGCCCCCGCAGTTCTGTGCATAGCCCTTCAAAACAGCGGAGTTTGGCTGTTGGCAGACCCAACCGAGGGCATTTTGGCAACTTCATGTCAGTTCATTTTGGTTATTGGCAGTTCAGATTCTGGAAACTATAAATAGGACCCAAGGGGTACCCCAGAAGGCATGCTTCCTGTGCTCTCCTACTCCAATTTTCAAGTGCTTTCTGAGGGTACCTTAGCTCGGCCTTTGGCTAAGGAGGGGAAGCGCTCTCAGATCTTCCGGGTGTGTGGTGGGTCTTCCCCGCCAAGCCCTTGGGTCGGTTCCCCTTGTTTATTTTATTATTTTGCTTGCAGGAGTGAAGTAGGCGTGCGATCACCCCTTCCCCAAGGGTGAACTCCACAGGAGACCGTTTTTCGGTTTCAACAAATATACCACAAGGCCTTCTATGGTCAGCCTTAATATGCTGACATGTATAACATTCCGACACAAACTTTGCTATATCATTCTTCATTCCTGACCACCAAACAATTTGCTTCAGATCTTTATACATTTTAGTGGAATCAGTATGGTAGGCAACACTGCAACCATGAGCTTCATTACAAATCTTAGTCCGAATAACACCGAAAGCGTGGATACAAAACCTACCCCAATATTTCAGAGTATCTAACTCGTCGAGAGAGAAATCAAGTAGCTCTCCCTTCTCAGTTCTATTCCGGAGAGGGTCATCCTTCTGGTGCACTATGGCAAGAGAAATCCAAGAGGGATCTTTTGCTTCCAAACTGGAATACACAGTACTACTACCAACTTCGATGACCATCAACAAAAATTCTTCCACTAGGGATTACATAGACAGATTAAAGATTTTGGCGGTCTTCATACTCAAGGCATCGGCTACTACATTAGCCTTTCCCGGAGGATAAAGAATCTCCACTTCATGGTCGACCACATATTCTAACCACCTACGCTGGCACAGATTCAGCTCCTTCTGAGTGAAGACGTACTTCACACTTTTATGGTATATGTAGATCTCGCACAACGTGGCATACAGTAAATGTATCCAAAGCTTCAACGCATATATTACTGCTGCAAACTCTAAATCATGCATCTTAATGGATCTTAATTGCCTTGATTCAGCTCCTTATTTCATGGATCTTAATTGCCTTGATTCGTACGCGATTACCTTTCCTCCCTACATCAAAACACAACCGAGACCAATTTGCGATGCATCCACATATACAACATACTCAACTCCTTTGGTGTGCCAGGTCATAACCAGAGCAGTACACAACCTCTTCAACTCTTGGAAGGTTTCCTCACACTTATCGCTCCAAATGAACGCGATGTTACTCTGTGTAAGTCTAGTTAGAGGAGCAGGCAACACATAGAACCCTTCCACGAACCATCTATAATAGTCTGCCAGGCCTAAGAAGCTCCTAATCTCCTTAGGTGTAGAAGGTCTCTTCCATTCCATCACAGTAGAAGTCTTTTCTAGATCAACTTAAATCCCATACTTACTCACCACATGACCCAGAAAGGATACCTGATGTAGCCAGAACTCACACTTGCTCAGCTTCGCATATAAATTATTCTCTCTCAGGATAGATAGGACCAAACACAAGTGCTGGGCTTGCTTCTCCGCACTCCGATAATACACAAGCACGTAGTCAATAAACACGACCACGAAATGGTCCAATAAATCCTTAAACACTCTGTTCATCATATCCATAAATGCAGAGGGTGCATTCGTCAGTACAAAGGACATCACCAAGAACTTAAAATGTTCGTGCCGAGATCGAAAAGCTGTCCGTGCGACATCAGACTAACGGATCCTTAATTGCTGGTAGCCTGAGAAAAGGTTAATCTTTGAAAACACCGTGCTACCACCTAACTGATCAAACAAATTATCAATCCATGGCAGGGGATATCTATTCTTATTGGTCACCTTATTCAGTTCTCTATAATCGATGTACAGCCTCATCGAGCCATCATTATTTTTCACGAATAGGACTGGAGCACCCCAAGACGAAGAGCTCGGCGTAATAAATCCACACTATAGCAACTCGTCGAGCTGAGTACGTAACACATCCAACTCACGCTCAGTCATACAATACGGTGCCTTGGCAATAGGGCGGGTACCTGGATCGAGGTCTATCACAATCTTTACGTCTCTCTCGTGAGGAAGTCCTGGAAGACTATCAGGACAAACATCTGGAAACTCTCACACCACCGAGATATCCTCGAGACGTGGTGTAACAAAAGCTGTTTCCAAAGCAGAAATAGAAACAAGATACGCCTCACAACCAAACTCTATAGCTCAACAAGCACATACCGCAGAAATAATAGAGGAAACCTTGTCCTGAAAACCATAGACACTCATAGGTTGGCCGTTGTCCATCTTGAAGTCCAGTCATTTCCCCTTGCATTGGATGATCGCATCATACTTGGACAACCAGTCTATAACTAAAATCACGTCGAAGTCTGCCAGATCCAACCCCTTCAGATCCGCAAAGGCTAGGAATTCACCTAGGTAAATAGGGCATCTTTAAATTCCTTGATTTGATATCACCAGATTTCTGGAGGGAAGCTTAACGTTGAAGGAATCTTCTAACTGATCCACGTCCAAACGATGTCTATCTACAAAACTCCAAGCTACAAAGGAATGGGTGGCACCCGAATCAAAGAGAAGGCGTGCCCACCTATTCTGCATCTTAAACTCACCTATAACCGTAGAATACATAACTAAAGTGAACGAGGAACTAGAGCAACAATGCAAATTTAAAGCTAGACTAGAATCTAACTTGATATCACTTGAGTAGAGGTCTGATCTTCCACCCTGGTCACCACATTCAGCTTTCCTTTTCCTTTGTCCTAGTTTTGTGGCTGCGGCAGAACACGAAGCAGGGTAGGCTGCAGTGGAGACTGAGCCTGGGGGCACGAAGACTTCAGGTGCCCCTTCTGCCCGCACTGGAAGCATGCCTTTTCCTTCGACTAGCAGCGACTCATGTCATGTCCCTTTTTCATACAGAACGTACACACCAGATCAATCTTGGATGTGCCTTGGATGGTGAGCACCCACTGCTGCTTCTGAGTGGCAGTACTCTTATAACACCTTTCGTAAGGGTGACCAGATTGACCACAGAAGCTACGTATTTCTCCACCTTTCTTCTTGGAAGTATGGCCAGATGCCTTAGAACTCCCATCATCTTCAGCCTTTCTCTTTTCTTTCCTTAACGCCGCACCCCGATTCTTGGCGTTGTCGATGGCCTCAACCGTCAAATCGGCTTCCACTGCCTCAGCGTAACTTTTCGCTCTATAAGCACATGCTAACTGTTGAACATCGCTTCTTTGTCCTCCGAGGAAGCTCTTCACTCTTCCTGCCTCTGAAGCTACCATATCCGGAGCAAATCTGCTCAACTTACTAAACTCGATCTCATATTTGCTCACTGTGAGCTGTCTCTGCTTCAGATGCAGAAAATTATTCATCAGGCGGTTCTGCTCGACCGAGGGTAGAAACTTCTTAAGCAACATCTTCTTGAAGGACTCATAAGAGCATCCTTCCTTCAGACTCTCCTTTTCCCGAATCCACTAACTCTTTGCCAATCCCTTTAGCTGGTAGGCTGCAATCATCACCTTTTGGGCTTTTGCAATCCCCGAATACGAGAACATCTCCTCGATAGCAATGATCCAATCATCCAAAAGCATAAAGTCGGCACTCCTGTCGTAGGTAGGAGGTACCAATAGCTGGAAATGCGAAATAAAATTCATCTCCAGTGGTAGCATCACTGCGGGCACCAGAGGAGCAGGAGGAACGGGTACAGCTTGACCCACGATAGGATCTTGCTCTAAGGGTTGCTGTGCGGGAGCGGTAGACAACAAGGACTGAATCTCTGATTGCATCGTGTTGAGATTAAGTTATCCAGCAGGTCACGTGTATGTGGGACTGTGCTTGGGTTCCCCACTACATTCCAGGTTTGGGCGTTGACCCCGGTGGGCCCCTCTGGCGGAACATCCCTGCGGGCCTGTGGTTGGGGTTAATCCCACACCGCTTGTAGCTTTCTCCCCTTCGTATTTATGTACCCCGCCATCCTTCATCTCAACACCTGGGATTTGAGTTGAACTGTTGGGTTGGTGGGTTCTTTCATGGTATCAGAAGGAGGTTGTCCTGCTGCGGGGGTGTGTTAAGATTAAATTATCCAGCAGGTCATGTGTATGTGGGACCGTGTTTAGATTCCACACCGCATTCCAGGCCTAGGTGTTGACCCCGGTGGGCCCCTCTGGAGGAATATCCCTGCGGTCTTGTGGTTGGGGTTCTTTCACATCGCCTCCAACTGTCTCGACAGAGCCTCGTTACTCTAACATAGACTCTCAATCACCGCATCGCTTTGCTCACCTGATGGCTCACCCACTGACTAGGGAGTCGACTGAGTCGTAGGACGTCTAGCCGACATTTATAGAAAAATAACGCACGACTTATCAAAATCCTAGATTACAACTAGGCCACACAACTCAGTTCAGACCATACTTAAAAGACACTTGCTTATGCTGCCTCTTGCTCTGGGATTTTATAATGATGTTATGTCTTACTTAGGATGATATCCTCTCATCCTATTAACTCATGTGCCTATGATATAAATGTAGGAATTTTTTATTCCGAATAAAAAAAATCATGTGTGTACATGTGTCATCATGTAAACCTTAACTTTGCACGTGTGCTTATGCGATGGAATGCTATGTATACAGTGATATACATTCTAAAAAGTCCTTAATGCATGTTATGAGCGGCGTACACATGAAATGTTATGCATCCCATACTACATAACATTGCATGCAATGAGAAAATAAAACGTGCTAATGGGCACCCATATGATAGTGGTTATGCATCCCATACTACATAACTGTCACATGTTGCAATAAGTGAAGTGACTATGCTTTGGCTAAGACGTACTAATGACACATCGGTATGTGTATGCAAATGATTGGAGGAAATCAAAACTATATGAGATTGGCTGGTTCGACCAACTTGTCAAACCAATCTCCCTCTGATACCAACTGTCACAACCCGTATTTTCTCTGCATTAAAGGGTATATCAGAGTAAGGAGAAAACACGAGTCATGATGCCACGTCAGCAGGGGAAACTGCAGATGCTTAGGCAAGACCTCAACTAAACTCTTTTTTTTGAAAATTTATACGTTAGTTAAGAAAAATCCAGTTTTAAATTGAGTAATTAGCTGTATCCCTCGGCTCAGTGGATCAACTAGTCCACGAATAAAAATATAGTTATACGCTACGAAAAAATACTTGTTTAGGTTGGTTTTAACATCCTACATGAGTATAACCGTCCACAAAAGACAACTCATGCTATGGAAGACTCTAGATTTATAATAAGTATAGGAAAAAGTTTTTACGCTGACCAGAAAGTAGTGACTTAGTTTTGAAATAGATGATATGTATGATATACTAATAGCATGGTTTTATAAGTTAAAAATATCTAACATGCAGTACTAGCATAAAACATCGCAGAGAGCAAGTAATCCAAACAATCCGAAAGAAAACAACTAGCAGCTTGCAAAGTGTCCAAAAATCAACAATCATGTGGGCGTCAACAATCTGACACGAACCCACATAACTAAAAGTATGTCTGAACTAGCTAAAGTAAAACTAAAAATGACAAACTACCTCGCAACGGTGAGGTGGACGTCACAGCCAACACTGCTGCACTAAAACTCCAAAGCAAGCTCCACTACCTGCTACTGCTCTGAACCTAAGACATTCCAAATACAGAGTACCTCAGTAAGAAGGTACAAGTGATGACAGAAAACTTAAACAAAAATAGACACCGGTCATAAGGGGTACCAACCCAAGACCAAAAGTACTGAAGTAAAGTGCATAAGCAAAGTACCAAAAATCAGAAAGGAACACTTACATGAATCGTCATGTACATCAAAATACAACAGATGCACCGGGCAATAAGGGGGAAAACATGATTAACTCATAATGAAGAATTTGCATAGCTTTATTAGCCACATGTGGCCAACTCTACCAAAAAAATACAGGCGAGGTGGTCACTCATCCAGACACACCCTCACGGATAAATATCTGTTTAACTGCAATGGGATAATCATTCACTCCACCATTCACAGACAGACGCCCAAACGACAACCGGTAGAGTTCCACAAGGTACTAATGAAGGTAATAACCATTGCGGCGGTGGTTTCGTTCACAACTCCCGCAACCAAGAAAATCCATGATATATCTCAAGACTGGACACATCAGATTCTACGAAACATCGCTAGATTTTGGAAACGGTTGATCAACATGTAGGAAAGATTCAAAACCTAAAATATACTCTCGCACGTCCTACATGATGGTTAGGGATGATTAAAGCCAATGATTTAACACATCATCAAAATCACAAACAACACTACAAGGTTGGATTATCATAATAAGAACTTAATAATACATGTGGATTTCAAGTAAAAGATTTAGACAGTTCTATTAATGGAAAAGAAAATCATGACAACATCACTAAATAAAGAAGATTAACAATTCCATCAAGATTGGAAGAGGAGGGAAGAGGGGAAAGAAAACCACCACTTGCCTTGGTTTTGTCGGAAAAACACTCGAAATCACTTCTTGTCGTAGATCGAGGCTAAAGAAGATGTGAGATGTCAGAATCTAAACAAAAATGGCCGAAAATAGAAGTTAGAGTCAAAAACCCTGGCGAGAAAAACTCAAAAAATGGGGAAAGTTTTACCACAATGACGTAGCCCTCGCCGAGAGCTTTCCGGATCTACGTTCGGTTCAAGATTTCGAGCACCGGAGCACCGTCGGCGGCCACCGAAAGAATCACTGAAGAACTTTCTCTCTCTCGCTCACGCCGCTCTGGTTCGGGAAATGAACAGAAGTTCGGTCAGGAAGAGAAGAAGTAGTTTTCTTACACATATATAATAATAATAATAATAATAATAATAAATATAATATTAAAATTATTACACTTAAGAGAATGAACAGGGGTTGACCGAACCGGTTTTCTCAAGATGAAGTATGGATTTCTCGAGAGGGATGAAGATTTCTCGAGAGGGACTTGGGTATCTCGAGAACAAATGATGGATTTCTCGAGAACAAAGGATCTCCCGAGAACAAGGCAAGGTTTCTCGAGAACTGACAGAACTTCTCGGGAACAAAAGAAGCATTTCACGGGAGCTTAAGGACCTCTCGAGAACTATGGAAGGACTTCTCGAGAAAAAGCAAAGCTTTCTCGAGAAAGAATAACACTTCTCGGGAAAGAAAATAAACTTCTCGGGAAGGAATAAAAACTTCTCAGGAACAACTCCATGCATCTCGAGAAGAGGTCAAGGCTCACATGAGAACGAATAACACTTCACGGGAACAGCTAGGCATTTCTCGAGAATCAGAATAAGGCTTTCACGAGAACTGAGCAGGGCATTTTTCAGAAACTCGGATTTGTCTTCTATACCGGAATCAGTCAATGATACAGACTAAACACACCCCGATTTGAACGAAATTCACGCCGTAGACGAAAGTCGGCGCTACAAATCTAACGACGAAGACAAAGAAAACTAGAATCTGATGCACCATTCTTGAGACTCAATCACGACATGCTCTCAACAAGCATAAATATTACAAAACTTCAAATATGCGCCGAGGTTCCAAAAATGCCCGAACCGCAACCAAACTGGACAAACAAATCCAAAAACACAACTCAATTCTTCCAACATGAAAAACCTTCAATCTCGCCAAAACCCCCAAAATTTGGTCAAACATACCTAACGGACGCGAAGACACACTAACGGTGCAGCGCCGTCAACATGACATTAAAAGGTAACGCCATGATGTCATAAATACGACATTATCAAGTCAAATAAATATCAAAAAGTCGGGGACGTTACAGAAGGGGAGGCCGCCCCTAATCGAGGTTGGCGGAGGACGGGCGGTCAATGGGCCACCCGTCTGGAAAAAAGAGCCGCCCGTCTGGACAAAAAGGGGCCGCCCGTCTGGAAAAAAAGTGGTCGCTCCTGGTTAGGGCTGCGGCTGAGGACGACAGGCCACACGGCCGCCCGTCCTGGGCGAAGGGGAGGCCGCCCCAAAATTGGGGCGGCCGACAGAGGGCGGGCAGCCACATGGCCGCCCCTCCTGGGAGAAATGAGGGTCACCCCAGTTGGGGAGGTGGCTGAGGACGGGAGGCCACATGGCCGCCCGTCATGGGCGAAATGAAGGCCTCCCTGTTAGAGGCGGTGGCTGAGGAAGGGCGGCCAAATTGGCCACCTGTCCTGGGCATCAGATGGAGGGGGAGGGCGGCTAAAAGTGTTGCCCTCCAAGGAGAAGAAACAGACGCCCTTACTGGGGAGGCCGGATGGCCAGGTGGCCGCCTGGCCAGGAGACCGCTCGGCCAAAGCAGCGAGGCAGCGTGCAAGAACACACGCTGCCGTCAGTGCGCGCGGCTAGGGAGGCGCGCGCACACCTGCGGAGGCAGGCGCACTCGCTCAAGCACACACGTGGGTTTTGCGCTCGTGCGCTTGCTGGACCTGACCGTGCGCAGCATTGCGCGCGGTCAGGTGGGGATGCGTGCACGCTGGCCCGCGGCCCGTACAGGTAGGGCGCACTCGTTCAGCCACGTAGCTGCTCGGACGGGCTTGCGGGAGACGGCTCTGCGCATGTGGATTTGCGCGAGTGCGATCAACCACTTGGACCGCACTCAAGGGATTCTTGGTTCAATCGAACCCACTCAAGGGAACTTCTCCTTCTGGTTCATTGTCCCGATTCTCAAAACCTTGATCAAAATCAAAATAATACAGATCATCAAAATCAGATTATTAAGATCAAAATCAGATTATTGTTCTCCAGCGGTGTCTTATTAACTTTCTAAAACCTTTTATTGCAACGTTCCAGGATCTGGAGGAGTGGCCGCTGATAGAGCCTTTGCCATCATATGGGCGTGGAAGGGAGAGACCGGGAAGGAGACACATCAGCCTCATCCATGGCAGTGGCCTCCATGATGTAATTTTAACAGGTCTCAGTTCTTCTAACTTCTATTTTGCTTGGTTTTTTGAGAACAATGTCTTTTTTTTCATTCCTTTTTTTCCTGTGAAACTCAAGACCTTCATAATAAAGGTAGTTTTTAGAGAGAATTTTAACATCTCTGAGCTGCAAATAATATATAGAATAGGTCCGGCCCCATGACATATGAAATTCACAAATTTAAAATACTCTTGTAGCAGGTCGTCTTATCTTTCCCCGGTCCGGAAAAATCGGACCGCATTTGCTCGGAATCGGACCGGGCGCGCAAACAGTCAAAATGAACCGCAACAAACGACAAGAGACATTTTTTACGTGGAAAATCCGGAAATGGTGAAAACCACCTGGCTGGAACTGTGCCGAGAAAAAATCCACTAGTTTCTCGGGGTTTTACAGAGTTTGATTTGATCTCGGAGGGCGACTGACTGCTACTTCGTTACAAGTGCAAAAAAATGAGGAAAAACGGTTAAGTTCTCGGAGCCTCAATGGAAGCGCTCAGACCTTCGAATATTGCTGAGCTCGCAGAATCTGGGTGGGAGCGTTGCGGCGGGAAATTTCTCTAAGGACACGGAGCTTTGAGAGGGAGCGCTGTCATTGATGCGGAGCCTTGATGGGAGCGCTCTCGCGGAGGCGGTGACTTGGGCATGGTGGAGCCTTAGCGAGAAGAGGAGAGCGGAGAGAATTCCTGAGCGGGGAATCGGCTTATGTCCAAGATCTCGCCAGAAAACCTCAGATTTCTCTCTTGCCTATGAAGTTGTTTGTCCTCAAATAAAGGTCTGTGTGCCTATTAATAGTTTTATGGAGGGTCATGATAGTAATTGTGTCGGGGAGTGATGTGTGTTGACGAATGGTGTTTCTCAATTTTGATCACCTGAATCACTATTTTTTATCAAAATGACGAGAGTGCCCCCTTCCCTCCGGGAAGCTTGGGGAGCCCGGGCATGGTGCACGGAGGCGGCAGCGGCGACTGTCGTCGAACTAGGCAGTCGTGGACAGCGTGGGGCCACGACGGCGGCGTCGACCGTTGCTGACGCTCGCACACACTGCCTGTGCGGCGCGACGCGCGGGGTGCTGCCGCGTGGGGGCGCAGTACCACGACTGCGCGGGGGCACGATACCACGCCTGCGCGGGGATCAGCCCTGTGGCAGCCCGGGCTGACCTCGTGCGACGGCGCGCCGGCTGGGTGTGCCTGCGCGGGCTTGCTTCTGCCTTTGGGGGCTTATGGGGCTTGCCGTTTGGTTGTACGTAATTGGTCAGGTTGGGCTTGCGCGTACTTGTCCCGAGTCTTGCCAGTTTGACTCAGAAATCTCCGGGGTGACTCAATCAAATGCCTCCAAATTTTCGCGAGTTGGGTTCTATGAAGCTATGAGGGCGAAAATTTCCTGCTTCTTCTGGCGCGCTCTAATCGTTAGGAGGTTATCTGTCACGATTTGTGAGATCTCGGTCAAAGATTAATGTTTATTGGCTGCCCGTTTGAGATGGGAATATTTGACAAGTAATATCTTGCAAATTTGGATGCATTCCTTTATGAGCCTTCTCTCTATGCTTATAAATTAGAGGGGGTCATTCTGCTCTTTCCTCACATCGTTATAGAGATTTTGGAGTTCACGGAACTTCTGTGGCCGTCATATCTCCCGCGAAGAAGTTCAGTATTTTCTTGTGTGAGTAACGAGGCGAGCAGTATAGGGCGCCAATGGTAGTTCTACACTAAAGGACGCCGGTGCAGAGGATGACGGAAGAGGAGACAAGAAGGAAGGTGGTGGGCGTAGTGGCGTGCAGAGGGGGCGCCCGCACGCGTGGTTGGTCGCGCGGGCACGAGGCAGCATGCGCGTAGGTGAGGCCACGCGCGCGAGGCAGAAGCTGCCCCCGCACGGGCATGGCCACACAGGCGCGCGCAGAGCTGCACACGTGCGGGCGCGGCCGTTCCCGTCACGCGATCTGCGAGCGAGTGCGTGTGGTGCTGCCCATGCGCGTGCACGGTACTGCCCGTGCACGGGTGCGATCAGACACATGGGTTCGTCTGCGCTCGTGCTCGGGGGTTGTTCTCGTGGTCGCACCATCCTCCATGCGCTTTGATCCTTTTTCTTTGGCTTGCTTTGGTGCTAACACTCTTTTCTTTTGCAGGTGTCAAAAGATGATGTTACGCAGAGATTGATGCTCCTTCCATCGACTTTTACCTCTGCCCGCGTGGGCAGTTGCTGTAAGCACTTCAGGATTTTGGAGGACGTCGAGATTGTAATCCCATCCCTGTTGGAGTGCGTTCAACTCCCTCATGCGGTCTTCTTCACGATTACAGAGGGATGCTTGAAGGCGGGTTTTCAGATACCTCGCGCTGAAGAGGCGATCGCCGTACTCCGGTTCTGTGGCATTCCAGTGACGCAATTTTCGCTAGTGGGGCTAACAAGGATTATGGGGCTGCTTTTCTTCTTTCGGGAGCAAGAATCTCGAATGTTAGTCCACCTCTTTTGTAAATGGTGCAGGGACTTCCTCAGCCCAAGTGATCGGGTCGAAGTCCAAAGCAATATGAGGTGGTTGTCGTTCAAGGACAAAACCAATTATCTCCATGGAGGGACATTGTGCAGGTTCGTCAAGAACCAGTGGGAGCTGCCTGAGGCATGGAAGAATCCTCCTGACCATTGTATTCGTCTTACGGGGATGGAGCATGACTTTATTCCATTATTGGGCTTTAAGGATCCGCACGAGCTGAGGGCTGTTCTTTATAAGATTAGTGCCTTTATTGTCGAGATGCGGCTAGTTCTTGTGGGCCTTTTGACGGATGCGGAGCGGAGATGTGTCGTGCCACTAGAGCGAGGTAAGAAGAGGAAGCTAGACTTTTTGCAACAGCAGGGCGGAGGTGGTTCGTCCTCTACTTCCCCCAAGGACATAATTTACATTGCTGACAACAGCCTGGTTGATCTGGTCGTTGATCTGTCACCCACGAAAACTGAGGATGTTCGTAGATTCCTGTGATCAAGTCGGCTTCTCAAGTGATTCCTGAACTGCCATTGGACATGAGGCGGGGGACTAGAAGATATGTTGGTTGCCCTTATTATTTTTACTTCTTTGCTCTGCGTTGTGTATGAGAAGAGCTTGCATTTTGTACTTGCAACTTGATTAGGTTCGCGATATTGTGCTAACACTACTTATGTAACAACATAGGACGATTTTCTTTCTCCGCGGGCAAAGTTGGCTGCATCTGAGGATTCGCTGGCAGTGGCTCAGAAGAAGAGGAAGGAGATCACTTCTTGGCTGGTTAATGCGGAGTCTCAGCTATCTTCTTCTCAGTCCGAGGTGGAGTCTCTTTAGGCCAAGCTGAGTGCTACCGACTCCGAGATCGGGACTCTTTGTGGTTGGTTGGCTTCTATTGATGCGACTCTTGTGGAGGTGGTATGTCGTACCGAGGTGGTTGATGTTGTGATGTTCCAATAGGAGGGAGAGGTTGAGCGGTTGAAGGAAGAGAATGCTCGACTAATTTCCGAGCGGGAGGAGGTCGAGGCCATGCGTGTGGCCGCAGTGGCCAAGTACAGAGCTTCCCATGATTTGAGGTAGAGCGGTCATGTATTTTGTATGAGGCGTGCTCTGAGATGATGACAACAGAGGATGATCCACTCATAGAGGATGAGCGCAAAGCTGTGTACTTCTTTGACTTTGGCAAGAGATTTCGAGTGGCTCAGAGGTTTCTGGAGGGCGATACCCTAGCCGTGGAGGATGCCTCAAATGATGAATCTGATACTGCCATGGAGGGATGATGCTTGGCACTTCTTCTTCCCAAGTTTGTTTTAATCTGCCTATGTTTTTTCCTTTGTAGGCATTCTTTGGCGTTGTTGTATGTTTTTGTTTTTTATGATATTGTAGAGCATGTGACACCTTTAATTTGAGTGGAGGCCCTTTTTGCTTTTGAACCTATTTGCTTTGGTTGTGTTCAGGCGCGTGTATTCTTTTTGGTAGAGTAGCGTTGTGCTTATTACTTGTGTTTTTGGGAGAGTCGTAGGCTGCTGAAGGTTTGGAGGCGACGTGCCCCTACCTGCTCGTTCCTTCAACAGGGATTGTAAGACCCATTTTTTGCTACGCTACCGGGTTTTACGCCCAGAAATGCCGTTTTGCGGTGACACGAACACTCGGAGAGCTTGTCACTACAAAAAACCGATCCTGCCGTCATTAGTAATCACAAAAGAAGTAGAAGTACATAAAAGGAGACAATTAAGTCAAGTCCGCAAATCACAATAGATATATAACGGAGCATGAAAATCACAGCAGAGTCCACATGATATAGAAGTAGAATGATAACGATAGAAGTAGAAAAATAAATAGGCTCATGCCCGGTACAGCATAACGTCACTGCAACACTCTCGCAAAAGCTAAGTAAAACTAACACTCACGGAGCCATAAGCCGGTGCTACTGTAATAGACTGGCCCAGCTCTATGTGCACCGCACTCCGTTGGTGTTGCATCTCCTGCTGCTGCTCCCTGTCACCATCCGGAACCCCTGAAATGTTTGGTACACCGACCGTTAGTCAAAACACAATGCCTAATTTCGCCCACCCCTCCTCCAGTGGCTCCTGACACTGTTTGGGAGGAATGATAGGAAAGCTATGATGGTGGAGAGTAGACAAGATCAAGTGACGATGGTCCTAATCTAGCAGATTAAAGTATAACATTTACAAGAGTCTAATCTAGCAGTTCTATAACAAGTAGAGTCGTAATAAAGGAAAAGTAAAGAGAACAAACTATATTTAAAGGTAACTTTAATTTATAAGAATGCTCATACAAACTTATAAATTAAGGGGTCCTTCTGTAGGGTCTATCGTATAAAAATTCTCATACCAATTTATATGATAGGGGTAGGGGTTTAAATGCAATGATGACATGATATGCTATGTTATGTTGGTTTAATGTTATATTCATACAAGTGCAATGCACGCACCCGACTCTATGCACGTAAACCTTTAGTTCCACGATTTTGGAAGCTAGCTTCACTCCCAGGAGCCTCCGTAGTGGCCAATAGAGACAGTGGGTTGGGCTACCCCACTCCTAGACGGTTATCCACACAACCAGGCTTAGCCCTTATGTACGTCTCTGAAGGACACACCATAGTCAACACATACTAATGCTGACAAACCCGTCGGTCTTTTCCTTGATTAAGTGTAAACCACACCCACCAAGTCATCGTATCGACGTCGGTGTGAACGTCCGTCAAATAAAAAAGACCCACCACCTTATGCACATGCAGCCATGAATTTCTAAGCCATCGGCTCCCCGGACTAACATGTCCGTTATAACTACCATCCGAGCCTTCGGAACGCCAGGCTAACTTGCCCATTTCCACAACCACCGAGCCGACCGCTCGAACTACCCAATCAAGCTAACCTCCCAAGTCATCAGGGTAAGTGAAGGTGAAGCCCTAATTTTACAAATTGCTCTTTAACATTTTAGTCTTACAGATTAAGGTTAACCGTGGACTACCCAGGGCATTCCCTGTGAAGGGCTCTCGAGGGCATTAGGAACTACGATGGGCTGAATCCCAAAACTCCCTTTCGCAAGGTACTTATTATTATTGGTATCTATCCATGTCCTAACTTGTTATCATTACTTTTGAACTAGCTCTAATCTTATTTAGACATTCCCTCTCCAAGGAAGGACGGTCCACCATCGATCCCGAGCACAATTCTGCCCTTGCACAACCAGACTCACACAACCTACCTTCTTTTGGTGACCTCATTCATACTTAACCAGACCAGGTACAACAACTACACTTTCCCATACCAGTTCCACATGTTTCCGTACTTTTATAATTTCTAATGTGTGTAGACCAACTAAGCTACATGATGTGTATGAATGTTGAACCCTTCAAATATTCATCCTAATGACCTAAGATTATTACTAGGGGTCTATCAAGATATTTTAGAGATAAATCCAGAAGAGTATGATTTTTCTACTTTATTTAGTATTTATTTAATTTACTACAAAATCAGGCCAACTATGCTTTTGAACATCAAGTATACTTTTCTCACTTGGTATGGCTTCATCAAAATTATGACAAGTATATATAATCAAAATAATAGTAGATATTAAACTTTACTATTTTCCAAAATGATTTTGTTCTCCAAATTAATTATCGGCTAAGTAACCACAATGATAGGGCAAAACAGTGAATAATAGAATTATTCATCCAAATATTATAGGAAAATTAACAGATGACAAAAGAAGAGACTACTAAGCATACATGATTTATTATGAAACAGTGATATGTGGGTTGAGATTTTTTTCCAGTATCATGAAATGAGCCTAATGGTCTACCACCAAATTTGTGGGTTGTTTTGAGGTCGAAACAGTGATATGTGGGTGGAAGAAAAAAGCTTGAAAACCAAGCTCTCGGCCAGCTTGATCTGGGGCCAACTGGCCCCAAACCTTTTGGCCAGTAGATGTGGATCTATCCACTGAGAGAGGAGAAGAGGAGAGGACATTTTGGGGTGGCTGGAGTCGAGCAGATTGCCGTGTCATCATTGCCGGTGGTGGCGCCACTCGGTTCTCTGCAACTATATAGCTAAAGGTCTTAGCTCTTTCAAGGGAATGGTGGAAACAGCTATTCTAATCTTGGGGAAGCTTTTAAAAGAATCAAATGGGGGAGAGGGAGGGCCATGGCTTCAATGCCATTAATGGCCATGAGGGAAGGTTTTTGGCCAATGGTGGTTTAGCGCACCCAACCACTGAAAGTGCCTGGAGAACCCCTTGATCTTCTCAGAACTGATAGGGGAGATGAATCAAACCATTGGAGATGAAGAGAGGAGGCCCCTTGGCCTTCCTTGGCCATGAATGTCCTCTTTCTTTTCCTTTCTCTCTCCTCAATTAAAGGGCAATAGAGCTTTCTCTCTCCTAGTCACTATTTCCAGAAATTTGAGTGGCATTTAAGTATATATCAGCCTCCTAGAGCTAATGGGCCACTCAAATTGGTCTTAGCCTAAATGGATTGGGCTAGGTTAGGTCAACTTGAGCTAATTTGACCTAAACTAGGGTTGAGTTGACTTTGGTCAAATTGACCTTTTGGGTTGACCCCAATGGGTCCTTTGTGTCCCATTGACCCCCCTAGGGTATAAGAAGGGTTGGGTAGGGTTGGATTGACACCTTGAAGGCCACTTGACCCTTAATAGGGCACTTTGATCATTTTAGGGCTAGAGTTGACTTTGGTCAATTTGACCTCTTTAGTTGACCCCAATGGGTCCTTGCCGACGTTGCCATTGACCTCCTTTAAGGGCTAGAAAGGTGTAGGTGTGGTCAATTTGGCTAAGGGAAGGTTAATTGGCCCTATATAGGTTAGTTTTACCTATTTAGGGTTAGGGTTGAATTTGGTCAACTTGACCACTTTGGTTAATCTCAATGGGTCCTTAATGACAATATGGACCTCTTAAAGGGTTAGGGGTGTTGTAGTTGGGTCCTGGAGTCAAGTTGAAGACCTAAAGTCAAACCCTAGGGGTGGTTCTAGAATGAGCTAATTACAGACCAAGGTGATCTCACCTTCATTCCTAGGTTCACTTGGTCTTCTCGGGCTTCTTAGTATTTTGTCATGACCTTGTCATAACAAAACAACTCTTAGGGATCTAGTTGTTTGAGGGATGTTACAAGGATGGATGAGAAGTTTGTTCAGGCCTTTAGAAGAAGTGGAGTTCATCCATACGGATGGGATGAGGAGCCTTTGCTCATTTGCACCTTAGGAGAACCAGAGTTCGTCTATGCGAAGGTGGAAATGAACCTTTTTTCATGCGCACCTCAAGAGAACCGGGGTTCGTCTAGGTGGAGGTGGTGAAAAAGCTTTGTTTGTTCGCGCCTTAGGAGGACCAGGGTCCATCAGGGTGGAGGTAGCAAATAACCTTTCTTCTTTCGTGCCTCAAGAAAAATAGGGTTCGTCCAAGTGGAGGTGACGAAAAACCTCTGTTCGTTTGTGCCTCAGGAGGATTGGGGTCTATTTGGGTGAAGGTGGAGAAAAACCTTTGTTCGTCCGCATCTTAGGAGAACCGGGGTTCGTCCAAGTAAAGGCGAAGATGAACCTTTATCCATCTCACCTGGGAGGTACAGACAGACCTTTGCCCGTCTCGTATAAGGTGAAGAAGGGATTTCACCGATCTCGCAAAGGTATAGAAAGGCTCTCACCAATCATCCCTGGGAGGTGCAGAAAGTCTTTCGCCAATTTTTTCTGGGAGGTGCAAAAAGTATTTCATCAATCTCGCCTGGGAGGTGCAAAAAGGCTTTCACCAATCTCGCCTCGGAGGTGCAGAAAGGCTTTCGCCAATCTCGCCTTGCGATGACCCTTTTTGCGATGGATGGGAAAACAGACGTTTCCTTGCTGAAAGAAATATACAAGTGCTCGCGAGTCCATCCACATGGCTTATTCTTCAAGAAAGAAATAGGGAAAGCAACAAATAGTGGGGTCGTGCTGACTTAGGCCGTGCTCGGACTTTTTTGTCCCCAATCCTGCTAGGGGTGTTCCTGCTAAAGGTAGTAGAGTCATGCCATCTCTTGTTCGCCTCGTACGATACTTATCCCGCCCGAGGTTACGAAATTTAGTTTTAGGTGTGGGATGGAGGGGATTGCCTCAAAGAATGCTTGGAGTGGACGCTCTAAAACCGTGTTGTACACCGAGCTTTAGTTCACTACTAAGAATTGAACGTCCCAGGTCGCTTGCCTTGGGAACTTCCTGACAGTTAATAAGGTAGTATACTAAATAACCTAGAGGGGTGGGGGGGGGGTGAATAGGTTGATTGTAACTTTCTTATTTTTACTTGACTGTTTTAGGCTTAACCACACAAAGACAGAAAGCAGACAATTGTTTATAATGGCTCCTCAATGTATGGTTACATCCACCCTCTCTTCCACCTTTCTAACAACGAGTTAGAAAAGGAAAACTTCTCCAAACTTAGCTTAGAGAGCTTACAACAGAGATCCCTCAGGATCTCTCAGGCTTCCTCCAAACCCTACCTCAGGCCAATTACCTACACACTCAGAGTAAGCTATACTCTTACAGCTCAATAACCCTCTAGGTCACCTACCTTAGGCCTATCAAGAAACCCTATAACTCAGGATAGGGGGATAGCCCTACCTCAGGCACACATGCACTACAAACGCAGGCACACATGCCCCACAAACTCAGAACACTGATGTTCTTATAGAGAAATAATGTATACTTTATAACAGAAGACTTTATTGAATTTAACCTTCATAATTTTGGTCTTCTGTCAAGAATGAATAGTAGAAAGTTGTCCGGGAGCTGGGCAGGAAATTTGATCTTCAGGATTAGCCCTTGATCCACCTTGATCTCCTGCCTTCTATAGAAAGGGGAGAAGATCAATCTTTGAGCCCGGATGGACTCAACTTCTTCTTAGATCAGATCTGGGAGTATCTACTGGAAGCACAATGCATTTAGCTCATTCACAACACTTCTAGTTCTCAGCAGCATCTCTAGCATTTCACAGCACTTTGCAGTAACTCTTACTTCAATCCAGCAATTTCTGTGTTCTCCTCTGACCTAGAAGATGCCTTTTATATACCCCACCAATCTGCAACGGCTCTTCAGTTGATTTGACATCACATAGCCGAAAATGGAAAGGGATATCTTGCTTTATTAGCTTTTTGCCAAAATGTATCGTTCCAAGTCAACGACTAGATTTGAATTTGTCTTAGCTGTTTGGATGAGACAAACTTATATCTCAGCGGCAGATTAACAATCTCAGCAGTTCTGCTGAGACTAGTCCGCTTTCTCAAAAAAGCTGAGATAGGCATTTGTTTCAGTGGTAGATGGCTGCATTCTAGCGGTTTTGCTGAGACCAGAAAGTCTTCTCAACAGATTTTCATAGAAGGGCTGAGACAATTGCAGCAACTTCTAGGAATGTTCTATCCATTTTTAGAACAACTTAAACATGTGATAATTATTGTAGAAGGTTTATCAAATACACCATGCACTTAGCATTGATGGTGATGTCTCTTCAAATCCAAGGAACATTGAAGGGCAATATTCTCAACAATCTCCCCCTATTTGAAGAAGGCAGAACACACAACAATGATAAGATGCATTAATACATAAAACATATCATGATGACTTTGAAAACCAGATTCATCAATATCATGACAACATTGCAGTGATCTGGCTAACAAATATCAGTAGTAAGCAATTGTATTTAACCAACCAGAAATTAGACTAAACTATTTCATGATAGTTTAACAAATATAAGTTTTTCAAAGATTCCAATTTAATACAATGAACCATCATATTAAGTTTAACAGATAACATTTTTTTAATAAGTGTTAACTGTACTACAATTAAAGGTTTAACACACAATGTTAAAACATAAAATTGACAAAACTACAACTAAGATTTAGTTTTTCTCATCTTTGTTGCAGATCTTGATCCTTCATCTTGAAAAGCATCTTGCAGGTTTGCACTTTGGGCTTTATTTTTCCTGCCTTTTGAAGTAGAGAAATGGTTTAGGTAAGTATTTGGGAGGCATCTTTCTAGGATTGTTCCTCCTCACCAAATTTTCTTTGAAAATCATCTCTCTTAGAGAGTTCCTTTCCAGATGCTCGATCCATTCTTTAGAGGAGTATACACTGTCACTATTCTTGAGTAGCTGACCATGGCTCAACAAAGCATTGATAATGATCTTTTTTGAATCATCACTTAGGTATTCATAATCAACATCATCTGTATTATCAGCTCTCCTCTTAGGCATGAACTCTTCAAATAATAGAGTTCCCGCTCTTTTCCTCCTGGCTGCAAGCTATGCATCCTATGCCAGTCTAGCTTGAGCAGGGAAATCCAAATCTTCTGGCCTAGACCTGTCCAGTAAAGGTAGGTGTAGAGCAATCCTTGTGCCTTGAATTACTTTTAAGGCTCGCTCATCAATGAGTTTGGCCATCTTGGCATTGCCCTCCTCCCCATTTTTGGCTTCTTCAATAAGTTTGTTTTTCAGCATCAGGGTGTTGGCTTCAATCTTGCTGGACAGTGTTTGAAAATAGCTTTCATTTTCAACTAGCAACTCATCTTTGAGCAGAATTGCTTCCTCCATATTTTTGATGGCAGTAATAGTGAAGTGGGTGTTGACATGATCTGTTGCACCTCAGATAACATCATCAGTTTTACTCACAAAGTTCTTTACATAACCTATATCAGTTGCAGAGAATTTTAGGATTTTGTCCATAGATCTGAGAATGGTAGATTGGGCCTTGAAAGATTGAGCAGCTTTGTCAAACCAGCCGGTCACTTGGATGTTCAGGTGAACAGTTTCATCCTTAGCAGCCATGATCTCTGTCATCAGCTCATCTTTGACTTTAGAAATGGACCGGTCTATGTAAGCCTTTATTGATGTGGTTTGTTCATCCAATGAAGTTTTTGTACTTCTAAGGAGGGAGCCATCTAGATTTGTTGATCTCTCAGCCAACAGGGTGGATGAAATGACTTCATCCTGAATAGAGACTTGTGAATGCTCTCCCTCAACTTCAGTATTATCTTTTGGTGGAACATCATTCTTGTACAACACTGTATCTGTAGTAATATCTGACTCACCATCTTTAATTGAGTCAACATCATCCCCTATAGAGGCATGAGCATTATCTGAAATAACCAGTGTATTAGTATAAATGATAACTGTACCAGCATCAATACTTAAGTCAACAACATTACCTGTAGGAGAAGTGTCATCTACAACAACCACAATCCTTGTAACCATGTGATCAAGAGCTGGCTCATCTACTTTCCCAAGCTCCCCCCTCAGAAGGTGTATTCCCCTCTTTTGGTATAGATGATTTTAAGTAATCTTCAGGGTCTTGTGCTGGCCCAATGAACTCTTCTTTGTCATTTGGCACATCTAGTGTAGCACATACTATAGGAATGTTCACAGACTCATGAGCAGCATGGATTTCATCAACATGCTCTCTACCAATTTGACTCCTCTCTGAGTCCAGAGGAACATGTGTACTGGCAGAAGATTGATTGTGGCCAATATCAACTTGAAGTCCAATATCTGTAGGAGATGAAGTCTCTGTCTCATAACTTGAAATGGAAGAACTGGCAGACCCAACTATCTCCTTTCCTTTGTCCTTGGGCATGGCCTTTACCACAGAAGATTCAATCATTGGCAGAATTCTTGTAAATCCTTCCAAGGACTTTATGTCCAGCCGTTTGAGAGAGTTGATCTTAACACCTTGCTTCTGGTTGAAGTTATCATGATAGGTGTTGATTAGAAATAGCGATAGACTTCTACCCATATTAGGTGCCAACAGACAATAAACTAGTCTTTGGAAGATGATTTTTGTCCATGAGGTCAGCTTGCGAAGAATTATTCCTGTGATAATCTCAAACATTAGTTTGGAGATTGTGTCATGAGACCTAGGTTTGCATAATATGGGTTTCCCAACAATTTCATCCAGTAACTTGCCTCTTTGGTTAAAGTATTTCCTTCAAGTGATCCAACTTTGTAATCATTGTACTCACACCATTTCAGTGATTTATCTCTATCCTTGTTGGAGATGGCTTCTTCTTCATCACTAGCAGTGGAGGGCAGCTGACAGGTCTTACCTAATTTTCTTGGAGTAATCTTTATCTTCATCCCTCCAATCTTAGATTTTAGTGATATCTTGGAAAGGGAAAGCTTAACAAATGTGAAGAATTCCAAGCACTCATCTCTCAGAATGGTGGAAGGTTCAGAAAGAATGTATTGTAGACCTAAGGAATCCAACATCCTAATCACTTCTCGGATTTCTGATGAGGCATGCACGAAGCCATTCCTGACGATCTCATACCCTTCTTGCAAATCTTTTGAAGATTTTGGCGCCATTAAAGCTGGAAGTCGAGACACTGAGAAGGTTTTTGGTATCAATGGATAGGAAAGAGATTAGGGTTTAATGTCTTTCGATTCTCTGTGGATATATGTGTGTGTGTGTGTGTGTGTGTGTGTGTGTGTGTGTGTGTGTGATTTTAAACTTTAAAGGGATGACCTGGATTCTTAAATCAACTAATCTGACATTTAAAATGAGTTTATTTAATTACAAACGGCCTGTCTCTGCAGATATGCTGAGGCAGTGTAATAAGGCCTTGGGACAGGGTAATTCATATATATATATATTGTAACTGTTGAGGCTGTATCAGCGGTCCCAACAGTTCAGCTGTATCTTTCTCAGCTGATTCAGCTGATCCCACTAATTTTTAGTGAATAATGTCAAACCATGTTTGATATACATTAACAGTTAATTTTCCATTTTATCAAATTAATTAGGAATAAAGGTGATTAACCTAACATGCTGATAGGGTTCTATTATCAGCTAACCAGTTTGGTAATTCAACTGATATTTAACCTAGCTAGTTAAAGTGATTAACATATATTCATTTAACAACATGGCAGATTGATTTCATTATGAATTGAAAACAGAGATATAGACAAGTAGATATAACTGAAACACTAAATGTACATTAGTCATTCAACATTAAGCATTCCTAACTCAATTTTGAAAGAATTGAATTTAGCCTCATCCAATGGCTTAGTGAAGATATCAGCAACTTACTTGTTAGTGGAGACAAATTCAAGGCAAATATCTTCACTTTCTGCATATTTTCTAATAAATTGCTATCTAATTTCTATATGCTTAGTCCTTCTATGTGAGACATGATTCTTGGCAATAGTAATTGCACTGGATGAGTCACAATATAAGGGTGAATGACTTACCTTGAGATTGTAGTCCTCTAGCTGATGTTGTATCCACAGGAGTTGTGCACAACAACTCCCTATAAAAATGTACTCTGACTCAGCAGTGGATATAGATACACTGGTCTGCTTCTTAGTACTCCATGAAATCATCCTTCTCCATAGGAATTGACAAGTTCCACTTGTGTTTTTTATATCTTTCTTGCAATCTGAAAAGTTTGCATTTGAATAGCCAATTAGTTCAAAATCATTGTTTCTAGGTTACCAAAGGTCAAGGTGTTGGCCACCCTTAAGATATCTCAAAATCCTCTTTGCTGTTGAGTAGTGAGTTTCCTTAGGGCATGTTTAGTACCTAGAACAAACATATGTTGCATACATAATATCTGGCCTACTAGCAGTCAAATATAACAAGAATCCAATGATACATCTATACATGGATTCATCAAAGGGCTTGACCTTCTCATCCTTGTCTAGGGAAATATTGTACTTCTCATAGTGGAAGCTGATTCCATCCCAAATTTCTTAATAAGCTCCTAATGTACTTGGTTTGAGAGATAAAAATCCCTTCATCAGATTATTTTAGTTGGAGGCCTAAGAAGTACATGAGCTCTCTCATACTGCTCATCTCAAACTCCCCATGCATAAGGTTAGCAAACCTTTTGCAATGGTTGCCATCATTAGACCCAAATATTATGTCATCCATATAAATTTGGACTAGGAGACACTGCCCTTTGTTTCCCTAAGAAACAATGTATTATCTATCTTTCCCCTCAAGAATTTGTTCTTGATGAGAAAGGTAGATAAAGTTTCATACCAAGCTTTAGGAGCTTGCTTTAACACATATAAAGCTTTCTTCAATTTATAGGCATGATCTACAAGAGTAGGATGTACAAGACCTGAGGGCTGCTCCACATATACCTTTTCCTTGAGATTGTCACTCAAGAATACTGACTTAACATCCATCTGGTATACTTTGAATATCTTGTGTACAACATAGACAAGGAACATCCTTATGGTATCTAACTTTGCAATTGAGGCAAAGGTTTGGTCAAAGTCTTTTCCTTCTTTTTGTCTATTGCCTTTGGTAACCAGTCTTGCTTTGTTTTTGAAGACTGTCCCAATCTCATCAAGCTTATACATGTAAATCCACTTGGTGCAAATAATGTTATGTCCTGGTTGCTTTGATACCAACTTCCATACCTTGCATCTTTTAAATTATTGTAACTCGTTTTGCATGGCATTGATCCAGAAGTTGTCCTTTTTGTCTCTTCAAACTTCTTGGGCTCATTCTGAGATAGGAAGCTTAGGAACAACGCTTCATTGTGAGTCCTGCACCTTATGATTACACCTTGATGTTAATCCCCAATGATGAGATTTCTGGGTGATCTCTCAGGAGCCTGGTTGCAGCAAGCAACCTGTCTTCATACTACTGATTATCATCTACAACATATGCTTATCCTTCATTCTAAACACCTACAGCCTCTTCTATGAGTGCCGCAACTTCTAAAGTGACTGTGTTGGGGTTGGGTGTGTCCTCAACAGTCAGCTTTTGTAACTGTTGATCAATACCTGCAAAATTAGGAGTGCTGGACCAGCCCTTATAAAGTAGGCTACTATCATAAAAAACTACTTGAGTATTCTTGTTGAATACTCTATAGGATCTACTATGTGAGCTATATCCAACAAGAACACCCACATTGTATTTTTCAGCAAACTTTGTAAGTTGAGATTTCCCATTATTCAAAATATAGCATTTGCAACCAAAGACTGAAATATAAAATAATTGGTTGTTTACCTTTCAAAATTTCATAGGGGGTTTTCTCATTATGCTTATTAATGGAGGCACTATTAAGAACATAGCAAGCTGTATTGACTGCCTCATCCCAGAAGTATTCTGGTAGAGAGGATTCACTAAATAGTGTTCTGCCAGCCGCTATGAAGGTCCTATTTCTTCTCTCAATCACTCCATTTTGTTGTGGGGTTCTGGGAGAGGAAAACTCTAGGGTGATACCAAAGTCTTGATAGAACATTGTCATGGACCCAGATTGAAACTTTGTACCATGGTTAGTTCTAATTTTGACCACTATACATTATAATTCATTCTGTACTGTCTTGACATGGTTCACAAAGACACCTAAGGTTTCTGACTTCTTCTTAAGGAAGGATACCCATGTGTACCTAGAGTGATCATCTACAATCATTAAGGTATACAACTTACCACCTAGGATTTGAATGGGCAAAGGATCAAATAAGTCCATGTGCAATAGATAAAGACATCTTTCAGTGTCTTTAGAGCCAATGCTTTTAAAGGCGGCCCTTGTTTGCTTGCCCATTTGGCATGTATGACATGGACCACTTTTAACACATTTTCAATTTAGGCCATTTCTAATCAAATTTTTAGAAAACAATTTGTTCATTGTCTTATAGTTAATGTGCGCAAGTCTCTTGTGCTATTGAACACAAAGTGACTCTCTCTCACTAGCCATAAGACACACAAGAGATAAGGAATTATTGCAAATAAAATCTAAGCAATATACATTTCCACTCCTAGTGCCTGAGAGGATGACCTCTAAGTCAACAGACTTCTTGATCAAACACTTGTCATTATTGAATTTAATGACATATCCCAAGTCATATAGTTGACTTATGCTTACAAGGTTGTGTTGCAACCATTCCACATAAGCTACCCTTATTATTGAGACTATACTATTGGTAATCATACCATAGACTCTAGTGATGCCCTTGTAAGAGCCACCAAAGATCACTTTGAGTTCATTCTTTACAGGAACATAGTCTTTAAATAAGCTCCTTGTCCCAGTTATATGCCTGGAGCACCCACTGTCCAAGTATAAAATTTGATCTACAAGGGAACTTGGACTAACCTGCAAAATATGATTTACTTAACTTCTGGAGCCCAATTAATTTTGGTTCCTTAGTGCATGTTAACATCATAAGAATTTCTAACAAAACCTTGCTTAGGTTGAAATCCTTTCTTTATATTAGGCACATTGGGATTGTGTCAATAATATATGGCAAAGTGTCTCACTTTCCCATAGAACCAACATGTATGGATGTTGTATCTTCTTTTCTGAACAACTCTTGAAGTATATGCTTCAAATTTCTGTTCATGATGGAATACTGCAACATTCTTCCTGTTCCTCTCAGCAATCATTTGACATTTTGCCTACATATAGTCAGTCTTAGGAGGCAATATCTGATGGGTATCTTCAGGACTCAGCTTGGAGGCTGTGCACAAGTTGATAGCTTTAGAGATTGCCCTGTGAGATTGAGCTATATGATGGACAACAACCAACAGTTTAGTTGGTAGGGACTTGGAAGTTGATGCTCCCTTATCTTTGAGGATGGGGCTAAGGTACCAAATACAAATGGTCTAGGATGGGCCATCTATATTTCCTCATATGGGGCCTTAAAGGCACGTACTCAAGCACATGTTGTTCCTTCAACTATAATTGTGAACATTTTTGTTCACACTATTGGATCTTCCATTTAACCAATGACCATGCATACTCTCTTGATCATACTTATTAGATGGCAACAGAACTTTCTCAAAAGAGATAGCAGGCTAGATTGGAGCTTGACCCTTACTCCTATTCCTTCTTCTACCATTCCTCTCAATATACCCATGCCCCTTCTTATTAGTTTGGGAGGTGAAGGTATCAATGAGTGCTAATATTGATTTGTATTTTGAGTATTGAGCCACTAGTATCCTCTCTTTGAGGAGCTTATCTTCCAACTCTTTAATTAAAGAGTTCTTACTGTTTATGGTTATGACTTGGATAATGGTGATTGTTTTAAGTTGGGATATCTCTTTACTCATTTAACTCAGCAGAAAGGCTGACTCAATTTCCAAGGAGATATCTTCTCGTAAGGAGTCAATCTCCTTAGCTTGTCTTTTGACAAGCAACTTGCTCTTCTTCAGAGCTACCAAGATTAAACCATAATTGCCAATCAATTGATTGACATCTTCCTTGGATTCTGATCCATATTTATCATAGGATGAAGGTGTTCCACAATCAAGAATTGTTTCATAATCTGATTCAGAGGAGGAGATGGAATGAATTAATACCTCATCTGGATCAGACTGATCCTGGCTGGAATCTCCTTCTGTCATGACCATAAGTCCATAACATCTACTGACATCTTCATCCACCTTAGTATCACTATCTGAGTGTGACAGATGGGCTCTGATTCCTATCCTTGTAGCTGGATAGTCCTCATCCTCTTCAGTAGTAGTAGCGGAAAATAGCCCTATATAGGCTTCATCTTTTTCTTCAGAATCAGAAGATGATGGGTCAGTTTGACTCCATCTCTTCTCATTCTTGGCAATGGAGGTCTTTTCCTTCTTGCCCTTGTGGTGGTGATGCTTCTTCTCACCTGTATCTTTTCTTTTGACTGGGAAGTCAACAATGATATGTCTAGGCTTGCTACAATAATAACATATTATGTTAGAAGAAATATGTTTACTGGGTTTTGCATCATACCTGTCTCATTTGAAGAACTTATTCCCCGATTTGCTGTGATCCTTCTTATAATGTGATGAGGAGGAAAGTGTTTTCTTCCACTGCTTCCTCTTCATCATCTTCTGGAATTGACTTGAGAAGACAACAAACTCCTCATCTAACATGTTGTTGTCAGATGCGCTGGACTCAAAACTTTCCGAATCAGCTGGCCAGCTTGGGGGAGAGGCAATTCTATCCTTGCTCTTCTTAGATTTCTCAGCCTTGAGAGTCACTGTACTCTCCTTGGCATTGGAACTGATAGTTGTATCCTCCTCCTTCCTGACAGATAACTGCATCTTATAGGAAAGTAGCTTTCTAAACAAAGTGTGAGGAGGATTTTCAGCAAGCTTGGCTACTTCCCTGATAACACAAATCTTTATGTCCCAATCTCTGGTTAGAGATTTTGGAACTTACATTCAGCTCATAATTGCTGAAGACCCTCCCATAGGTCCTCAGCTCATTTACCACTATGAAAAATCATTCATAGCACTCAACCATGTTGTCCTTATTACTTTGTCTGAAGGCCTCATATTCCTGATTAAGTAGGGATTTCCTATCATCCCTAACTTCTTAAGTGGCACCAAATACTGGAAGGTGGAATCATCAATAGCACTTACTATTATTATTTTTGCTCTTTTATCCATAGTAGTAAGTGCTACTTTATCCATAGTTATTTTTGTGTAGGTCTTGGGCACTCTTAAGTTATGATCAATGGTGCAGGACTTTTGGGGGATAAAAGGTCCTTCCTGAACAGTAATATAAAACCTAGGGTCAAATGCTTCCATAAATCGCCTAACCCTTTGCTTCCATATGCCAAAGGCCTCCTTCCTGCATATGGGCAGCTTCATAAAGCTCATATCCTTATGAACCTCTCCAGCAGACATCTTGGATTAACTAAACTACCTATTATAGGATTTGGTCAGACTGTTAAGTCCTTTTTGACTAACCCACCTCTGATACCACTTGATAATTGATAGGCTAATAAAATAAATCACCTACAGGGCGGGGGGGGGGGGGGGTGAATAGGTTGATTATAACTTTCTTATTTTTACTGGATTGTTTTAGGCTTAATCACATAAACACAGAAAGCACAAAATTGTTTATAATGGTTCTCCAAGGTATGAGTACATCCACTCTCCCTCTTTCCTTTCTAACAGTGAGTTAGACAAGATAAACTTCTACAAACTCAGCTCAAAGAGCTTACAATACAGATCCCTCAGGATCTCTCAGGCTTCCTCCAAACCCTACCTCTGGACACTGCCCGATACACTCAGAGTAAGCTTTACTCCTATAGCTCAGTAATCTTCTAGGTCACCTACCTCAGGCCTATCCAGAAACCCAACAATTCAGGCTAGGAGGATAGCACTACCTCATGCACACCAACCCTACAAACTCAGGCACACAGGTCCTACAAACTCAGAACATTGATGTTCTTATAGATAAATAATGTATAGTTTACCACAGAAGACTTTATTAAATTTAACCTTCAGCTTTTTGGTCTTCTGTCATGAATGAACAACAAAAATCTATCTTGGAGCAGGGTAGGAGATTTGATCTTTAACTTTAACCCTTGCTCTACCTTGATCTTCAGCCTTCTATAGAAAGGGGAGAAGATCAACCTTTGAGCCTAGATGGACTCAACTTCTTCTTAGATTAGATCTGGGAGTATCTACTGGAATCACAAAGTTTTTAACTCATTCACGTCACTTCCAGCTTTTAGAAGCAGCTCTAGCACTTCACATCACTTTGCAGGAGCTCTTACTTCAATCTAGCACTTTCTCTATGTTCTCCTCTAACCTAGAAGATGCTTTTTATATTCCCCACCAATATGTAATGGCTCTTTAGGTTATTTGATATCATATGGCTTAAAATGGAAAGGGTTATCCTGCTTTATTAGCTTTCCACCAAAAAATGGATTGCTCAAAGTCAACGACTAGATTTGAATTTGTCTCAACAGTTGGGCTGAGACAGGCTTCTCTCTCAGAGGCAGATTGACTGTCTCAGTGGTTCCATTGAGACCAGTCTGCTTTCTCAACAGGGCTGAGATAGGCATTTGTCTCAGCGGTAGATGGCTGCGTTCCAGCAGTTCCTCTAAGACTAGACAGTCTTCTTACTAGATTTTCACAGAAGGGCTGAGACAATTGCAGCAACTTCCAGGAATATTCTATCCATTTTTAGAACAACTTAAAACTGTGAATAATTAATGTAGAAGGTTTATGAAATACACCATGTAATTAGTGTTGATGGTGATGCCTCTTCAAATCCAAGCAACATTGAAGGGCAATATTCCCAATACTTCCCTAAAGTAACGTGGAGGGTGATTGTACCTCGTTCGGGTACAAGCGCGTTGTCAAAACCATACAGCAGCCCGATTGCTGGTTTGAACTGCTCTCAAGGGACCTTCATGCTGAGCAGTGTAGATTCGAATACGATGTCTACTGAGCTCCCACTGTCGACCAGATTCTCCAAACCCTAAAGCAGAGATCGCCAATTCCTGCGATGATGACAATGGGATCTTGGTGTGGTGTGCGCACAAATTTTAGGTCTTCATCGCCAAAGCTGATGGCAGTATCCACCTGTAGCCTTGGGTCTTCTGGGCTCACCTCGTGTTAGGCGTTGGAAAGGATTTAGAAGGGTGATCCTGCGATGGTTCTGACCTCCCCGACTATTTTCTTGCCCCCTGTGCGCCTTGGCCTGACGGGGGCTGATCCCTTCTCGGTTGGTGCAGTGGGGACTGATTGGGTACTTGATTTTGCAAGTGCCTTCCCAGATGCCCCTGCCGGATGAGGCACTCTAACTCCTCATTTAGCTTAGTGCATTCCTCCATACTGTACCCATTCTCACGGTGAAACTCACAATACTGTGTTTGGTCTCTTCTGTTCAAGGGAAACGACTTCAGGCGTCGGATAATGCTGGAGTTTTGGATGGCTAGGAGCACCTGTGTTCGGGCATTATTCAGCGCGGTAAATTCCCAGTGTCGGCGGGGGCTTTGTCATGACAAGAACTGCTGTAGTGGTCATCATTCTATCAGTGCGTTGGAGGTGCGGGTTTCAGTTCCCTCTTCCGCTTGGTAGACCCTTGAAATTGTTGGCGGTAATATTCGATGGCCTCGTGGGCCTCGATTTGTGCTTCGAATTGGTGAACAAGGTCGGCGTAGCTGGGAACTATTTCCCTCATCAAGGAAGAGTATAATCCACTCGATCAGTATACCCCGATGAAGATGTAACACCCCCATATGTCACATAAAATATAACAGAAGGTCCGGTCGGGGCCCCACACCATATTCTACGGGTAGTTAGTGGAGTTACTTATTGAAACCATAATCCAAACACGCATCCTAACTCAGAGTGCTTTCTAGTGGAAGTATTTTAAGGTTGTAACGAGAACCCAACCATACAAATGTCCACTAAACCAAACATAAATAAAAAGATGAATACACAAATATTTATGACCATAAGGTATTACAAATTTTCCTCAAATAATATTGTTTTATATACTTCGACACACAGGCCGGCCACACAAGAGCAGTAAAAGAAAACACACTTCGCTTTGGACTTCGAGGGCCGACTTAGCAACCATGGGCTTTAGCCTATAATTTCCCGCTCGGCTCAGTTGCACCTGCATGAAGTCATTCCACCCAAAAGGTGGTAAATAAGGCAACAATCAACATTAGATAACCAAATTATAATGATCCCACCCCTCACTCGGGATGACAGTGCTCATTCCATGCGGGCATTTAGCATATATATAGGAAGGCAAACAAAACGTGCAACTTAAGCACCATTCACCACGGATGTTGGCACTACCAGTCACATGCCCCGTGCACTCATGACACATTATTAGTGTACCAGAAATACCCAGGGTCCGTTCTCAGTGACCGTTAGCATAATTTGAGCATTCTCTAGTCTTTCAGAGCCGAAGCCAATGGCTCACCCTATGCTACAACAAAGTCATGCTGAGATTCAAGCCACTGACACACTCCATGCCGAACGCCATAAGGTTGGGTACATTTCAGCTCTTTCCCGTTGCTCAAATCGCTGGACGTAATAAGCCATGACATGAGTCAGCCTACACTTTACCATTCACAATAGTACATAACTTTAATATGTACCAAGTCCATCACTCACGGCTGCCTAATCTGGGCCCCTCAGGCTCTCAGCTCAACACACTAGCCCTCAGGTATTTAAGAGTCAGGCCTCACCAAATGGACCCCAGGTCTCCACGAGACAGACCTCACAAAATATCATCCCCCTGGTCTCTACGAAATAGGCCTCACAAAACATTGCTCACTGGGAGCTACTGTCGTACGGTAGGGGATAGTCTATCGATTATTTCCCTTCAAACGGGTTTTTTCCTGTAGTCCCTCTCCAGTACTCTCTCTGTAGTTGCCTGCACACTCTACGACTCTGAAATTTACACTCTTACCACAGAGTCTTCTCCGACATACAAAACAATCATCACCAATCCAGTTCAACTTGTCCGGATGGGCTTCACACAATATACCTATATCCTACTTGGATTCCGGATTCTAAATGCAAAACTAATGGGGATTCACAGATCAACCCGTCAGGAGAATCGCTTCCATGATTTTATGGAGCGTCTACCCTCTCATGCCAAAATAAAGGACTTCCCACATCAAAGGAAGAGGATCGTTACCCTTGAAATTCTTTTTAGCGCCATGGAGGAGATTCTAGCCGGATGGAAATGACCGCTATGGTTTGCCTCCGTAGATCCGAACTCGTCTCGCAGATCAAAGCTCCGAAACTCCAACGATGACGAGATCTCCTTCGTCTGACTCTCCTCGTCCCCGCTCCAGCCACATAGAACAAAGTATCAAAAGAAATGAAGGGAACTCACCACTTTCCAGGATTTAAACTGAGCTACCGCCACGCGGTACCTGAATCGACGGCTTATTCCGCAAGCCACAACCCAAAACCTTTGATCTCAGGCTAACACGTGGCCACGCCGTTATAGCCATACTACCGCCACGGGATAACAGCCTACCGCCACATTGTAGAAGTTGCGTCGTATCAATATGGTGCTCTCGACACTCTCGATGTCTGACGCTATCACTACGTGGTATCACTACCGCCACGTGGCCTCCCAGAGAGGTATTCTGGCTTAAACAACTTCTCTACCGCCGACGTTAATCTACCGCTGGATGGTCTCTCACAGAAATCATTTCCTGCTTCAGGAAATTGGGGGCGTTACAAATCTCACCCACTTAAAGAATTTTGTCCCAAAATTACGCCGCGCAGGAAATTATAGAAGTAACAACATTACAATGTGTACCTCGAATGAATAGCTCGTGGAATTCTGCTTTCATGGTTTTCTCCCGCTCCCATGACAGTTCCTCACGACTACAGTTGTCCTAATGGACCTTAACCGTTCTGATAGACTTATTCCGGAGTTTCTTGACTTCCATGTCTTCGATAAGAATGGGCTTGACCTTCATTGTCAAACCACCATCAATCGGCACCTGATCCGCAACAACCACCTCTGTAGACTCTAACACAGCCTTCCGCAATGCTGATAAGTAGAATAGGTCATTCATGCCACTTAGTTTCAATAAAAACTTCAACCGATAGGCGGCTTTTTCAATACGCTCCAATATCTCAAATGGCCCAAGGTATCTCAGACTTAGATTTTTCAAGAGTTGAATCATTAATACACCATTAAACGGTTTGATCTTCAGGTAAACCCAATCGCCCATGGTGAACTCAACATTTATGTGTTTGGCATTATAATACTTGGTCTGCCTATCTTGAGCGGTCAACAACAGCTCCAAGATTGTACGAATAATCAAGGTGGCATCTTCGACGTCCTTCCGCTTAAATAGCTTTGATTCGCCCGTCTCCAACCACGACAAGGGAGTATGACACTTCCTACCATAAAGGGCCTCAAATGGAACTATTTGAATACTTGCCTGGTAGTTGTTGTTGTAGGAGAACTCGATCATATACAAGTGATCCTCCCACTTCTTCTCGAAATCTAGGGCGCATATGAGAAGCATGTGCTCCTTCATCATGTTTACCCTCTCAGTCTGACCATCCGTCTGCGGATGAAAGGGCATAATGAACGTCAGTTTGGTGCCCAACACTTGATGTACAAGCCTCCAATCATTAGACATGAAGCGCCCATCTCGGTCACTAATGATGATACGGGGAACACAGTGTAATCGTATAATATTATCCACGTAAAACATTGTTATTTTTTCCACTGAATCGTCCTTCCTATTCGGAATAAAGTGCGAATACTTTGTTAAACGATCAACGATCACCCAAATGGTGTCATTCGTCTTCTGCGATCTCAGCAAACCTTGCACGAAATCCATAGATATGTCGTTGAACTTTCATTCTGGTATAGGCAAAGACTTCAAAGATCCACCGGGCTTCTAACATTTAGCCTTCACTAAGGCACACATCTGACACTTCGCCACTTATAAAGCTACATCATTTTTTAATCCTAGCCACCAGAATAGCTTTTTCATATCATTAAAAATTTTTGTACTCCTCCGGTGAATCAAATACTTAGTTAAATGTGCCTCGTACATCAACACCTCCTATAACTTGCCCACCTTTGGGACGCACAATTGATTGTTCTTCCATAAAAGGCCATCATCAATGATAAACGGAGCATTTGACCTATCTAAAGACTGCCATATAGCATTTCATACTGTCATCTAGATCCATCAACAGTCAAATCCATTCATCGAGGTCATACTGCACCTCTGTCCAGTTCAAACGTGCTTCAGCACTAGACCTCCTATCAACACAAGAGATCTCCAAGGCCTCCAAATCTTGAATAAGATGCTCGTCATGCATCTATATCCAGTTTGCCAGTGTAGGAGTCCTGCGACTTAACACATCCGCAACAGTGTTACCCTTGTCCGGAGCATAATGTATCTTGAAGGTGTAGTCCCCAAGAAACTCCATCCACCTCCGCTGGCGCATATTCAAGTCCTTCTGATCTAGTAGATATTTCAGTCTCTTATGGTCTGTATAAATATCGACCTTCACGCCATACAAGTAATGTCTTCATAGCTTTAGAGCGAATATTACGGCCGCTGACTCCAAATTATGGATAGGATAGTTACTCTCGTGTACTTTCAACTGGCGTGAGCCGTCCTTACCATGTTCCAACAAAACACAACCTAAATTGCTCCCTGAGGTGTCACTGTAGATCTCATAGCCTTCTAAACAACATGGCGAGCAGAAAATAGGCGTTGTGGTCAGACGACTTTTCAATTCTTAAAAAGCTTGCACGCATGTTGTTGACAAAACAAACTTCTGATCCTTCCTCATCAAGGTAGTGAGGGGTAACACTATTCGCGAGAAATTCTCCACAAAGCGCCTGTAGTAGCCGGCAATCCCCAGAAAACTTCAGACTTCCGCCACATAAGACAACATAGGACACTTACGTATCACAACAATCTTCGCCGGATCTACCACGATTCCCTCTCCACTAATAATATGACCAAGGAATGTTAACGAAGACATCTAAAACTCACACATAGATAACTTGGCGTATAACTAATTACTCTCTAGGGTCTCCAACACCATGCATAAATAATCTGCATGATTTTCCTAAAACTGGGAGTATACCAGGATATCGTCGATAAATTCTATCATGAACTGGTCAAAATACTCCCTGAACGTCTGATACATCAAGTTCATAAACACGGATGACGCATTCGTCAACCCAAAAGGCATGACAGTGAACTCATAATGTCTATATTGTGTACTGAACACCATCTTAAGAATGTCACTTTTCCTGATTCTTAACTGATAGTACCCAGATTTATGATCTAGTTTTGAGTATACAGTTGATCCATCTAGCTGCTCAAACAGATCATAAATCCTTGGAATCAGGTACTTGTTCTTCTCTGTCAGCTTATTCAATTCCTGATAATCGATACACAACCACAAACTACCATCTTTCTTCTTTACGAAGAGGACCGATGCACTCCAAGGTGACAAACTTTGACACACATACCCTTGCTCTAACAGTTCCTGAAGATGTACCTCCAACTTTGTCATTTCCCTCGGTGCTAAGTGGTATGAATATTGCAACAAAATATTGGCACCTAGGACCAACTCGATGGTGAAATTGATCTCTCTCTAAGGTGGAGCTCCAGGGAGATCTTTAGGGAAAATTCCAGTGAACTCCGACACCACATGAATACTGACCAAACTGGGCTTGGGCTTCTTAAGCTCTAGTTGTGTAAAGAATAACTACATACCCTCATGAACTGCTTTGACTACTTGGAGAGCAGACATCAGCGTCTTGCTCGACCCCTTCATACCAGAGAAAGTAGTTTCATGACCTATATTTAGACCCAGTTTCACCGTATTTAGACTACAATCGATGTATGCACGTTGCTGCGAGAGCCAATCCATGACAATGATCATGTCAAACTCTACTCTCAGTAGTAGAGACGCTTCCAAGTCAAACTCCTGACTTCCTATCTGCACCTTAACACAATAAACTCTATTCACGCGCGTCGAACACCCATTAGGTAACATCACATCCAATCTATATTTCATCATGGAGGAAGGCACTTTGATACGCGTTGTGAAATCTACGGACAAAAAGGAGTGTGAAGCCCCTGTATCAAATAGTGCTCTCGCTAGACAGTCCAAAATCAAGACAAAGACTAAACCATGACAACCACATACCAATGCATAAGGCGTAAGGTATAGAAAGCATTAAAGCTTATATCTAACCCATAACTATAACCACATCGCCTCCCCTTTCTCAGCATAAGATGCTCCTGCCTTCTTCTCCGACTTACCACTCCAACAATCGCAGGCTATATGTCCCTACTTGACATAATTATAACAATGGATTGGGCCTCCTCGCCCAGCCGATGCCCTAGAAGTAACAAACGAAGAAGCCGGTCCAACAGATCTGGGCTTCTTGTTCCACTTTTGATACCCAATCTTTGATGAACTTGGTACTTTAAATTCTGACCTCTTCGCAGCCAAGTCCTTCGTACTTTGGACCATCTTTTGATCCTGCTCCAGATATTGGGCTTTATTGACCAGGGTCAGAAAGCCCTGTATCATTGGACCTGAGAGCAACAATCTCAGTTTGTCACACAGGCCTTCATAGAACCGGTTGGTCTTGCGCTCCACATCAGTAAAGGTAGAAACTGCAAATCGCCCCAACCTTGTGAACTCATGTAAGTAGTTATCCACACTACCCTCACCCTGAGATAATCTCTGAAATTGATTTTCCATAACAATTTTCTACGCTAATGGGATATATTGCGCTAGAAATAATCTTGAAAACTCATCCATCGAGATATTGGAGAGTTGTCATCCAGCATAGTAATGTAATTCTAGTTCATCCCACCACAACCTTGCTTCACCGTCAAAAAGGAAAGTGGCTATAGTAACATTCTGCCACTCCTCCGTCTCCGTTGCGGACATGACTCACTTAACAGGAGAGAGCCAGTCCTCAGCTTGCATTGGGGTTCCAGTCCACATAAACACTGGAGTGTTAAATCTCATCACATGCTTAAGATGGGTTTTGGTCGCTCTTCTTTGCCCTATGGGCTTTGCCGCTACTTGATCCACCGCTATAAGTTTAGCTATGCCAAGCGGTACTTGACCTAATTTCGGAGTAGGGGGTTGTACTTGCCTCCCTGGCTGAGCATTAATCATGGCGAACAACGCTTCAGCTACCAAACGTATAGTTTCAGCCGAAGGAGGGGTCGCAAGCACATCATTAGGCACACTTCTCTCCGTAGAGTGCTGACATTGGGATTGCTCTGCACTACTCCTAGTCACCTATAATCATGAAACATTCAATTAGGTGACCAAACATATTGCCAAAAAGCAATTATAGGAACATGCAGGTTCCTCAAACTTGTGTATTTTTATTCCTAAGTGGACATTCATGGGTTCTTTCATGTTATAACGGTAACACACATACATGGGCTCGCCACCCCTTAAAAGAATTCGCCCATGAATTCAAATAAGAAAGACCGACACCAGAATCTGATACCAAATTGTAACACCCTCATCCGTCACATAGAATATAACAGAAGCTTCGGCCAGGGCCTCATGCCATATTATACAAACAGTTAGTGGAGTTACTTATTGAAACCACAATCCAAACAAGAAACCTAACTCAGATTTCATTCTAGCGGAAGTATTTTATGGTCGTAACGTGAACCCAACCATACGAATGTCCATTAAACCAAACAAGAATGAAAAGATAAATACACAAAGAGTTTTGGCCTTAAGGTCTTACAAAATTTCCTCAAATAATATTGTTTTACATACTTTGGAACGCAGGCCGGCCACACATGAGCAGTAAAAGAAAACACATTTCGCTTTCACCTTCGAGGGCCGGCTTACCAACCATGGGCTTTAGCCCGCAATTTCCTGCTCGGCTCAGCTGCAACTACACGAAGACATTCCACCCAAAAGGTGGCAAACAAGACAACGGTCAACTTTATCTGACCAAATTATAACAACCCCACCCCTCACTCGGGGTGGCGGTGCTCCTTCCCTGCAGGCCTTTAACAGATATATATATATATATATATAAAGGCAAACAAAGCGTGCAACTTAAGCACAATTCACCACGGACGTTAGCACTACCAGCCACACGCCCCGTGCACTCAGGGCACATTATCGGTGTGCCGGAAATACATAGGGTCCCCCCTCCATTATCAGTGACGGTTAGCATAATTTGAGCAATCTCTAGTCTTTTCGGGCCGAAGCCAAAGACTCACCATATGATACCGCAAAGTCATACTGACATTCAAGCCATTGAATCCCTCCAAGCCGAACACCATAAGGTTGGGTACAATTCAGCTCTTTCCCATTGCTCAAATCGCCGGACGGAATAAGCCATGATGTGGTTCTCAATCCCCTTTCACATTCACAACAGTACATAACTTTGATATGTACCAAGGCTAACACTCACGACTTCGTAAGTTGGGCCCCTCAGGCTCTCAGCTAAACACACTAACCCCCAGGTCTTCAAGAGACAATCCTCATCAAATGGCCCCCAGGTATCCACGAGACAGGCCACACAAAACATTGGCTAACAGGTCTCCATGAGACAGACCTCACAAAATATTGCTCATTGGGAGCTACCGCCGCGCGATAGGGGACAGTCTATTGATTCTTCCCCTTCAAATGGGTGTTTTACTGGAGTACTTATCTAGTACTCTCTCTACAGTACTAGAGAGAGACTCCGAAATTTACATGCTTACCACAGAGTTTTTTCCGGCATACAAAACAATCATCATCAATCCAGACCAACCTGTCCGGATGTGCTTCAAATAACATGCCTATACCATACTTCGATTCCAGATTCTAAATACAAAACTAATGGGGATACACGGATGAACCCATCGGGAGAATCACTTCCAAAATTTTGTGGAGCGTCTACCCTCTCATGCCAAAACAAAAGACTTCACACGTGCAAGGAAGAGGATTGTTTCCCTTGAAGTTCATTTTGGCGCCATGGAAGAGATTCTACTCGGATGGAAATGACCACTACGGCTTTGCCTCCATAGATCCGAACTCATCTTGCGAATTAGAGCTCCGAAAATCAAATGACGGCGATATCTCCTTCATCCGACTCTACCCCTCCACGCTCCAGCCGCTCAGAACAAAGCCTCAAAAGAAATGACGTAAAACTGCAACTTCCTAGGCTTTAAACTAAGCTACCACTGCGCAGTAGCTATCTACCGCCACGTGGTACCTGAATCGACGGCTTGTTCCGCATGCCACCGCCCAAAACCTCCAATCCTAGGCTGACACATGGCCATGCCATTACAGTCCTTTTATCGATGTGCGATAAAAACCCACCTCCACGCGATAGACGATGCGTCGTATCAATACGACGCTCCCGACGCTCTCGATGTCTGACACTATTACTATGCAGTATTGCTACCACCACGCGGTATCTCCTAGAGAGGTATTTCGGTTTAAACAGCTTCGCTAATGCCGGCGTTAACCCTACTGCCGGGCGGTATCTCACAGAAACCATTTCATACTTCAGGAAACTTGGGGCATTACAGATGATGCCGTGAAGAAGCTCTGCGTTGACCCAGGGATCTGTTGTGCCTCAGAGATGAAGCGGTAAAAGAAATATTTGAGCAACTCTCCTTCATTCTGGTAGATGCCGGGGAGGTGCAAGGGATCTCTGGTAATATATCAGGTTGCTATAAACTCGTCGATGAAGATATGAGTGAGCTCTCCAATGTTATTGATGGCCCCCTCTAACAGGGAGTGGAACCACATGCGTGCCCTATAATATCCCGACTTTATTGGGCCACCGGTGTAAGACCCCCCTCCTGGAACACAAAACATGACACAAGGGGATTCATATGCCCATAACAGCCGCCTTGCGGTAGCGTTAGCACACGGGCTAACCTGTACCACAAGACGTCTATCCTGCCGGCTATAACCAATATCCACCAATGCCAACCCAACCATGGATATAAAACAGAAGTCAATCCACACATAAGTAAAATAGTCCAATAAGTACATCAAGAAAAAGAAGCTACAACAAGCTACTATAATATCAGAGTACGAGTAAAACTTGCCCAAAGTGATACATCATGATTCTCTCAAAACTCACATCAGCCACTGATGGTAGCGACGACACTGTCCCTTCAGGCCCTATCGTCCTGACCTGGCTGTCCTGCTGCATAACCTGCTCCTGCTCTGTCTGCGGGGTTTCCTCCTAAAAAGTAAGACGTAGAAACCGTTAGTCATAAGACTAAGTTGCTATCATATCCTCTCTCCCGGCAACTCATCGACATCGGGCGGAGAAAAGAACAGGGGTACTATATATATAAAAAATAGTAGTACAAACAGGTGGTATACTATCAAGTATATCAACAGTATAATAAATGAGTAAACAATCTACTCTAGCAGTTCTATCATCTACAGCAGTATATGAAAAATGTAAAGATACAACAAAAAGTAACTCAACTTATACGAATGCCCATAGAGACATATAAGTTGAGGATTGGCGCAGCAGTAAAGTAACTCATCGTATAAGAGTACCCATACAAACTTATATGATGAAGATCCCGTGTATGTAATGAAATGTAATGTCATGAATGCAATGCAATGACTCAACCATGATCACGCACATGCAACTGCTATGTCTATACAGACTTGTAGTTCCCACTTTTCGAGTAGGTAGCCAACCTCTCAGGCGTCAACCATCGTGACCATGCGGTGATAGTGAAGCGGGATTCTCCACTACTAGGCGGGCATCCACACTAACAAGCCTAGGCCTCCGTACACCTCAACGCTAAGAACACAACAGCAGTGCTCACATACGTACTACGACTCAGCAGGAGTCTCGGGTAGATGTGCATCGAGAACCAAGCCCTGAACTGGCCTAAGTTGTGACCCGGAAGGAGCCTTAGAAAAAGTAGGACCAAGCCCAACCGTCCATTTGGCATGGAAGGAGCCTCGACAATGAACACCGAGGACCAAGCCCAACCGCCCAAAGTCTATCTATCAACTCCTGTCGGTGTGATGACTGGCGAGCCCGTAGACCTTCCGCACTATCCTTAACCCAGGATTATGACACCACGTGCCAACTAACACCGCATGAAATGTCACATCATAGTGGAACGGAAGGTGCCTTTGTGGACAAACCACCAGAGGACCAAGGCCAACCGTCCACATATGTCTCTTTTCATCATTACCAACCCGGTGTGGTCAAACACCCGCACTAACACCCTTTCACAATCTCGTGCCGCAAGGTGCTTAAGGGTTCATTATCAACATAGAGGTACCTCACATATTCATTAACCATTTGCCAACATAATTACATATAGACTATGGTCACATAACTCTAACATCAGTAGTTACAATTCTTTTGCCAAGTTCAACCATTCATGCACACATGGATCCATCAACTAAATGACATCAACCATTTGTTCATTGCAATTACTACAAATTATGCACAACAAACTTCAAGTCAACCTTATCATTATTCAATGTATTACCATTATCAAGTACATCCATATTGATTCACATATTTAAGTCATTCCAACCATCCCAACTCGTCAATCCATTCGTTCACTAACCTCCACCAAATTACCTCGATCAAGTACACTTTACTACACCATTTGTTAATTAGGGATCTATCGAACAAATATCATTAACATATTTTATCACAATTACTTATAGACTAAATTCAACAAAACATTAACGTTACTGTACCACAATCTCTCTACCAAATCCAAAGCCGATACAAAACAAACACGAGAACTATATATGCAGGAATGATTACTGTACAACAAATTCGATCGGGGATTCCTGAGGCTACAGGAATCCAATGAAGGCATGTAATATTTCGTTGGAAAGGTATTTCCGAGGGCTACGACTTTCATGTTTAGTCAAAAGCTCAGATCTAGCCGCATCATATACGAAAATGGCCTCGAAGATTGTTGCGCGCAGAAAACAGATTTCTGCCCGCATCTTAAAGTAGAATGAACGTCATCGGTTCGTCTTTTTTCTCCAACCAAACTTTCCAAATAACATCCAGAATTTATCCTCCCTTATTCACCCTCATATGTCCACGTCTATTCACGAAACCAGTCCTCAAACTTCATTTGAAGTGAGGAAAGGTTGAAGACTCTAATTCCTAGGACACAAGTCCTAGCATGGCCTATTCCTAGAAACCTTCTTCTCACAAATCAAGACTCTTTTGAGTCGATATCTCTCCGAGGAATAACTAGAGATCTAGAACTAAGGGAGAGGGTAGGAAGCTCACCTCGTCTCTGGCATTTCCACCGTTTAAGGCCATGGATCTTGTCACTCTTATTTGCGGCATGGCTCCCTCTCTCTCGTTTTTCGTCGACCTTGGCTCTCTTTCTCCTTCTTTCGTTCCTTGTCTCTAATAAAGTCTCCGCCATAGTCGTTCTCACAGAAAATCCTGGAGAATGTAACATGTGGTTAAGACTTAAAAGATAATATATAGGGGTGGCAAAATAGAATTAGGGTTTCCTGATAAGGAAGCTACCGCCGCGCGGTAGCATGCTATCGTCGGGCGGTATCCCCAAGAGCGATTTCTTTCGCAAGCCACCACCCAAACTGCCCACTCAGGTGTCGCCACCTGTACCTCTATTGCCGGGCTATAACCTCCTACCGCCTCGCCATAACTTCCCGAGCGCCTTGCCAAAATAAATCAGCGCCCTATCGCCCGCAGTAACACTAATGCCAGGCGTAGTAGCGGCATTCGACGATCGCTCGGCTACCGCCGCACGGTATCCCACTACAGCCGCGCGGTAGCACTGTTTGACGATCGTTGAGCCCATTCAACGCTCTTAATGCCTCGACTATTCCGCTACCGCCGCGCGGTATCGGGCTACCGCTGCGCGGTAGCACTCAACGCCGTTGAATCCGTTCAACACTCTCAACGCCTCGACTATTCCTCTACCGTCAGGTAATAACTACTATCACCCAGTAATAGTGTCCAAACACTCCTCCCCTACTTAAGTGCAAGCATATCTTCCAGCACACCCTGTGCCCAAGTCAGGTGTCCTGACTTAAAAGTGTGCACAAGGGGCCTAGCGCGAATCAGGACGTTACAAATCCTATAAATAAAATAAAAGATTTCATCCTCGAAATCTGGCTAAGGATATGGGGAGAGAAAGGCATGAAATGAAATGAAATATGCTTTTAAAATTAACCTTGAGGAAAAAAATCCGGGTAGTGGTTCCACATCAAGTCCACCGGCTCCCAAGTAAATTCTTATTTCCCATGATTTGACCACAACACCTTTACCAAAGGAACACTATTGCGACACAAACTCCTTGTCTCAGTGTCCACTATCCGCACCGGTTCTAGTCGCACAGATCTATCGGTCGCTACTGCTTCATCAGTGGTGGGGATATATTTATCGGGCCGCAACAGCGCCTTCCGAAGTGACGACACATGGAATACATCATGAAGGTTCTCCAGCTCTAGCGGTAACTCCAACCGATAGGCCAAAGGGCCATTCCTTTCCAATATAGTGTAAGGCCCAACGTATCTTGGGCTGAGCTTCTTCACACCACGTACCCGTGACACTCCATGCATCGGCCTGATCTTTAGGAACACTTTATCACCCACTTGAAATTCCACCATCCGGTGTTTTGCATTATAATATTTAGCCTGCCAACTTTGAGCTTCAAGCATGCGATCTCGTATTAATCTAACAACTGCATTAGTATCATCAACGCACTCAATTCCTAAAACCTTCGGGGCTTCATCTTGTACCCATGACAAGGGGGTTCTATACCTTCCGTAAAGGGCTTCATGGGGTTCCATCCTGATACTGGCCTGGTGACTGTTATTGTATGAGAATTCTAACAGGGGTAAGAGCCTTTCCCACAGCTCTCCTCTATCTAGCACACACAACCTCAATAGATCTTCCAAAGTTCTGATGATCCTCTCAGACTGCCAGTCCATCTGAGGATGAAAGGCTGTGCTAAAGGTAAGGCGTGAACCCAAATATGCATGTATGGCCTTCCATTATTTAGAGGTAAAATTATCATCCCGGTCAGAAACAATTGTCTATGGAATGTCCTGGTACCGTACAAACTGCTCCACAAAGAGGCATACCAAGAAATCCACATGAGCTTCTTTCTTCATAGTAATAAACCTGACAACCTTTGTTAGGAGATCAACGATTACCCAAACCGAATCATTCCATGAGCTTTAGCGAGGTAACCCATGGACGAAGTCCATGGAGATTGTAACACCTCAAATCCCAGGATAGGGACAAAGTTGGGTGACACGGCCTAGGACACAGGCGTGTCCTGCTCGGGTCGATGAATTCAGCTCGACGAAATTGAGCCGTAGGCATGTCTGCTGCCGTGTATAGGCACACGGCCTGTGACACGGGCGTGTCCCGGGCTGTGTCCTTTGCTGCATATGCCCAGGGCATTTGAGGCCTGGTGAATACGGGTGTGACACGGTTGTGTCTTGGGGTACACGGCCTATGACACGGTCGTGTCATTGGCTGTGTCCCGCTTGGGTTGATTTGGTTTTGTGCAGCCTGAAGTACACGGCCACAAACACGGGCGTGTCTCAAGGCATGTCAAGTGACACGGCCCGTGACACAGGCATGTCACATGGGCATGTACTGGGCTGGATAAGTCGGTTGTGTGTCGCTTAAGGCACACGGTCTGTGACACGGGCGTGTCACAGGCCGTGTCAGGCAAAATTTAGTCTTTTGTGGCAAAATCGTGGCCGCCCATTTTCTCAGCTGGGATCTGATGGCTCAGGTCTCTCCCTGCTTCCTTAAGGCCGAGGATGAGAAAGAAATACTCATTTGAGTTTGGCCATCCTCTTTCTACAAACCAAGAGAGAGAGGAAGAAGGAGGAGGAGGAAAGGAGCCGACCACCGGTGGAGCTGCAGAGTTCCTGCTCGAGATCCGAGGCTAGCGTTGTGGAGGCAAAGCCGCTGCAGTGCTTTCCAGCCGACTAGGAGTTCATGGCGCCAAAACGATCTTCAAGGGTAACGATCTTTCTTCCTAGCCGTGTGAAGGCTTCCTTTTTAGCATGTTCATATGATTCCCCCACCAGAGGGTGGCTTGTTACGGGAGTACCTTGGGTTGATTCTTGGAATACCCAATCATTTGGCATATAGATCTGGAAATGGAGTACGGAATAGGCATGCTGTGTGAAGCCCATTTGGACAGGTTAGTCTGGATTGGTGATGTTGCATATACATACCAGAGAAGACTCCGCGATGAAACGTGTAGTTTAAGGAGTTGATGAGTTGTACCTGTGAAGGGTAGTAGCAAGAAGTACTGGAGTGGTAGTGTAGGAAAATACCTTGTATTGATTGTGATGTTCATGAGTTGTGACTATGAAGGGCAGTAACAGGAAGTACTGGATTAGAGATCCAGGAAAATACCCTTGATATTTGTGATGCTTAGTGGGTTATGACTGTGAAGGCTAGTAGCAGGAAGTACTGGCGTGAACGCCCAGGAAACACACGCAAATGCTGGTTCGAGCTAATGATGGAAAATGAGTTATGTCGCTACCGTTGAGCGTGGCACCTAGCTAACCTGTGATTGTGAAGCCAGTCCTGCGAGGACATGATGGCTATGTACGAGCTGGAAGAGCTCTTACGGCTTGATGCCAAACAGGTAAGGTGAAACCGACCCGCGCCTTTTTCTTAGCCGCGAGTACGTTGTACTTGTTGATGGCAAGGCGACTTGAGCAACGGGGGGTGGATGATTCGACCTGTGTTATGTCCGTCTGACGTGAGACCTGAAGGTGCGGTCTATTGGAGCACATAGCGAGAGTCTTAGGCCTGTGCGCCACAACACCATAGGGGGCTACGGGCCAATCCCGGGTCATTAAGACTAAAATCTCCGGCTGCACGCCATGGAGTAAATGCTCAACTTTTGCCGTTGGGTTTCAGCCATGATACGGTGGTGGGACCCTCGTTCGCAGGTACACCAAGAATGTGCCCTGAGTGCACGGATCGTCGGGCCGTGTAGCTGGCGATTGCGATTGAGTGTTTGTGCGCGAGTGCACAATATGTGATGAATCTATATATGCATGAGAATTGCCATGCCTGCAGGGAAGGAATGTCGCTGCCCCGGGAAAGGGGTAGAGTCGTTATAATTTGGTTTGCTGAACGCTGACCATTGCCTTGTTTTTCACCGTTGGGTGGGCTGTCCCTGTGCAGGTGCTGGAGAACCAAGCAGGACACATAAAGGTTGACGTGCCTGCCGTTGCTGCTAGCCCTTGAAGGCTATGCTTACAATGCTGTGTTTTTTATATTTGTGGTCGGCCTGCTCGCCAATGTTTGGGAGCCACTGTTATAAAAGGACTTGTAAGGCCAAAAGGCCAACTGCCTTTGTATTTGGTGAACATTCCTGTTTTTCTATTAATGTGGATATTATTTATATGGTGGACATTCATGTTTGGAGTTCCATTGTGTGTTATAGGCTTCCGCTAGAATGCAATGAGTTAGGACGTGCAACTCTGGTATCACTCCGTGACTTCCCCGCCTGTTTTGTGGTATATGCTGCGGTGCCCCGGCCGGACCTTCTACTATATACTATATGAATGGATGGAGTCGTTATATTTTTGGTATCAGAGCTGTCTTGGTCTTTCCCTTTTGAATTCGTGGTCGAATTATTTTGTGGGCTGGCGAGCATGTGCGTGCGAACCGCGCGAACACTAATGAACTCTTGAATGTGTTGGGTTTCTCTATGAGGATGACACAACACTTGTGCACGAAGCGGAAGAATAAAAAACATCAAGAAAAACCCAAAAGAGATGGGATCGGGCCATGGTAGTTGAATCAAGAAGTTAACATACAACTAGGCAAAAATTACCTCGGTGGCGTTGAGTCACAACTCAACGGAGATGCTCCAAGCTTCGTTTACTTGCTGGTGGCGAGTTCTACGTGGAATGATATCCACGTCTCTGCAGAAATACACACGAGCGGGAGAACACCGATTTTTCGTCGCACGGATAATCAGGAAGGAGAATGACCACACCTTGCTTTTCCACGGACTGCTAGGTCCGCGCCAGGGATAGCAATACCAGCGACAATCGCCGGAGAGGAGGAGGTCGACGGAGCGAGCACGGCGGCGGAACACTTCCGTCGGCGGGATTCGGGATCGGCGGAACGAACGAAGAACGGCGGAACACTTCCGTCGGCGGGATTCGATTCGATCAGCAAGCCTTCCCGAAAACCCTAAGTATCTATTTATACCAAAGGCATAAACAGACTTAGGAATATCGCTATCCGCAGACCACCTAGAAAATTAGGGTTCCAGAATCGGCGAGAATCACCTAGCAGATTCGGTCAGAATCAATCAGCGAGAATCACCTAGGATCGGCGAGAATCAGTCGGCGAGAATCAGAGTACAATACTCGACGATTCACGTCGAACGTGGGTTGACGATACACGTCGACCCGCGGTCGACGATCGTCGACCTTCGGTCGACTATTCTTACCAATCTTTCAAGGCAACATTTGCCCAACCCGACGATCCTTTAAGGCAACACTTTGCCCATAACCCCATTCATGTCGGTGATTGGTAACCTTTACCAACACAGTCAATCATCCAACTTCTCCACATCTCTTATGTGCGACCCAGCAGGCTCATATCGCGTTGGCAGTGAGATTACATGTTTGACCACTTCTAGATCACCATGGTAACTCCAACAGTCTCCCACTTGATCTTGAAAGTATCAAACCAAAAACCTCACAAACAGTGAGCGGCATCTAGGAATGCATCATTGCTCCCCAAGAAATAAGAGTTTATAACTCATAAGCCTTTATGACCAATGTATCAGCGTTGTCTTTGTCCCTTTGTCCCTTACATCCGGAAAGAACTAGAGGCATGGACCGTGTCACCCTCGTAATAGCTCAATCCAAGTTTCTTGATCCACGACGGACTTCTAGAGAATGGTGAGTCCAATTTCACATATTGACTCAACCAAGCATGGCCATGCATTTCTCAGTCCAGTTCCATCAAGGGGCTCATGGATGCAACTCCTGTCATACAGGAGGACAAATCCCATATCTGATCACACACAAACACCCAAATGATTCGTAACATGCCCAACAACCACCCTTATCATCAACCTTTCTCAAGGAAGACTTTAGATGGCATCAAAGCACGCTCTTCCTCACTTGATGAATGCTGTGACTTCAGGTCAAAGGACCACAACACCATTGTCAATTGAGACCTACTCGTGACACGATTGGATGACAATCCACAGAGTAGTCTCAGGTTGGGTCTGTCCAGTACAACTTGTTCACTAACAAGTACCCACATGATGACTTGATATCACAATATCATGACCTGTGAGAACCGGTCATCAGTCAATGCACGTGCAAGCCTTCATGTACCATCATCACCCTTAGCTTCTATGATGATACTCGAGCAGGGACCTTTTAAGAATGAAGCTTCAAATAAATCATAGGCTCTCACATTCAAGTCACGTACTTGATGTCCCATGAAAGCGAACATTCTAAGGGTATCTATTATGTTAACATTTAACTATCATATAGAAAAACTCATAATAAAAGAACTTGTCATTAATTGTAAGAGAAAAACTAGGTACACTGTTCATCATATGAACAAATGGCCAACAAAATACATGTTTACATGCAATCCACAAGATTCTCACTAGAGTTGATCATTTAGGTATCGTATACCCATCGATCTAGTATGACCATCATGCTTTCTCTGCGCGAGAGGCTTTGTTAGTGGATCCGCAATATTCTCCTCAGTCGGCACTCTGCAAATGTTCACATCTCCTTGTTCGACAATCTCACGAATAAGATGAAACCGCCGAAGTATGTGCATGGAGCGCTGATGGGATCTAGGTTCCTTAGATTGTGCAATTGCACCATTGTTATCACAGTAGAGAACTACGGGACCAACAATGCTAGGAACTACATCAAGCTCGCCGATGAATTTCCTAATCCATACAGCCTCCTTCGCCGCATTAGCTGCGACGATATACTCGGCCTCTGTTGTAGAATCAGCAACTGTCTCTTGCTTGGAACTCTTCCAGCTCACAGCTCCTCCATTCAGGCAAAACACAAAACCTGACTGAGACTTGGAGTCGTCTCTATCAGTTTGGAAGCTAGCATCCGTGTAACCACTTACAACGAGCTCTTCCTCTCCACCATACACCAAGAACACATCCTTAGTCCTTCTCAAGTACTTCAGGACATTCTTGATTGCAATCCAGTGACACTCACCGGGGTCTGACTGATACCTGCTAGTCATGCTCAAAGCAAAGGAGATGTCGGGTCGAGTACATAACATCGCGTACATGATTGATCCAATTGCCGAAGCATATGGAATCAACTTCATGCGGTCCTTATCTTCACAAGACTTTGGACACTGGTCCTTAGAGAGATTTACACCATGAGACATGGGCAAAAATCCTTTCTTGGACTCAAGCATGTTGAACCGCTTCAACACCTTTTCGATGTACGTGCTCTGGGTCAAACCCAGCAACTTCTTCAATCTATCTCTATAGATCTTAATACCGAGTATATAAGTCGTTTCACCCAAATCCTTCATTGAAAAGCAGTTCCCTAGGTTGTTCTTAACAACTTTCAGGGTAGGAATGTCATTCCCAATCAACAGTATGTTATCTACATACAATATCAGGAAGACAACAATGCTCCCACTGATTTGCTTATAAATACAAGGCTCATCTTCATTCTTGATGAAACCAAACTCTTTGATTTTCTCATCAAAACGAAGATTCCAACTTCGAGAGGCCTGTTTCAGTCCATAGATGGACTTATTCAGCTTGCATATTTTAGTGGCTTCATCTGGGGATACAAAACCCTCGGGTTGTGTCATATACACTTCCTCAAGGAGGTTTACATTAAGGAAAGCCGTTTTGACATCCATCTGCCAGATTTCGTAGTCATAATACGCAGCAACAACAAGCAATATCGTTATGGACTTTACCATGACAACAGGGGAAAAGGTCTCATCATAGTCAATACCATGAATTTGCTTGAAACCCTTAGCCACCAGTCGCCCTTTGAATGTCTGTACATTCCCATCCATGTCGGTCTTCTTCTTGAAGACCCACTTGCACCCTATGGGTCGTACCCCTTCAGGTGGTTCCACCAAGTTCCAAACTTGGTTTGCATACATGGAGTCCATTTCGGATTTCATAGCCTCAAGCCATTTGTCAGAGTCCGGTCCATTCATAGCCTCTTGGTAGGTTGCTGGTTCATCATCATGATCCATAAGCAACACATTACCTATTTGAGACACGAGAAATCCATATCTCTCAGGCTCAAACCTCGGTCTACCAGATCTACGTAGGACTTGTATTCCTTGAGCAGGTTCTCTAGCTACAACATCTTGTAGTCCTGTCTCAGAATCCAATTCCGGTTCATTCACTACATGTGGTTCTTGAACTTCTTCAAGCTCTACCTTTTCAATCTTTCTTGATAAGAACTCTTTCTCCAAGAAGACACCAGTCCTTGCGACAAACACTTTGCCCTCAGATGGTAGGTAAAAGTAATACCCTTTTGTTTCCTTAGGATATCCCACCAGATAACATTTATCCAATTTTGGTTCCAGCTTGTCAGGCATTTGATGTCTCACGTATGCCTCACAACCCCAAATTTTAATGAACGACATACTAGGACGCTTCCCAGTCCATATCTCATATGGTGTCTTCAGAACCGTTTTCGTTGGAGCTCGATTCAATGTCATTGCAGCAGTCTCTAAAGCAAAACCCCAAAAGGAAATAGGCAAGTCTGCATGACTCATCATCAAACGTACCATGTCTAACAGAGTATGATTTCTCCTCTCAGACACACCATTATGTTGTGGTGTTCTAGGTGGAGTGAGCTGTGATACAATACCACACTCTTTCAGATGATCATGGAACTCATGACTCAGGTATTCGCCACCTCGATCAGATCGGAGTGCTTTAACCCTTTTACCCAACTGGTTTTCTACTTCATTCTTGAACTCTTTGAACTTTTCAAAGGTCTCAGATTTGCACTTCATAAGATACACATATCCGTATCTACTAAAATCATCAGTAAATGTAACAAAGTAGAAATACTCACCTCTAGTCATGGAACTCATGGGTCCGCATACATCACTATGTACAACACCCAAGAGATCCTCAGCCCTCTCAGTATAACCAGTGAAAGGAGCTTTAGTCATCTTGCCTAACAAACAAGATTCGCATCGCTCAAATGATTCATAATCAAATGAGTACAAAAGTCCATCTCTATGGAGCTTGGATATGCGCTTCTCGTTGATATGGCCCAAACAACAATGTCAGAGAAATGTAGGGTTCGATTCATTTGTTCTTAGTCTTTTATTATTTTCTACATTACAGATCAGATGGTCCAAGTTCAAAACATAAAGACCATTAAACAATTGGGCTACAACATAACAAACATCATTTTTAAATATAGAACAACAGTTGTTCTTAATTATAAAAGAAAATCCAATCATGTCCAAACATGAAATAGATATAATGTTTCTAGTTATGGCCGGAACAAAATAACAATTATCTTGTTCTATTACAAGCCCACTGGGAAAAGAAAGACGGTAAACCCCTACGGCTACAGCAGCAACTTTTGCTCCATTGTCGACGCGGAGGTCCACCTCCCCTTTACTCAGCAATCTTCTCCTTCCCAGTTCCTGCACATTTGTACAAATGTGAGAACCACATCCGGTATCCAATACCCAAGATGAAGGAGCAGAAAGGTTTATCTCTATAACGTGAACATTTGAAGCTGAAGTCATACCTCCCTTCATTTTCTGCAGAACTGCAATGTACGAAGGACAGTTCCTCCTCCAATGACCAGCATTGCCACAGTGGTGGCATTTCCCTTCCTTCACCGTGCTTTTCTTTTTCATCAGTGTAGAAGACTTGGGCTCAAGATATGACTTAGGTCCCACCTTCGTCTTCTTAGAGCCCTTGGCCTTGCCCTTGCCCTTATGCACCATCAGTATGGGGATGGCAGGCTTGGCCTTCTTCATATTGATTTCGGCAGTTCTCAACATGCCTAGGAGTTCGGGCAGTGTCTTGTCTATTTCATTCATGTTGTAGTTCAAGACGAACTGCTCATAACTGTCCGGCAACGATTGCAGGATCAGATCTATGGCCAACTCTTGACCAAGAGGAAAACCCAGCCTTTCAAGGTTCTCTATATACCCAATCATCTTGAGTACGTGAGTCCCTACTGAGTCTCGAACTCCCATCTTGCACAGAAACAACGCTTTTGTGACGTCGAACCTCTCTTAACGAGCCTGCCCTTGAAATATTTTCTTGAGATGCTCGTCAATCTCCTTGCACCCCATGTTCTCATGTTGCTTCTGAAGCTCAGAGTTCATAGTGGCAAGCATAAGGCATTCGACATCTAAAACATCATCAGTATACTTCTTATAAGCATCCTTCTCAGCACGGGAAGAGTTCCCGGTCGGCACCTCGGGGGCTTCTTCTTCCAAGACATAGAGCTTTCGCTCTTGCCTGAGAACAATTCTCAGATTCCTGTACCAGTCCATGTAATTAGTCCCACTGAGCTTATCCTTCTCAAGGATGGCTCTCAGAGACAACGTGGAGTGTGAAACACTTGCCATGAAATTCTACAAGAATTTATGCAGAATAAAATCAGTACCAAAATTTCAAATACAATTTATTTCAATTTGGACTTCAATTAAAACACTCCCACTATTTTATTCGAAATGATAGCCCTCACTAACAATTCGGAGAGTTCATGCGAGCTACTCTCTTAGTGGACAAGATCCGTATTTCACCAACACAATGAGTCAGCTTTGGCTTTCCTCTCACGATGCGGTTATTTAGGTTAACAACGCTTGCCAATTGCATCCTCATGCAATTCTTGTATGATTGGTGAATAACTCCTTACTCGCATCCATCATATGGTGCATGCCAACCCTATGTCTCTAGGCACTCAACCTTTGAGGTCACCTAGTTAAGCTGGACCTGATGTCGACAGTGGGATATCACAATTATCCGCTCGCACCCTTACCAAGATAGATTAATGCACCTTGCTTTGGCAAGCCCACACTTTATCGATCGAGGCAGGAAGAGTGTCATCCATCGGAAGGCATCCGAACACTTAATATTTGATGAAGGGATTTTGATTATAGGTTAACAGTTAACCATGATCAACATTTGATCAATGTGCACATCCAAAGAAAAATAATTTTTCTAAAACCACATGCATCCCTTATGTGCACAACCTGACACCATCAACATTTGATAGAAGGAAGGGCTAAATCTGAACATCCGGAAACTTCCAAATCCTCAGATTTACATGCATTGGACAAAAGCAAAGACAACTCAACTTAAAGCAGTAGACAAGCTCATCTCTCTATGTTGGATTCAAAATCCAAAACAATCTCGAGGGATGGTTACTGCTAAGGAGACTACAATTTCTAACAATTAGAAATTTCCACGAAATCCCAGACGTTCTTGGCGGGGTACCAAGACTAAATCTAGACATTTAGAACACTTCTAAATCCCTAGGTTTACACGCACTGGAATAACAAAACTTCCAATACAACAATCATGGCCGCAACCTGGCTCTGATACCACTGTTGAGTTTCTCTATGAGGATGGCACAACACTTGTGCACGCAGCGGAAGAATAAAAAACATCAAGAAAAACCCAAAAGAGATGGGATCGGGCCATGGTAGTTGAATCAAGAAGTTAACATACAACTAGGCAAAAATTACCTCGGTGGCGTTGAGTCACAACTCAACGGAGATGCTCCAAGCTTCGTGTACTTGCTGGTGGCGAGTTCTACGTGGAATGATATACACGTCTCTGTAGAAATCCACACGAGCGGGAGAACACCAATTTTTCGTCGCACGGATAATCGGGAAGGAGAATGACCACACCTTGCTTTTCCACGGACTGCTAGGTCCGCGCTAGGGATAGCAACACCAGCGACAATCGCCGGAGAGGAGGAGGTCGACGGAGCGAGCACGGCGGCGGAACACTTCCGTCGGCGGGATTCGGGATCGGCGGAACGAACGAAGAACAGCGGAACACTTCCGTCGGCGGGATTCGATTCAATCAGCAAGCCTTCCCGAAAACCCTAAGTATCTATTTATACCAAAGGCATAAATAGACTTAGGAATATCGCTATCCGCAGACCACCCAGAAAATTAGGGTTCCAGAATCGGCGAGAATCACCTAGCAGATTCGGTGAGAATCAATCGGCGAGAATCACCTAGGATCGGCGAGAATCAGTCGGCGAGAATCAGAGTACAATACTCGACGATTCACGTCGAACGTGGGTTGACGATACTCGTCGACCCGCGGTCGACGATACTCGTCGACCCGCGGTCGACGATACTCGTCGACCCGCGGTCGACGATACACGTCGACCCGCGGTCGACGATACACGTCGACCCGCGGTCGACGATACACGTCGACCCGCAGTCGACGATCGTCGACCTTCGGTCGACTATTGTCGACCCGCAGTCGATTATTATTACCAATCCTTCAAGGCAACATTTGCCCAACCCGACGATCCTTTAAGACAACACTTTGCCCATAACCCCATTCATGTCGGTGATTGGTAACCTTTACCAACACAGTCAATCATCCAACTTCTCCACATCTCTTATGTGCGACCCTGCAGGCTCATATCGCGTTGGCAGTGAGATTACATGTTTGACCACTTCTAGATCACCATGGTAACTCCAACAGAATGTCCACTGTAGGAATGCAAATACATGTGTTTGAGGAACCTGCACGTTCCTATTTTGTTGTGATTGCTTGTGTTAGGTCGCTAATGTATGTGTTTTGTCCACCTTTAGGTGACTCGAAGTGGTTCTAGGCAGTCGAAGCCCCAACGATCTGATGAGAGTATGATACCAGCTGAGGTGCCTACACCTCCCCCTTCTGCGGAAACTGTTCGATCAGTTGCTGAGGCCATGTTTGCGATGATTCAAGCACAGACTACTGGGCAGGCGCAAGGGCAGGCGCAGCCGGCATTGAGGCCAGAATAGGTTGCGGCGAGGCCAGAACCTATTACGGTTTTGGATCCTCGAGCAGCTGAAAGACAGTTAAAGCAGTTTATGAGTTTCAATCCGCCGACGTTTACGGGCATGGGATCTCCCCAGTAGGCGGAGGACTTGTTATCGCGCGTCAAGCAGATAATGACGGCGATCAGGATGGAGGAGGATTAGAAGGTCACCTTAGCCACCTTCTTACTCGAAGGAGAGGCGCATTTATGGTGGGATGAGATGGAAGTACACCACTTAGCGGGTCGGCTGTTAACACAAGTGTCGATCGAGGAGTTCTCTCGAATGTTCCTGGTAAAGCACCTACCAGCGGTATAGCGCATTACCATGAAAAATGAGTTCCAAAAGCTGACGAAAGGAGAAGGCAGTATTGAAACTTACCTGAATGAGTTCATGAGGTTGCGATGGTATGCGGGTTCGATCTTCGCCGACGAGCAGCGGAAAATGAATCGGTTCTATGAAGGCTTGCGGGACGAGTTGCGATTACTGCTTTCGAGTTCAGTGAACCAAGGATTCCAGGCGTTGGTTGACACTGCATGCATGCTGGAAAAGGATATGAACCGGGTGCAAGGGAAGCAGGCCTTGGCTATGACAAAGCCAGAATTCAAGGCGCCCCGACATGGGAAATCATATTATAAGAAGAAATGGGGCAAGAGGTCCAAATTGGTAGGACAAGCTACTTCTACGGTTGCCTCGGGTGCAACGTCGGGGGCCACGTCAAGGCCAGAAACTTGTACGTGCTTTAGTTGTGGACGAGTGGGGCATATTGCTCGTGACTGTCGGGTTGTTCCGCCGAAGGGAGAAAATAAAGTGGGAGCATCCTATGATGAGAAGGGAAAAGCAGTGGTGGAGTCCTCTGCATCCCAGACACAACCCCGAGTCTATAATTTTGGTCTGCAGGAGGCCATTAAGCAGAGTGATGTCGTCATAGGTACGAGTTAAGTTATTGCATTATTTTTCTTATTGCATGCTTGTTTATTGTATGCTTTGTGTGTGGCTTGTGTGTGATATAATTGCCACAGGCTTTGTAATGATTCGGGACATGCTGGTACGATCACTGTTTGATACGGGCGATTCTCAGTCATTTTTGTCTAAGGACTTCGTAGTGCGAATCGGAGTACCTAGTCATGAGAAGATAGAAAGCGTCAGGGTGGTGTTACCGAATGGTTGTTTGATGCTCGCGGATCGAGCTTGCGATGTGGAGGCTCTCATTGGAAGTCGGGAGTTTTGTTTAACTGCATCTGTATTGCCGATATCGGAATTCAACGTGATCTTTCGTATGGATTGGCTCGCGGAGCAGCATGCCTTAATTGATTGTAATGCCAAAGAGATCATATTGGGCCAGAATACCGAGCATGCGACTAAGTTCACCGGTATGCGAGGAGTGGGCGGGACATTTATGTCTGCACTCCAAGTCATCAAGGCTGTTTGCAAGGGCGCAGAGTTATACTTCACGCTGATTCAGGCTGTTGAGCCCAAGGCCAGTGTGAGTAATGTTCTAGTTGTTTCGGAGTTTGCAGATGTGTTCCCTAAAGATCTTCCTGGGCTACCACCCCAGCGGGAGATCGACTTCACGATCGAGTTGGTGCAAGGTGCGAAATGTAAGACCCCCCTCCCCCTTACCAGGGAGGGCTACCGGGTCTTATGCCCAGAACCGCCATCTTACGGTGACACTAACGCACGAGTTAGTCGACACCGCAACATGCCGATTCTGCCGGCTAATATGATCTTTTAACCTGTAGGCAAATCTGAGAAGTAGAAGTATAGCAGTATGTTAAATCCATTAGTCCACAAGTCAGAGAGTACATATCATATATATAAATGAAGAGTACAGTAACATAGTCCACAATGAGTACAAATGAAAGAGTAATAAGGGCTTATGCCCAGTACATCATATCAACTCTCTCTCTCAAATCAAAGCGGAAGCTAATCTAATACATCAAAACTCGTCCCACCTGAGGAAGCGCAGTAGTAGTAGTAGTCTGTGGTAGCGGTATCTGCTCCTCAAGTCCTGCCTCCTCGTCGTGCTGGTGCTCCATCTCCACGAGCTCCTAAAATAGTATGCTCATCGACCATTAGTCAAAAAGACTAAGTCGTTTCCTCCGCACCTCGCCCCGCAGCTCCTAGGCACCGAGCGGAAGGACGAAGTGGAGGACAACAAGGGGTAGCAAAAGTGGAAGCAGGTGACAAGAACTAACTAGCAGTTGTAATAGATATTATTATTCTACTCTAGCAGTTCTAAGTATATAGTACAAGTAAGTAAAGTGCAGTACTAGTTAGGAAAGACTGAAATTAAAGAGCAGAAAAGTAAAAAAAAACTGAAAGGTAAAGCTATCTACCATCACAAAAGTACCTTAACTTATAAAAATGCTCATACAAATATATAAGTTAAGGTTTCCAGGAAATTTAACTTATCATATAAAAGAGCCCATACTAATTTATATGATAAGGATCTATGAAGCGTATGACCTAATATGAATGAATGTTATGATGCAATTTATGCACAGGCAAGTGCAACTCACACACAATGACTCTATGATCACAGACCTTTAGTTCCCACTTTTTGAGAGCTAGCATCACTCTCGGGTACCACCACTGTGGCTGCGGCAGCAGCAGAGCGGGCGTCTCCACTTCTAGGCCGGTATGCACACTACCAAACCTTAGACCCCTCTCATACGCCTCTGTACACGTCCAAGGTGCACTCTAGAGTCTCTGCGTACGTACTTTGCTGACAACCCGTCAGTCTTGTTCGGTCGGATGTGCGTTATCGGGGATCGTCCTCCAGACCGCAGTGTAAAACAACCTACTGGCCCCTCTAACCCTCACAACCGCCTGGTGCACCGTACTGCCATCGGTGTGACGAACGGCTAGTACCGCATGCCTCGCCACTAAATTTATGCACATGCAAGTATTTCATCCCGATCCTCCAGCTCGCAGGACCAACCCGTCCTGGATCCCTCAAACCCTACACGGGTGAGCATTTATCACAATCCCTCCAACCCTACACGGGTGAGAACGCACAATAGTGCCTTTATTCCAAATCCCTCAAACCCTATACGGGTAAGCATGTACACAAGTCTCACTCCAACCCAACACGGGTGAGAATGAACCACAATGTCTTAACATATTAGTCTACTCTTGTCTACGGGTTATTATACTTAGTGATTTAAGGTTAATCCCAGGACTGTCCACGGTATACCCGGTGAAGGGCTCTCAGGGGCACTAGGAACTACGATGAGATTACGCCCAAAGTACCCTTTCTCAAGGATAATTACTTTTATTGGTGTCTACCCAGGATTTTTACCCCAACTCTCGTATTACTTTCGAACGACCCTAAAGACTTAAGGTGTTATTAGGAGCGCGACGGTCTTCTGCCAGTCCCTGTTATCGTTGTTGCCACAGGACTCGCACTCTTCCACACATGGTTAAGGAATCCTCTAGGAGACCAACCAGGGTTAATTCCTTTACTAAGATCCTCATTTTACTAGTTATTCAGATTCCTCCCCTGGTGACCCTACTAGTATGAACATCGGTGCTAGACCCTTACCCATGTCCCGATACCACCCACAAGTATGACCTTCGAATTCCTCTAGCCATATGCCTCAAATTATTTATCCTAGGATGGTATGAACCTATATGATAACTAGGATGAATTTCCATAATTTCTAAATTACTTACACTATTAAATTAATTTCTTTGAATGTAATCCCTAGTCATTTTGCACATGAAGTATTGTCAATATTGAACCTACTGTCCTAGGGATTCTTCCAGGTATATAATATGACAATTAATGGGGCCTACCAAAATGTCATGCTTTTTCAATTCAGATTTACAATTAATTCCTAATTAATACTATATCCACAAATCTAGCATTTTCCAAATGAAGTACATAAATAATTATCTCCAAAATTCTAATTAAATTACAGAGTATTGATAATAATGAAATAATGTTATGTCCAGATTTTCATTTACATCTAGATTGAAATGACCTATCCATGATTAATTTGAGTTATTTACGAAAATGCCATTATGGGGCCTAAGTACATTATTTTGCACTCCAAAAATTCTGAAATAATTGCACAAGATATAAAACATAAAATTATAGCAATATGAATTTTCTCAGATTTTGCAAAGGAATACCATCATTTCTACACAAAATTCCATAAGGGTAAAATGGTCATTTTGCTCCTTAAACTACTTAAACTTCTTCCAACAGAGATATAATTTATTTCTAGTGCTTATTATGTCACTCCTTAGTCCTCAACAGAAAATGAACATTTTATGATAAGAGTAAACCTATTTTAAATTTATTTCCTAAAAAGGGCCAAATTTTTAGAAATTCAAAATAATGGGCGTTTTTGTTCCCAAAAATCTCACCATTGCTATGAGAGGTGTATTACACCCTCATGTGTCTCTATAATGAAAATCATGATTTTTGAATGTTCCAAGTTGGCTGAATACACATTATTTCATTTTAGGCTAAATGCAGACCAAGCCTATAACAAGCCAACACATGCAAGTGAGTTTACCCAACATGTATTAGTCCAAATTGGCTGAAATTTAAGACATTCACTTATAATGTCCCTAAGGACATGCCACCAAAATTTGGGGCCATTTGGAGTCCCACAACTCCAAATATTTCATTTATTTCATTTTGGGTATTTTGAATAAAACTATAGAAAAAGTTTTCCCAAAAATTCTCAATTTTGGCAGGGGCTAACGAAGCCCTAAGCATGCATACACCCAAAAGTTTGGGCCATTTGGATGACTGGTTTGACTTGGGCATCATTTTGAAATTATGCCTTAGCTAAGGACCACCCCTAGCAAAATGGTCCTACAGGTCAGACCACTGGACCAAATCTCAAGCTAAGGGTGCCAAATTAAAGTTAAGACAAATATCTACAATTTTTATGTTGGTGACCAGTTCTGTATTTGCACCTAAAGGGCCTAAATTTAGCATGCAATTGACAGTAAAAAAAAGGACAGAAAATTTAAATTGTTACAGCACTAATCTCAAAGCAGAAGGGAGGGCATCTGTTCATCTTCTCCATGGAGCCAAGGGCCGCGATTTGCCCGACCTGGAGAACCTTCCAAGGCCATTTCCCGGCCATCCAACAACCTCCCTAGCCGGCCACCACTACCACCACCTCCGTTGAGGTGAGGGCTAACGTTCGGCGGCGACTTGGCCGCAGGAGGCGGCGGTTTCCGGCGAACTTGCACTCCATCAAAAATCTGAAATTCATGAAAAAGCTCACCTTGGATCTGGCTCATTTGAGCCCGATGTCTCGCCTAATAGATCTAGGAAACTAGTGCGGGTAGAGGTGAGGTGAAACGGACCCGAATTGAGGCTTGGCGGCGGGTTTGGCGGCGGCGAGCCATGAAACTTCTCCTCTCCAGCGAGCTTGCTCCCGAACCTGATTCTCCACCAAAAGCTTCGATCCAGGTATCGAATTCCACTCCTTTGGACCTTTTGAAGCTAATGGGAGGGTTGGTTTTGGCTGATATGGGTTGTATATAAGGATGCCATGATGGGGATTTTGGCCATGAGCTTTGGTTTCTCCTCCTTTGCTCCAAGTGGCATGAAATTGGGTTGGAAAGGGTGATAATTGATGTGTGGGTTCAGATCTGTGCTTTGGAAGAGAGGAGGACAGCCACATGGCCTTCATCCCCATTTTCCCTCTCTTCTATCTCCTCTTTTTCCCCCAATTTCCAAAACTACAGCCTTGCATGCAATATCTCTCCAATTTCAGGGGGGGTAGGGGCTGTCATTAACCATAAGGCTGGTCATGGGTCTTGGTTCATGGGCTTAGCCCATTGGAAATGAGCTTGACACTCATTTTCTTTCTTTAGGCCTTATATTGACCAAATTGACTTTTAGGGTTGACTTGGTCAACTTGATGAATGGGCTGGCCCCACTTGATGGTCATGAACCCCATGTCACCACCTAACATGGGTTGGGTCATGGCTCAAGGCCTTAGCCCATCAGGAATGAACTTGGTCTTCAAATTTACTTAAATAGACCCATGGTTGACCAAGTTGACTTTTAGGGTTGTCCTGATCAACTTGATGAGTGGGTTGACCCCACCTGAAGGTCATGGATCCTATGACACTATCCAACTTGGGTTGGGTCATGGTGGTGTCCCACTTCGACTATTTGGCCATTAGGTGTAGGGGTTTGACCAAATTAAGGTTTAGGGTTGACTTGGTCAAATTGGGTCAATGGGTGACCTAATGGCATGCTTTAGGGTTCACTTAGATTGTTCTTAGGGTTAGGGCAATGTGGTGGGGTCATGGTATGGTTAGGGTTCCTATTTAGGCTAGTTTGACCTAGTTTGACTTTGGCCCCTTAGTGGGCCCCACATGGCTACAATCCACTACCTAGGGTCAAGCCTAGCTAAATCCCCTATCACCCACCCCATGCCTAACCCAATCTAAGTGAAGGGGGCATAGAAGTAACATGGGATGTTACAAATCTCAATAAACAAGAAAATAATTTCGTCTCCGAAATTTAAGTTCGGGTGTACGGGGTTCTACTTACAAGAATTTTAAGAAATTTTAAATGTATAAACTAAAGTATACCTGAAGTGAACAGCTCCGGGTGTCGCTCCAGCATTAGATCCCTTGGCTCCCAGGTGTGCTCCTCCTGTCCATGATTGGACCACAACACCTTCACGAGAGAGACCTTCTTCTTCAGCAACACATGGACATCTGTATCATCAATCCGAATCGGCTCCAGTATGATGGATCTGTCTGGCGCTATCGGACCGGCTGTAGTAGTAACATGCTCCTCTGACCGTAGGAGAGCTCTTCGCAAGGAAGAGACATGGAAAACATCGTGTAGGGCACCCAACTCTAGTGGCAGCAGCAGTCGGTAAGCTAAGGGGCCGATCCGTTCCAGAATCAAGTATGGCCCCATGTATCGAGGACTGAGCTTCTTATGCCTCCACACCCGAGAGACATCATGTACCGGACGTATCTTCAAGAAAACCATGTCTCTAACCTGGAACTCCACCTTCCGGTGCCGAGCATCATAATACTTCGCCTGTCTACTCTGGGCCTCTAGTAGCCGATCCCTGATCAAATGTACTTGAGCCTCTGTATTCTTCATATAATCAGAACCAAGAGCCTTGGTATCTACATCCTGAACCCATGACAGCGGTGTCCGACATTTCCTCCCATAAAGTGCCTCGTAAGGAGCCATCCTGATACTAGCCTGGTGGCTGTTATTGTAGGATAACTCGATCAGTGGTAGTAGCCTCTCCCAAGGCTTCCCCGTATCCAATATGCATAGGCGGAGTAGATCCTCCATGGTCCGGATTGTCCGCTCGGTCTGTCCGTCGGTCTGCGGGTGGAAGGCGGTAGTAAAAGTAAGCCGAGAGCCCAAGTAAGCATGTACGGCCCTCCACTCGCTCGAAGTGAACCGACCATTACGGTCCGAAACAATCGTCCTGGGAATGCCATAGTATCTGACAAACTGCTCCACGAATAGTCTCACCAAAACTGCAACTGGAGCATCCTTTCGGACTGGAATAAGGCGTGCTACCTTGGTCAGTCTATCTACTATGACCCATATAGAATCATGTCCAGAGTGGGAGCGAGGTAGTCCATGCACAAAATCCATAGCAATGTCCTCGAACTTCCACTCTTGGACTGGCAGTGGCTGTAGTAAACCTCCTGGGCTCTTACATTCCGCCTTCACGCGCTGACAAGTCTCGCAATGTGTCACAAAATAGGTGATCTACCTCTTCATCCCAGGCCAGTACATGGTCCTCCGTAAATCTGCCCACATCTTAGTGATGTCGGGATGCACTGAATATCTGGAGCAATGAGCCTCTCTGAGTATGTCATCCCGGATACTGCCCCCTGCTGGTATGTAAATGCGTCCACGGACTCGAAGGAGATCATCCTGCAGCGTGTAGTCCTCGACTTTGCCCCTTTCTAGGGCACTGAAAATCAGCTCTAATGCAACATCCAGCCTCTGATGTGTTCGGATGCGCTCCCGTATATCATCACCACTGATCACTGAGCTCAAGTACTCTCGATATACCACTGGTTCGGTCTCAGATACCATGGTAATATGCATGTCTTCCATCATCCGTAACAACTCTATAGACATCAACCGAGGCTCCGGTCCAGAAGTGCCGGCCCTCCTACTCAAAGCATCTGCTACTGTGTTTGCTTTCCCCGGATGATAGTGGATCTTTTAATCATAGTCGCAGAGGAATTCCAGCCATCTCCTCTGTCGCAGGTTCAAGTCCTTCTGCGTATCGATATATTTAAGATTCTTGTGATTTGAATAGATATCACAATGGATCCCGTATAAATAATGTCTCCACATCTTTAGGGCGAATACCACAGCCCCGAGCTCTAAGTCATGTAGTGGATAGTTATGCTCATGCTTCTTCAACTGTCTTGAAGCATAAGCAATAACATGTCCATGCTGCATCAGGACAGTACCCATCCCCTGGTAGGAGGCATCTGTGTAGATCTGAAATCCTTCACTCCCGGATGGAAGCGCAAGAATAGGGGATGAGGTGAGTCGGTCCTTCAGCTCCTGAAAAGTTATCTCGCACTGCTCTGACCAAACAAAATCTGCATCCTTCTTCGTCAAGGACGTGAGGGGGAGGGCTAACCTCGAGAATCCCTCCACGAACTTGCGATAATAACCGGCTAACCCCATGAAACTGCGTATGTCTGGTGCTGTCTTCGGTCGTGGCCAATTCCGTACTGCCTCTATCTTGGCTGGATCCACTGCCAATCCAGCCCCACTGATAATGTGCCCCAGGAAAGCCACCTCCTGTAGCCAAAACTGGCACTTCGAAAACTTCGCATACATCTGGAATTCTCTCAGTCTCTGCAAAACCTGTGTCAAGTGTCCAGTGTGCTCCTCTTGAGTCCGGGAATAGATCAGGATATCATCGATGAACACAATTACGAAGCGGTCTAGGTAAGGTTCGAATACACGGTTCATTAGGGTCATGAACGCGGAGGGGGCATTCGTGAGCCCAAAAGGCATCACCGTGAACTCGTATAACCCATATCGTGAACTGAATGCTATCTTCGGTATGTCCTCTTCCCGGATGCGGAGTTTATAGTAACCGGATCGCAAATCTAGCTTAGAGAACCAGAAGGCTCCTTGCTGCTGATCAAATAGATCGTCTATCCGAGGCAGTGTATAGGTATTGCGGACCGTTAACCGGTTCAGCTCTCGGTAATCTATACATAGTCATAATGACTCGTCCTTCTTCTTCACAAAAAGAACTGGTGCTCCCCACGGCGATGAACTGGGCCGCACAAATCTCGACTCAACTAGCTCCTGAAGTTGAGTCCTGAACTCTACCAACTCTCTGGGAGCCATCCTGTAAGGTGCCCTGGACACTGGCCTCGCTCCCGTTACCAGCTGAATCCTGAAATCCAAGTCCCTGGCTGGTGGTAGCCCGAACAATTTCTCCGGGAACACATCGGAGAAATCCCGGACCACCGGAATATCTGAAATAGAAGCCTCTGCTCCCGCCATCTCAAAGCAGATAAGGTAAAACTCCTCTCCCTGCTTGTGGGCCTTCACAGCCTGTACAGAAGATAGTAATAGGTGGGAGATAGGTTTAATACCTTCGATGATGACATGGGAATCGCCATGCCTTAGTGTGATCCTCCTTGATGGGCAGTCTATCTGAGCATGGTTCCGATGTAACCATGTCATGCCCAAAATCAAATCGAAGTCCTGCAGCTTCAGAATAGTTGCTGGCGCCTCAAATGCCTTGCCGCCAATCTCGGCCTCCATATCGCAATGGGCAGTGGTCCGCAGTTCTGACCCATCCGGTAGACGCACCCTCATCTCTAGTCCCGGAAATCTTTCCACACCTTCAAGTCCATCTATGAAGGCCTCAAATACGAACGAGTGCGAAGCACCCATGTCGAAGAGGGTATGTGCGGGCTTGCCGCTGATCATAACTATGCCTGAGGTTTGTTTAAGTTAAAATGAATTGTTATTCTATGGTTCCAGGTACTATATAATAGAACGCTCAAGAATTTTAACAATAATCTTAAGTACCTGTGATAACCTCCTTGGGGTTCCTCTGCTCCGTGAGGTCCAAAGCGTATATCTGATCCTGATTGCGTCCCCTGCCGTGATATCCCCGGCCTCGGCCTCGTCCCCGGCCTCGGCCTCGTCCCCGGCCTCGGCCTCGTCCCCGGCCTCGACCTCGGCCCTGCTATACTGGGGCCACTGGAGGTAGAGGAGGAGGAGGATGGAATCGGTGCGGGAACTCCGACCTAATGTGCCCGGGCTGGCGGCATCCGTAACAAACTACCTGCCGGTGGTCATGGTTATCCTGTCTCCTCGGATCATGCACCTGTAGAGGTGGGGGAGCTAATGCTGGAGGAGGTCCCTGCTCCTGTCTGTAGTTGGGGCGACGACGTCCCCCACCCCTCTTGTACCCAATAGTCCTGCCTCTCTGAGAGCCCCTGTTGCTCTCTATTGATGTCGACCCATCAAACGGTCTCTTCCTTCTGCCTTACACCATCAATTGGTCAGCCTCCAGCTTCTTCGCCATCTCGATAATCTGGGTGGACGTGCCGTGAGAAATGAATAATAAAGCCTGCCTCAAATCATCGCTGAGGCCCCGATAGAACCTCTTGGCATACCTCCTATCATCAGTATCCTGTATCCTTGCGAACCTGGCAAGGTGGGAGAACTCCCTCTGGTACTCAATCACTGATCTGCTCCCCTGCCGGAGGTTTAGAAACCTCTCCTCCAAAGCATCTCTGTCCGTAGTAGAGACGAAGTGCTCCAAAAATACATCGCCAAACTCCTCCGACGATATGTCTGATAGCTCCCAGTCCGCATATGTAGACTCCCACACTGATTTCCACCATCTCTTCGCATGAGCCTCTAGTGCAGAGGTGGCTAGAGGTACTGCCTCGCCGACCGGGCAGCTGATGCCTGCCAAAATCTCGTGTATGGCCTCCAGCCATTCCTCCGTCTTTACCGCATCCTCTGTCCCACGGTACATCGGTGGGGATAGGCTCTTGAAGGCACTTAGCCAGCTCGACCCCGGATTTGGCTGCGGGGCTGGGACTTGCTGGGCTTTGAAGGCATCCAGGATCGCCGTCAAAGTCTGCCCCATCTCCGATTGTAGAAATGGAGTGGCAGCTGGAGGGGGAGGAGCCACATTTTGCAGCGCGGCGACCTGTGGAGTTGCATAAAGGTAAGGTTAAAAAAACAGAATTGGCCTAACTCATTGTACTTAGTGGACTGTTTTATGTGACTTTTTACACATGGGCACACCACTACTTCCGTTGCATAGTTTGTTCGCAAACTAATGCTCGCGCGGGGTGGTCTAGTGTTGTGGACTTCTTTGTCATATGATCGTTTGTTCAAGTGATACCAGTTTGTAAGACCCACCTCCCCCTTACCAAGGAGGGCTACCAGGTCTTATGCCTAGAACCGTCGTATTACGGTGACACTAACGCACGAGTTAGTCGATACTACAACACGCCGATTCTGCCGGCTAATATGATCTTTTAACCTGTAGGCCAATCTGAGAAGTAGAAGTATAGCAGTATGTTAAATCCATTAGTCCACAAGTCACAGAGTACATATCATATATATAAATGAAGAGTACAGTAACATAGTCCACAATGAGTACAAATGAAAGAGTAATAAGGGCTTATGCCCAGTACATCATATCAACTCTCTCTCTCTCAAATCAAAGCGGAAGCTAATATAATACATCAAAACTCGTCCCACCTGAGGACGCGCAGTAGTAGTAGTAGTCTGTGGTAGCGGTATCTGCTCCTCAAGTCCTGCCTCCTCGTCGTGCTGGTGCTCCATCTCCACGAGCTCCTAAAATAGTATGGTCACCGACCATTAGTCAAAAAGATTAAGTCGTTTCCTCCGCACCTCACCCCGCAGCTCCTAGACATCGAGCGGAAGGACGAAGTGGAGGACAACAAGCGGTAGCAAAAGTGGAAGCAGGTGACAAGAAGTAACTAGCAGTTGTAATAGATATTATTATTCTACTATAGCAGTTCTAAGTATGTAGTACAAGTAAGTAAAGTGCAGTACTAGTAAGGAAAGACTGAAAGTAAAGAGCAGAAAAGTAAAGTAAAGCTGAAAGGTAAAGCTATCTACCATCACAAAAGTACCTTAACTTATAAAAATGTCCATACAAATTTATAAGTTAAGGTTTCTAGGAAATTTAACTTATCATATAAAAGTGCTCATACTAATTAATATGATAAGGATCTATGAAGCGTATGACCTAATATGAATGAATGTAATGATGCAATTTATGCACAGGCAAGTGCAACTCACACACAACGACTCTGTGATCACAGACCTTTAGTTCTCACTTTTTGAGAGCTAGCATCACTCTTGGGTACCACCGCTGTGGATACGGCAGCAGCGGAGCGGGCGTCTCCACTTCTAGGCCGGTATGCACACTACCAAACCTTAGACCCCTCTCATACGCCTCTGTACACGTCTACGGTGCACTCTATAGTCTCTGCGTACGTACTTTGCTGGCAACCCGTCAGTCTTGTTGGGTCGGATGTGCGTTATCGGGGATCGTCCTCCAGACCGTAGTGTAAAACAACCCACTGGCCCCTCTAACCCTCACAACCGCCTGGTGCATCGTACTGCCATCAGTGTGACGAACGGTCAGTACCGCATGTCCCGCCACTAAATTTATGCACATGCAAGTATTTCATCCCGAGCCTTCAGCTCGCAGGACCAACCCGTCCTGGATCCCTCAAACCCTACACGGGTGACCATTTATCACAATCACTCCAACCCTACACGGGTGAAAACGCATAATAGTGCCTTTATTCCAAATCCCTCAAACCCTACACGGGTGAGCATGTACACAAGTCTCCCTCCAACCTAACACGGGTGAGAAAGAACCACAATGTCTTAGCCTATTAGTCTACTCTTGTCTACGGGTTATTATACTTAGTGATTTAAGGTTAATCCCATGACTGCCCATGGTATACCCGGTGAAGGGCTCTCGGGGGCACTAGGAACTACGATGAGATTACGCCCAAAGTTCTCTTTCTCAAGGATAATTACTTTTATTGGTGTCTACCCAGGATTTTTACCCCAACTCTCGTATTACTTTCAAACGACCCTAAAGACTTAAGGTGTTATTAGGAGCGCGACGGTCTTCCGCCGGTCCCCATTATCGCTGCTGCCACGAGACTCGCACTCTTCCACACATGGTTAAGGAATCCTCTAGGAGACCAACCAGGGTTAATTCCTTTACTAAGATTCTCATTTTACTAGTTATTCAGACCCCTCCCCTGGTGGCCGTACTTGTACGAACATCGGTGCTAGACCCTTACCCATGTCCTGATACCACCCACAAATGTGGCCTTCTAATTCCTCTAGCCATATGCCTCAAATTATTTATCCTAGGATGGTATGGACCTATATGATAACTAGGATGAATTTCCATAATTTCCAAATTACTCACACTATTAAATTAATTTCTTTGAATGTAATCCCATGTCATTTTGCACATGAAGTTTTGTCAATATTGAACCTACTGTCCTAGAGATTCTTCCAGGTATATAATATGACAATTAATGAGGCCTACCAAAATTTCATGCTTTTTCAATTCAGATTTATAATTAATTCCTATTTAATACTATATCCACAAATCTAGCATTTTCCAAATGAAGTACATAAAACATTATCTCAAAAATTCTAATTAAATTACAGAGCATTGATAATAATGAAATAATGCTATGACCAGATTTTCATTTACATCTAGGTTGAAATGGTCTATCCATGATCAATTTACGTTATTTACCAAAATGCCATTATGTGGCCTAAGTACATTATTTTTCACTCCAAAAATTCTGAAATAATTGCACAAGGTATAAAATATAAAATTACAGCAATATGAATTTTTTCAGATTTTTCAAAGGAATATACCGTCATTTCTACACAAAATTCCATAAGGGTAAAATGGTCATTTTGCTCCTTAAACTACTTAAACTTCTTCCAACAGAGATATAATTTATTTCTAGTGCTTATTATGTCACTCCTTAATCCTCAACAGAAATTGAACCTTTTATGATAAGGGTAAACCTATTTTAAATTTATTTCCTAAAAAGGGCCAAATTTTTAGAAATTCAAAATAATCTTGGTTTTTGTTCCCAAAAATCCCACCATTGCTATGAGAGGTGTATTACACCCTCATGTGTCTCTATAATGAAAATCATGATTTTTGAATGTTCCAAGTTTGCTGAATACACATTATTCCATTTTAGGCTAAATGTACACCAAGCCTATAACAAGCCAACACATGCAAGTGGGTTTACCCAACATAAAGTGGTCCAAATTCGCTGACATTTAAGACATACACTTATAATATCCCTAAGGACATGCCACCAAAATTTGGGGCCATTTGGAGTCTCACAACTCCAAATATTTCATTTATTTCATTTTGGGTATTTTGAATAAAACTATAGAAAATTTTTCCAAAAATTCTCAATGTTTGGCAGGGGCTAACTAAGCCCTAAGCATGCATACACCCAAAATGTTGGGCCATTTGGATGACTGGTTTGACTTGGGCATCATTTTGAAATTCTGCATTAGCTAAGGACCACCCTTAGCAAAATGGTCCTACAGGTCAGACCACTGGACCAAATCTCAAGTTAAGGGTGACAAATTAAAGTTAAGACAAATAGCTACAATTTTATGTTGGTGACCAGTTTTGTATTTGCACCTAAAGGGCCTAAATTTAGCATGCAAGTGACATTAAAAACAGGGACAGAAAATTTAAATTGTTACACCACTAATCTCAAAGCAGAAGGGAGGGCATCTGTTCATCTTCTCCATGGAGCCAAGGGCCGCGATTTGCCCGACCTGGAGCACCTTCCAAGGAAATTTACCGGCCATCCAACCACCTCCCTGGCCGGCCACCACTACCACCGCCACCATTGAGGTGAGGGCTAACGTTCGGCGGCGACTTGGCCGCCGGAGGCGGCGATTTCCGGCGAACTTGCACTCCATCAAAAATCTGAAATTCATGAAAAATCTCACCTTAGATCTGGCTCATTTGAGCCCAATGTCTCTCCTAATAGATCTAGGAAACTAGTACGGGTAGAGGTGAGGTGAAACAGACCCGAATTGAGGCTTGGCGGCGGGTTTGGCGGCGGTGAGCCATGAAACTTCTCCTCTCCGGCGAGCTTGCTCCCGAACCCGATTCTCCACCAAAAGCTTCGATCCAGGTATAGAATTCCACTCCTTTGGACCTTTTGAAGCTAATGGGAGGGTTGGTTTTGGCTGATATGGGCTGTATACAGAGATGGCATGATGGGGATTTCGGCCATGAGCTTTGGTTTCTCCTCCTTGGCTCCAAGTGGCATGAAATTGGGTTGGAAATGCTGATAATTGATGTGTGGGTTCAGATGTGTGCTTGGGAAGAGAGGAGGAGGGCCACATTGCATTCATCCCCATTTTCCCTCTCTTCTCTCTCCTCTTTTTCCCTCAATTTTCAAAACTACCCCCTTGCATGCAATCTCTCTCCAATTTCAGGGGGTAGGGGCTCTCATTAACCATAAGGCTGGCCATGGGTCTTGGTTCATGGGCTTAGCCCATTGGAAATGAGCTTGACACTCATTTTCTCTCTTTAGGCCTTATATTGACCAAGTTGACTTTTAGGGTTGACTTGGTCAACTTGATGAATGGGCTGGCCCCACTTGATGGTCATGAACCCCATGTCACCACCTAACATTGGTTGGGTCATGGCTCAAGGCCTTAGCCCATTAGGAATGAACTTGGTCTTCAAATTTACTTAAATAGGCCTATGGTTGACCAAGTTGACTTTTAGGGTTGACCTGGTCAACTTGATGAGTGGGCTGACCCCACCTGAAGGTCATGGACCCTATGACACCATCCAACTTGGGTTGGGTCATGGTGGTGTCCCACTTGGACTATTTGGCCTTTAGGTGTAGGGGTTTGACCAAATTAAGGTTTAGGGTTGACTTGGTCAAATTGGGTCAATGGGTGACCTAATGGCATTCTTTAGGGTTCACTTAGATTGTTCTTAGGGTTAGGGCAATGTGGTGGGGTCATGGTATGGTTAGGGTTCCTATTTAGGCTAGTTTGACCTAGTTTGATTTTGGCCCCTTAGTGGGCCCCACATGGCTACAGTCCACTACCTAGGGTCAAGCCTAGCTAAATCCCCTATCACCCACCCCATGCCTAATCCAATCTAAGTGAAGGGGGCCTTGAAGTAACATGGGATGTTACACGAAACCTGTGGCCCGCTCGCCATATCGCATCGCGCCAAAGGAGATGGATGAGTTGAAAATTCAATTGCAAGAGTTGCTGGAGCAGGGATATATACGACCAAGTATGTCACCTTTGAGCGCACCTGTTCTGTTTGTGAAAAAGAAAGACGGCGGCTTGCGGTTATGTATTGACTACCGCGAACTGAATAAGCTGACCGAGAAGAACAAGTATCCGATTCAACGGATTGATGAGTCGTTCGATCAGCTGGTGGGATCAACCGTCTACTCGAAATTGGATTTGAAGTCTGGTTATTATCAGTTGAGAATACGGGAAGGAGACATTCCTAAGACCGCATTTGGAACATGTTACGGTCATTATGAGTTCACGATAATGCCATTTGGGCTGTGCAATGTGCCATCGGTATTCATGGATCTGATGCATCGGACGTTCTGAGAGTACGTAGACTTGTTCGTGATTGTGTTCATCGATGATATCTTGGTGTACTCGAAATCTGAAGCTGATGATGCAAACCACTTGCGGTTGGTGTTGCATACCTTGCAAAGGAATAAGCTCAACGCCAAGTTCTCGAAGTGCGATTTTTGGCAATTGTCGGTGGCTTTCTTAGGCCATGTAGTAAGTGGAGAGGGCATCACAGTGGATCCGTCGAAGATAAGGGTCATGCAAGAGTGGTCGGTGTTGTCTTCGGTGGCCGAAGTCAGGAGCTTCCTTGGACTGGCGGGCTACTATAGACGGTTTGTTGAAAACTTCTCGCAGATTGATTTGCCTCTGACCACACTGACGAGAAAGGATCAGAAGTTCGTATGGACGCCGGAGTGCGCACGAGCTTTTGAAGAGCTTAAGAGTCGGTTGACCACGACGCCTGTGTTGACATCGCCATGTGGTACCGAAGGATATGAGATCTATAGTGATGTTTCAGGAAGCGGCTTAGGCTGCGGTCTTCTACAAAAGGAGAAAGTGATTGCTTATGGCTCACGCCAGTTGAAGGTGCATGAGTGGAATTATCCCGTTCACGACTTAGAGTTGGCGGCAGTGATCTTTGCACTAAAGTTATGACGACATTATCTGTATAGTGTAAACGTGGATATCTATATGGACCAAAAGAGCCTAAAGTATTTGTTGGAGCAGAAGGACCTGAATATGCGACAACGAAGGTGGCTGGAGTTCCTTGGGGACTACACCTTTGTGATTCAGTATACTCCCGGGAAGGGAAATGTGGTCGCTGATGCCTTAAGTCAGAGGGCTCCGTCGAGGGCCAATTGGTTGCAGAGGCACGATGAATGTCTAATCCAGGAGTTAGAAGCTTTAGAGTTTTCTTGTGTTGACAACAATTCCACAACTGATGCATGTTTGAACTGGACGGAGGTGCAATATGACCTTACAGAAAGGATTCGACGAGCAATGTAGCTGGATGGAAGTCTCCAACGCTATGCAAAGGACAGGACAGAGGGCAAATTCTCCTGGGATGACGGCCTTTTGCGGAAAGAGGGCCGGTTGTGCGTCCCAAGTATGGGTAAACTGCAAGAATGGTTGATATAGGAAGCGCATTTTACGAAGTACTCAATTCACCCTGGGAGCACAAAGATGTTCAGAGATATGAAGAAGCTATTTTGGTGGCCAGGACAGAAGCATAATATCGGTCATTATGTAGCCAAATGCCAGAATTGTGCTTTGGTAAAGGCAGAATGCCAGAAGCCTGGCGGTTTCTTGAAGTCGTTGCCGATTGCGGAATGGAAGTTCGATGATATTTTAATGGATTTCGTGCACGGGTTGTCAAAATCACAGCGCGGGAATGATTCGATCTGGGTGATTACGGACCGGTTGACAAAAGTGGCGCACTTCTTTCCGAATAAATGGGACGATTCAGTGGAAAGTTTGGCGAAGCTCTATGTGGAGCAGATTGTACGACTACATGGTGTTCCTCGTCGCATTGTGAGTGATCGGGATGGGCGCTTTACATCCAATGATTGGAGGCTAGTCCATCAGCTGTTGGGTACGAAATTGACGTTCAGTACAGCCTTTCATCCTCAAACAGATGGCCAGACGGAGAGGACCAACAGAACTATGGAAGATATGCTCCGAATGTGCGCCCTGGATTTTGGTAGGAGATGGGAAGATCATCTCTATCTGGTGGAGTTTGCCTGTTGGGTACATTGGAAAATATGTACCTGATTTGAAGAAGCCTCACCCTACTCAATGATATACATCAAGGTGTATTTGATGTGCTTTGAGTTTATTTGTGCAGGTTAAGTAATTGCAGGGAAAGCATAAAAGCTTCTAAGTCCATGTGTCGACACCCAGAAGAAAAGTGTCGACACTTAAGAAGGCTTGTGTCGACACCTAGAGAAGCTGTGTCGACACTTGGAGTAATTGTGTCGACACCATGAAGGTAGAGTCGACACCAGAAGAAAAGTGTCGACACATACAGGTTGTGTTGACACACAGTGAAGAATTGTCAACATTATCTGTGTCGAAACTTAGAGGCAGTGTCGACACCCAGAGAAACTTTGTCGCAGCAAAAGTGTTGACACTAGGAGGCTGTGTCGACACTCAGCAAACTTCCACAAAGTTCAAGTACATGTGTCGACACTAGGAGGCTGTGTCGACACGCAGCAAACTTCAACAAAGTTCAAGTACATGTGTTGACACAAGGAGATGTGTCGACACTCAACAAAGTTTCAACACAGAAGGCATGTGTCGACACAAAGAAGGTGTGTCGACACTTAGCAAGTTTCAACACAAGAAAATGTGTCGACACAAAGGAGTTGTGTCGACACTTAGCAGAACTCAACTACGTATTAAAGAAGAAGGCTTGTGTCGACACATAGAATCAGTGTCGACACATAGAATCAGTGTCGACACATTCTGAAGAAGCAGTGTCGAGAAGCTGTTACAACAACACAAGAAGTTGTGTCGACACCAACAAGGCTAGTGTCGACACTTAGTCTACTTGTGTCGACACAGTCCATTTGTGTCGACACAAAAAGACTATCTGTCTCGACACTTTCAGACAGTGACAGAGATTTCAAGAAGTGACTGGATGACTTGACAGCTGCCATTTCAACTGGTCAACTGCAACTGTCAGAGCCGTCAGAAAGTTGTTAGAAACCGGATCAGCCGGTCACCATGGAGAAAACTTATTTAAAGACCTTTCTCCTTCGACAGAAAAAAATGAAGTAAGATTGATCATCGATCAATGAAGTGAAAGACAACACAACAAGAAGAAGACCTTCAAGAGAAGATCTAAGAAGTTGGAGAGAGAGAGCTCCTTCTAAGAAGAGCAGCTGTTGAACCGGGCTGCTAAGTAAGATTCAGATTGAAATCAGAATCTCAAGACAGCAGTTGATTGAAGATCATCTGCATAGAGATACAACTCTACTATGTTCTAATTCAAGAAGCTTTGAAGAAAGCCAAGAGAGGTTGATCTCTGCCAAGTTCTTCCAAGAACTCATCAAGAAACCACTCAACTCATCTCTCTCTTTCAGAGTTGTGGTTATATATTTTGTAAACTTTATTTTTTGTAGGATCCTAAGGGATCTGAGCTGTAAGCCTATTTTATAAAGGCTGAGTGTAGGAGACAGTGTGCTCTGAGTGTAGGTCTTGTTGAAGACTGAGGTAGGGCCTAGTGCCTGAGTTGTAGGAGATTTTATTCTCTGAGTGTAAGTCTTGGTGAAGACTGAGTGGTAGGGCTTTTGTGCCTGAGTTGTAGGAACCTGTTTGGGGTTCTGAGTTGTAAGATCTGAGGATATGAGAAGAAGTGGAGAATTTAGGCCGAATCTAGTACACTACTAGATAGGCGAAGGGGGATAGTGGATGTACCCAGACCTTGGGGAACCACTATAAAATCTGTGTGTATTCTGTGTGTGATTAATTCTGTGATTGATGTATGTTCTGTGCTGAATTGCTGTAGAGAATTGCAAATACAGGTCTTATAATTCAGTGTTTCTGCCTTTAAAGTTAAAAAGATTAAGTTCACCTATTCACCCCCCCCCCTCTAGGTGATTAGACACTAGTTCTTTCAAGTGGTATCAGAGGGAGGTTACTGAAAAAGGACATAACAGTCTGAGTAAAGATCCTGTAGGCAGAATCAGAATAATCAAGAATCAAGAAAATAGGTTCTACTGAGAATCACAAAGAGCTAGGATCCATGAAATTGCCAATCTGCAGAAAAGAGATTTTTGGCATATGGAAAGAGAGGGTTAGACTCTTTATGGAAGCATCTGACCCAAGAATATACATCACAGTCAAAGAAGGGCCATATGTGCCAATGAAAGTATCTGTTCTGGATGTAAATCAGAGAACTCCCAAAGACTATTCAGAAATGACTAAAGATGAAATAATTCTGGCCACTATGGACAAGAGGGCCCAGATTATTATTGTAAGTGCAATTGATGATGCCACATTTCAGAATCTAATACATTGTAAAACCTCAAAAGAAATGTGGGACACTCTAATAGTTTACATGGAAGGATCTGAAGAGGTAAGACAAGACGGGAAGTCCTTGTTAAATCAAGAGTATGAAAGGTTCAAACAAGGAAAGTCTGATAGCATTACTGAATGCTACAAGAAATTCTATAGGATTGTTAATGAGTTGATGTCCTATGGAAGAGAATTCAGCAACTATGAGCTGAATGACAAGTTTTTAAGATCCCTGACTAGGACTGGGATACCAAGATCTGTGCCATTAGAGAAATGACCAAATTAGCTGATATACCTCCTCCAACCTTGTTTGGAAAACTGCTATCTTATGAAATGCAGTTAATGGTTAGAAAGGAGGAAGAGAAGACTACAAGAGTGGAGCATAAGGAAAGAGTTGTGGCCTTCAAGACTGAAGCCACTAGGAAGTATAGAAGCAAGTCTCCATCTCCACCTCAAGTAGTTGCAGAGACCGTCACAGAAAATTTAGACAACAAAAATTCAGAAAACAGTGAAAGTGATGAGGACTTTGCAGCTTTCACAAGATATTTTCAAAAGTTTTTGAAGAAGAAGCAGTGGAGGTCTAAACCATCCACTTCACAGACAAAAGATGACGACTATCAGAACAGGAAGTCATCAAGGAATGACAGAAGAAAGTCCAAGCCAAGTAAAACTGCATCCTCAAAGATTGTATGCTATTGTTGCAATAGACAATGACATATAGTAGCTGACTGTCCAGAAAAAAGGAAGGAGTCAACTGACAAGAAGAAGACTCAGTTTAAGGGCAAAAAGGAAAGGTCCTTTGTTGCCAAGAAGGATAAGAGTTTGACTGATCAGTCATCTTCAGAAACAGATTCAGAAGCTGAAGCCTATATTGGACTGTTTGCTGAAGAGGAGGAAGATGAGTTCATGCAGCTGATGAATTCAATCTATGAGCATGAGGACAATCAGTGCAAAGGGCTGATGGCCTTATCTGAAGGAGACAAAATTCAGGATCAGCCTGGACCAAGTAAGGTATAAAGTTGTTCTTCAAGTTCAATTTCTTGTACTGAGTCAGAATCAGATACATCTGCATCAAGTGATGTGGGTGGGTCTGAATCTGAAGGTGATATTCATCAGTTAATTGATGAATATAGGGACTTGTTGCAGGCCTTAAAGAAAAGCAAAACCTTGGTCAAAACTCAGGCAAATGAGATTGCTAGTCTTAAATTGGCTGCTGCTGATTCAGACAAGTTGCTTGATCAGAAACTAAATGAAATAGCCAGACTGAAGAACATTACAGTTATTCAGATGGGAACTATTACATTTAAGAATGATCAAATTAAGAATCTGGAGGTTAGACTTCAGAAGGAGAGAGATATTGTAGTAAGTTTTTCTAAACCAAAATCTGTTCTACCTTTGATAGATGAGTTTGTACCTCATAAGGGTAAAACTGGATTGGGGTTTACAAAACCTGCCTGGACAGTAAAGTCCAAATCTAAGGGAAAAGCCCCAGTACTCAACAAGAAGCCTGCTGTAGATAAAACAACGAGGGTTGTACCTAAACAAAGGTACAACAGATTTGAGTGCTGGTGTTGTGGCAAGGTAGGCCACTTTGTCATAGACTGTTGGCACAATTCAAGTGTCAAGGAGAGTAGCAAACTACCTGCTAGAAGAGCTACAGGTAGTTTTGTTAAGAGTCAAACTAACCTGCACCAAGGACCCAAGAATTATTTGGGTTCTAAGGTTAAGTAATCTGTTTTGCAGGTAAGTCCAAGTGGCCATGCCCCTATATGGTACTTGGATAGTGGATGTTCTAGGCACATGACTGGAACTAGGGGGTTGCTGAAGGATTATACATCTATCAAAGATGGGCCTAAAGTTACCTTTGGTGGTTCAGAAAAAGGGATCATCAAAGGCTTTGGTAACATTTCTAGTAACCAAATTACAATTACTCAAGTGGCTTATGTAAAGAGTTTGAAACACAACCTCATTAGCATAAGTCAGCTGAGTGATTTAGGATATGACATCTCATTTGTCAAGGATGGTTGTCATATCAGGAGGTCAAGTGATCAAAAGATCATTCTGACAGGATTTAGGAAGAGAAATGTCTATTGTCTAGACATTATGTGTGAGAACATTGTTTCTCCTATTTGTCTTGTAGCTGATGAGAAAGTCTCACATTGTGTTAAATGGCACAAGAGGCTGGCTCATCTTAACTACAAGACAATTGGTCAACTTTTTAGCAAAGAGTTAGTGAGGAATGGTCCTCAGGTTAAGGGTATAAAGGATGAGATATGCTCAGCTTGTCAAAAAGGCAAGCAGACAAAATCCACCTTTCATAGCCTTGAGAACAAAGATGATTTGAGGTGTTTATACCTCTTGCATATGGATCTTTTTGGTCATATGCCAGTTCACAACCTAGGTAGGAAGGTCTACATATTTGTAGTAGTTGATGACTACTCAAGGTATTCCTGGGTGTTCTTCCTAAGGCAAAAATCTGAAACTCCAAGTATCTTGTATAGTTTTGTTAAACAAATTCAGAATGAATTGGACAGTATAGTGGTCAAAATCAGAAGTGACCATGGTACTGAATTTCAGTCTGAAAGTATGACAAAACTGTGTGAAGAGTTTGGAATTTTTCAAGAATTTTCCTCAGCAAGAACACCTCAGCAAATTGGTATTGCTGAAAGGAAAAATAGAACCTTGATAGAGGCTGGTAGAACCCTACTGAGTGACATTTCTCTCCCAGAATATTTCTGGGCTGAGGCAGTTAATACTGCATGTCAAGTAATCAATAAGGCTACTATCACCAAGAGCCACAAGAAGACCCCCTATGAGATTGTGAAGGGCAGAAAACCAAATCTATCCTATTTCAAGATCTTTGGTTGCAAGTGATATATCCTTAACAATGGTAAGTCTTATCTGACCAAGTTTGCTGCCAAATCCCAAGAGGGGATCTTTGTTGGGTACAATAACAACAGTAAGGCTTATAGGGTCTACAACTTGATTACTCAAGTTGTAGAAGAGTCTGTTCATGTAGTTTTTGATGAAGCTAGACTCAGTAACAATGAATTGCCTAGAAGTGTTTGCAGCTCCATAGGTGTAACTGAGAAGATGGACAAGCTTACTATTGCAGAATGTCCTACTGCAAGTCAGCAAGTGGAAGAAGGTGGCTGTTATCCAAGGGGAGTACAAGATACTCCTGAAGCTGAAGAAGACCAAGAGGTGCAGTTGAATGAAGAAGCTGAAGGTGTACAACTAGAAGACAGGCTGCCTACAGCAAATAGGCATTTAAAAGATCATCCAGCCAATCAAATTATTGGAGATCTCAGACATGGGGTACAAACAAGGAGCAGAAATCTAAGTTCAGTTCTCTACTCCAGCTTTCTATCCCAAGTAGAGCCAAAAAAATTTGAAGAAGCAATCCTAGACCCTCATTGGATTGAGGCCATGTAAGAAGAGCTAAATTAATTCAAAAGATGCAAGGTCTGGGAGCTAGTTCCTAAACCAAAGGACCACAACATTATTGGAACTAAGTGGATCTTTAAGAACAAGTCGGATGAGAATGGAATTATTATAAAGAACAAAGCTAGACTGGTTGCAAAAGGATATAGACAGGAAGAAGGTATTGATTTTGATCAAACCTTTGCTCCAGTAGCTAGACTGGAAGCAATAAGGATGTTCCATGCCTATGCAATATTTCAAGGGTTCAAGGTATACCAAATGGATGTTAAGTCAGTCTTTCTGAATGGAAACCTGAAGGAAGAAGTCTATGTAGAGCAGCCATCAGGTTTTATAGATTCTCTTAAACCTGATTATGTATATAGACTTAGGAAGGCTTTGTATGGGTTAAAATAAACCCCTAGGGCTTGGTATGAAACCCTGTCTAGTTTCCTCATTGAGAACAAATTCTCAAGGGGGAAAATAGACAAGACTCTATTCCTTAGGGAATCCAGAGGTAAGATTATCTTAGTCCAAATATATGTAGATGACATCATATTTGGGTCTATAGAAAGTAGTCTTTGCAGAAAGTTTGCAAAACTCATGCAAGGACAATTTGAAATGCGGAGTATGGAGGAACTTAAGTTGTTCTTGGGTCTCCAAGTTAGACAGACTGAAGATGGATTATCCATATGCTAGTCTAAGTTCACCCTAGAGTTGATAAAGAAGTATGGTATGGAATCATCCACTACCATGAAAACTCCTATGGGGTCAACAATGTCTTTAAGCAAAGATGATGCAGGGAAACCTGTAGATGAAACTTTGTATAGATGGATAGTTGGCTCTCTACTATATTTGACTGCTAGTAGACAAAATATCATGTATGCTACATGTGTCTGTGCTAGGTACCAAGCTTGCCCTAAAGAATCTCATTTGACAGCAGTCAAAAGAATTTTGAGATATCTTAAGGGCACACCTTATCTAGGCCTTTGGTACCCTAGGAATGGAGATTTTGAACTGACAGGTTATTTAGATGCAGATTTTGCAGGCTGCAAGGAAGATAGAAAGAGTACTATAGGAACTTGTCAATTCCTAGGTGGAAGGTTGGTATCATGGAGTAGCAAGAAACAAATAAGTGTGGCTATCTGCACAGCAGAATCAGAGTATGTGGCTGCAGGAAGTTGCTGTGCACAACTTCTATGGATTCAACATCAGCTAAAAGATTATGGTATTCAAGTAAGTAGAACACCTTTATTTTGTGATTCTACTAGTGCCATTTCTATTGCAAATAATCCTGTCTCCCATAGTAGGACTAAGCACATAGAAATTAAATACCATTTTCTAAGAGAACATGTTGAAAAAGAAGACATTTCCCTAGAGTATGTTAAGACAGGTAATCAGTTAGCTGATATGTTTACTAAGCCCTTAGATGAAACCAAATTCAATAAGTTTAAAATTGAATTAAGGATGATAAACTTAGAATAGTTTACAAAAATTGGCTAAGTAAAATAGTGTCGACACACAGAGTTGTCTGTGTCGACACATAGAAGTGGTGTCGACATTTCAGAGAAATAGTGTCGACACATCTAGACAGTCTGTGTCGACACTTCAGAGAATAAGTGTCGACACATCCAAAGTAGGTGTCGACACATCCAGGGTGGTGTCGACACTTAGGATTACACAGAATTAGTCGAGTAGAGTCTCGACTAAGTGCCGAGCTGAGATATATAAGTGTCGACACATATATTCTGTCGACTATATTTGTGTCGACACATAGTTGTCGAGACATTAGAAGTAAGTGTCGAGACTTTTCAACAGTGTCGACACATTTCAAGTATTTTGATGCGCCTTTTCACCTTTAATTCTAGAAAGGTATAAATAGGTTTTCCCTATTGTTTGTCGACACGCTCACCAAAGTTTCGAGACCAAACTTCTGTGTCGACATCTCTCTTCTCTAAATTCAAAATTTCTTCAAACCCTAACGGCGCCTAAGCTAGAAGAGAATATTAATGAAGGATATGAGCTCGTGTGTCACGCCTTTGATGACGCGGAACCTGAAATCAAAGGTGTGGTAACCCTAATTGCCGAGACTGGATTAGAAGACCTTGTATCAGAACCAATGAAGATCTGGAAGAAGGAAGTCCTCGAATTCTTGAATGCAGCTACTCTTGATGAATCAGGAATCAAGATTAAGTTCAGAGTTCATGGGACAAAAGTCAAGGTCACACAGAAAAGTCTAAGAAAGATACTTCAACTACCAAGAACAAAAGAGGAAGAAGATGTATCTGCTTCTAAGACTAGAGAGGCATTGAAATGGTGTGGATTAGACTCAAACCTAAAAATTGGATCAGTTTTCAACAGAAAAGGGATGAACATACAAGGAAAGTTTCTATCTGAAATAGTAGGAAAAGTAATACTGAGCAAGCCTGGTGGACATGATAGAATATCTGCTCACATGTTCAGTCTAATGACAAAGATAATCTTCAAACTTAATACTGATTGGTCAGTAGTTATGTTTGATAAGATAAAAGAGATCCTGAAGAAACCCAATCTGGGTAGAATTCTGACTCTATACCTAGCTGGCAGTATACCTGAAGTGATGAACCAAGCTGCTGGTTTAAAGATAAACCACATGAGGAGAATGGATGTGAGAATGTTCTCAAGGTGGGATAGAGTGTTGACAAAGGAACTGCCAACTCCAGAAAAGGAAACACCTCAGAAGAAGAAGAAGAAGACAACCATTGTGGCACAAGAATCCTCAAGTAGCTCAGAGGAGCAAGTGGTGTTTAGTTCTGATGATGAAGAGGGAAGAAATGCTGGACAGTCACCAGCAAGATAAGAAGATGCTCAGAGGCAGGGGGAGCTACCCTCAGCAAGCCCAATTCACCTGGATCCACTCCAGGGGGAGCTTCTACATGTGGAAGAGCCAACTCAATTAGAGAGTGAAAGGGCTACCCAAACAATACTAGAGGTAATCACTGAAGTTAATCAATTAGATTTCACTATTGAAGATGAAGTTTTGTCTGAACCATTACTTAATGTTGATCAGCAAACACAGATACAAACTCAACCTCAGGATGTTGTCATGGAGGACACATCAGTTGCTAATATAGAGGTATTAGATGCTTCTGAGCACAGAGATTCACCAGTCCATCCTCAATAGGAGTATATATTAGAAGAGCTGTTCCCTGACCTCTTACAGACAGACCTTGAGAGAGATATAGCAGCTTTTGAGGGGGAGAAAGTCAATCTTGAGGGGGAGCATGTAGAGGAGACTGCTAGACAAGAGACTGAGGAACAAAGAATTGTTGAGGACCTACCAAGGACTGAGAAGAATTTACATTCTAGTCCTAAGGTAAGAGTGGATATTGATAGTACTTCAGCTTCAGAGGATGAAGAGGCTGCTAGAGCCAAGAAGAGGAAGTTCCAGGTCTTCAAGAGAAGAAGCCAGACCTACAAGAAAGCACTACAGACAATTGCTCCACAGCCTGCCCCATCTACTGATTATAGTTCACTGATGGTGGCTTTACAGATTAAGCTAGATGAGCAAAAAAAAGCTCTAGAAAAGTATATGGATGAAGGGCATAAATCACTGGAATTTGATCTGGCACAAGACATCAAGTCTATCAGATTTGAAGTAAATCAAAACAAGAAGGAAATGACTGATTGTTTCCATAAAGGAGGAAATGCAGTAGTCTATCTGTCTACTCATCAAGAGAACATAAAGAAACAGGTTGATGACATAGTAGTGAAGCAAGGCTATGTCCTGGAAAACCAGATAAGGATGAATGATAATCTCACTACTTCACATAATGCCATTGTAACTGAAATGAAAAATATAACTACTGCACAGCCTGCAGTAAGTGCAACTGCCCAAGAAGAATTTGATAAGAAATTACATCTCATTGCTGTGAAAACTGCCATTGAAGATTCTCAGAAAGCTATTTCTGCCCAGCTTTAGAAATTCAAACCTTTTTATAAGGATGGAGTAAACTATTTGAATGCTCAAATAAGATTCCAGAAAGATGATCTTAGGGATCATATAGAAAGAGAAGTCATAAAGGGGGAGAGGGTTTTAGTCAAAGCCGGCTCTGATCATGCCAAATGGATTTCAAATTCCATCAGAGCCACCCTTGGATATCCACCTTTATGTGATGATGACAATGTGGCCGAGTCTGGAGTAAATCCTGCATACTTTGGAGGAGAGCAAGCTGAAGTGGCTCAAGTGATATATCCTCCTGTAGATTTTGACATGATACATCAGGAGGTACAGTCTATGTATAGTCCTCCTGAGGGTAATCAGAATGTTATTATTGAGAAGGTAGTCCAGCCTGTGCCAGAGGCAATCTTAAAAGAGCAAGAGGCATTTCTAAAAGAACAAGAGGTCCAATTATCTAAGAAAAGGTTCAGAGAGCAAGCTGAACTTAGGCCAGATTTTGAACAATGGAGCCCCACATCCAGGAATATCATATTGACTGCTTGGAAGGCTGCTAAGGACAATATCCTGGATAGCGGCAAATGGTATTCTGAACAGGAGTGGAGAAAACATGAGAATAGGCAAGAGGCCATAGTACAATATAGAAGGAAGGCTGAACTGGAAAGCTACCTCCTAATGCACAGGAGCCTAGCAAGTATTTCCCTAAGCCTTATCACTATTTTGAAAGGCAGAAGATAAAGGCTGAAGAGCTAAAAAAGAGAGATCTCAAAGGGTAGAAGCCTGTTGATGACAATGATGCTCCAGTTCAAGCAAAGATACAATCTGGAAAGGGGATTGTTATCAAGGAGCCTGAGCAGCCATAGGATAGAAATTTTCTTAAGTTTACAATTTGTAATCATTTGTATTTAACTCTATGTAAACTTTTGATTAATGAAAATGTTTGAAGTTGTAAGAACAATATTATATGTTCAATCTATTACATTAATTGTTCTGAGATAATTGTTTATACATGTTTTATTCATACATGTTTAAGTATTTTCCCTATCATATAATACTGTTTTACATCATACTGAAAATTTGTTATGTATGGTGTATATCATTGACTAAGGGTTATGACTTCTCCAAATAGGGGGAGATTGTTGGGTACATTGGAAAATATGTACCTGATTTGAAGAAGCCTCACCCTACTCAATGATATACATCAAAGTGTATTTGATGTGCTTTGAGTTTATTTGTGCAGGTTAAGTAATTGCAGGGAAAGCATAAAATTTTCTAAGTCCATGTGTCGACACCAAGAAGAAAAGTGTCGACACTTAAGAAGGCTTGTGTCGACACCTAGAGAAGCTGTGTCGACACTTGGAGTAATTGTGTCGACACCAGGAAGGCAGAGTCGACACCAGAAGAAAAGTGTCGACACATACAGGTTGTGTCGACACACAGTGAAGAATTGTCAACATTATCTGTGTCGACACTTAGAGGCAGTGTCGACACCCAGAGAAACTTTGTCGACAGCAAAAGTGTCGACACTAGGAGGCTGTGTCGACACTCAGCAAACTTCAACAAAGTTCAAGTACATGTGTCGACACTAGGAGGCTGTGTCGACACTCAGCAAACTTCAACAAAATTCAAGTACATGTGTCGACACAAGGAGATGTGTCGACACTCAGCAAAGTTTCAACACAGAAGGCATGTGTCGACACAAAGAAGATGTGTCGACACTTAGCAAGTTTCAACACAAGAAGATGTGTCGACACAAAGGAGTTGTGTCGACACTTAGCAGAACTCAACTAAGTATTAAAGAAGAAGGCTTGTGTCGACGCATAGAATCAGTGTCGACACATTCTGAAGGAGTGTCGAGAAGCTGTTACAACAACACAAGGAGTTGTGTCGACACCAACAAGGCTAGTGTCGACACTTAGTCTACTTGTGTCGACACTTAGTCCATTTGTGTCGACACATAAAGACTATCTGTCTCGACACTTTCAGACAATGACAGAGATTTCAAGAAGTGACTGGATGACTTGACAGCTGCCATTTCAACCGGTCAACTGCAACTGTCAGAGCAGTCAGAAAGTTGTTAGAAACCAGATCAGCCGGTCACCATGGAGAAAGCTTATTTAAAGACCTTTCTCCTTCGACAGAAAAAAATGAAGTAAGATTGATCATCGATCAATGAAGTGAAAGACAACACAACAAGAAGAAGACCTTCAAGAGAAGATCTAAGAAGTTAGAGAGAGAGCTCCTTCTAAGAAGAGCATCTGTTGAACCGGGCTACTAAGTAAGATTCAGATTGAAATCAGAATCTCAAGACAGCAGTTGATTGAAGATCATCTGCATAGAGATACAACCCTACTGTATTCTAATTCAAGAAGCTTTGAAGATAGCCAAGGGAGGTTGATCTCTGCCAAGTTCTTCCAAGAACTCATCAAGAAACCACTCAATTCATCTCTCTCTTTCAAAGTTGTGGTTATATATTTTGTAAACTTTATTTTCTGTAGGATCCTAAGGGATCTGAGCTGTAAGCCTATTTTATAAAGGCTGAGTGTAGGATACAGTGTGCTCTGAGTGTAGGTCTTGTTGAAGATTGAGTAGGGCCTAGTGCCTGAGTTGTAGGAGACTTTGTTCTCTGAGTGTAAGTCTTGGTGAAAACTGAGTGGTAGGGCTTTTGTGCCTGAGTTGTAGGAGTGAGATCACTCTGAGTTGTAGGAACCTGTTTGGGGTTCTGAGTTGTAAGATCTGAGGATATGAGAAGAAGTTGAGAAGTTAGGCCAAATCTAATACACTACTCGATAGGCGAAGGGGGAAAGTGGATGTACCCAGACCTTAGGGAACCACTATAAAATCTGTGTGTATTCTGTGTGTGATTAATTCTGTGATTGTTGTATGTTCTGTGCTGAATTGCTGTAGAGAATTGCAAATACAGGTCTTATAATTCACTGTTTCTGCCTTTAAAGTTAAAAAGATTAAGTTCACCTATTCACCCCCCCTCTAGGTGATTAGGTACTAGTTCTTTCATTACCTACAACAATAGCTACCAAGCGAGCATCGGTATGGCACCGTTTGAAGCGCTGCATGGTCGAAAGTGTCGTACGATGTTAGCTTGGGAAGAAGAAGGCGAATCCAAAGTGTATAGGCGTAACAAAGTCGTGGAAGCGAACTCGACGATACACACGATCCGAGAGAGGCTACGGATAGCCCAGGATCGACAAGCAAAATACTACAACGCCAACCACCGGAATGTGGAGTTCGCGGTGGGCGATTGGTTGTACTTAAAGATCAAACCCTTCAAAGGCGTGTCCAGGATTCGTCAACTGAAAAAGTTGAGCCCAAGGTATCTTGGTCCGTTTGAAGTGGTGGAGCGAATTGGGGAAGTTGCATATCGGCTAGCTCTTTCGGCAGACTTGGGTGGATTACATGATGTGTTTCACATCTCGGTGCTTTGGAAAGCCATCAAAGATCCAGCTCAAGTGATCGAGACTGATCGTGTGCCGGTGGAGTATGGGCTAATGACGAATGTTAGACCCATTCAGATCGAGGATCGTGCTGATAAATAGTGCGGAACAAGACAATCGGGATAGTCAAAGTCCGGTGGGACAATTGCGGTCGTGAAGAGCTAACATGGGAGAGAGAGCAGACCATGCGAGCTGAATTTCCCGAGCTCTTTGTGTAACTGTTATGCAGTGCGTGTCAAGTTGTATGAACGTTTATGGAATAAAACATCGTGTTTGATTTCCTTCCTGTGTGCAAATTTAGGGGACGAAAGTTTTGTAAGGAGGGGAGGGTTGTAACACCTCAAATCCCAGGATTGGGAAAAGGTTGGTCGACACGGCCTGGAATACGGGCGTGTCCCAGGGAGTGTCCTGCTCTGGTCGATGAATTCAGCTCGATGAAATTGAGCCGCAGACGTGTATACTGCCGTGTATGGGCACACGGCCTGTGACACGGGCGTGTCCCAGGCCGTGTCCTTTGCTGGATGTGCCCAGGGCATTTGAGGCCTGGTGAACATGGGTGTGACATGGTTGTGTCTTGGGATACACGCCCTATGATACATGCGTGTCATTGGCCGTGTCCCGGTCGGGTTGATTTGGTTTTGTGCAGCCTGAAGTATATGGCCACAGACACGGGCGTGTCTGAAGGCGTGTCAAGTGACATGGGCCGTGACACGGGCGTGTCACATGGGAGTGTACTGTTCTGGATAAGTCAGTTGTGTGCTGCTTAAGGCACACAGCCTATGTTATGGGCTTGTCACAAGCAGTGCCATGCAAAATTTAGTCTTTTGTGGCAAAATCGTGGTCGTCCATTTTCTCAGCTGGGATCTGATGGCTCAGGTCTCTCCCTGATTCCTTAAGGCCGAAGATGAGAAAGAAATACTCATTTGAGTTTGGCCATCCTCTTTCTACAAACCTAGAGAGAGGAAGGAGGAGGAAGGGAGCCGGCCACCGGTGGAGCTGCGGAGTTCCTACTCGAGATCCGAGTCTAGCATTGTGGAGGCAAACTCGCTGCGATGCTTTCCGGCCGACTAGGAGTTCATGGCGCCGAAACGATCATCAAGGGTAATGATCTTTCTTCCTAGCCATGTGAAGTTTTCCTTTTTGGCATGTGCATATGATTCCCCCACTAGAGGGTGGCTTGTTACGGGAGTCCCTTGGGTCAATTCCTGGAATCCCCAATCATTTGGCATATAAATCCGAAAATGGAGTACATAATATGCATGTTGTGTGAAGCCCATCTGTACAGGTTAGTTTAGATTGGTGATGTTGCATATACGCACCGAATAAGACTCCGCGATAAAACGTGTAGTTTAAGGAGTCGATGGGTTGTACCTGTGAAGGGTAGTAGCAGAAAGTACTGGAGTGGTAGTCTAGGAAAATACCCTGTATTGATTGTGATGTTCATGGGTTGTGCCTATAAAGGGCAGTAGTAGGAAGTACTGGATTGGAGATCCAGGAAAATACCCTTGATATTTGTGATGCTTGGTGGGTTGTGCCTGTGAAGGCTAGTAGCAGGAAGTACTGTCGTGAACGCCTAGGAAACACCCGCAAATGTCGGTTCGAGCTAGGGATGGAAAATTAGTTCTGTCGCTACCGCTGAGTGTGGCACCTAGCTAACCTGTGATTGTGAAGCCAGTCCTGCGAGGACATGATGGTTATGTATAAGATGGAAGAGCTCTTACGGCTTGATGTCAAACTGGTAAGGTGAAACCGACCCGCTCCTTTTTCTTAGCCGCGAGTAAGCTATACTCTGTGATGTCAAGGTGACTTGAGCAACGAGGGGTGGATGATCCGACCTGCATTATGTCCATCCGATGAGAGACCTGAAGGTGCGGTCTGTTGGAGCGCATAGCGAGAGTCTTAGGCTTGCGCGCCACGACACCATGGGGGGCTACGGGCAAATCCCGGGTCATTAAGAGTAAAATCTCTGGCTGCACGCCATGGAGTAAATGCTAAACTTTTGTCGTTGGGTATCGGCCCTGATACGGTGGTGGGACCCTAGTTCGCCGGTACACCAAGAATGTGCCCTGAGTGCATGGATCGTCGGGCCGTGTTGCTGGCGATTGTGATGACGTGTTTGTGCGTGAGTGCACAATATGTGATGAATCTATATATGCAAGAGAATTGTTATGCCTGCAGGGAAGGAATGTCACTGCCCCAGGAAATGGGTAGGGTCGTTATAATTTGGTCAGCTTAACGCTGACCGTTGCCTTGTTTGCCACCGTTTGGTGGGCTGTCCCTATGCAGGTGATGGAGAACCAAGCGGGACACATAAAGGTTGATGTCCTTGCTGTTGTTTGCTGCCGCTGCTGCTAACCCTTGAAGGCTATGATTACAATGCTGTGTTTTGTATATTTGTGGCCGGGCTGCGCGCCAATGTTTGGGAGCCATTATTGTAAAAGGACTTGTAAGACCATAAGGCCAGCTGCCTTTGTATTTGGTGAACATTCCTGTTTATTTACTAATGTGGATATTATTTGTATGGTGGACATTCATGTTTGGAGTTCTGTTGTGTGTTATAGGCTTTCGCTAGAATACAATGAGTTAGGATGCACAACTCTGGTATCACTCAGTGAATTCCCCGCCTGTTTTGTGGTATATGCTGTGGGGCCCCGGCCGGACCTTCTAATATATACTATATGAACGGATGGAGTCGTTACAGAGACATCCTCGAATTTCCATGTATTTGATTTCGAATTTAAAACTCTTAGGGCATTATGTTGAAGCCAAAATTGACCTCTGTGGAGTTCGTGGTCCCAAAAGAGGAGTGACCTCACACCTACTACACTCGAGGGAACGTCACGGACCAAAGACTTGGGAAACTAGGAACAGACCCTCATCTCTAGCTTGGAGGTCTCACCGCACAACCGGAAGGTCACAAGAGCACTTCCCCTCCCTCACCAATGGCTGAGTAGGGTACCTTGGAGAGCTCTCTCACTCAACCAAGCAGAAGCCTAAGGAGGAGGAAGGCCAAAAAACCATCCTCTCCAAAGGTACCCAATGGGGTCTATTTATAGTTTTTTCAAGTCTATGGACCAAAACGACACAAACATCCCTAGGACAAAAAGGCCTTGAGCCAATAGAAAACATCCACACCAGGGTGTAAAGAGGTAATTCCACCCCAAGGGTAAAACTGTAAAAACACGGCCAAAAGAGGTCCAAGGGCGGGAGGAGCCATACCCCCATCTCCCCAGGCACCCGAGACGAGCAGGTGACCCACGTCGAAGAGCTACACACCCGGGGCGGGAGCCTGGCCGCAGGCCGCTCTCGCCCCCGTGAGCTAGCAGCCCGGGGCGATAGCCTGGCCGCAGGCCGCTCTCGCACACGCGAGCTAGCCGCCCGGGGCGAGAGCCTGGCCACAGGCCGCTCTCGCCCCCGCGAGCTAGCCGCCTGGGGCGGGAGCCTGGCCGCAGGCCGCTCTCGCCCTCGCGAGCTAGCCACCCGAGGCGAGAGCCTGGCCGCAGGGCGCTCTCGCCCCCACGAGCTGACCGCCCGAGGCGAGACCCTGGCCGCAGGCCGCTCTCGCCCCCGCGAGCTGACCGCCCGGGGAGAGAGCCTGGCTGCAGGCCTCTCTCGCCCCCGCGAGCTAGCCGCCCGGGGCGAGAGCCTGACCGCAGGCCGCTCTCGCCCCCGCGAGCTGACTGCCCTGGGAGAGAGCCTGGCCGCAGGCCGCTCTCGCCCGCGCGAGCTAGCTGCCCGGTGCGAGAGCCTGGCCATAGGCCACTCTCGCCCCCGCGAGCTGACCGCCCGGGGCGAGAGCCGAGCCGCAGGCCGCTCTGCCCCCCGCGAGCTGAACGCCCGAGGCGAGAGCCTGGCCGTAGGCCGCTCTCTCCCCCACGAGCTAGCCGCCCGGGGCGAGAGCCTGGCCTCAGGCCGCTCTCGCCCCCGCGAGCTGACCACCCGGGGCGAGAGCCGGGCCGCAGGATGCTCTCGCCCCCGCGAGCTGACCACCGGGGAGAGAGCCTGGCCGCAGGCCGCTCTCGCCCCCGCGAGCTAGCCGCCCGGGGCGAGAGTGCAGGGGGCGGGGTTCTGGCCTCTAGTCGGTCCTGCTGTTCCCACCTTGCACCTATCAGGCCGGGGCAGGTGTCAGCAACCTTGTTGCACCCGCCATCCCAAAAAGAGGCCACCTGGGGGGAGGCAGATTTTTCCTCCCCCTACTAGTACATTCCAAGGGCTAGGCCTAAATTGGCCACTAAGAGTGCAAACTAATCAAAAATCTTTAAAACGTGCGTCAATTCCTACGCCTTGTTTGGGGCCCACTCTTCGCAAATACGGGGGTTGTACACAATCCTCGCTCTTTTCGAGGTTGACACAAGCTCGGAAAGAAACATCCAACCCAACGTATTCGCTAAATGGACTTCTTAGACCGAAAATATTTGGCCTCTCCCAGGGGAGTGAGCCTGTCATGCCAGCTAATTGGAGCCTGGGTGACGAGATGGACTCGGGGTAAAAAATACTCAGCCTCCTCAAGGGGTCGACCTGTTAAGTCAGCTAATGGGAGCCTGGGTGACGAGACAGCCTCGGGGTAAAAAATACTCAGCCTCCCCAGGGGGTCAACCTGTCAAGCCAACTAATGAGAGCCTGGGTGACGAGATGACCTCGAGGTAAAAACACTTGGCCTCCGCGAGAGGTACCACCGGCCCTGCCCAGCTAGTGAGAGCCTAGGCAGCGGGACCGTCTCGGAACAAAATGGATTGGCCTCCACGAGAGGTACCACCGGCCCTGCCCAGCTAGTGAGAGCCTGGACAGCAGGACCATCTTGGAGCAAAAGGAACTGGGCATCCACGAGAGGTACTACCATCCCTGCCTAGTTCCTACCCCACCCTCCGAGAGATCAACCTGCCCTGCCAGCTAGTGAGAGCCTGACAGCGGAACCCATCTCGAGGTGGGACCTACCACACCCTCTGAGAGATCAACCTGCCCTACCAGTTAGTGAGAGCCTAGCAGCAGAATCCATCTCGAGGTGATACATACCCCACCCTCCGAGAGATCAACCTGCCCTATCAGCTAGTGAGAGCCTGGCTGCGAAATCCATCTCGAGGTGAGACCTACCCCACCCTACGAGAGATCAACCTTCCCTGCCAGCTAGTAAGAGCCTGACAACGGAATCCATCTCGAGGTAAGACCTATCCCACCCTCTGAGAGATCAACCTGGCCTGCCAGCTTGTGAGATCCTAGTAGCGGAATCCATCTCGAGGTGAGACCTACCCCACCCTCCGAGAGATCAACCTGCCCTGCCAGCTAGTGAGAGCCTGACAGCGAAATCCATCTTGAGGTGAGACCTACCCCACCATCCGAGAGATCAACCTGCCCTACCAGCTAGTGAGAACATGACAGCGGAATCCATCTTGAGGTGAGACCTACCCAACCCTCCGAGAGATCAACCAGTCCTGCCTTCTAGTGAGAGCCTGGCAGAGGAATCCATCTCGAGGTGAGACCTACCCGACACTCCGAGAGATCAACCTGTCCTGCCAGCTAGTGAGAGTCTTGTAGTGGAATCCATCTCGAGGTGAGACCTACCCCACCCTCCAAGAAATCAACCTGCCCTACCAGCTAGTGAGAGCCTGGCAGTGGAATCCATCTCGAGGTGAGACATACCCCACCCTCCGAGAGATCAACCTGCCCTGCCAGCTAGTGAGAGCCTGACATCAGAATCCATCTCGAGTTGAGACCTACCCCACACTCCGAAAGATCAACCTGCCCTGCCAGCTAGTGAGAGCCTGACAGCGGAATCCATCTTGAGGTGAGACCTACCCCACCCTCCGAGAGATCAACCTGCTATACCAGCTAGTGAGAGCCTGGCAGTAGAATCCATCTCGAGCTGAGACCTACCCCACCCTCCGAGAGATCAACCTGACCTGCCAGCTAGTGATAGCCTGTCAGTAGAATCCATCTCGAGGTGAGACCTACCCCACCCTCCGAGATATCAACCTGCCCTACCAGCTAATGAGAGCCTGATAGCGGAATCCATCTCGAGGTGATACCTACCCCACCCTCCGAGAGATCAACCTGCCCGGTCAGCTAGTGAAAGTCTGGCAGTGGAATCCATCACGAGGTGAGACCTACCACACCCTCCGAGAGATCAACCTGCCCTGCCAGCTAGTGAGAGCCTGACAACGGAATTCATCTCGAGGTGAGACCTACCCCACCCTCTGAGAGATCAACCTGCCCTGCTAGCTAGTGAGAGCCTGGCAGCGGAATCCATCTCGAGGTGAGACCTACCCCACCCTCCGAGAGATCAACCTGTTCTGCAATCTAGTGAGAGCCTGACAGTGGAATCCATCTCGAGGTGAGACCTACCCCACCCTCTGAGAGATCAACTTGCCCTGCCAGCTAGAGAGAGCTTGGCAGCGGAATCCATCTCGAGGTGATACCTACCCCACCCTCCGAGAGATCAACCTGCCCTGTCAGATAGTGAGAGCCTGGTAGCGGAATACATCTCGAGGTAAGAAAAATGGGCTTTCACGAGAGGTTCCACCGGCCCTGCCCAGCTAGTGAGAGCCTAGGCAGCAGGACCGTCTCGGAGCAAAAGGACCAGGCATCAATCAAACCTTACCAAATCCAACATCCTCAAACGGGGAAAAAATGGGTTACATGACACCCTGACTCAGCTGGTCGAGGGCTGGACTCACTACAACATAAGAAAAATATAGGAATCCGCCGAGGCGAGGCTTCTTCAGGGGGTCTGGGCATGGTGGCCGTCATCCTTCCCCTCGGAGACCTCCATCTTATTCAGGCTCTCCATGATCCTCTCCATCTCCTCTGTCTTGGCCAACCAATAGATGGTGTTGACAGCCATGACATAGCACTACCTTGCCATCCTGGGGTCTCCCTTGACTCTGACCTGGATCCCTCATGAGCTAAACTTGAGGCACTGGTGAAACGATGACGACACGCAATGGAAGGCGCTGATGAGGGGCCTCCTAAAGATGGCGTTGTAGCTGCTCGGAGCGTCAACAATGACGAACCGGCAGTTCCTTGAAGTCCCCCACCCAAATTTCACTTGGAGTCCTGCTCCACCTTCCAGCTCCTTCCTCTCTCCTGAAAATCCGAACAGGGGTCCGTCTGAGTCCAACACTCTCCTTGGCTCCACCTTCATCTTGTCAAACGCCTTCTTGAAAATGATGTTGACGGAGCTCCCGTTGTCAACCAAGATCCGGGATACGGTGTAGCCCTCGATGGCCATCTAGATGACCAGCGCATCGCAGAACGGATCCTTATGATCCGACATGTCCTTCACCGAGAAGGTGATCTTCTCCTCCTGTGGCGGGGTCTGGGATGTTGAATCGACGCTCCGTCGGTACATGATATGGAGGCTTGCCTTTCGAGTGGCCTCAATCCCTACTCCACCATGGATTACCGCTATACCACCTCGGGGTCCGAAATCGACCCGGCCCTCACATAACTCCTCTGCCTCCCTAGGTCGAACTTCTTCAATCCGCACTGGATCTTGCGCTTGTTGAGGCTGATGAGGTTGTGGTGCCGGAGCTCTGGTCCTTCTCAACTCCAGGAACTTGGGGCAAGTAGCCGTGGCGTGACCTTCCAACTGGTGAAAGTCACAGTAGGGTAACTCTACCCTGACTCTTATCCTTCCTTGGCGGTTCCTCCTCTCCCTTCGACCAATCTCCATCGCTTATTGTGGTCGGGGTAGGAGCTGCCTAGGGGCTTGCCTTTGGAAGTTGAACCTCCATTGTCCCCCATGAAAGTTCCATCCACCCTGTATGAGAGCTCTTCCTGGACCCTGGGCAGGTCCTCCCTGTTGCCTCCAGCCTGGTTCCAGACCCTCCTGTCCCTGGAACCCCTGAGCTCTCTGCTCCTTTCTCCTTCTTCCTTCCTGATGCCTTGAGTCACCTTGCTCCTTTGACTCCGTCTCTGTTAGCCTTGCCAACTTCTTGACGAATGCCGGGTTGGCCGCCTCTATGGCTATCTCCTCTGCCGCACTTTCCATCAGCTCCTCAAAGGAAAGGGGGGCCTTTCGAGTCAGGCTCATCTTGAAGAACCCCTCGCGGAACCCCACCGTGAATTCCATCTGGAGGGCATACCCTGACATCTGTTGGACATCCAGGATCTCCTCTTGGAACCTGTCAACATAATGGGTCAGCGACTCCTCGGCCCCCTACCTTATTAGGAAGATGGACTCAAGACACTTCTTCCTCTTCTTGGAGGGGGAGAAGCGAAGCTGAAAGCTCCGGCTCAAGTCCTCGAACCCATACATCGACCTCGGGGGGAGTTGATGAAACCAGTCCCTTGCCTTCTCCTTCAACGTGATCACAAAGAGGCGACACTTGAAGTCATCCGTCATTGGCCTGAAGGAGATGACATCCTCGAACCACTACAGATGCTGGACGGGGTCATCCTTCCCAATATAGTAAGACATGTCTGGCTCTCGAAACCACTCGGGAATGGGAGCTGAGATGATTAGCTCACTGAAGGGTAACTCCCTGAGAGGTGGTCTCGCCACCTCTACTCGTGCGACCTGCTCGCCTGGGAGGCTGGCACACGCCGGGCTGGAGAACAACTCCCGGCCGGTGAGGTCTCGCTCGAACCCATCTCCCATTCTCTCCTTCCCGGGCCTTCTTCCTGGTGCACTTCCTTCTCCCCCTGCTGGGGTCATCTCTTCGTGTGTGGGGGGGGGGAGCTAGCTCCTGGGGTGTCGGGGTGGAGCTGCCACCTTGAGGAGTAATGCTTCGCAGCATCTCCATGATGCCTAGGATGGAGGCCATGAACTCTTGCCTCCCCACAAAGGGTCCTGGGTTGGGGAGCTCGCCGAGATCATCACTACCTCCCTGACCTACAGTCATGAAACTCTCCCGAGATCTTCTGTGCTGGTCACTCTCCACGCTCACCGCACCAAAAGTGTTGAAGCCAAAATTGACCTTTGTGGAGTTCGGGGTCCCAAAAGAGGGGTGACCTCACACCTACTACACTTGGGGGAACGTTATGGACCAAAGACTTGGGAAACTAGGAATAGACGCTCGGCTCTAGCGTGGAGGTCTCACCGCACGCCCGGAAGGTCACAAGAGCACTTTCCATCCCCTCACCAATGGCTGAGCAGGGTACCTTGGAGAGCTCTCTCACTCAACCAAGCAGAAGCCTAAGGAGGAGGAAGCCCAAAAAACCTTCCTCTCCAAAGGTACCCAAGGGGTTCTATTTATAGTTTTTCCAAGTCTATGGACCAAAATGACACAAACACCCCTAGGATAAAAAGGCCTTGAGCCAATAGAAAACATCCACACCGGGGGTAAAGAGGTAATTCCACCCCAAGGGTAAAACGGTAAAAACATGGCCAAAAGATGTCCAAGGGCGGGAGGAGCCATACCCCCATCTCCCCGGGCACCCGAGACGAGCAGGGGACCCCCGTCGAAGAGCTACACGCCCGGGGCGGGAGCCTGGCCGCAGGCCGCTCTCGCCCCTGCGAGATAGCAGCCCGGGGCGAGAGCCTGGCCGCAGGCCGCTCTCACTCTCGCGAGCTAGCCTCCCGGGGCGAGAGCCTGGCCGCAGGCTGGTCTCGCCCACGCGAGCTAGCCGCCTGGGCGAGAGCCTGGCCGCAGGCCGCTCTCGCCCCCGCGAGCTGACCGCCCGGGGCAAGAACCTAGCCGTAGGCCGCTCTCGCCCCCGCGAGCTAGCTGCTCGTGGGGAGAGCGTGGCCGCAGGCCTCTCTCGCCCCCGCGAGCTGACCGCCCGGGGCGATAGGCTGGCCGCATGCCGCTCTCGCCCCCGCGAGCTGACCGCCCGGGGCGAGAGCTTGGCCGCAGGCCACTCTCGCCCCCATGAGCTGACCGCCCGGGGCGAGAGCTTGGCCGGAGGCCGCTATCGCCCCCGCGAGCTAGCCGCCCGGGGCGAGAGCCTCGACGCAGGCCGCTCTCTCCCCCGCGAGCTGACCGCCGGGGGCCAGAGCCGGGCCGCAGGCGGCTCTCGCCCCCGCGAGCTAGCTGCCCAGGGCGAGAGCCTGGCCGCACGCCGCTCTCGCCCCCGCAAGCTGACCGCCCGGGGCGACAGCCGAGCCGCAGGCCGATCTCTCCCCCGCGAGCTGATCGCCCGGGGCGAGAGCCTGGCCGCAGGCCGCTCTCGCGCATGCGAGCTAGCCACCCAGGGCGAGAGCCGGGCCGCAAGCCTCTCTCGCCGCCGCGAGCTGACCGCCCGGGGCGAGGGCCTGGCCGTAGGCCGCTCTCGCCCCCGCGGCTAGCCGCCCGGGGCAAGAGTGCAGGGGGCGTGGTTCTGGCCTCCAGCCGGTCCTACTGTTCCCACCTTGCACCTATCAGGCCAGGCGGGTGTCAGCCAACTTATCGCACCCGCCCTCCCAAAAAGAGGCCACAGGGGGGAGGCGGATTTTTCCTCCACCTACTAGTACATTCCTAGGGCTAGGCCTAAATTGGCCACTAAGAGTGCAAACTACTCAAAAAGCTTAAAAACGTGCGTCAAGTCCTACGCCTTATTTGGGGCCCACTCTTCGCGAATACGGGGGTTGTACACATTATAGAATTCATGGAGTTTAATGGGAATTTTTAGGTTTAAATACACCGAATGAAAATCTAGCTAAATTTCTTGAATGGGTCTAAGATCCATGTTAAGTGCATAAGGATTTATCCAATTTTTTTTAGTATGAGACTATGTTGTCAACGTCTTCTCTTATATATAAGGTCCTTAATATCTAACTCATGTGTTTTTTTATTACATGGTTGAATGAGGGGATTTTTGCCCCTAATATGCTCTCCTAAGATTAACTTGAAATTAATTACTTGTATGAGGATGGACCTCAACAAAATTTGAGGCGCGAAAATCCATAGAAGTTTTTGATAGGGACTATAGAAAATAATTTGCTTGTTAACTGAAATTGAAATACAACTTTGTGAGGTGTGTTTACGCAAATCAAGTGTGTTAACCCAAATCCCACGACAATGGACATAATCAATGGGCACTGATCACAGAGCAGCCAGCCGGGTACTTAGGAGTGCTCATGGATGCCATCCAAGAATCTGCATGTTCTCTTCAGTAAGGACAAGCACAACAATGCTCATCAAGGGTCGTATGCTCTCCCAGAAACCACTTCGACTGTTCTGCAAAAACCCGTAACGTGTACTCGCCAAGGGCCCTCACGAACCCTCCTCTTTAGCAGCAAAGCGAGTAGTCTCTTCTCTCCCCACTCCCCCCCCCCCCCCCCCCCCCCGCCACCAGATTCTTCATATACATCAGGTGGATGTGCATTTAATGATGCATTAAATTCCCTCAACTATTCGAGCAACCAACCCTCAAGTATAAAAAGGGGCAAGGGTTGCTCGAAAGGGACAATGAACTTAGGCCAGAATCAACCGTGTTGTAGGTGCGATTACTAAGTCTGTTTCTCGATTGCTTTTTATTTCCTTTGCTTCTTCTTGTACTCGCCCAGAACCACTTGTAATTATTTCTCTGGAACAATAACATTGTCCACAACAAGTGATATTCATCACGGAGGATAAATCTGGTGTCTATCGCTGCCAGTGACCCTCTCTTTTCTGTGTTCTGTTTTTTGCTCATCAAGCATTTGTAGGACTAGTAACCGGTCGATTACGGTCTCTGATCTCTCCATTGAACTCCCCGGGAGGTCGCTGAGTGTGGAAAGTTGCGTGATAATTTTTGCTCCAACAGTTTGAACACGCGACCTTCAGATTCAAGCGACCGGAGAAACCACCCAGTGCACAGTTAGGTAAGAAAAGTCTGTCAAGGAGCCAATGCAATCGGACACTCTCCAGGATAAGTGGGCAATTGCATGTAACCGCTAGACAAACACGTCTACTCAAGTGGGATTTGAGGCTTAAGCGAGTGGGAACCATCTAGAGCCCACTCAGGAAGTACAATAAGTACCAGTCTCGGGAGGAGGCAGAGATAGGATCGTCTCCATCAATGCGGAATTGAAAGAGGAGAGTAAACCATTACTGATCCAGTGTTTGTTGTGTAACATTAGCGCCTTCACAAGGTCAACCTCAGACATGCCAGGGATCAACCCCAATCATCGTTTGCCACCACCTCAATATTAGTCCCAAATTCAAGCCTGTGAAATAGAAAAAGCAAGCAGTGAGCACCACTCTCACTGGCCATATCACAGAAGAAGTTTCCAAGTTACTAAAATTAAAGTTTATCCGAGAAGTTCAATACCAAGAATGTGTCTCTAACATGGTCATGGTGCGTAAAACCAATGGGAAGAGTATAATGCACGTCGATTTCACCCGACACAACAAGGTATGTCCTGAGGACTGCTATCCACTGCTTTGAATAGACTCCTTGGTCGACTTCGCAGTAGGCTTCTCAGTAATGAGCTTTCTGGATAACTTGTCATGGTATCACTAGATACGGATGCATGAGCATGACGTTCCTCACACATCGTTCATCACAAATGACGGGTTCTACTGTTACCGCATCATGCCATTTGACGTGAAGAACACCATGCCAAGTATATAAAGATGGTGGATTGTGTATTTAAGCATCAGAAAGGTCGTAACTTAGAGATCTACGTCATTGATCTCTTCATCAAGAGTCATGAGATGGAAGATCATATCAAAGATCTGACAGAAACATTCGCAACTCCCCGCAAGTATAACTTGAGGCTCAAACTGACCAAGTGTGTCTCTTAACAAGTAAGGGAAAGTTTCTCAGCAACTTGCTCACCCCTCAGGATCTGGATCCTAACCTTAACAAGGTAAAGGTCGTGTTGGATATCCAACCCCCTAAGAATCCAAAGGAGGTTCAACAACTAGAAGGAAGAGTAGCATGACTTAACCGTTTCATCTCGCATTACAAGACATGTGTGCTCCTTTCTTTAGAACCCTCTGAGGAGGAAATAAATTTGAATGGACCGATGAGTGCAGTAAGGCATTCGAGGAACTCAACCCCTACTTGATGATGACCTCTCTTCTTCAGAGCCCCTGTCAGACAGAGGATCTATTCATGTACCTCAGGGTTGGAAGTGATGCCATCAGTATTATTTCAAGAGGAAGGGAAGATGAAATTCCCAATTCACTACATAAAGAGTGTCGAGACACACTACCCGATCTTGGAGAAGTTAACCCTGGCTCTAATAATCTCGGCGTGAATGCTTCATCCTTATTTTCAATCACATTCCATTAAGGTAGTCATCGACCACCCCCTAAGAGTCATTTTAGAGAAACTACATCATTTAAGGTGACTGGGAAAGTGGGCTATAGAACTTAGTGAGTTCAACATATCATTTGTCCTAAGGACTACACCATCAAGACCCAAGTTTTGGCCGACTCCCACATCGACTTCGTGGAAGATGCCACCACCGAGTAAAAGATTATGACCCAGCCGTGTTGGAAGATGTTCGTAGATGGAGCCTCCGGGTAGAGTTCCGTTGTGGCCGATCACAAATAATTAGGCATTTTATGAAGAATTGATAGCTAAGCTAAGTTTATCTCGGGAGATCTACATCAATTATGTCGAAGTGAGGAAAGATTAGCTAGTTGAGGATGGCTTCACTGATTGATGACACTTTCAAGACCCGGGAGCCCCTCCTTAAGAGGTATTTGGCCCTCATCATGAGTACATTGGATGCTTCTTCACCTTCAGCATCCAGCATATCCCAAGAGAATAGAATGCAGAGGCCAAAGAGTTGGAAAAATATGAACTACCAATTGGGTAAACTCTCAAGGACTTGTTTCATCATTCAATATAGGAAGAAGATGTTATGGAGATTGATCAGCGCCCATTTTGAATAGATCTGGTCATTTATTACTTCACAGCTAGAGTGGTCTATCCCTCGATGAGTGACAAAAGTAGGTTCAAGTTGAAAGCATCTCACAATGCCTTAATCTTTGGGGTTCTCTATCAGAAGACTTTCCTTTCACCCTTGGCAAGGTGATGTATGACAGAGATAGAGTTTCCTCGAATCCTGCAGGAAGTGCATTTTGGGGAGTGTGATAGTCATTCAGGATCCAGAACCCTCGTGAAGAGAATCCTTCTTTCGGGATATACTTTGTCAACACTTAAAAATATTGTGGGGAATTCGCCAAAAGTGCATAATGTGTCAGAAGTTTGCTCCCTTCCAGGTTCTATCAGCGCAGAAGCTAATGTCCATCATGAAACCTTGTTCGTTCACTGTCTAGAGGATGGACCTGGTTGTCCCATTCCCAATTGTAAGTGGGCAGCGATACTTCATCTTGGTAATGATTGATTATTTTAGCAAGTGTATTGAAGCCAATACATTGGGCAAGACTACAACTCAGGTACTCAAGAATTTCATTAGGGGGAGTCATTTACTGATATGGGATTATGCCAACCATCGTCACAGACAATAGACCTAAGTTTGCTATCAAGGAGTTGGAAAGTTTCTACGAGTTGGTGGTAATAGAGCTCCAATTTTCAACATTCCATCATCATCCACACATCAATGTCAAGGGGGAGGCAGCCAATAAGTAAATCTTAAACATACTCAAGCAGAATGTGGAAAATGGTGGAGCAGTTACCCGACTCTTCGAACCACCTCCCTCTTCGGCCACCAGAGAGATGCCTTTCAAACTGTCACATGGTTATAAGGCCCTCACCCCAGTGGAGTTTGATGTTGTGAGCCCAACAGTGCTACTCTACGGGCAAGATAGTGATAGTTGGATGGAAGGCAATGACGAAGAGATGAAGTACAATCTTGACCTAGTCGAGGAGCTCAGAGACTAATCTGCTATCAGGTAAGCAGACGCAAAGTGAAGAATGGAAAAGTATTTTGACAAGCATGTCCGAATAAAGAAGTTCGTCAAGGGGTACCTCGTGATTAAAAAGGTAGAGGTGGTCGCAAGGGAGGCCTCAACAGAAAAGCTTAACCCCAACTGGAAGGGGCCCTTCATTGTCATGGAAGAAATCAAGAACGAGGCTTACCAGTTACAATCCCATAAAGGTGAAGAAGTATCTAACACCCGGAGCAATGATAACCTGAAGATATACTACCCTTATGTTGAGGTATCCTCCCACCTTTTTATGTTGATTTTTGCTCTGATAAATCCAGTTCCATATTGAGTTTGACAAAAATAAATACACTATATATATATATATATATATATATATATATATATATATATATATATATATATATATATATATATATATTTATATCAGCATCTTTGCACGGGCTACGCCTGTGCTAGATGCTCTTGGGAGGCCTTCGGCCACATCAGGTGGGCTACGCCCACCTGTGGACGTGATATGCTCGTGCTCGATGCTCTCGGGCAGTCTTCGACCGCATCAGGCGGGCTTCACCCGTGATTGATACTTCAGGTGGTCTTAGAAAGCATAGAAGTGGGATCTGCCCGCTTCCACACAATCCACAAGCTCGGCGCCGCACCCGTCACTTGCGGTCTCCCAGAACCCTATGATTGTTTGATTTTGCTCCGGAGGGCCGTGAGTGGCGGGTGCAGTGCTGAGCTGGTGGATTATGTGGAAGTGGGCGGAGCCCGCTTCTATGCGGTCGAACACCACCTGAATCATCAAGCACGGATGAAGCCCGTGCGCAGGCAGTCCAAGTCCGCCTGATGCGACCAGAGTTATATATATATATATATATATATATATATATATATATATATATATGTGTGTGTGTGTGTGTGTGTGTGTGTGTGTGTGTGTGTGTGTGTGATATTAACATTTTACTAGCGGAGAATATACATGATTCTCCCGAAACACCACAGTGTGACTTGGGGCTCTTGACGATGGATTCAACCCTTTTTCTCCAGATCGGAGATCCACAAGTGCTTCCTTGGACCCCCTCAAACATATTTGGACATCTCGTATGGAGGTCATCAAGCTTCCGACCCTCTTGCCGGTGTGGGATACTTCCCCCACCCTAATACTAATATATTTGCCCAGGGAGAGACAATCCCGACTGCCAAATGTGGCACGTCTGAATGTGATAGTCAGCCGTGCATTGACTGAGGCATTGCGACTGTAACTAGTTCCTTTTTGAGGACAAGCTCTTCATACCCCAAGAGCGTTCTTCAATGCTACTTGGGGATGAGAATCCCGTGGATGCCTAATGCTCCACTGACAACCATGACCTCTAACAATAGGCCCGGCTGCTGCGTTGACGGTCTCCATATTCTCCCATGAATGTATTTTTAGATGAGCGCTCTATCCTCTAACACCCACGACCACACTAGGTTTCCCAGGACAGTGAGGCACCGCGATCATCTTACTTTAGGGTTCATTCACATGTTGAGCAGTTACCCAAAAACTACATTCTCATCCGAATGCACTGCGGGACCTCATCGCCAGTAAAAATCACAGGCTCTGTCATTGCCTCATTCTCAGAGTCATGGACATCAACTCTCTCATCGTCAGGGAACAAGGTATTTTAGTTGATGTCCGCGAACTCATCTTTGAGCGCGCCTAGCTCTCGTTGATAGTACAAAGTGAACTTAACCGAATGCTTCCTAATCTAGAGAGCCGCCCTCACGAATTTTTGGTTGGATGGAGACAAGCATGACCAGAGAATATATGATTTTGTTATTGATCGGACTAAGGTATGCATAAATAGGAATTCTAAGATCTGAAGTTACCCCGAGCAGTTTTTGCAAACGAGCGTTTTCTGCCAGGGCCTTCTCCATGGCATGCCAAGATGCGTTGTTGTATGCCAGCAACCTCAGATTTGCCACAGCCACCTTTTGATCTAACTGCTCCATCAGAGTGCTCATCATTTCCCGGAGATCCTCCCAGCCGATGACCGCGGTCGAGACCACCAGAGCAAGGGGAGTCGCCACCCACCCTGCATATCCCCCTCGGTGGAAAGGTTTACACTGAGGGAGATCGAGCGAGCATTCTAGACTTTAGCCGTCCTCTGCGATAGTTAGATCTTGGGAATCAAGGAGCATGGGAACTTTGCACCGTATGCCCGTTGCAGCCCACACAGATTTTTGGTTTGTCCAACATAAATGCTCGCTCTGGCCCACGATGCACTTGCCGTCGAATGCGGAGGAGCTGTCCTCCTGCGGCCAAGCAAGCACCTCTTCTTATTGGAGATATTCACTTCTCCCGGGGGCCCATACAGATTCTCTGAAGGAACCCATAGGATGACTGCAAAAATAAAGGTTAGCACCCATAGGTATGGGAAGTATTGATGTAACTACATTTACTTGCAGCCTACAGTCTCTATGCCCTCTAGTTCCTACAATCGGGGATAGTAGTACCCTACATAAGGGTGGTTTGCTGGAGGATCTTCACTATCTTTTCCTCCATCCCGTCTACCGGAGGTCTCCGGAAGAGTTCCTATGCCTGCAAATCGAGGACCGTATGGAGCTCCTCAAAGTTTGTCCTGAAGATGACAAATCACATCCTCCACCCTTGGACTTAATTTGTTTGGGCAAATTCAGAACACGCAGTCTACCGGATCCTACATACATGTGCCCTCAATAATAAGCGTGCACATGAGATAGCTTCCAGAATACTGGTAGGCTATATTAGATGCCTAATTGTCGCAGGTAGGTGAGGAAGGCAGATACTATTGCAATGGAGTTGGGCAAGAGTTGTGCTAGGATGACATCATATAAATTCAAAATTTTCACCATCTCTGGAAAGTTGGGGAATGGCCATCCGACATCGAAGTGCTCAAACAGGAGGATGGAAGTTTTCGTCGATGACGGGAAGCTGCGGGCTGTAAGCAGCAAGATCAACCCAAATTCTTATAAGGTTTAGGAAACCCAGTTATGATTTGGGCAAGGATCACTATTAGGTTTTTTTAGATTGACCCAAAATGTATAGTCATGAGTCATAGGTTTATTTCCCGATGTGCCTCAGAAGAATTCCAAGAAATGCAGTTCAGTCAGAAAATCAGTTCGACGATCGTCGAACGCAGTTCGATGAATGGCGAACTCAGGTCGACGAATTCTGAGTTCCTTCTCTGAACTCAGGTCGACGTACTCTGATCTCAAGCAATAAGTTTATCTCGACAAATTCCAGCTGAGCTCGACGAACTCTGAGCTCAGGTCGACGATCGCTAAACTCAAGACAGATTCCCAGCTCGACGAAATAGAAGCTGAGCTCGACGATCTGCGAGCTCAGGTTGACGAATTCTGTGCAATCTGTTACAGTTGGCAGAATTAATTACAGTCAGTAACCAGGCCTATTTATTTATAGTTGGCAGATCAACACAAGAATTAATCACAATCAATATGGAAATAGCCGTTCAAAGGCAACATTACATGGGGCAGTTACAGAAGATTAATTCAGGATTAATTCCCAAGGCATCTTCTATTCTCGGGAATGCTTTTATCGTCTTCAAGATTAAAGAATTCAAATGTTTGTAGGAGATGTATGAGATTCACAGGCAGAACAAGAAATAATAGAGAGACAGAAATAGACACACATAGAGACAGAGATTACTGCAGCAAACAATAACAAGACAGTGAACAAGAACACAGTGAAGGATTTTCAGTTTACAGAAGAAGGAGGAACTCTGCATCAATCAACATACTCATCAGAGTTCTCCATCTGCTCCAGGATTCTCAAGAGACAAACATTCATATCAGTGTAAGAAGCTTGTTGGAGACATCATCATTCTGAAGGCCTATCACCCTGAAGCAAAGCTCCATCGTTTTTCCTAAACCATTCTACATCTCACGGGGAGCTCTTTGCTAACATCATATCCACTTAAGTCTTCTCTTAGACAGTTGACAGAGAAGACAACATCACTCTCATCCCCACCTCTGTACAGAGTTTTAATTCCTTCCAAAATTATTCTGGTTCACAAGTCTCCTTTCAAAAGACTTGGGTTGGTTTTTGAGCACCTGATCAAAAGCTCATTGGTGTCAGGAACCTGATCAAAACTCTGAGTGGATTCCTACCAGGGTGGTAGAAGAGTGGATGTACCCAGATTGTGGAACCTCTATAAAATCCTTGTGTCTTCTGATTGCTTGCTCTCTTTCTTTGTTTTCTTTGTGCTGTGATCTTCTGCTCATTATTATTATATATATACATATATCTCTGATTAGTTCTAGATAAGATCTATCCCCTATCTTTCAATTGGTATCAAAGTGAGGTTTCGATCCTCGGAACTGTGGGTTATGGGCCTACCACGCTTCCGCTTCTTGACTGATAGGTGTTTTTTTTGTCCTTGAAGTATCCTGGAGAGTATAAGGAAGAAGAAGACTCTTGATATGAATGGATGTTCTTCTTCTTTAGATTGATGTCACTTCTCTGCTCTAGGTCTTCTAGTTGCTTTGATGATATTGGCCTGAGTGTTCTACCTCTTCTCTATCTTGGTTGATCACTGCCTGTCACTAGTTGTCACTTTCCTGTCTCTGTGTATCTTGTTATCTCTTGCTTTATTTTTTGTGCTGTGATTTGCTTTACTTAGTATATAACTCTAATTAGTTAAGTTAAGATCTATCCCCATAACTTTCATAAGGAGCGTAGAGAAATCCTCGTTAGAAATCAAAAACATGTGCGTCTCATATTGAAGGAAGGTGATTTCACAGTCTGCTCACATTGCACCTGCTACAGGAGCTCTCTCACTCTGAATCACTCAAAGTTACATTGCAATGAAAGAAGGAATTTGGACTTATTTATAGGAGTCGCGAAGACCCCATGTCTCGAAATACGAAATGTCGGCGATGATTATTCTTAGCGAGAGGTTCGCAGGTGTCTTTGCCGAATTCTTCTTTTGGCGCCCTGCTTAGCGAGAAGTTCTACATTGAAGCTCGACCTCTTCTAAAGAAGTCAATTAGGCTGATCGACAACTCCAGGTGGAAATCTGTAAGAAATATCAAGTCATAAACTGTACTGAGCTGTATTAGCTGTAATAATGATGATATTTTGTCTTATATCTTAAAAAGGTCAGAAGGATATATATTTATATCTATGTACAGTTAGTCAATGAAAGGGGTTGCCTTATAAAGCCAAAAGCTGCAGTTATGATATAGACAAAACCTGTTTGTCTATAAATATCAATGTAATAGTAAGACTGCAATATAAGTTTTGTTTGATCAATATTACTTTTGCTTCCTCTGTGTGTGTAATCAAAAACCAACACTTGTATCAGAGCCTTTGTTCTTTGACATAGAGTTCTTGCCAACTCTAATCCGTTTAACATATGGCGTCATCATCTACCTCACAATCTTCCTTCCAATCCCACTCTTCAGTTCCTGTGTTTTATGGTGAAAAATATCAACACTGGTGGGTATAGATGCACACAGTGTTTAAATCACAGGGCTTATGGGAACTGGTACAGCTTGGGCCTGAGGCAATATTAACACAATTGAAAGATGCCAAAATAACTTTAGCCAAAAGAGAAGATGTATTTATGAAAGATGCCAAGGCACTTATGTTAATTCAACAGGGTGTCACAGAAGTAGTGTTCCCAAGAATTATGAGTGCAGAATCTGCAAAAGAAGCTTGGGATATTCTCAATGAGGAATACAAGGATCACTAAAAGTTGTGGCAATGAAACTTCAATCCTTATGGACTAAATTGGATTCAGTATCAATGAAGGCAGGAGAACTGGTGCAATATTTTCTTGCAAAGGTAATTAATTTAATTAATGAAATTAGATCCCTTGGCGACACTGTAGATGATAAGCATATTGTTCCCAAATTATTAAGAAGTTTGCCAAGTTCATTTAATCCAGCTATAACAGCAATAGAGGAGTCAAAAGACATCTATACGTTTCCACTAACAGAACTTGTAGCTTCCTTAAAATCACATGAAGATCGATTGAGTCGTGATACTCAACAAGTACATCAAGTGCTACAAATGAAAGTAAAGCTTTCTAAACCTGTATCAGAGGCCAGTAGAGCAGGGTTTAATCAACAAAATGGAATGAAACAAGATGGGAAGACTACAAAACACTCTCAAACCAGGAGTAAACCTACAAGAGGAAGAGGTAGAGGGAGAGGACCAGTACATCCACAAGAATTTGCTATTGGCCAATCCTCTACCTATTGCATAATTTGCAATAAAACAACTCATAATTCACGAGATTGTTCTGCAAGATGCAAAAGGTGTAAAAATTCCTAATCACACTGATAAGAATTATTGGCATAAAGAAGCTTCACATTTTGTAGAAAAAGGAGCAGAAGAAGCCAAAGGAGGAGAAGAAGTAGATAACTTATTTTACTCATGTTTAAAGACAGAATCAACCCAATCAAATCTTTGGGATATATATAGTGGGTGTTCAACTCATATGGCATATACAAAAACTCATTTTGCAACCCTTAATGAAACTAATAAATCAGAAGTATACCTAGGAAATGGCAAAGCATCTCAAATAGAAGGCAAAGGTTCAATCAGAAGTATTACACCATCTGGCCAAACAAAACAAATTAATGATGTTCAATATGTGCCTCACTTAGCACAGAACTTATTGAGTGTTGGACAATTGCTTCAAAAACGATATGATGTATCATTCCAACACAATCTTTGTAAAATAATTGAAGCAAAATCTGGCGCCCTAATAGTCTCAGCTGCAATGGGAAAAAACAGGGTGTTTCCCTTAGACTTGTCCATATCTCCACCATTATCAACATCTCTCATTTGTACTCAACAAGTGAGCATGAATAAATTATGGCATCATCGACTGGGCCATCTACATAATGAAGCCATCTATTCAATGAAGCATAAATAATTAGTTGTTGGCCTACCAAACATTACAAAGGAAAAGGTTTTTTGTTCCAACTGTGCAGAAGGAAAAGCACACAAGCTACCATATCCTTTATCTACCAAAGTAATATCAACTCAGCCATTAGAATTACTACATGGAGATTTATGGGGACCAACAGTAACAAAATCTATTGGTGGTAAGTACTATTATTTCTTAATAGTAGATGATTTTAGTAAATACATGTGGGTGTATTTCCAAAGTTTCAAAAAAGAAGTGGAAAATCAATTCAATTACTCAATCAAGAACTTTAGAACTGATAGGGGAGGCGAGTTCACTTCCAATAAATTTAACACCTATTGTGTTGCACATGGTATAAGAAGACAACTCACAGCACCCTATTCTCCTCAACTGAATGGTGTTGTAGAGAGGAGAAATAGGACATGTGAAATGACTCGAACAATGATGTTAACAAAAGGAATACCAAAAGAATATTGGGCTGAAGCTGTAAATACAATTGTTCATATACTGAATAGAGCACCTTCAAAAGCTCTCTTCAATTCCTTGCCATATGAACAGATGTTTCACAGAAAACTATCAATAACTCATCTAAGAATATTTGGATGTCTAGCCTATATTTTATTACAGAAACGAAGGGAAGAAAAGTTGGATAAGAAAAGTACAACCTGTATTTTTATAGGGTATAGTGTAGTTTCAAAATCATACCGATTATATGATCCCAACACTAAAAAACTAATGATATCACGAGATGTCTTTTTTGATGAGACATCAATGTGGAATTGGGATTCAGTCGAGCAACAAACAACACCTGTAAGAAGAGTGGTTGAATCATTTATTGAAAATGAAACCATCCAACCTTTTGATACAATCTAGCCACAACAAATTGAGGAGTCATCCTCTTCTGCAAGCTCTGACTCATCATCACCCCGGAAAATGCGCAATTTAGAAGATATTTATCAGACGAGTGAAATAGCTCTAGCTTGTACAGCCCCAAATACATTTGATGAAGCTAAAGATATACTAGAATGGCAACAAGCTATGACTGAAGAACTTCATATGATTAATTAACACCACACTTGGAATTTAGTCACTAAACCTCTGAACAAATCAATAGTAGGACAAAAGTGGGTTTATAGAATCAAATATAATGAAGATGGATCTATTTCAAAGGATAAATCCCGACTAGTAGCAAAGGGCAATGCCCAAAAATATGGAAAAGGCTATGAAGAAACATATGCACCTGTTGTCCGTATGAATACAATCCGCTTGTTGTTAGCTTATGCAGCCCAATTCCAGTTGCCAGTGTATCATTATGATGTTAAATCTGTATTTCTTAATGGTATAATTACAGAGGATATTTATGTTGAGCAGCCTCAAGGATTTATCCAACCAGCACAAGAAGCAAAGGTATACAAATTAAACAAAGCTCTTTATGCCCTTAAATAGGCCCCTAGAGCATGGAATGCAAATATAGATGCATTGCAAGAAAATAATTTTCTTAAATGTCAAAGTGAACCTACTTTGTATAGGAGAAGGAGTGCAGATAACTTCCTTCTCCTAGGTTTGTATGTTTATGATCTGTTGCTTATAGGCAATTCTACTTAGCTATTACATCAATTTCAAACCGAAATGAAAAGCAAATATGAGATGACTGATGCGTTAGCGGTAAGATTACCATTCACGACAATGTAATAAAATGGAGAAGTAGCTTCCCCAAGTATCGATCTCATGCGGAGTGCAAGTAGGGAGCATGGATTTTGCTTTCAAAGAAATGAATGAAAGTATTAAATAAAATCGAGGGGTTTGATTTTGGTTTTCCTACCCTAAGCAGCATCAAACTAGTGCGGGTCGCCGTCACCGCGTCGCCAGGGTGAATTACTCCAAGGAGTAATAGCGGAGATGAACAAACTATCAAGGGTCGTAAACACCTCTTCGCAACGCGTGCTTCTAGCAATCTCTAGAACGGCTCAAACACGACTTTATCTAACAAGGAGGAAACTCATCAACATATATCATGAACAAGGAATCACCGCACAAAATTATAATAAGGCCTTGAACAAAACATAGCTAATAAACCTCAAGCAAAAATAGCACAAGTTCAGTTTAAAGTAAATCCAAGAAAAAGGGGAGATGAAATACAACCAAGCACTCGAAGACTCTCAAAGATTCACAGCCGAAAGCGAGGGTTGTCGAGCCTCGTCCGAGCTTGATCTTTGGAAGATATCCGGGATCCCGAAGGGCTGTCACTTCCTTCTTCACACACGTCTTCTTCGTGCTGTAGTTGTTGATGCAGATCGGAGTGAAATGCTTCATAAGTTTAGCAGCAAAGAACTCAAACAGCACTTTGGAGGTCCGCAATGGCGATGGTGGTCGGAGACATAGCTTTAGCAAGCTCTTTGGAGGAGAAAAGGTGGCCGGATCAACCCTCCAAGGAGGAGAGAGAAAACAACGGATGGAGGGGCGAGTTCCTGCTCCAATGGGCGGAAATAGTGGGGAAAATGAAGAGTCCTCGGTCTAGGAGCAATCTGCGTCTTAAATAGTGAAAGTCAGAAAAAATTGTCACGCACGGTCTGGCGCACGACCGTGCGTGAACCGTGCGATATTAATAACCAGAAGGCTCCTGAGGAAGAAGAAGCGTTGACCCGTGCAATTTTACTCGCGCACGGGCGATTCCGCCCGTGCGTGAAGTAATTCGCACGGGTAGCGACAGCAAGCAGAAAACGCAGGCAACCGGGAGAAATCGTGCATTTACGCGCACACGGGCGCTTCTTCCCGTGCGTGAAGAAGATGCACGACCAGCCACAGAATAGAGAAAAACCAAAGGGCTACAGGAAAACCATGTGTTTCCCTCGCACACGGTTCCGAAGAAACCGTGGGTGAAGCAATCGCAAGGGCCGGTCAATCTTCCAAAATAATCTGCAGGAAAACGCACGACGGAAACAAACCGTGGGCCAATAAAATGCACGGTCGTGCGTTTTCCTCAAATCAATAAACTAAAGAGGGGAAAACTAAGCACCTACACACAAAAACACTAGCAACGGAGGACCCTCCAGCAATCAACAAAAAATAATAAAACTACTGGAACGAGCCCCGAGGAGCATCAAGTGCATACCCCCAGCAATCGAATGCGCAATTGCGTACCCACATGCTAGAAAGGTGCACTAAACGTGAAACGCAGTAGGAATGAAATATCAACGAAAACAACCGAAAAGTGAAATGCAAAGACAGGAAAACCATCCCAAATGAGTCTGCAAAACCCTATATAAACGGGACTCATCATACCCCCAGACTTACCTATTTGCACGTCCCGAGCAAAGAAGATCCTTGCATAATAGAAAAAGAACCGACTAACACAGTAATTATGATCTGGGGTACCATGCGAAGTCGCATACTCGCGGGCATAAAAATACAGTAGAGAAAATTTCTAAGCATACAAAATAATTTATACTTTTCAGCATGTGTAACAAAAATTCTATGACTACTCAAAAACAAAATCGCGGTGTATCCTCCGGTCACGCGTAGGGAGAAAATAGACTATCTGCTAAGGCGAGTATTGCCATAGATCGGGATTTAGGACAACCTCCAAAGGAATCCACCAATGTCGGTGACCATATGCTTGCCCGTTCGCACTCTCTCCACGGCACTAGTTTGCCTTAAGTGCAAGTCCGTAGGACTTTGGGTGGTAATGGGGCTTGGGTTATGGCGGGGTAATCAAGGATAAAAATGAAGGCTACGCACAAAACCCAGCTGAGCTAGCACTAAAAGAGTATATCCGCTAAAATCTTTGTGCTTCCAATAGATACTCCCAGATCTGATCTAAGAAGAAGTTGAGTCCATCTAGGCTCAGAGGTTGATCTTCTCCCCTTTCTACAAAAGGAAGAAGCTCAAGGTGGAGCTAGAGATAAAGCTAAAGATCAAATCTCTTGCCCTGCTCCACAACAGCTTTCTGCTATTCATTCTTGACAGAAAACCAAAAAGCTGAATGTTAAATTCAATAAAGTCTTCTGTGTAAACTATACATTATTTCTCTATAAGAACATCATTGTTCTGAGTTTATAGGGCCTGTGTGCCTGAGTTTATAGGGCCTATGTGCCTAAGATAGGTCTATCGTCCTAGCCTGAGTTGTAGGGCTTCATGATAGGCCTAAGGTAGGTGACCTAGAGGGTTACTAAGTTGTAAGAGTAAAGCTTACTCTGATTGTGTAGGGCAGTGGCCTGAGGTAGGGTTTGGAGGAAGCTTGAGAGATCCTGAGGGATCTATGTTGTAAGCTCTCTGAGCTGAATTTGGAGAAATTTGTGTTATCTAATGCACTGTTAAAAAGGTGGGAGGGACAGTGGATGTACCCATACCTTGGAAAACCATTATAAACAAATTGTGTGCTTTCTGTGTTTGTGTGGTTAAGCCTAAAACAATCCAGTAAAATTAAGAAAGTTACAATCAACCTATTCACCCCCTCTATGCGATTTAGTCAACTACCCTATTAACTATCAGTAGGAAATCTCCGCTTAATCAAGAATATGAGGCCTTCGTACAAACAACAAGGACATCATAGGTGAGTGCTATGAATGATTTTTCAGAGTGGTAAATGAGCTAAGAACCTATGAAAGGGTATTCAATAATTATGAGCTGAATGATACGTTCCTAAGTTCTCTAACTAGAGATTGGGACACAGATTTATGCTACCAGGGAAGTGGCCATGCTTGCTGAAACTCCTCCTCACACTTTGTTTTTAAATCTTCATTCCTATGTGATGCATCTATTTTCCAGGAAGGAGGAGGAGACCATCATCAGGTTCCATGCCAAAGAGAGGACAGTGGCTCTCAAGGCTGAGATCTATAGGAAGAGCAAGGAGAGAATTGCCTCTCCTCCAAGCAGGACAATTGATTTAGAAAGTTCTGGCAGCAACATGTCAGATGGGGAGTTTTCTGCCTTCTTAAGGAAATTCCAGAAGATGATGAAGAGGAAATAGTGAAAGAACGAACCTTCCTCCTCACATTACAAGAAGGATGACAGTAAATCGAGGAAGTTCTTCAAAGGAAACAGGTATGATGCAAAACCTAGTAAATATATTTATTCTAACATAATATGTTATTGTTATAGCAAGCCTGAGTATATCATTGCTGACTGCCCAGTTAAAAGAAAAGATACAGGTGAGAAGAAGCACCACCACCATAAGGGCAAGAAGGAAAAGACCTTCATTGCTAAGAATAAGAAGAGATGGAGTCAAGATGACTCAGCAACTTCTGATTTTGAAGAAGATGATGAAGTCTATATAGGGCTGTTTGCCACTGCTGCTAAAGAGCATGAGGACTATCCAGATGCAAGGATAGGAATCAGGGCCCATCTGTCACACTCAGATAGTGACAATGAGGTGGATGAAGATGTTAGTGGCTGTTATGGACTTATGGACCTGATAGAAGGAGACTCCAACCAGGATCAGTCTGATCCAGATGAGGTATTAATTCTATTGGGTTTTGCTATACGTCGCAACACTTGTTCGCAACGAAAATAGAACAAGAAAACCCAAAATAGTTCGGATCTAGCGATGAACATTAATCAAGAAGTAAAATGCGGTAAAAAAAATTTTACTTTTGAGTGATTGAGTCAATACTCAATCGAGGTGCTCCGATTGATTCCAACGAATGGCAACAGCCTAAGTTCTGAGGATAAAATTGTGTCCACACCTCTATAGGTGATCCACACGAACGGGAGAACTCTTAGACTCTTATCACACAAGATCTAGGTCGGAAGATAATACTCTGCATCTTCACAGACTGCTAGGTTTGCTCCAAAAGAGGTGGCAGTGATGAGTACAAAGGCCTTGGAAACACTTTCCGGCGAAGTATAAGGACGGCAGACAGTCGGCGATGAGATCGACATACACAGCCATGGCAGAACAATTCGGTCGGGAGGGAGAAGAAGAGCCAACTCACGATTATGTCAAAATTGTATCATCACTTATCTCCGTATTTTTGCCTCAGTTTACTGTACATATCGTATATATACTGAATACCAACCCAACCCATACCAGCAGACCGCGCTGAACCGGACTTAGAGGTGTTAAACCGGACGAAACAGAATTCGTCGAGTATCACGTCAATATTCGACGAATCAACACTTGACTCGACGAATCGTTGAGTATACATGTCGATAATCGACGAATAAACACTTGACTCAACGAATCATTGAATGCTCTAAAAACACTCAATGTCAGGCTCGTCGAATCAACACTTGACTCGACGAATCGTTGAAAGAACTCAACGCACTCAATGCACTCAACGCAATCATCCGACGAGTAAACATTTAACTTGACAAAGGCGTCGAATGACCTCGATGCTCTCGACACCTAATTTAACAAGTCAATATTTGACTCCAGGAAGGCATCGAGTGGTATCAACGCTCTCAACGCTTAATTGACAGGTCAACATTTGACTCGACGAAAGCATTGAGTGGTCTCGACGTACTAAATGCCTGGCTGAGTAGACTTGATACACTCAACGCCATAATTTGACGAATCAATGATTAACTCAACGAATCATCAGGTGGCCTCAACACTCTCAATGCTAACTCGACGAATCAACACTTGACTCGACAAAAACTCTGATTGGTCTTGACGCACTCAACGCATGGCTAAGTCCAATCATTTACTCATCACATGCCAGTGCTTGGTCCTTGACTCATCACATGAGTAATACCAACATAATGCAATCTTCCAAATTCTCCAAAATTCTTTTGTGTGACCCTAATAGACTCATACTGCATTGGCAGTGAGACTACGTGCTTGATCACTTCCAGATCACCATGGTAGCACTAACAAATTCATTCCATCTCCTCGATCCTTTGAATCAGACAATGAAACAAGTCCTGATCCCGGAGCACCTTCATCCTATGATAAAGATGGCCCATAATCTGAGGAAGATGTCAAACAATTGATTGACAATTATGGTTTAATCTTAGTAGCTCTGAAGAAGATCAAGTTGCTTGTCAAAAGACAAGCTAAGGAGACTGTCTCCTTAAGAGATGATATCTCCTTGCATACTGAGTTAGCCTTTCTGCTGAGTCAAATGAGCAAAGAGATATCCCAACTTAAAATAATCACAATTATCCAAGTCACAATCATAAACAGTAATAAGTATTTAATTAAAGAGTTGGAAGATATGCTCCTCAAAGAGAGGATGCTAGTGCCTTAATACTCCAGATTCAAATCAGTATTGCCACTCATTGATAACTTCACCTCCCAAACTAATAAGAAGGGGATGGGGTACATTGAGAGGAATACTAGAAGAAGGAATATGAGTAAGGGCAAGGCTCCAATCTAGCATGCTATCTTTTTTGAGAAAGTTATGTTGACATCCAACAAGTATAATCAAGAGAGTATATATGGTCATTGGTTGAATGGAAGATCCAATAGTGTGAACAAAAATGTTCACAACTATAGTGGAAGGAAGGGCATGGGCTTGAGTGCCTTTAAGGCGTCGTATGAGGAAATACAGATGGACCATCCTGAACCATTTGTATTTGGTACCTCAGTCCCCTCACTCAAGGATAAGAGAGCATCAACTTACAAGTCCCTACCAACTAAATAGTTGGTTGTTGTCCAGCCTATAGCTCAACCTCACATGGAAATCTCTGAAGCTATCAACTTGTGCACAGCCTACAAGCAGAGTCATGATGATACCCATCAGATATTGCTTGTTAAGACTGACTATAGGCAGGCAAAATGCTAATTGATTGCTGAGAGGAACAGGAAGAATGTTGCAGTCTTCCATCATGAACAAAAATCTGAAGCATCTACTTCAAGAGTTGTTTAGAAAAGAAGATACAACATTCATGAGTGTTGGTGTTGTGGGAAAGTGAGACACTTTACCATAGATTGTTGGCACAATCCCAATGTACCTAATGCAAAGAAAGACATTCAGCTCGGGCAAGGTTTTGTTAGAAATTCTTATGTTGCTAATATGCACCAAGGACACAAATCTAATTGGGCTCCTAAGGTTAAGTAAATCATATTTTATAGGTTAGTCCAAATTCCCTTCTAGATCAGATTTGTAACTTGGACAGTGGGTGTTCCATGTATATGACTAGGAGAAGGTGCTTACTTAAAGACTATGTTCCTCTAAAGAATGAACCCAAAGTCATCTTTGGTGGCTCTGACAAGGGCATCGCCAGAGGCTATGGTATGATTACCAATGAAATAGTCTCAATAACAAGGGTAGCTTATGTGGAAGGGTTGCAACACAACCTTGTAAGCATAAATAAACTATGTGAATTGGGCTATGTCATTGAAGTCCACAATGATAAGTGTTTGATCAGGAAGTTTGTTGCCTTAGAGGTCATCCTCTCAGGAACTAGGAGTGGAAATGTATATTGCTTAGATTTTATTTGCAATAATTCCTTATCTCCTGTGTGTCTTGTGGATAATGAGAGAGAGTCTCTTTGTGTTCAATGGCACAAGAGACTTTCCAACATTAACTACAAGACAATGAACAAATTGTATTCTAAAAATTTGATTGAAAATAGCCCAAATTAAAAATGTGTTACAAGTGGTCCATGTCATGCATGTCAAATGGGCAAGCAAACAAGGGCCACCTTTAGCAACATTGGCTCCAAAGAAACTGAAAGATGTCTCTATCTGTTGTATATGGACTTATTTGGTCCTTTTCCCATTCAAAGCCTAGGTGGGAAGTTATATACCTTAGTGATTGTAGATGATCACTCTAGGTACACTTCAGTATTCTTCCTTAAGAAGAAGTCAGATACCTTAGGTGTCTTTATAAACCATGTCAACCCTGTCCGGAATGAATTACAATGTACAGTTGTCAAAACTAGAATTGACCATGGTACAGAGTTTCAATCTGGGGCCATAACAAAGTTCTGTCAAGACTTTGGTATCACCTAAGAGTTTTCCTCTCCCAGAACTCCACAAAAAATGGAGTGGCTAAGAGAAGAAATAGGACCTTAATAGAGGATGACAGAACACTGTTTAGTGACTCCTCTCTATCAGAATACTTCTGGGCTGAGGCAGTCAATGCAACTTGCTATGTTTTGAATAGAGCCTCCAGTAATACGTCCCATGAGAAAATCGCCTATGAAATTTTGAAAGACAAACAACCAATTATTTTATATTTCAAAATCTTTGGTTGCAAATGCTATATTTTGAATATTGGGAAATCTCAACTTACAAAGTTTGCTGAAAAATGTAATGTGGGTGTTCTTGTTGGATATAACTCACATAGTAGAGCCTATAGTGTATTCAACAAGAAGACTCATGTAGTTGAAGAATCAATGCATGTAGTTTTTGATGAGATTAGCCTTCTTTATAAGGGCTAGTCCAGCACTCCTATTATTGCAGGTATTGATCAATAGTTGCAAAAGCTCACTGTTGAGGACACACCCAGCCCCAACACAGTCACTTCAGAAGTTGAGGCACTCACAAAAGAGGTTGTATGTGTTCAGAATTAAGGAGAAGAAGATTTTGTAGATGATAATGAGCATGATGAAGACAGGTTGCCTACTGCAACTGGGCTCCTGAGAGATCACACAAGAAATCTCATCATTGGGGATGAACATCAAGGTGTAATCACAAGGAGAGGTACTCACAATGAAGCATTGTCATGCAAGAAGAGTTACAACAATTCAAAAGATGAAAGGTATGGAAGTTAGTGCCAAAGCCACCTCGACATAATAGTATTGGCACCAAATGGATAAGGAACAAGCTTGATGAAAATGGGACAGTCATCAAAAACTAAGTAAGACTGATTGCTAAATGCTACAGGCAAGAAAAGGGAATAGACTTTGACAAAACATTTGCGCCAGTTGCAAGGTTAGAGACCATAATGATGTTTCTTGCCTATGCTACACAAAAGGTATTCAAAGTCTACCACATGGATATCAAGTCAGCATTCTTGAATGGTAATCTCAAGAAAGAGGTATATGTGGAGCAGCCCTCAGGTTTTGTACATCCAACTAATGTAGATCATGTTTACAAATTGAAGAAAGCTTTATATAGGTTAATGCAAGCTCCTAGAGCTTGTTATGAAACCTTGTGTACCTTTCTCATCAAGAACAAATTCTTGAGGATAAAGATAGATGACACATTATTTCTTAAGGAAAATCCTTACTATATTTGACTACTAATAGGCCAGATAATATGTATGCAACATGTATTTGTGCTAGGTACCAATCATGCCCTAAGGAATCTCACTACTCAGTAGCAAAAAAGATTTTGAGATATCTTAAGGGCAGCCAACACCTTGGCCTTTGGAACCCTAGGAACAATGATTTTTAACTAATTGGTTATTCAGATGTAGACTTTGTAGCTTGCAAGGAAGATAGGAAAAGAACAAGTGGAACTTGTTAATTCCTAGGGAGAAGGCTGATTTCATGGAGTAGCAAGAAGCAGATAGGTATGACTATATTAACTGTTGACTCAGAGTATATTTTTGTAGGGAGCTACTGTGCACAACTTCTGTGGATATAACATCAGCTAGAGGACTACAATCTCAAGGTAAGTCATTCACCCTTATATTGTGACTCATCCAGTGCAATTTCTATTGCTAAGAATCTTGTCTCACATAGCAGGACTAAGCATATAAAAATTAGATATCACTTTATTAGAGAACATGTATAAAGTGAAGACATTTGCCTTAAATTTGTCTCCACTAACAATCAAGTTGTTGATATCTTCACTAAGCCATAAGATGAGGCTAAATTCAATTCTTTCAAAATTAAGATAGAAATGCTTAATGTTGAATGACTAATGTATATTTAGTGTTGTTAGATAAATAACTATTAATCACTTTAACTAGCTTGGTTAACTATTAGTTGAATTACCAAATTGGTTTGCTGCTAAAAGAACCCTGACAATATGTTAGGTTAACCACCTTTATTCCTAATTAATTTGATAAAATGTCAAAATTAACTGTTAATGTATATCAAACATGGTTTGACATTATTCACTGAAAATCAGTGAGATCAGCTGAATCAGCTGAGAAAGAAACAACTGAACCACTTGGACCGGTGAGACTATCTTAGCGGTCCCTATAGGTATATGAATTACCCTATCTCAGTGCCTTATTACTCTGCCTCACCATATCCGCTGAGACGAGTATTTTATAATTAAATCAACTCATTTTAAATGTCAAATCGGTCAATTTATGAATCCAGGTCATCTCGTTAAAGTTTAAAATCAGATGTATATATAAATACACAGTAAATCGAAAGACATTACAACCTAATCTCTTTCCCAGCCGTCGATACCAAAACCCTTCTCAGCGTCTCGACTTCCAGTTTTAATGGTGCCAAAATCTTCAAAAGATCTATAAGAAGAGTATGAGATCGTCAGGAAGGGCTTCGTGCATTCCTTAATAGAAATCTGAGAAGTGATTAGGATGTTGGATGCCCTAGGTATGGAATACATTCTTTCTGAACCTTCCACCATTCTGAGAGATGAGTGCTTGGAATTCTTCTCAAATGTTAAGATTTCCCCTTCCAAAACATCACTAAAATCTAAGATTAGAGGGATGAAGATAAAGATTACTCCAAGAAAATTGTGTAAGGCCCTTTAGCTGCCCTCCACTACCAATGATGAAGAAGAAACCATCTCCAACAAGGACAGAGATAAAGCACTAAATAGTGTGTGTATAGTGATGCCAAAGTTGGATCACTAAGAAGGAAATTCTTTAACAAGAGAGGCAAGTTACTGATAGATATTGTTTGGAAATCCATATTGTGCAAACCTGGGTCTCATGACACAATCTCCAAACTAATGTTTGAGATTATGACAAGAATAATTCTGCACAAACAGACCTGATGTACAAACATCATCTTCCAAAGATTAGTTTTGTAAGACCACCCCTTTTTTTACACCGGGTCTTATGCCTAGAATCGTCGCTTTGTGGTGCCACCTATTCTGAGAGGATCGCCACCACAAACTGCTGATTTTGTCGGCAAATACTCAACCGTATATCACAGAAGAAAAAAAGTAAACATATATAAATATGAATCCACAATCATGATGCAATATATATAAGTCCACATAAACTCATAAAGAACCGATCAACATGTAAAAGTAAATCTAAGAGGAAAGATAAGAGGGCTCTTACCCAGTACATATAATCCTCACTACATAACTCTCGCGGAAGTAAAGCTACTAGTCACTCATTGATCCCATGACTACTGGTACTGCTGCCACACCTGGACTAGGCTGGTTCACCCCCTCCTGGATGTGCTGGTTCCCTTGGTGCTGGAGTCCCTGGTGTTATGCCCATCATGTAGGACCCCCCCTCCCCCTTACCAAGGAGGGCTACCGGATCTTATGCCCAGAACCGCCGTCTTACGGTGGCACTAACTCACGGGTTAGTCGACACCGCAACACGCCGATTCTGCCGGCTAGTACGATCATAAACCTGTAGGCCAATATGAGAAATAAGAAGTAAAGCTGTGTATAAAATGCCATCAGTCCACAAGTCACAGTACAATCATATAGAAGAAATGAATAGTACAATAGTCCACAGAATAGTACAGAAGAAAGAGTAAAAAGGGCTTATGCCCAGTACATCAAATCTCTCTCTCTCACAAAATAGTAAATGCGGAAGCTATACTAGAACATCAAGACTCGTCCCACCTGAGGACGCACAGTAGTAGTGGTAGCCTGCTGAAGTGGTATCTGCTCCTCATGCCCTGCCTCCTCGACGTACTGGTGCTCCATCTCCACGGAGCTCCTAAAAATAGTTGGTCACCGACCATTAGTCAAAAAGACTAAGTCGTTTCCTCCGCACCTCGCCCCGCAGCTCCTAGGCACCGAGCGGGAGGACGAAGCGGGGGACAACAAGGGGTAGCAAAATGGAAGCAGGTGACAATATCTATCTAAAGTGGTACTAAGTAATGAAATTCTACATTAGCAATGCTAAGTACAGTACAAGTAGTAAGTAAGTAAGTACGGTGCAGTAAAGGAAAGTAAAGCAACAGCAGTATGTACAAAATAAGCTAAGCTACCACTAAGCTATCATCACAAACGTACCCTAACTTATATAAATGCCCATACAAATATATAAGTTAGGATTTCCAGGAAATTTAACTTATCATATAAAAGAGCCCATACTAATTTATATGATAAGGATCTATGAAGCGTATGACCTAAAATGAATGAATGATATGATGCAATTTTATGCGCATGCAAGTGCAACTCACACACAACGACTCTGTGATCACAGACCTTTAGTTCCCACTTTTTGAGAGCTAGCATCACTCTCGGGTACCACCGCTGTGGCTACGGCAGCAGCGGAGCGGGCGTCTCCGCTTCTAGACCGGTATGCACACTACCAAGCCTTAGACCCCTCTCATACGCCTCTGTACACGTCCAAGGTGCACTCTAGAGTCTCGCGTACGTACTTTGCTGACAAACCCGTCAGTCTTGTTGGGTCGGATGTGTGTTATCGGGGGTCGTCCTCCAGACCGCAGTGTAAAACAACCCACTGGCCCCTCTAACTCCCACAACCGCCTGGTGCACCGTACTGCCATCGGTGTGACGAACGGCCAGTACCGCATGCCCCGCCACGATATTTATGCACATGCAAGTAATTCACACCGAGCCTTCCGCTCGCAGGACCAAAACCCGTCCTGAATCCCTCAAACCCAAACCCGGGTGAGAACGCACATTAGTGCCTTTGTGTCAATTCCCTCCAACCCTAAACGGGTGAGCATATATCATGAAACTCTCCAACCCAAACACGGGCGAGAAGGTACAACCATGTCCTAACCTATTAAGCTACTCTTGTCTACGGTTTATTATACTTAGAGATTTAAGGTTAATCCCAGGACTGCCCCCGGTATTCCCTGTGAAGGGCTCTCAAGGGGCACTAGGAACTGTGTTGGGATTACGCCCAGCGTTCCCTTTCGCAAGGATACTTATTTTAGTTGATGACTACCCATGTATCCCCCAGCTCTCCTTATTGCTTAAGTATAACCCTAGTGACTTAAGGTGTTACCGGGTACCGACGGTCTTCCGCCGATCCCCCACTCCAGTTGATGACCAAGACTTGCACTTTTGATCCCTCACTAAGACAACTCTACCCACCAGGGTTACTCGTGTTGAACTCTCTCTTATTTCTGCCGATAATCAATCCCCTGGTAATTCCCTAAGGCAAGACCTATTTGTGTTATATGCAGACCATGACCTATGCTTACCCTAGAAATGTGATCTTCCAAAACTTAAGGCATCTTGCCTCTAAATATTTATCCTAGGGTATTATGGACTAGGGGAACTACCCTAAAGATTCTCATAATTTTTCCTGGCCAAATGGTCATTTAATTAATTCTCTTAATTTAATTACTCGGCCACTTTACACATGAAGTGATTTAATTAAGCATCCACTGACTTAGGGAATTTTTCCTGAGATGTATATTGACCAGATATTGCTGCCTTCAAAATTTCATAATTTTCCTTAAATTATTTATTGTCATTTTCTATTTAATAACAATCCCACATAAATTCCATTTTACACATGAAGTATAAGCATTACATATTCAAAAATTCCAGAAAATTTACAGAGCCTTTAAGACACTAAATTATGGCTATTGGCAGAGATTCATCAAAATTGAATGTAAGATGGCCTATGGGGTTCCATTTTAAGGTATTTACCAAAATGCCATTGTACTAGTTTAACCCAAGTAATATATCCAATAAATTCTGAGAAATTCATGATAAACTAATAACAATATTTTATGACAGTAGAATAAATCCCAAATTTTTCAGAGGTATATACATATCATTTCAAGAATTATCATGATAAGGGTAAAATGGGAAATTTAGGTTATCTACTCCAAGGTTCTTCAAAACAGGGAAATCATAATTTTCCTAGGTCAAGTGTGATGTAATCTAAGCCTTGGTAATGTTGTTTGGATTTGTTCTTGAATAAATCCTATTTTCCAATTTTTAATTCCAAAATAGCTATTTATAAAGTAAATTCCAATAAATGGAATTTTGATTCCAAAAATTACAATATTAATTTGAAGAGTGCCATTTACTCTAATGAACCACTGGAAATAATTTCATGACACTTGCATGTCACCATTGGGCTAAATACACAAATTTGCATTTTGCTATTTGCACACCAAGCCTTAACATAGGCTAGCACATGCAAGTGGATTCTCCCACATGCAGAGATCCCAAGGTGCTGAAAATTTTATCATGCATCAAGGGTGACCCCACTGACCCACCACCAAAATTTGGGGCCATGGGGAGGAGTAGAACTCCATATATGCCATTAATTTAAATTTTGATATTTTTCCAAAAACTATAGGAAAATGTTTTCTAAAAATTCCTAAATTTTGGCAGGAGGTAAATAAGCCCTAATAATGCATGTGACCAAAATTTGGGATCATGGTGACTAATATTGAGACTAGGGCATCCAATATAATTTTTGACCTAGTCTAGGACCAGTCCTAGGAGAAAGGTCCTACAGGGCTGTACCCTACACCAAAATGTATGTTTAGGGTGGCATTTTAAAGGTAAGACCCTAGGCTACAATTTTCATTAAGGGCCTAAGCTCTGGAAATGCCTCTAAGAGGCCTAAAATTAACTTGCAAGAAGGCTGAATACATGTGACAGAAATATTACTATTCATTTATTAATCCTGATTTAAATTAAAAATCGGCGCACGGATCTTAAAGCATGAATGGACGGCATCGGGTTATCGTCTACCTCCAGCCAACGGCTGAGATCGAGCCGACCTGGAGCGATTTTGCCGGCGGTTTCCGGCCAGCTGAGGCGTCGCCACCTCCGGCCAATGGTGCCATCACCTTCACGGTGGTGGTGGCTATCATTTCCCGGCGATGGGGCGGCGGGAGACGGCGGCGACGGCGATCCCGAGCGGTTTCATAAACTTAGAATTTTCTAGATTTTCTCACATGGCATCGGGCTCAATTGAGCCCGATCTCTCGCCTAATTGATCTAAGAGGCTAGTGCGGGTAGAGGTGAAGTGAAACGCACCATAATCGGGGCTTGGCTGCGGGTCAGGCGGCGGTTTGCCGTGGTGGTGGTGCGCCGGCGAGCTCCTCCCCGAAAGTTGCATTCTCCACCGTTCTCCATGTGTAGGTAGTCGAATTCCACTCCTCTGGACCTTCTGAAGCTAATGGAGGGGTCTGTTTGGACTGAGGTGGGCTATAAGTGGAGTTAACTCCAAGGTGAGCTCGGTTTGAGCTTTGGTTGTGTCACCATGGGTGCCATGTGGCTCTCAGCTCAGGAATTCTGCTGGAAATGAAGAGGGGAAGTCAGCCACCTGGTTTTGGGCAGCCAAAACCAGCTGATGGGGTGGCCATGTGGCCATTATTCCCTTCATTCCTCTTTCTCTCTCCTCTTCTCCTAAAATTTCCAATTTTACCCCCTTGCATGCATTCTCTCTCCTGATTTAGAGGGGTAGGGTTGGTCTTGTTCACTTGGGCTGACTTTGGGCCAAGTTTAGTGGGCTTGGTCCAAGGGAACTTGACTTGGCCTTCATTTCACTCTTTAGGTCAATTTGTTGACCAAATTGACTTTTAGGGTTGACTGGTCAACTATGGTGGGTGGACTGACCCCACTTGGTGGAAATGGGTCTAGTGGCACCACCCAACTTGGTTTGGGTCAAGGGGGTGCCCCACTTAGGTTAATTAGGCCTATGGGTGTGGGTTTGACCAAATTAAGCCCAAGGTTGACCTTGGTCAACTGGGGTCAAAATGTTGACCCAGTGACATACCCTAGGGTCCACTTAGATTGTTTTTAGGGTTAGGGCAATGTGGTGGGGTCATGGTGTGGCTAGGGTCCTTAATTAGGCTAGTCTGACCTAGTTTGACTTGGTCTTATAGTGGGCTCCACATGGCCACCACCCACTATCTAGGGTCAAACCTAGTTGATCCCCTTAGGTCTCACCTCATGCCTAACCCAATCTAAGTTGAGGGGTCCAGAAGTAACATGGGATGTTACAAATTCCAATAAACAAGAAAATAATTTCGTCCCCGAAATTTAAGTTCGGGTCTACGGGGTTCTATTTGCAAGAGTTATCAAGAATCTTAAAAACATAACTTAAATGTACCTGATGCGAATAGCTCCGGGTGTTGCTCCAGCATCAGATCTCTCGGCTCCCAAGTGTGCTCCTCCCGTCCATGGTTGGACCACAGCACCTTCACAAGGGGGACCTTCTTCTTCCGCAACACTCGGATGGCTGTATCGTCAATCCGGATCGGCTCCAATCTCACTGACCTGTCAGGCTCCACCGGTCCGGCTGTAGTAGTGATGTGCTGCTCCGGCCGAAGGAGAGCTCTCCGTAAGGAAGAGACATGGAAGACGTCATGTAGTGCACCCAACTCCGGTGGCAGCTGCAGTCGGTAGGCTAAGGGGCCGATCCGCTCCAGGATCAGGTAGGGCCCCATGTATCGTGGACTGAGCTTCTTGTGCCTCCGCACCCGTGAAACACCGTGTACCGGACGTATCTTCAAGAATACCCTGTCTCCAACCTGGAACTCCACCTGCCGGTGCCGAGCATCATAATACTTTGCCTGCCTGCTCTGGGCCTCCAGTAGCCGATCCCTGATCAATCGAATCTGAGCCTCAGTGTCCTCTATATAATCAGATCCCAGAGCCCTGGTATCCACATCCTGTACCCATGATAGCGGAGTCCGGCATCTCCTCCCATAAAGCGCCTCGTACGGAGCCATCCTGATGCTAGCCTGGTGGCTGTTATTATACGAGAATTCGATCAATGGTAGCAGCCTCTCCCAAGGCCTCCCCGTATCCAATATGCATAATCTGAGCAGGTCCTCCATGGTCCGGATGGTCCGCTCGGTCTGTCCGTCGGTCTGCGGGTGGAAGGCGGTACTAAAGGTAAGCCGAGATCCCAAGTGAGCATGCACGGCCCTCCACTCGCTCGAAGTGAACCGACCATCACGGTCCGAAACAATAGTCCTGGGGATACCATGATACCTGATGTACTGCTCCACAAATAATCTCACCAGAACTGCAACTGGGGCATCCTTCCGAACTGGGATAAACCGCGCGACCTTGGTCAATCTGTCCACTATAACCCATATAGAATCATGTCCGGAGTGGGAGCGAGGTAATCCGTGTACAAAGTCCATAGCAATGTCCTCGAACTTCCACTCTGGAACTGGCAGTGGCTGTAATAAATCTCCCGGGCTCTTGCATTCCGCCTTCACACGCTGGCAGGTCTCGCAATGGGTCACAAAATCCGTGATCTCCCTCTTCATCCCGGGCCAATACATAGATCTCCGCAAATCTGCCCACATCTTGGTGATGCCGGGGTGCACTGAATATCTCGAGCAATGTGCCTCTCGGAGTATGTCATCTCGAATACTGCCCCCTGCTGGTATGTAGATGCGCCCCCGGAACCGAAGAAGATCATCCTGTAGTGTGTAGTCCTCGACCTTGCCCCTCTCTAGGGCACTGAAAATCGGCTGTAACGCGGCATCCAGCCTCTGATGTGCTCGGATGTGCTCCTGTATATCATCGCAACTGATCACTGAGCTCAAATACTCTCTATATACCACTGGCTCGGTCTCGGACACCACGGTAATGTGCATGTCCTCCATCATCTGAAGCAGCTCTATGGACATCAATCGGAGCTCCGGTCCAGAAGTGCCGGCCTTCCTGCTCAAAGCATCCGCAACCGTGTTCGCTTTTCCCGGATGATAGTGGATCTTGTAATCATAATCACAGAGAAACTCCAGCCACCTCCTCTGTCTCAGATTTAAGTCCTTCTGCGTATCAATATACTTGAGATTCTTGTGATCTGAAAAGATGTCACAATGAATCCCGTATAGGTAATGTCTCCATATCTTTAGGGCGAAAACCACAGCCCCGAGCTCTAGATCATGTACTGGATAGTTATGCTCATGCTTCTTCAACTGTCGCGAAGCATAAGCGATAACGTGTCCGTGCTGCATCAAGACTGCACCCATCCCCTGATAAGAGGCGTCCGTGTAAATCTGGAATCCTTCGCTCCCGGATGGAAGCGCAAGAATAGGGGATGAGATGAGCCGGTCCTTCAGCTCCTGAAAAGCCGTCTCACACCGCTCTGACCAAACAAAATCAGCATCCTTCTTCGTCAAGGACGTGAGGGGGAGTGCTATCCTTGAGAACCCCTCCACGAACTTGCGATAATAGCCTGCTAGTCCCAAGAAACTGCGGATGTCAGATGCGGTCTTCGGCCGCGGCCAATCCCTCACTGTCTCTATCTTGGCCGGGTCCACAGCTAACCCAGCCCCACTGATCGTGTGCCCCAGGAAAGCCACCTCCCGCAACCAGAACTGGCACTTCGAAAATTTTGCGTACATCTGTGCCTCCCTCAACCTCTGCAGGACCTGTGCCAAGTGCTCAGTATGCTCCTCCTGAGTCCGAGAATATATAAGGATGTCGTCGATGAATACTATCACAAAGCGATCCAAGAAAGGCTCGAAGACACGGTTCATCAGACTCATGAATGCAGCAGGAGCATTCGTGAGCCCAAAAGGCATCACTGTGAATTCGTATAGCCCATAGCGCGAACTGAAAGCCGTCTTCGGTATGTCTTCTTCCCTGATACGGAGCTGATAGTAGCCGGATCGCAGATCTAACTTGGAGAACCAGAATGCTCCCTGTAGCTGGTCAAATAACTCATCTATCCGAGGCAGAGGATAGGTGTTGCGGACCGTCAACCGGTTCAGCTCCCTGTAATCTATACATAATCGCAGTGATCCGTCCTTCTTCTTCACAAATAGAACTGGCGCTCCCCATGGCGATGAACTAGGCCGTACAAATCCTGACTCGACTAGCTCCTGCAGTTGAGTTCGAACTCTGCTAACTCTCTAGGAGCCATCCTGTAGGGTGCTCGGGACACCGGCTTCGCTCCCGGCACTAGCTGAATCCTGAAATCCAAGTCTCTAGCAGGCGGTAGCCCGGGCAATTTCTCCGGGAATACGTCGGAGAAATCCCGAACCACCGGAATATCTGAGATAGTCGCCTCTGTCCCCACCATCTCGAAGCAGACAATATAGACTTCTTCACCCTGCTCATGGGCCTTCACAGCCTGTATAGAAGATAATAGTAGGTGGCAGACAGGCTGGATACCTTCAACGATAACATGAGAGTCGCCATGTCTCAGCGTGATCCTCCTGGACGGACAATCTATCTGGGCATGGTTCCGGTGCAACCAGGCCATGCCCAAGATCAAGTCAAAGTCCTGCAGCTTCAGAATAGTCGCTGGCGCCTCAAAAGCCTTGCCGCCAATCTCGGCCTCCATGTCGCAATGTGCAGTAGTCCGCAACTCCGACCCATCGGGTAGGCGTACCCTCATCTCTAGTCCAGGGAACCTCTCCACGCCTTCGAGTCCGTCGATGAAGGCCTCGGATACGAACGAGTGTGAAGCACCCGTGTCGAAAAGAGTGTGAGCGGGCTTGCCGCTGATCATGACTATGCCTGAGGTTTGTTTATGTGAAGGTTAATGGTTATCCTATGGTTCCAAGTACTATATATATATCATTGGGAAAATTTAAGGAAATTCAAAATTAACTTCAAGTACCTGTAATGACCTCCTCGGGATTTCTCGGCTCTGTGAGGTCCAAGGCGTATATCTGCTCCTGCTCGCGCCTCCTGCCATGATATCCCCGGCCTCGGCCTCGTCCTCGGCCTCGTCCTCGGCCCTGCTGTACTGGGGCCACTGGAGGTGGAGGAGGAGGAGGGGGATGGAATCGGTGCGGGCACTCCGACCTGATGTGCCCAGGCTGGCGGCATCCATAACAAACCACTTGTCGGTGGCCTCGGTCATCCTGTCTCCTCGGATCATGTATCTGTAGAGGTGGGGGAGCCAAAGCTGGAGGAGGCCCCTGCTCCTGCCTGAAGTTGGGACGACGACGTCCCCCACCCCTCCTGTATCCAATGGTCCTGCCCCTCTGAGAGCCCCTACTGCTCTCACCTGATGTCGATCCATCAAATGGTCTCTTCCCTCCGGCTCGCACCATCAGCTGGTCAGCCTCCAGCTTCTTCGCCATCTCAATGATCTGTCTGGATGTGCCATGTGAAATGAATAACAGAGCCTGCCTCAGATCATCCCTAAGGCCCCGGTAGAACCTCTTCGCATACCTCCTGTCGTCGGTGTCCTGAATCCCCGCGAACCTGGCCAAGTGGGAGAACTCCCTCTGGTACTCTATCACTGATCTAGTCCCCTGCTTGAGGTTCAAAAACCTCTCCTCCAAAGCATCCCTGTCCGTAGTAGAGACGAAGTGTTCCAGGAACACATCGCCAAACTCCTCCCAAGAAATCTCTGACAACTCAAAGTCCGCATAAGTAGTCTCCCGGACTGACTTCCACCATCTCTTCGCGTGGGCCTCTAGCACGGAGGTGGCTAGAGGTACTGCCTGGCCGACTGGGCAGCTGATGCCCGCTAAGATCTCGTGTATGGCCTCCAGCCATTCTTCTGTCTTCACTGCATCCTCTGTCCCACGGTACGTCGGTGGGGACAGGCTCTTGAATGCACTCAGCCAGCTCGACCCCGGATTTGGCTGTGGAGCCGGGACTTGCTGGGCTCTAAAGGCATCCAAAATCGCCGTCAGGGTCTGCCCCATCTCCGTATGTAGGAATGGAGTGGCAGCTGGAGGGGGAGGAGCCACATTTTGCGGCGCTGCGACCTGTGGAGGTTGCATAAAGGTAAGGTTAAAGCAAAATTGGCCTATCAAATTGTACTTTGTGGACCATTCCTGTGACTTTTGTACATGGGCACACCACTGCTTCCGCTGCATAGTTTGTCCGCAAACTAATGCTGGGGCGGGGGTGGTCCCATGTTGTGGACTTCTTTCTCATATGATCGTTGTTTAAGTGATACCAGTTTGTAGGACCCCCCCTCCCCCTTACCAAGGAGGGCTACCGGATCTTATGCCCAGAACCGCCGTCTTACGGTGGCACTAACTCACGGGTTAGTCGACACCGCAACACGCCGATTCTGCCGGCTAGTACGATCATAAACCTGTAGGCCAATATGAGAAATAAGAAGTAAAGCTGTGTATAAAATGCCATCAGTCCACAAGTCACAGTACAATCATATAGAAGAAATGAATAGTACAATAGTCCACAGAATAGTACAGAAGAAAGAGTAAAAAGGGCTTATGCCCAGTACATCAAATCTCTCTCTCTCACAAAATAGTAAATGCGGAAGCTATACTAGAACATCAAGACTCGTCCCACCTGAGGACGCACAGTAGTAGTGGTAGCCTGCTGAAGTGGTATCTGCTCCTCATGCCCTGCCTCCTCGACGTACTGGTGCTCCATCTCCACGGGCTCCTAAAAATAGTTGGTCACCGACCATTAGTCAAAAAGACTAAGTCGTTTCCTCCGCACCTCGCCCCGCAGCTCCTAGGCACCGAGCGGGAGGACGAAGCGGGGGACAACAAGGGGTAGCAAAATGGAAGCAGGTGACAATATCTATCTAAAGTGGTACTAAGTAATGAAATTCTACATTAGCAATGCTAAGTACAGTACAAGTAGTAAGTAAGTAAGTACGGTGCAGTAAAGGAAAGTAAAGCAACAGCAGTATGTACAAAATAAGCTAAGCTACCACTAAGCTATCATCACAAACGTACCCTAACTTATATAAATGCCCATACAAATATATAAGTTAGGATTTCCAGGAAATTTAACTTATCATATAAAAGAGCCCATACTAATTTATATGAAAGGATCTATGAAGCGTATGACCTAAAATGAATGAATGATATGATGCAATTTTATGCGCATGCAAGTGCAACTCACACACAACGACTCTGTGATCACAGACCTTTAGTTCCCACTTTTTGAGAGCTAGCATCACTCTCGGGTACCACCGCTGTGGCTACGGCAGCAGCGGAGCGGGCGTCTCCGCTTCTAGACCGGTATGCACACTACCAAGCCTTAGACCCCTCTCATACGCCTCTGTACACGTCCAAGGTGCACTCTAGAGTCTCGCGTACGTACTTTGCTGACAAACCCGTCAGTCTTGTTGGGTCGGATGTGTGTTATCGGGGGTCGTCCTCCAGACCGCAGTGTAAAACAACCCACTGGCCCCTCTAACTCCCACAACCGCCTGGTGCACCGTACTGCCATCGGTGTGACGAACGGCCAGTACCGCATGCCCCGCCACGATATTTATGCACATGCAAGTAATTCACACCGAGCCTTCCGCTCGCAGGACCAAAACCCGTCCTGAATCCCTCAAACCCAAACCCGGGTGAGAACGCACATTAGTGCCTTTGTGTCAATTCCCTCCAACCCTAAACGGGTGAGCATATATCATGAAACTCTCCAACCCAAACACGGGCGAGAAGGTACAACCATGTCCTAACCTATTAAGCTACTCTTGTCTACGGTTTATTATACTTAGAGATTTAAGGTTAATCCCAGGACTGCCCCCGGTATTCCCTGTGAAGGGCTCTCAAGGGGCACTAGGAACTGTGTTGGGATTACGCCCAGCGTTCCCTTTCGCAAGGATACTTATTTTAGTTGATGACTACCCATGTATCCCCCAGCTCTCCTTATTGCTTAAGTATAACCCTAGTGACTTAAGGTGTTACCGGGTACCGACGGTCTTCCGCCGATCCTCCACTCCAGTTGATGACCAAGACTTGCACTTTTGATCCCTCACTAAGACAACTCTACCCACCAGGGTTACTCGTGTTGAACTCTCTCTTATTTCTGCCGATAATCAATCCCCTGGTAATTCCCTAAGGCAAGACCTATTTGTGTTATATGCAGACCATGACCTATGCTTACCCTAGAAATGTGATCTTCCAAAACTTAAGGCATCTTGCCTCTAAATATTTATCCTAGGGTATTATGGACTAGGGGAACTACCCTAAAGATTCTCATAATTTTTCCTGGCCAAATGGTCATTTAATTAATTCTCTTAATTTAATTACTCGGCCACTTTACACATGAAGTGATTTAATTAAGCATCCACTGACTTAGGGAATTTTTCCTGAGATGTATATTGACCAGATATTGCTGCCTTCAAAATTTCATAATTTTCCTTAAATTATTTATTGTCATTTTCTATTTAATAACAATCCCACATAAATTCCATTTTACACATGAAGTATAAGCATTACATATTCAAAAATTCCAGAAAATTTACAGAGCCTTTAAGACACTAAATTATGGCTATTGGCAGAGATTCATCAAAATTGAATGTAAGATGGCCTATGGGGTTCCATTTTAAGGTATTTACCAAAATGCCATTGTACTAGTTTAACCCAAGTAATGTATCCAATAAATTCTGAGAAATTCATGATAAACTAATAACAATATTTTATGACAGTAGAATAAATCCCAAATTTTTCAGAGGTATATACATATCATTTCAAGAATTATCATGATAAGGGTAAAATGGGAAATTTAGGTTATCTACTCCAAGGTTCTTCAAAACAGGGAAATCATAATTTTCCTAGGTCAAGTGTGATGTAATCTAAGCCTTGGTAATGTTGTTTGGATTTGTTCTTGAATAAATCCTATTTTCCAATTTTTAATTCCAAAATAGCTATTTATAAAGTAAATTCCAATAAATGGAATTTTGATTCCAAAAATTACAATATTAATTTGAAGAGTGCCATTTACTCTAATGAACCACTGGAAATAATTTCATGACACTTGCATGTCACCATTGGGCTAAATACACAAATTTGCATTTTGCTATTTGCACACCAAGCCTTAACATAGGCTAGCACATGCAAGTGGATTCTCCCACATGCAGAGATCCCAAGGTGCTGAAAATTTTATCATGCATCAAGGGTGACCCCACTGACCCACCACCAAAATTTGGGGCCATGGGGAGGAGTAGAACTCCATATATGCCATTAATTTAAATTTTGATATTTTTCCAAAAACTATAGGAAAATGTTTTCTAAAAATTCCTAAATTTTGGCAGGAGGTAAATAAGCCCTAATAATGCATGTGACCAAAATTTGGGATCATGGTGACTAATATTGAGACTAGGGCATCCAATATAATTTTTGACCTAGTCTAGGACCAGTCCTAGGAGAAAGGTCCTACAGGGCTGTAACCTACACCAAAATGTATGTTTAGGGTGGCATTTTAAAGGTAAGACCCTAGGCTACAATTTTCATTAAGGGCCTAAGCTCTGGAAATGCCTCTAAGAGGCCTAAAATTAACTTGCAAGAAGGCTGAATACATGTGACAGAAATATTACTATTCATTTATTAATCCTGATTTAAATTAAAAATCGGCGCACGGATCTTAAAGCATGAATGGACGGCATCGGGTTATCGTCTACCTCCAGCCAACGGCTGAGATCGAGCCGACCTGGAGCGATTTTGCCGGCGGTTTCCGGCCAGCTGAGGCGTCGCCACCTCCGGCCAATGGTGCCATCACCTTCACGGTGGTGGTGGCTATCATTTCCCGGCGATGGGGCGGCGGGAGACGGCGGCGACGGCGATCCCGAGCGGTTTCATAAACTTAGAATTTTCTAGATTTTCTCACATGGCATCGGGCTCAATTGAGCCCGATCTCTCGCCTAATTGATCTAAGAGGCTAGTGCGGGTAGAGGTGAAGTGAAACGCACCATAATCGGGGCTTGGCTGCGGGTCAGGCGGCGGTTTGCCGTGGTGGTGGTGCGCCGGCGAGCTCCTCCCCGAAAGTTGCATTCTCCACCGTTCTCCATGTGTAGGTAGTCGAATTCCACTCCTCTGGACCTTCTGAAGCTAATGGAGGGGTCTGTTTGGACTGAGGTGGGCTATAAGTGGAGTTAACTCCAAGGTGAGCTCGGTTTGAGCTTTGGTTGTGTCACCATGGGTGCCATGTGGCTCTCAGCTCAGGAATTCTGCTGGAAATGAAGAGGGGAAGTCAGCCACCTGGTTTTGGGCAGCCAAAACCAGCTGATGGGGTGGCCATGTGGCCATTATTCCCTTCATTCCTCTTTCTCTCTCCTCTTCTCCTAAAATTTCCAATTTTACCCCCTTGCATGCATTCTCTCTCCTGATTTAGAGGGGTAGGGTTGGTCTTGTTCACTTGGGCTGACTTTGGGCCAAGTTTAGTGGGCTTGGTCCAAGGGAACTTGACTTGGCCTTCATTTCACTCTTTAGGTCAATTTGTTGACCAAATTGACTTTTAGGGTTGACTGGTCAACTATGGTGGGTGGACTGACCCCACTTGGTGGAAATGGGTCTAGTGGCACCACCCAACTTGGTTTGGGTCAAGGGGGTGCCCCACTTAGGTTAATTAGGCCTATGGGTGTGGGTTTGACCAAATTAAGCCCAAGGTTGACCTTGGTCAACTGGGGTCAAAATGTTGACCCAGTGACATACCCTAGGGTCCACTTAGATTGTTTTTAGGGTTAGGGCAATGTGGTGGGGTCATGGTGTGGCTAGGGTCCTTAATTAGGCTAGTCTGACCTAGTTTGACTTGGTCTTATAGTGGGCTCCACATGGCCACCACCCACTATCTAGGGTCAAACCTAGTTGATCCCCTTAGGTCTCACCTCATGCCTAACCCAATCTAAGTTGAGGGGTCCAGAAGTAACATGGGATGTTACACATCATGCCATTAGATTAAATTAACTCTTGATCCCCCTCCCCTCCCTTGTGACACCTAGGCACCGTGCGAGAGAGGGGGAAAGGGAAGTACCAAAAGTGGAGAGTAAGTAAGAGCAAGTGAGAGTGGCCCTATCTATCATATGTTAAAAGTATCTATCATAGTAATGACAGACATATAAATGAACAGGTAGTAAAATTAGCAGTATAGTGAAAACAACAGATTAAAGTAAAGGTAGAATAGCCAACTATCATGACTGTGAAAGTAACCTAAATTTATAAGAATGTCCATACAGACTTATAACTTAAGGGGTCATTTTGCAGGGCCTAACATATAAAAGATCCCATAATAATTTATACTTTATGGATAGAGGTTTCATGCAAGTTATGTATGACATGAAGTGATATGCATGCTTGATGATATGTTTCACACAAGTGCAACTCACCCACCCAACTCTATGCGCATAGACCTTTAGTTCCCCCATTTGGAGTTAGCTAAACTCTCGGGTACCTCTCGTAGTAGAAAACGGAGGCAGCGGGTTGGGCCTCCCGACTCCTAGGGCGATATTCACACTACCCAACTTAAACCTTGAGTATAACTCGATACACCCACAATTAGGTGCTACAGAGTCTCTTATACTAGTGCTGGCCAATCCACCAGTCTTTTATGGGCTAAGTGAATACTTACACTTGCTGAGTCAACATATCAATGTCGGTGTGAATGATCGTCCAATAACGAGGACCCACCATTTAATGCACATGCGCACATGCTATAAGGAGCTTCCGAGCTGTCAGCTCTCCAATCCAAGCCAACTATCATCCTGAAATGACGGGGTGAGTTTAAGTAATGGTGGTTTATTATTGGTTACTCTTTTAGTCTGCTTATTCTTACAGTTTAGGGTTAACCTTGGACTGCCCAGGGTATGCCCATTGAAGGGCTCGCAAGGGCACTAGGAACTACGATGGGCTGAAGCCCAAAGCTCCCTTTATCATGGTACTTATTTTTATGGGTAACTACTTTTTACCAACCCTATCCCACATTGCTCTTTAGCTAACTCTAAGTGGATTACCATCCTCAGGGCGAAGACGATACTTCGTCGACCCCGAGAACAACTCTATCTCTTTGACACCCTGACTACGTGACATTTGGTCCTAAGGGTGACCTTATCAAGACTCCACCCAACTAGGTGCACCCACTATATTTCGACCCATGTGAGCCCTACAATTTACCATGAATACTTCATTTTGCTCTATGAAGACCAAATGATCTAGCGTAAGTGTATGAAAGTGAATACCCCAATTTACTTGTCAACATCCTTGGGATTATTTCTAGGGGTCTACCATGACATGTTAAGGCCAAATCCAGAATTTGGTATTTTTCCTAATTAAATCAACCTCTAAATAATTTACCCTAAATCATGAATCCTAAGACTTTGAACATGAAGTATAAGTTTCTGATATACAATGATCACACCATAATTTGTACAACCTCTTATTGACTAAATAACAACAAGGTATAAGTTTCCTAATTTTCAAGAAATGATTTCTATCATAAACCGAAATATAAACTTTTTGTTTAAAGTGATAATTAACAAAAGGACTACAAAATTTTATCATCCAAAAATTATAATAAAATTATCATAGGTCACTAATGATCAGAAAGTGTCACTGCTTAAATTTCATCATCATCTAATTTCTTCTTGCCACATAAATAAATTAATGAGTAAAACATCACCTAGGGAACTTTGTGAAGGAAACTCTACTTAATTACTTCCAAAAATTACAATAAAATTAATAAGGCATTATTGTTGTCTAAAAAGTTTACTGACCAAGTTTCATAATATTCCAGTACACAGTTTGTCCTGAAATAAAGTTTTTCTCTAATCATAATTTCTAGAATTATAAATAAGGTACTAAAATTATTCATCCAAAAATTACAATAAAATTTGCAGACAAAAAATAACATCAATTTAGGCCCTTTGCCTAAGTTTCATAATCATTCAATACTGTTATGATAAGTATCTATACTTGATAGTAATGCACATATTTTAACTAATAAGTGATTTAAGTGGAAGAAATACTCATAAAATTCAAATTAAATTGTCCATGGTGTTTCTACACCCTATGAAACTACCTATAAAGTCTTGAGCCAAGACTTGAAGATATGACCTTATAACCTTCACTAACCCTAATATGCAACCCTAAGGCTTGAACTAGGGTTTCATAGAATTCCAACACTAAATACTTCTAAGACTACTTCAAGGGGTGTTTCAAGTGATAATGCGTTAGGGGCCAATGATTTACCTTATTTAGTTGAAGGGTTGATCACTCAACCACTCTAAGTGCACTTTTGAAGAATTAGGTCTATTTCCTTTAAATGGCCAACTTTACTCACCAAGACGCCCCATCAAATCAACTCCAAATGGGCTGATATTTATTTCATAGGCATATAATGACACCTCTGGTCAACCACTAGAGTTTGGGGGAAATTTGAGGCCTATAGACCCTAATTTAATCACATGTATGGATTATTAAATTTTCACAAAAACTATAGGAAAATCATCTCCCAAAATTATGATTTTTTGGATATGTTATGGGTCATGGCTAGATAAATCTATCATCCAAATTTTAGGCCATTTGACTGAGTGGGCCACTGGGGGCCCTCATTTTAATTTTTGGTTAGCCTTTGGACACCTTGCACCAAAACGTGTGCTGAGAGCAATCCATTGGTCAAATGGGTTGATTCAAATTTTGTATTAAACTAGACACCCAGGGCTAGGTTTTCTTTGTTGGGCATATTTACAAAAAAGGCATCTAGCTATTTTTAATAATTAAAACAAAGCGACTGATAAAGTGTGACAAAATGTAAATTTTATTAAAATAAAAACATTTGGCCTGCGCTTATCAGATCAATCTCAATCTGACGGCTCCCGGTCATCTTCCCCGTTAAGCCAAGGGCCAGGATTGCTTCTGCCTGGAGCACTTTCAAGCACCAATTCCCGGCCACCCGTCCACCTCCCTGGTCGGCCACCACCACCACTCCCTCCGTCGAGGTGGTGGCTATCGCCTGGCAGTGGCACAGTCGCCGGACGGGCCATTTCCAATGAACCAGATGGGTTGATTTTTCATGGAAAACTTGTATTTTCTCCTCACTGATCGGGCTCGATTGAGCCCGATTTCTCCACCTAAAGATCTACAGATCTAGTACAGAGGAGAAGGAAGAGGATTAGACCTGCAAGCGGGCTTGGCGGCGAGTGTGGTGGTGGTGTGCCATGGCTGACAACCTCAAGAGTTTTCCTTGCCAAATTCTCTATTCTCCACCTAAACCAGTGATGTAACCGTTTGTTTTGATTTCTTGGAAGCTTTTAAAGCTGATGGAGTGGTTGTTTTTGGGAGTGAGAGAGGCAATGCTTGAATGGCCATTAATGGCAATGAAGGATGTATTTAGCCATTGGGAATACGTTCCCCCTCCTATGCCTGTCCGGCTAAAATTAATGGCAATCTCCTCCCAAAGGTCAGTGTAAATGAATGGAGGCTCAAGGAAGGAGAAATGGGGAGCCTCTTTGCATTCTCCATTATTCCCCCTCTTTCTCTCTCATCCCTTAAATGAAATCTGAACATTCTCTCTCCTAGTCACCACCTACAAAATTTGAGTGGCTCTTTAGGTAATTTCCACTTGTTGTAGCTAGTGGGCCATCACAATTGGGCCTAGCCCAATTGGATTGGAATTACGGTTAGCTTTCCTTTGAGATGGTTTGACCAGGGTTGACTTGTGGGTGTTGAATTGGTCAAAGGAGTGGGTCGACTGGTCAACTAAGTGTCCTGAGTCCCTTGCCACCTCACAAGCCCATTTGTGCCTTGGGGTAATCATCTTAGGTCAAATTAGGGCAAATTGACCAAACTAGGGTTAGGGTTGACCCTTGTTAACTTGACCCCTTAGGTTGAACCCAAATGGGATGTATGGGCTCTAAAGTGTCTCTATGAGGTTGAGAGTGGTATGGTGGGGTCAAGTAGTCATGTTGGGAGCCAAAGGCCAAACCTTAGCTTAGGTGTCCAAAAATTACTATTTGCAGACCAAGGTGTTTGCACCTATTTAGCTAGGCACCCATGGTCCTCTTGGTCTTCTTAGAGCTTTGTCATGAGCTAGTCATGACAAAATTTTAATAGGGGTCTGGTTATTTATGGGATGTTAAAAATCCCAATACGTAAAAATAAAAATTTGTCACCAAAATTAATGTTAGGCTTATGTGGTTTGCACTAAAAATTTAAGGAATACGAAATTGTTGGGTAGTTAAGGTTTTACCTTTCGGGAAGTGTTCCAGATACTTCTACTGCATAAGGTCTAGAGGCTCCTAGGTGTGCTCCTCCTATCCATGATTAAACTACAGGACCTTGACCAGCGAAACCTTCTACCATCGCAGGACTCGTACCTCTATATCGTCTATCTTGACTGGCTTCAAGCAGACTGATCAGTCAGATGCTACTATGCCAGCCATAGTGGAAATCTGCTGCTCTAGCCGTAGGAGATCCCTCCTAAGAAATGAGACGTGGAAGACGTCATGTAAGAGTGCCAACTCGGATGGTAGATCCAGTCTATATGCCAAGGGACCGATTCTCTCCAGAATGCTATAGGGCTCCATGTATCTTGGACTGAGCTTCTTTCGCCCATGCACCAGCGAGACTCCATGCATCGGTCATATCTTTAATAATACATGATCACCAACCCGAAACTCTACCTGACGATGTCATGCATCATAGTATTTGGTCTGTCTACTTTGGGCCTCCAACATCGTATCTTGAATCGGCCATATCTGAGCATATGTGTCCTCCACAAATTTCGAGCCGAGCGCCTTTGGTTCTTCATCCTGTATATAAGATAGTGCAGTCCTGCACCTACGTCCATATAATGCCTCATAGGGGGCCATGCCTATACTGGACTGATGATTGTTGTTATAAGAAAACTCGATAAGCGGCAACAGTCTCTCCCACGGCTCCCCGCGATCCAATATACATAAGCATAATAGATCCTCCAGCGTCTAGTTTGTACGCACCATTTTCCCATCCGTCTGGGGCTGAAATGTGGTGATAAAAGTCAATTGAGAACCCAAGTATTCCTGAACTGCTCTCCACTCCTTAGACATAAACCGTCCATCTTGATCTGATACGATCGCCCTTGGTACACCATTATAACGTACAAACTGCTCCACAAATCTTTGTACTAGAACTCCGACCGGAGCGTCCTTCCTGCATGGGATAAATCGGGCAACCTTTGTCAGTCTGTCATCAATCACCCAGATCGAATCATTTCATTCATGGGAATGAGGGAGTCCATGTATAAAGTCCATCGCGATGTCATCGAACTTCCACTCTGGCACTGGTAGTGGCTGCAACAATACCGGCGGGCTTTTACATTCGGCCTTCATGAGTTGATAAGTCTCGTAATGTGTGACAAAGTAGGTGATCTCCTTCTTTATACCTGGCCAGTACATGGCCCTCTTCATATCGGTCGTCATCTTTGTGATTCCGGGACACACTGAGTACATACTAGTATGTGCTTCAGTAAAAATATCTTCTCGTATCTGACCTCCAGCTGTTATATAAACTCTGCCTTTAAAGCACAATAAGCCATCCTTCAATATGTAATCTCCAGCCATGCCAGCCTCCAAAGACTTGAATATTATCTTTAGTTTAGCATCCTTCCTCTGCCCATCTCTGATACGATTCCGTATGTCAATAGTAATGCTCATCGAGACTAAGTACTCCTTATATCGATTGGGATCTGCCTTGGACACCAAGGTTATCTGCATATCCTCCAACATCCGAACCAGCTCCATGGACATCATCTAGGGTTCTGCTCCTGTTGTGGTAGCTCTCCTGCTAAGAGCATCTGCTACTACATTTGCCTTCTTTGTGTGGTAGTGCATCGTGTACTGATAATCAGAAAGAAACTCCACCCATCGTCTCTGCCGCATGTTTAACTCCTTCTGTGTGTCCACATACTTGAGATTTTTGTGGTTAGAGAAGATATGGCAATGAACTCCATAGAGGTAATGCCACCAGATCTTCAGTGCAAAAATTACCACCCCGATCTCCAGATCATGTACTGGGTAGTTTTGTGTATGCTTCTTCAGTTGGCGGGAAGCATAGACTGTTACGTGTCCGTGCTGCATCAGGACAACACCCATTCCCTGGAAGGATGCGTTGGTGTAGACTTGGAATCCTTCCTTTCCAGAGGGAAGGGCACAGATAGGAGCCAAGGTAAGCCGACCCTTTAGCTCCTGGAAGGCATACTCGCATTAAGGAAATCCAGGAAAATATCTATATGAACTTCTAGTAGTATCCGGCAAATCCGAGGAAACTCCGTATGTTGGATTCCATTTTCAGTGGCAGCCAATCTCACACTGCTTGGATCTTTGTCGGGTCTACTGCTAACCCTTCTCCATTGATAATGTGACCTAGAAAGGCCTCCTCCTTCAACAGAACTATCATTTACTAAACTTTACATACAACTGTGCTCCCATAGTTTATCTAGAGTCAATGCCAAGTGCCGTGCATACTCCTCGTCTGTCCTCGAGCAGATGAGGATGTCGTCTATAAACACGATGACAAAGACATCAGGGTAGGCATCGAATACTTGATTCATCAAACTCATAAATGCAGAAGGTGCATTCGTGAGGCTAAATGGCATCACCATGAACTCGTAAAGGCCATACCGGCTACTAAATGCAGTCTTCGGGATGTCGTCCTCCTAGATACAGAGCTGATAGTATCCCTACCTCAAATATAGCTTTGATAACCAGTGGGCTCCCTCAAGCTGGTCAAAAAGCTTATTTATTCTAGGTAAAGGGTATGTGTTTTGTACCGTCATCCTGTTCAGTCCCCTGTAGTCGATGCATAGTCTAAGAGTCTCATCCTTCTTCTTTATAAACATTACTAGGGCTCCCCACGATGAGTAGCTTGGTATTACAAACCCAGCTTCAACCAACTCCTGTATGTGGCTCCGAAATTACACTAGCTCCTTTGGGGCCATCTGATATGGAGCCCTAGATATTGTCCTAGTTCATGGAACTAGCTGGATCCGAAAGTCCTTCTCACGGTGCGGTAGCAGTCCTGGCAGCTTCTCTGAGAATACATCAGCGAAATCCCATACCACAGGATTGTTGGAGATAAAAGTCTCTTCCTTGATCATCTCGAACCACTCTTGATAAAACTCGTCTCCCTGCAGGTGGGCCTTGATGGCTTGGGTATAAAAAAGCAGAAAACGGGAGACCGGGATAGTACCTTTGAAGGTCGCGTAGGTGTTGTTATATCTCAGCATGACCTTCCTTGCCGAGAAATTAATTTGTGCATGGTTCAAGGTGAGCCATGTCAATCTCAAGACAAGATCAAAGTCTGGCATCATCAAGATCATCATAGGAGCCTCGAATGTTACGCCATCGATGGTCACCTCTAAAAGAAATTTTGTAGTAGATAGGATCTCCGTCCCATTGGGAAGACGCACCCTCCTGGTGAGTCCCGTAAATTGTTGGACCTAGTACAAGTCCTTGACAAAATCCTCCATGATGAATGTTGTCTGATATTCCCATGTCGAATAAGGTAGGGGCTGGCTTGCCACAAACCGTTACTATTCCTGAATTTGTTAAATAATCTTAGGTGGCTAGTTGTATGGTTTTCTTCCTTAGTTCTACCATATTAATACCAGTTCTATTATTTAGGTGGAAATAAAGATAGAAAATTAAATTGCTAGCTTACCTGCTATAACCCTGTTCGGGTCCTGGGGTTGAGCAAGATCCTCGACCACATCCCCAGCCCCTGAACTTCTGAGCAGGTGGAATAGCCTGAGGTGCTGGTAGTGGTGCCTATCTTTTGGGGAAATTAATCTAAATGTCTCCAGGCTGGTGGCAGTGATAGCATACTAGCGGGGGAGGTACCCCATCCTCTAGCCTTGCATCTCTCGCATTTATAATGGCTGAGGGGTCAATACTTCCGGATCCCTCTGCTCCTGTCTATGCTTCGGGCGGGTTTATCCATATTTCTCTGATCCCTCTATTGTTCCCTCATGCCATAAATAATCGTGTCTTCTGCCGGTCTTTTTCCAATGCCTCGAACCGTATGATGGGCCACCTCCAACTTCTTTATCACCTCCAGGATCGAGCCCAGGCTACCGTCAGAAATAAAGAGGAGTGCATGTCTCAAGTCATCCCAAAGGCCCTTGTAGAACCTCTTCGCATAGCCAACATTATCCAGCTAGTATAAATCTGCAAAGTGAGCGAGGTGAGTAAACTCCCAGTACTACTCCAAAACTAACCTGCTGTCTTGTCTTAACTGAAGGAATCTGTCCTCTAGCTCATCTCTCGTAGACTGTGGCACAAAATACTCCAGAAACACTATCTTGAACTCATCCCAATTGACGTTCATGCCCTCAAATCCTGTATAGGTGGTGTCCATAAGGGACTTCCACCACCTCTTAGCGTGGGACTCCAAACATGAAATAACTAAAGATATGACCATATCAGCCGGGAATTGTATTCCAGTCAACATCTTGTGGATGATGTCCAGCCATTCCTCTATCAGTACAGCTGACTCTATCCCTAGATATGATGGAGGGGAGAGGCCTCAAATGACGCTCAGCTAATTTGCCTCGGGATTTGGTTGATAAGCTGGAGCTTGCTGTGCATTAAAAGCCTCCAAGATAGCAGTTAGTGACTGTCCCATCTTCGATTGCTGGAATGGAGTGGGAACTGGCAGGGGTGGAACAACATTCTAAACCTGAGTCGTTACTTGTTCAAAGGTTAGGGTTCGTTATAAGTTTTAAAAGGAAGGGTTTTCTAATAAGGTGGTTGACTAAAATCTCGTTAAGATTGGGTTGTTGCTTGTGATTCCCTATATAAGCACATCATAGCTTCCGCTGCTTAGTTTGTCCCCAAACTAAACTCGTGCAAAGGTGTCCTAGGATTTGTGGACGATCGTCCAATAATGAGGAACCACAACTTAATGCACATGCACACATGCTATAAGGAGCTTCCCAGCCATCGACTCACCAATCTAAGCCAACTATCCTCCTAAAATGATGGGGTGAGGGTAAGTGATGGTGCTTTATTATTGGTTACTCTTTTAGTCTGCTTATTCTTACAGTTTAGGGTTAACATTAGACTGCCCAGGTCATGCCCGGTGAAGGGCACTTGAGGGCACTAGGAATTACGATAGGCTGAAGCCCAAAGCTCTCTTTCTCAAGGAACTTATTTTTATGGGTAACTACTTTTTAACAACCCTATCCCACATTGCTCTTTAGCTAACTCTAAGTGGATTACCATCCTCAGGGCGAAGATGATACTTCGTCGGCCTCGAGCACAACTCTATCTCTTTGACACTTTGACTACCTGACATTTGGTCATAAGGGTGACCTTATCAAGACTATACCCAACTAGGTGCACCCACTATATTTCCACCCATGTGAGGCCTATAATTTTACCCAGAATACTTCATTTCATTGTATGCAGACCAAATGAACTAGCTTAAGTGTATGAAATTGAATACCCATATGTACTTTGTCAACAAGCTTAGAATTATTTCTAGGGGTCTACCATGACATGTTGAGCCCAAACCCAGAATTTGGAATTTTTTCTAATTAAATCAACCTCGAAATAATTTTCCCTAAATCATGAATTCTAAGACTTTGAACATAAAGTAAAAGTTTCTGGCATGCAATGATCACACCATAAGTTTCACAACCTCTTATTGACTAAATAACATCAAGCTATGAGTTTCCTAATTTTCCAGAAAATATTTCTATCATAAAACAGAATATAAACTTTTTGATTAAAGTGATAATTAACATAGGGACTCCAAGATTTCATCATTAAAAATTATAATAAAATTACCATAGGTCACTAATGATCAAAAAATGTCAATGCACAAATTTTGTCATCATCTAATTTCTTCTTGCCACATAAATAAATTAATGAGTAAAATATCACCTAGGACACTTTGTGAAGGAAACTCTACTTAATTACTTCCAAAAATTACAATAAAATTAACAAGACATTATTGTGGTCAAAAATGTTTACTGGCCAAGTTTCATAATTTTCCAAAAATCAGTTTGTACCAAAACAAATTATTTCCCTAATCATAATTTCTAGAATTATAAAGAAGGTACTAAAATTTTTCATCCATAAAATTACAATAAAATTTGCAAACAAAAATAACATCAATTTAGGCCCTTTACCTAAGTTTCATGATCATTCAATACAGCTATGACAATTATCTGTTCTTGATAGGAATGTACATATTTTAACTAATAAGTGATTTAAGGGGAAGAAATACTCACAAAATTCTAATTAAATTATCTATGGTGTTTCTACACCCTGGGAAACTACCTACAAAGTCTTAAGCCAAGACTTTAAGATATGACGATGTAACCTTCACTAACCCTAATAGGCAACCCTAAGGTTTGAACTAGGGTTTCATGGCATTCCAACCCTAAATACTTCTAAGACTATTTCAAGGGGTGTTTCAAGTGATAATATGTCAGGGGCCAAGGTTTTACCTTGTTTAGTTGAAGGGTTGATCACTCAACCACTCTAAGTGCACTTTTGAAGAAGTAGACCTATTTCCTTTAAATGACCAACTTTACTCACCAAGAAACCCCATCAAATCAACTCTAAATGGGATGATATTTATTCCAGTCATTTAATGACCCTCTAGTCATCCACTATAGTTTGGGGGAAATTTGAGGCCCAATAGACCCTAATATAATCACATGTATGCATTATTAAATTTTTACAAAAATCTAGGAAAATCATCTCCAAAAATTCTGATTTTCGCATATATTTTGGGTCATGGCTAGAGCAGTCTATGGTCAAAATTTCAGGCCATTGGACTAAGTGGGCCACTAGGGGGACGCATTTCAATTTCTAGTTAGCCTTTGGACACCTTGTATCAAAAAGTTTGTTGAGAGCAATCCAGTGATCCAAATTGTTTGATTCAAATTTTGAATTAAACTAGACACCAAGGGCTAGGTTTTCTATATTGGGCATATTTACAAAAATGCCTCTAGCTATTTTTAATATTTAAAACAAAGCGACAGATAAAGTCTGACAATATGTAAATATTATCAAAATTAAAACATTTGGTCTGCGCTTATCAGATCAAGCTCAATGTGACGGCTCCCAGTCATTGTCCCTGATGAGCCAAGGGCCAAGATTGCTTCTGCCTGGAGCACTTTCAAGCTCCAATTCCTGGCCACCCGGCCACCTCCCTGGCCGGCCACCACCACCTCTGTCGAGGTGGTTGCTATCGCATGGCAGCGGCACAGCCGCCGGAGGGGCCGTTTTCGGCGAACCCGAGGGGTTGATTTTTCACGGAAAACTTGTATTTTCTGCTCACTAATCGTGCTCGATTGAGCCCGATTTCTCCGCCTAAAACTCTACAGACATATTACAGAGGAGAAGGAAGAGGATTAGACCTGTAAGCGGGCTTGGCGTCAAGTGTGATGGTGGTGTGACACGGCCGACGACCTCAAGCTTTTTCCTTGTTGAATTCTCTATTCTCGACCTAAACCAGTGATGTAACTGTTCGTTTCGATTGCTTGGAAGCTTTTGAAGCTAATGGAGGGGCTGTTTTAGGGAGTGGGAAAGTAAATGTTTGAATGGCCATTAATGGCCATGAAGGAGGTATTCGACCATGGTGAATCGGTGGCTCTTCCTACGCCTGGACAGCTGGAATTAATGGCAATCTCCTCGCAAAGGTTAGGGCAGATGAATGGTGGCTTAAGGAAGTAGAAATGGGGAGCCTCTTTTCATTCTCCATTACTCCCCCACTTTATCTCTCCTACCTTAAATGAAATCTCCACTTTATCTCTCCTAGTCACCACCTCTAGAATTACAAGACCATCAAGGTGTTGTTCATTGGGCCATCACAAGACCTTGAAGATTACTTAGAATCATCTATACCCGAAAAGGTGAATGCACCTTCTGATGGGGAGCTTGGGCTAATAGATGAGCTAGATCTTGATCATATGATTACAAGGATTGTGGTTGCTGCAGATGCCACTGCTCCTACATGTAATGTTGTTGACTTAAGTATTGATGTTGATACAACTATCATTTATACTGATACACTGGTCATTTCAGATTATGTTCATGCCTCTATAGGGGATGATGTTGACTTAATTATAGATGGTGAGTCAGATATTACTGTAGATACAATGTTGGACAAGAATAATGTTCCTCCAAAAGATAATGCTGAAGTTGAGGGGGAGCATTCACAAGTTCCTACTCAGGATAAGGTCATTCCATCCACCCTGTTGGCTGAGAGATCAATAAATCTAGATGACGCCCTCCTCAAAACTATAAAAGCTCTATTGGATGAACAAACCACATCAATGAAGGCTTACATAGACTGGTTCATTTCTAAAGTCAAAGATGAGCTGATGAAAGAGATCATGGCTGCTAAGGATGGAACTGTTCACCTGAACAGCCAAGTGACTGGCTGGTTTGACAAAGCTATTCAATCTGTCAAGGCCCAATCCACTATTCTCAGATACATGGACAAAAGCCTAAAATTCTCTTCAACTGATATGGGCTATGTAAAGAAATTTGTGAGTAAAACTGATGATTTTATCGGGGGTGCAGCAGATCTTGTCAACACCCACATCACTATTACTGTCATCAAAACTATGGAGGAAACAATTATGCACAAAGATGAATTGCTAGCTGACAATGAAAGTTGTTTCCAAAAAAGTTCTAGCAAGATTGAAGCCAACACCCTAATGCTAGAAAACAAACTTATCGAAGAAGCCAGAAAGGGGGGACAGTAATGCCAAGATGGCCAAACTCAATGATGAGCAAGTCTTCAAAGTAATTCATGGAACAAGGATTGTTGCACACCTGCCTTTACTGGATAGGACTAGGCCAAAAGATCTGGATTTCCCTACTCAAGCTAAAGTGGCACAGGATGCACAACGTATAGAAAGAAGGAAAAGAGATGGAACTCTATTAGCTGAAGAGTTCATGGATAAGAGGAGAGATGATAATGTAGATGATCCTGATTATGAATACCTAAGTGATGATTCAGAAAAGATCATTATCAATGCTTGGTTGAGCCATGGTCAGCTACTCAAGAACATTGACAGTGTATAGTCCTTTGAAGAATGGATCAAACATCTGGAAAGGAACTCTAAGAGAGAGAATTTTCAAATAAAATTTGGTGAGGAGGAACAATCCTAGAAAGATGCCTCTCAAATACTTACCTAAACCTTTTCTCTACTTCAAAAGGCAGGAGAATAAAGCCCAGAGTATAAACCTGCAAGGTGTTGTTCAAGATGATGGATCAAGCTCTGCAACAAAGAAGAGAAAAACAGAATCTTAGTTATAGTTCATTCAATTTTGTGTTTGAACACTATGTTAAACCTTCAATTGTAGTACAATTAATCCTTATTAAAAATTATTATCTGTTATACTTAATATGATAGTTCATTGTATTAAGCTGGAAACTTTGAACAAGTTATATTTGTTAAACTATCATGAAATAGTTTAGTCTAATTTCTGGTTGGTTAAATACAATTGCTTACTGATTATATTTGTTATCCAGTTCACTACAATGTTGTCATGATATTGATGAATCCAGTTTTCCAATTCACCATGATATGTTTTATGTATTAATGCATCTTAGCATTGATGTGTGTTCTATCTTCTTCAAATAGAGAGAGATTGTTGGGAATATTTCTCTTCAATGTTCCTTGGATTTGAAGAGGCATCACCATCAATGCTAAGTATATGGTGTATTTGATAAACCTTCTTCATTAATTATTCACATGTTTAAGTTGTTCTAAAAATGGATAGAACATTCCTGGAAGTTGCTGCAATTGTCTCAGCCCTTCTGTGAAAATCCGTTGAGAAGACTGTCTGGTCCCAGCAGAACCGCTGGAACGTAGCCATCTGCCACTAAGAAAATGTCTGTCTCAACCCTGCTAGGAAAGTAGATTGGTCTCAGCGGAATCGCTGAGATAGTCAATCCGTCGTTGAGATAGAAGCATGTCTCAACCAAACCACTGAGACAAATTCAAATCAAGTTGTTGACTTGGCGCGATCCATTTATGGCGAAAAGCTAATAAAGCAGGATAACCCTTTTCATTTTCGGCCATATGATGTCAAATCAACTGAAGAGCTGTTGTAGATTGGTGGGGCATATAAAAAGCATCTTCTAGGTCAGAGGAGAACACGGAGAAGTGCTGGATCGAAGTAAGAGCTGCTGCAAAGTGCTGTGAAGTGCTAGAGCTGCTGTTGAGAACTGGAAGTGCTGTGAATGAGCTAAAACCTTTGTGCTTCCAGTAGATACTCCCATATCTGATCTAAGAAGAAGTTGAGTCCCCTTTCTATAGAAAGCAGAAGATCAAGGTGGAGTAAGGGATAAAGCTGAAGATCAAATCTCTTGCCCTACTCCAGGATAGCTTTATGTTGTTTATTCTTGACAGAAGACCAAAAAACTGAAGGTTAAATTCAATAAAGTCTTTTGTTATAAACTATACATTATTTCTCTATAACAACATTAGTGTTCTGAGTTTGTAGAGCCTGTGTACCTGAGTTTGTAGGACCTATGTGCTTGAGGTAGGGCTATCCTCCTAGCCTGAGTTATATGGCTTCTTGATAGGGCTGAGGTAGGTGACCTAGAGGGTTACTGAGTTGTAGGAGTAAAGCTTACTTTGAGTGTGTAGGGTTGTGACCTGAGGTAGGGTTTGGAGGAAGCCTGAGAGATCCTAAGGGATCTGTGTTGTAAGCTATATGAACTGAATTTGGAGAAGTTTGCCTTGTCCAACTCACAGTTAGAAAGGTGGAAGGGAGAGTGAATGTACCCATACCTTGGGGAACCACTATAAATAATTGTGTGTTTTCTATATTTGTGTGGTTAAGCCTAAAACAATACAGTAAAAATAATAAAGTTACAATCAACCTATTCACCTCCCCCCTCTAGGTGATTTAGTCTACTATTCCATTAACTATCAGTAAGGTGGTGTTAACTTTTGAGAAGGACTTGAGATTGAAGTCCTCGAGGTCGTGATTATGAAGGGTCTTGATTGTTTTGCGAAAACAAAATAAAAACAACTAAATCAACTACTCCTATACAGGACGCTGTGCACTACTTTGTTAGGCAGGATGTAGACTATGCAGGCCGCTATGCATTGCTTAGTGAGGAGGACAGACGAGTAGTCAAGCAGAGTGGGTGAGTAGGCTAGTGGAATTGGTGAAGCAAGTGATGGTGGAGGAATATCAGCGCACCTCATGCAACTCAAGCACAAAATGATTTCATAAAAAGGAAATAAAATAATTATAACAAATATTTGAGTGCAACATCATCAACAAATGAATATCTAACTAACACAAGTCATTATAAGAGTAGGAGAGTGCAAGAAATCAAACGAATTTGAAGCCTCAATGGGGATTCACGATAAGTTTTGCCGGATTGTCAATCTGTGTCCTAGCTCAGTCTGCAACAATGTTTCGTGTAGAGGAGAGCGGTCATCTTCTCCCAATGGACACGTCCTCTTCGTCTCACAACCTGATCTTCTCCAATGTGGGCACTCCTTGCTTGATGACGATAGTAGAGCAAGAATCCTTTTCCTTGAAGAACTTTTATGATGGAGGTGGCCTACGGTAAGAGCCCTAATGGAGGATGAAGGAGGAAGAAGGTGAAGCCCTTATGCAGGTGAAAATGGCGGAAATGAAGCAAAAGTCCCGATCTAGGGAAAAACCTGCGGTATTTATAGAAAACAAGTCTGAAAATAAGGCACGCACAATCGAACGCACGACCGTGCTTGAATTGTGCGATATTAACCTCACAACATCAACAATCATGGAAGAAGAAATAGACAGTGCATTTTTGATCACGCACGGGCAAAACAGCTTGTGCGAGAAAATATTGCACGGTTAGTAAAAGAACTCTGAAAGGCAAGACAAACAGGAAGATCGTGTGTTTTCCTTCGTGCACGGTTGAGTCCAACCGTGCATGAAGAAAAATGCATGGGAAAAATTAATAACATAAAAATTTAGACAAAATGACGAGGTCGTGCGATTTGGTCACATACGGGTAAAACTGCCAGTGTGCGAGCAAATCGCACGGCCTGAGGCAGATCGCTAGAAACCAAAGTTGTAGGCATCGCACGGTTGCATCGATCGTGTGTGAAGAAAAGCACACGGTTGTGCTGTTCCTACAGGAAAGAACCTGGGAAGCATTGGAGATCTGTCAACATGCACAACAAACAACAGCTGGGAACACATATCCAGCACACACAAAATAGAGAGAAAAGAACAAAATAAGACTGGGGAGCACCATGTGCATACCCCCCAGTAAAACAGAGCGCAATTGCGCACCACAACGGGCCAAAATGTGCACTATATGAGAAAATGAGGAATGAGTGAAATAAAAGCATTAAGGAACTAAAAAGTGAAGTGCTTGTGCGAAAAAATGAGCCCAGATGAGTCCGAAAAACATTATAAATATCAGACTCATCAAAAACCAGAGCGGGGAAGCTCTGAATCACTACATCAAAAAATAATAAATATTTTAGGAAAATAATTGTAGTCGAATCAAGAATGTCATCACGAAGGTAAAATAATGCAAACATAAAACCAAGTTCGCCTTTTGCGCATAGGGTTCCACTCAGAGGTAGCGTGCCGATCGACTAGAGCAGAAACAGACAACACCAGCCTAGCTTAAATTATAGTATTTCCATACAAAGAGGTTGTAATTCTTCATGACCAAACACTTCTGGTGAACCCTGCAAGCATTGTTCTTTAAAAAATTCCATTGGACTTGATTGGGATGGTAAGATTCCATACGATACAATCATGTGGAGATGTAGAAAACAGACAAAAAAGCTTTCTTAGTCACTTTTGGGAGCAAGGAATGAAAGGAGTGTGCCTGAAAAAAAAGAAAGCGATAGGTCCTACCCGTTCACAGCCTATTCTATGATTAAGTTCTACAAATCTCTATTTATACTATTATTATTTTCCTCCAATTAAAGTAGCTGCTTGGAGAATATGGTCTTTAACAAATTTTCTCATGCTGGTAATTATTCTGTTCAAATGATTATGCTCTTTCTAGGACTTGTAATGATAAATTCATATTATTTAGTAGAAATCTAAAGCATTTCGCGCAACCTGTGGTGAAATTGATGATCTAAGTCAAGATAAGAAGGAGAAGATAACAACAACAATAAATGTAACAATTGAGTGAGAGTCATATGAGTATATATACTTAATATCTAAAACTATTGTAGCAATTAACATGCACTCTGTCTTTTAGTGTATAACTTCAGTCAACAAAAGGGGCAGAATAATTATGCTTATTTTGACTATATATATTGCATCTCATGTGTTTGTAAATGACTATAAGAATTAGTAAAATCAGTAACATATTTGTAATTGCTTTGTGTATCTATTCTCCTCAGTCCAAAGAATTATAACAGTGGTATCAGAGGAGGATCTCAGTGAACTCTTGGATCATCATTGGAGGTCATGGCCTCATCTTATTTCTATTTATCACAAATGACAATTCCAGTGTTCACGGGAGATAAGTATGATTTTTGGAGTGTACATATGCATGTAATTTTTATTTCTCAAGGTCTCTGGGAGATAGTCTCACATGGTCCTCATATACCTGAAGCAAACACTTCAGGTCCTATGCTTATAACACCCACAAAAACCATTGACTCTTCTAAAGAAGTAAAATTACAAGAAGAAGCCACACAGAAGGATGCCAGATCCATCTTCTTAATATTTCAAGTGGTGGCTGATCTGTGTTTCCCCGAATAATGGGACCACAAACTGCTAAGGAATTAGGGGACAGAGTCTTATAAGGGGGATGAGAAAGTAATAGCCTTAAAACTTCAAAACCAATGGAAAGAGTTTGAAAATTTATCCATGAAGGCTGGTGAAAAGGTTGAAAACCTACTTACAAGAACTCTCCATATAATAAATCAGAAATGTAGCTTAGGTGACAAAATTGAAGACAGCCAGATTGTGCCCAAACTACTATGTATCTTACCCCCAGTTATTATCCAGTCGTAATAGCAATTGAAGAATCTAAGGATCTTAGAACCTTGTCTCTTACTGCTCTCATGGGTTCTTTCAAACCCATGAAGATCGATTGACAAATCTTAATCCCCATCTAGATCAGGTTCTTCAAGTTAAAATTCAAACATCAAAAACCATACCAAAGGGCAGCAAAAAAGGTTTTTAGAAAGGAACTTCTTCTCAAAAACAACATGTGAAACAATTGGGTCTGCTGATAATAGACGTAAATGGATTATCAACTTGAATAATAATGGTGAACAATTCTGCATTATTTGTAAGAAATCTAACCATGCTTCGAAGGATTGCTTTTTTAGATGTAAGAATTGTTGTATACCTAATCATTCTTACACAAACTACAAAAATAACTTTAATACAGAAGCAAAGGTTACTGAAGTAAGAGAACAATAATTAGAACACATGTTTTATTCATCAACATCTAATGCAGAATCAAAATCAAATATATGGTATCTTGATAGTGGGTGCTCTTATCATTTGACAAATGACCCATTAAAGTTTTATCAATTACATAAAACCAATACTGCACAAGTGTTGTTAGGAAATGGAATTACAGCACCAATAAAAGGAAAAGGGTCCATAAAAATACAGGATGGTGCAGGACAGCCTAAACTCTTAACTGATGTCAGTTTAGTGCCATCTCTAACTCAAAATTTACTCTCTGTGGGACAGTTAATCTTGAAGTGTTATAATATACACTTTAAAGAAGAAGGAGCTGATATAATAAACAGAGCCTCTGATGTTGTTCTAACCTCAGCTGAACCTATTAACAGTTGTCTGTTTACGTTGCATTTATCAACTATAGGGAAACAAGCCTTCAACTGCAAGGAGCAGAGTTGCCTTTCCCCACTTTCCCTTTGGCATCACTGGCTAGGCCACCATCATTGGCAAGCTCTTCAATTCTTGTCAAGGAAAGCCCTTGTAAAAGGATTACCTATTTTTCCTAACCAGCAAAGTGATTTTTGTGAAGATTGTGCTCATGGCAAAGATCATGTGCTTCCCTTTCCAAAATAAGCACAGATATTCTCAACAGCTTTGTTACAACTGATTCATGCAGACATATGGGGACCAGCCCCAATAACCTGTCTTGGAGGAAAAAGGTACTATCTACTATTTGTTGATGATTATAGTAGATACATGTGACTTTATCATTTATCTTTGAAATCTGAAGCTTTAAATATATTCCTTATATTTAAATGGAAAGTTGTGTTGGAAATAGGATTGAAAATAAAAGCTCTAAGAACAGATTGAGGTGGAGAATTCACCTCTTTAGAGTTCATAAAAGTATGTCAAGATACTGGAATTAAAAGACAACTTACAGCCCCTGGTTCTTCTCAACAAAATGATGTTGTTGAGAGGAGAAACATGAATATTATGGAAATGACTAAAGCCACATTACAAGCTAGATATATGCCAAAGTATTTCTGGGCAGAAGCCACTCAAACAACAATCTATTTACTCAACAGAATACCAACAAAAACCAGGAACTATCACACTCCTTACTATCTACTTACTCAACATATACCATTTGTGCAACACCTTAAATTTTTGGTTGTGTTGCATATACGTTAATAACTCAGGAGAAAAGAAATAAGTTAGATAGTAAAGGTGAAAAGTGCATTTTTATAGGATACAGTGAAGAGTCCAAAGCCTATAGACTGTACAACCCTTCAACCAAAAAACCTGATTGTCTCTAGAAATGTTCTATTTGATGAATCAGCAAAGTTGAATTGGGACTCAAAAGAAGAAGCATCTCATTAGAATAGATCAACCTTCCAACATACAAAAAACCCTTTCCAAAACGAAATTGAAAGCCATCTACAAGATAGCCCTACCTTTACTGAGAGTCTTTTAGGAGATAGTCTCATTAGACTTTCTTGCTCTAAAAGACCCTCCACTTCATCCTCATTATTTCCCATTAAAACTCGAAGCGTTCTGGATCTTTACCAAGAAACTGAAACAGCTTTTATGTCTACTACAACTCCAAGTCACTTTGAAGAAGCCTGTTTAGAACCCAAGTGGATTTCTGCTATGAAATATGAGTGGAACACTACTGAAAAAAAAATAAAACCTAGTCATTAGTTCCACTACCTTCAAATAAAAAACCAATTGTACTTAAGTGGTTATACAAAACAAAATTCACCCATACTGGAGCCATTTCTAAACATAAAGTTCATCTTGTCGCTAAAGGATACTCACAAAAACTTGGTGAAGACTATGAAGATACTTTTGCCCCGGTGGCTCGTATGGACACAATCCGTCTTGTGATTGCTTACGCTGCTCAAAACAATTACACGATCTATCATTTTGACATAAAGGCAACATTTTTAAATGGAATTCAAGATGAAGAAGAAGTATATGTTATGCAGCCACACGGCTTCATCAAAGAAGGAGAAGATAAGGAAAAGGTTTACAAACTACATAAATCTCTATATGGACTTAAACAAACCCAAAGAGCCTGGAATATAAACATAGACAAATATTTTCTTACCCAAGGTTTCAACTGTTGTGCCTGTGATCCATCTTTATACCTAATGAAACAAAATGCCAAACAACTAATTGTAGGATTATATGTTGATGATATGCTTGTAACAGAAAACTGTGACAAAATGATTTTTAATTTAAACAGCAGATGGAAGCCACATATGATATGATAGATTTGGGAATCATGAAGCATTTCTTGGGCTTGCAACTTGATTATATACCAACTGGAATCTTCCTCTCATAGCATAAATTCATGTATGATTTACTAGTAAGATCTCAGTTTGATCATTGCAATCAAACTCTATCACCAATGCCCTCAAAAGAGCTTTTGAAGAAAGCAACAACCGAGGAAGAAATAGTTCAGGTAAAACAATATCATTTCCTAGCAGGATCCTTATTATACCTAACAAACACACGTCCAGACATTGCTCACTTAGTTCATCAAATTACAAGGCAAACGCAAGCACCTACCAAACAACATCTGCTTGTTATACATTGAATCCTTTGTTATATAAAAGGTACTCAAAACTATGATTTGATTTATAGAAAAGAACTTAAAAAGCAACCTCTGAGGATATGCAGATGCGGATTGAGGTGCAAACATTGATGACCAGAAGAGCATTACTGGATTTCTCTTTTTCCTTGGTACAAAACCAATTTCTTGGGGTGTTTGTATGCAACCCACTGTGGCGTTATCTACCACATAAGCAGAATTTATGGCCCTTAGTACTGCAGGATGTGAATGCCTATGGATCAGGCAAATGTTGAAAGAAATCAAAGGGGAAGAAGAAAATATTGCTGCAACAATTCTCTGCGACAACACTTCAACAATATTCCTAGCCTCAAATCCGGTAACTCAAAAATGAAGTAAATATATTGATCTTTGTTACCATTTTATACGCGATCAAGTGGAAAAGGGGGTAATCAAAGTAGAATTCTGCCCTATTCAAGAGCAAAATGCAGAGCTACTAACAAAAGCCCAAGATCGTACTCGATTCACAGCAATACGTGAAAGAATTAGCATCGCACCATACTCGGCTTGTGGGAGGGATGATGATCTAAGCCAAGATAAGAAGGAGAAGATAACAGCAGCAACACCTGTAACAATTGAGTGAGAGCCATATGAGTAGATATACTTAATATCTAAAATTGTTATAGCAATTAACATGCACTCTGTCTTTTAGTGTATAACTTCAGACAACAAAAGGGGCAGAATAAGTACGTTTATTCTGTCTATATATATTGCATCTCCTGTGTTTGTAAATGACTGTGAGAATTAGTAAAATTAGCAACATCTTTGTACTTGCTTTGTGTATCTATTCTCCTCGGTCCGATGAATAATAACAAAAATTGCATCCATATAGATGAAAATTGTAGTATTTAACAAATATATTAGTGGGACTGCTAATTAGCCGCCTAGTTTCACTCTCTAGATTTAATGGTTTGAATTGTTTTATGTTCAATAAAGTTCAAGAGTTGCACCACAGTTTTTATTTTTTATATTTGCACATGAATTATTGAAACAATTTTTTTAGTACAGGTTATATAAACTATGTTGGTTTTAAAGATTGAGGAGTGCAGATACATTTCCGAATATCGGTTCTTCTCTTTGTAATTATATTATCATTAGTAAAGATCTGTGTCCATTCGTCGACATAGCTTTATTTGGGTGAACCATATTGTATCTTGTTGATAAGAGATAGCACATCAAATAAGAAATGTCTCACACACAGAAAATGCAAGATTTACTGATTCAAGTTCCATTTGGCACGGCGACGGCAATCACGAATAGAACATAGTTGTTTTAAACCATCATTCGTGAACACCCATCCTCACCCGAGAACTGTTGGAAGCATTTCAGTGGGCACAATAATGGAGGCAAAGAACTTGTGTTAATATTATGTTTTATGAACTGCTACAGCACAGCACTTCACACATTATATATATATATATTGTTACAACACAATACATCAATCTCATATGTAGTGTTATAACACAAAAATACAAACACTTCACTACAGGCACTCACACCACAAGAGCTCGCACACACACGTTGCCCGGACCGTGAGTTTGTCGCCTAGCATTGGCAAGTTACTTCATGTTGTATTCACCCAAACTAAAGACTACGACACTTCACTTTCCTCTACCAAGTTTAAGAGTGCACCACCTCCTTCAAACGAAGTTCCTCTGATCTCAAGATTTTCAGCCAATCTCCTTGCTTGAGCTTGCACAAGGTTAAACATCTCCACCCATTTCCTGCTCTTGTGTTCGACCATGGGTGTTAGTTGGTTTAAGTGGAGAAGCGCATCAAGGATCTTATGTGATTGTAATGTACCATTAAAACATAAAGACAAGTTTTACTGTACTGAAATTAGACCAACGATGTTGCATGGTTTTGAGTATTAGATTGTGAATTGTGTACATGTGTGAAAAAAGGAGTTGCGAATATCAGAATGCTTAGGTGGATGTGTGGACACACGAGATTGGATAAAATAAGGAATGAATATATCATGGATAAGACATGAGTGGTACCAATTGCAGAGAAGATGCGAGAAGATCGACTAAGATGGTTTGTGTTGGGGAATATTGTCCACAAGATTTCTGATTTGAAGAAGTGCTCAAGATGAAAATAAACATCTTGTATTTGATGTTTATTTTAGTATTGTTGTAACAGAGTTAACAAAAGTGCATGACTAATATAATGTTACGATTATGGTCACCCAAACAGAGTTTTCCCTAGTAATCCCTCAAAGAGGAAAACTCATGTCGACCTATGGCCTATTCCTATATTTTACATGTCACTCTCATGAGCAAGGTCACTAAAGATAAAAGAATCGAAGGCAAGAGATCAAATTTTTCTAAGTTAAATATCGATTGCATATGCTAGAAGCTAAGTATTTTTTTCAATTGCATCGACTAAATGCTTTAAAGAAAATATCGAGTACATCGACTGCATGGCTAAAGAAAAGTTTGACTGCATCAGTTTCAAGCTAAGTCATTTATCGACTGCATCAACTACATGCTTTATGTATTTTATCGACTGTACCGACTACAGGCTTTATATATTTTATCAACTACATCATCTTGTATGGTTTGTATAATTTGTCGAATGCATCAGCTACATGGTGACAGAAAGAATTTTGTAGAGTTAATTGTGTAAGTACTGGATATCTTTAGTTGAATCCCTATGATGTTTCATGCAGACAACAAATCTATTACAAGAGCTAAAGGATTTTATCGACTACATCAAGTAAATATTACTTAGATAAGTTTTGTCGGCCTGACGCGTGGTCTAACGGTTCTTTCATGAGATTAAGTCGTATATTTCTTAATCAATTTGAATTATTTCAATTTGCAATCTTTGCTGCTATAATCAAGACACTGCCAGAGGAAAAGATATATTCTCATTCTCAGAATAATTCCATTTCCAAATTCTCTAGACGTTGGAGGATATCTATTTAAGAATTTTCCTTAGGAAGATTGACTAGTCGTTGGAAGATTCCTTCTCAGGCACCATGCCCTCTGCCAATCTCGTGTACTGCAAAAAGGGGAATTGAAAAGGATTGAATAGAAACAAGACACATACAAGTAATACACAGAGATTTTTACACACCAATACTATCAAAGTTTTTGGTACAAGTTGTTGGGTCCATTGATCACAATGTACTAGATTTGTAAGAAGTCAAACAATTCAATGGTATACACATAGTTGTATTTGATGTATGTTTAATTTCATGTATGCAGGTTAGTACTTATTACACTAATTAGATAGGTGGTCACAAGATAGGCATGTGGAGAGACAGAAATTCTGTCTAAGTCCAGAGGCGGTGAGTGAAGCAAGCGCACTCAATGCCAGATGCCTTAAGAAAGGAAGTTGGATAGAGAAATTCCACTAAATCCACAGGCATTGAGTGAAGCAAGCTCACTCAATGCCAGAAGTCAAGGATAGATGATGACAAAGGTAGAAAAGTGGCTAAGTCCACAGGAGTTGAGTGAAATCAACTCACTCAAGGCCATATATCCAAAAGCGTTGAGTCATTCAGTGTTTGTCAAAGCCAAAACAAATATGTCAGAGAAATTCGACTAAGTCCATAAGCATTGAGTGAAGTCGGTTCACTCAACGCCATGCTGATTCAGTCAAAACCTTGGAAGAAAGACAAAAACTTTTGTCTAAGTATAATAGCATTGAGTGAAGTCAGCTCACGCAATGCCAAAAGGATAAAAGCGTTGAGTGTAGTCAACACACTCAATGCCTTCATACAGAGCAGAATTCTTCTAAGTCCAGAATCGTTGAGTATAGTCAAGACACTCAACACCATCAGGCAGAGCGGAATTTTTTTAAGTCCAAAATCGTTGAGTGAAGTCAACACACTCAACGCCATCAATCCAGAATCATTGAGTGATGTCAAAACACTCAATGCCATTAGGCAGAACAAAATTATTCAAGTCCAGAATCATTGAGTGAAGCCAGTTCACTGAACGCTCTCAATGTCAATGAGAGAAAAGCGTTGAGTGTAGTTAACACGCTCAATGCCTTCATGCAAAGCAGAATTTTTCTAAGTTCAAAATCGTTGAGTGAAGCCAGTTCACTCAATGCCATAGTTGCAGAAAGGGCTGAAGATCAAGCTAAGGCAAAAAGCGTTGAGTGAAGCTTATACAATCAACGCTCTCAACTCCTAGACAAGCTGAGAAGTTGACTAAGTTAAAAAGTGTTGAGTGGAGTTTACTTACTCAACGCCTAGCAGAGCTGTAAATTTTCTAAGTATAGATTCGTTGAGTAATGTTTGTTCACTAAACGCACTCAACGCCTGGGTACTTGTCTGAAATTTTCTAAGTCCAGAATGGATGACGTCAACAAAGTCAGTAAAAAGTCAACAAAGTTCAAAATGACTAAGGAAGAGTTGTAATCCATTACTAACTTCGCCGTCAGTCTCATTCTATGAAACTAAGGATATAATCAGCCGATTAAGCAGTGACACATGTTAATCATCTCGCTGAATGATGGTATTATACATAAAGAAGGAGATTTGGATCAAATCAAGTTTCTGAGTGATTAATTCCTTTCGAAATAGAGCAGCGGGACTTCGTCTTCTTCTCCCACCATTGTTGTAGAGACAAGACCATCAATTTGATGAATCTGAATGGTCTTTGAGTTAGCTGCGACAATCAACATCATCTATAATAGGATTTGAGGATTTCTCTGAGAAAGAAGAATCAGCCAAGGCCATCCCTAGCATAAGTTACTTCAAGATCCAAGCCGAGCAAAAATTGAAGATCAATCTCTAGATTTGTGAAGAAGAGGTAGAACAATCTGTGTTCTACAAAACATGTTAGCTGATAGAAGATATCTCCTCTCTCTCCTTCTTCAGCAGAATAAGAATCAATATTCTGAGATTACTTCCAGCACAAGCAGCAAATTCTTGAAGAACATCAATCTTATTATTGAGAAGAAGATAGGGCTGAGATTTACTCATCTCAAGAAGTAGTTGAGTCCCAGATTGATTTTTGTTGAGTCAAATCAATATTTCTATTCATACTCTATAGGATCTATTCAAGATCTATGTTGTAAGCCTACTTTATTAAGGCTGTGAGTTAGATCTGGTGAGATCTGTATTGTAAGACTGTATTATAAAGGCTGAGTGTAGGATCTGGTATAGATCTTAGTGGTGGGATCCAGTCTTGGATTTGTGTGTGGCAAGGCTATTTTCTCAGCCTGTTGAAGGGCAGTTGTGCCTGTGGTAGGTGATTACTGAGTGGGTGGGCTCTGTGCCTGTGTTGTAGGTCTCAGTGGAGACTGAGTGATCCAGTGGGTCGTGTTTTAATCTCCGAGAAGCCAAAGTATTGGAGAAGTGCCTTGTCTAACATTCTGTTAGAAAGGCGGGAGGGACAGTGAATGTACTTATACACTAGGGAACCACTATAAAGCTACTATGTCATCTGATTGTTAATCTTGAAAGCAGCAGCAATCATATCATAACTCATAGCAGAATTTGATAAAGCTTAAAAGTAATTAAAAAGCTAAAGAAACTTATTCACCACTCTTTAGGTGATTAGATACCCTCATAATCAAAGAAGTTCACAAGTATTTAGCAGTCCTCAAGAATCAAAGTTCTCCCAAGTCTTCATCCACTACAAACATTAAAGAGATTTTCTTCCAAGGTAAATCTCAGCAATATTCTTTCTAAAGAATTTTTCTCTCTATCAAAGTGTTCTTGGTCTAGCTTCATTTTTTCAAGCCAATATATTCAAGTGTTGATCAAGGAAGAAGAAGCCTACTTAGTGCTTCTATTTGAAGGCACAAGCCTTATTTATTGAGTCAAACTCTTGTGAAATTCTTTTACATCTGTAGGATCATTGTGATCTGAGTTGTAAGATCTATAAAAAGGTATGAGTGTAGATCTCTAGCTATTGAGATGATGTAGGGTTATTCCTGGCCTGAGTTGTAGGATTTGTAAAAAGATCTGAGTGTAGGTCTCTAGCTGTAGAGATTGTGGTAGGTCCATATTTAACCTGAGATGTAGGATTTATGAAAGGATCAGAGCTATCGGATGTTGTGATAGAAGATCTGTGTAGTAGGGCTTGTGTACAAAGGTTTGAGGTAGGGGTTTGTTGTCCTTGAGTTGTAAGATTTGTGGATCTAAGATAGTTTGGAGAAGTTTGGCCTAAGCTAGAGCTCTGCTAGATAGGTGAAGTGGGAAAATGGATGTACCCATAATTAGAGAACCACTATAAATCTTGTGTCATGTGTTGTATTGTGTTTTGTTTGTGCTATTTAATTATTCTGCTGTGCTCAAATCCAAAAAATCTTAAGAAAGCCTAAAATAAGTAAAACACATATTCACCCCTTCTAGGTGAATAACAACCCTTATCTTTCAAGTGGTATCAGAGGGAGGTTGTTTAAAAAGGCTTAACAACTAAACATGATTCTAAAGGGTTGAGATAACTACAACACTATGGATTTTGGAGAAAGCTATAAGGAGTTGAGCTCCATGAAACTTCCTATCTATAAGAATGAGAACTTTGGTATATGCAAACAAAGGGTTAAACTTTTCATGGAGGCATCTGACGAAAGATTTTTTTACCACCACTGAAGAGGGAACTTACATACTCATGAAGGTCTCATCTATCGGTGCAAATCTGAAAGACTCTAGCCGCTTTGTGGCCGACCTGATTTTTTTGGAGCATCTAGGTTGAGTTCCGACTCAATCCCTCAAAAGTAATTTTTATTACTGTATGCTTTACTTCTTTATTCATGAATATTGCTAGATCCAAACTCATTTGTATTTTTCTTGTTCTTTTTTCGCTGCATGCACAAGTGTTGTGCCATCCCCAAAAACCCAACATAAGGTTGGCCACAAGATCCAACAAGTGGTATCAAAGCCAGGTTATTCCAAAATAGTTTCACCACTGGGAATAATGGCCAACCCTAACCTTGAATCGGCAAGTTGGGATGAAAAATTATACACTGAAAATTCATTTGCACCACCTCTATTCGTATGATTGAACTATAATGAATGGAAAACACTGATGAAGAAATTCCTTATATTATTAGACATAGAAGTTTGGAACATGACATGTGTCAAGCCCCCGAATATCTTAAATAAGCATGAATGTTATTTGAATGCCAAAGCTATGAATGGTCTATTCTGTGGGCTTGGACAAGACATTTTCAAACTTATATATACGCTTCCAACTGCATATGATATCTGGAAGTTTCTTGAGCTAACGTATAGTTCTCCCTCTATAGATAATAAATACAATCAATTTCTCATGGATCCAAGTGAAGAAACAAAAGGAGACTTGCTCTCAGAGGAAGACAGGACAAACACATCAAGCGGAAGGGAAGATGAAAACATATCATTGGATGAGGAAAACCAAGAGGAAGAAGACAAAGGAACCTTGTGTTCAAATCATGTCTTGTCCAAGAGCGCTGTAAGAAAAACAAATTCATTTCTTTTATGCAATTCTATTTCTACATTGAATATCCTAGATGCGGCTAAACGTAGAATTAAGAAACTGAAAAGTATTAATTCAAAACAATGTTTAGAAAATAATCTTTTAAAAGCAAATGTTAATGTAGAATCTACTGCAGATGTGACTTGTCTTCCCAACTGCTCTTTAAATAAAATATCTACACCTTGTATATATTGTAATTAATTAAAAGGAAAATATAAGGTTCTTGAACAGTAGCTTCAACGTACAAAAGAACAAAACGATAAATTATGTCTAGAAAACTCATCATTGAAAAGTATGTTGATAAGCTCACAACACACAACTCCCAAGTTTCAAACAAAATCTAAAAGTATGTTGAATACGAATTGTCATATAATAACTAAGTCAATCAAAGGGCGTAAAAAATGTCGAGTGCGTGTAAATGAAATTCCAAAGCAGAAGAATCATCGTCATTTGCAACCTCAAGTCACTCCTAGTTTAAAATCAAATGAATGAAAATTTCCTTCAAAAAATCACTACACTATGAGTACTTATGTTAAGCAACATAATCTTAACTTAGAGAATAATTTCAACATATTTAAGCCTTCAATGCAAAATTGTTCGACTGAAGATCATCGAATAAGAACTCGTGGAAATCTAAAAGGAAATTGGCAATATAAAAATAACATTAAACCAAAGTATGAATGTAGGTCCATCACTCAAAATAGCACACCTATTCCACTTGAAAGGGCACATTCATTATTATCTCCTCGTGGTCTATCACGCTCTATTTGGGTAACCAAAGGAACCACAACACTTGGCTCCTTTTGGATACCTAAATCTATTATCCATTAGTATCCACCAATTGCGTGAAGTATAAACTAGTTAAACGAAAAGTACTCGATAATCTACTTCACGATATACATATTGTTATTTTTTTGTTTTCGTTTTGTTATGTTTTGTCCTATTTTTTGCTTTTGGTTTTGTATTTTTAAGCCAACATGTCATGGACACTTAAGATATATTTCCACTATATGACTTTCTCTTATTGAGATTAATGAAAAATCATTCTAATTGAATAAATTGGAATAAAAGTCATGTCATTGTCAAGTGTCTATAATTTACCTTCTATAATCGTTTTATCACGTTATCCTAGTATACCTGTGATCATTCAGCCAGTAAGTATGTCTCACAATAGCGGGGGTGTAGGTTTGTGTGCTTTAGAAACACTAACTTATAAACCACATCTTGTCCTTAACCGGGGAGGGTTCCAGTAGGTCCTTGTGTGGCGCTGGGGGGAAAGAGTGTTAGGTTGAGCGGGTTCTTCTATGTGCACATGGAATTAACACCCCACCCTACGACATTTGTGCAGCTCCTCATGCCCATCTGTCACTTAGTACGGGGCTAGGGTGTAGACATATAGCTTAGGTATTGGATTATTGGGTATACTTAGGATTCACATATCCACTGCATGAACATTATTTCACTTATCATGTATGTTATATTCATGCACTATAATCTATCATGCTATCTTGTGTTTGCATCTATATCTCTTTGAGCCTTCATATTTTTAGAAAAACACAAGCATTTTTTAAAAATATGTAGATATATGATTATAAAATAATTTAAAAGAACAAAAATTTATATATCTCTTTTTGTGTTTATTGTTTTGTATTTTATTAAAAAATATCAAAAAATTTATTATTAAAAATTCTTATTATTCATTGTCATTGTCAAGGATGAATACATTCTATCAATTAAAGATTAAATACGATGGTTGATTTAATTGTCAAGTTTCTTAAAACATTATTTTGGTTATATCATGCCTTGAATATTATCTTATTATGTGCAATGAAATTGAATATAGAAAATATGTGTAGGATTGCTTAGTGTGACTCTAAGTATGAGTAATGTTTTATGTTTGATAATGATTCTATTCACTCACCTATTTTGATAACCTACATGTGATTTTAATCTTATACCTGCATGACTGTGTAGTGTAATAATATAATAATTAAAAAGCATAAATAGATTACCTACAGTACACTAAGTTGAGTATTTCAATTCTTTGTTTTTTCATACACGTATTCTCTTTTTGTGCTTGTTATCACATCTCTTGTCACGGTCCCCCCAAGCACTACTCACTCCTCCTGATAAGTCTTCATGAGCATTGTGAGGATGAACACCTTGGTTAAAGAGTCACTTTGATCTTATGCATCGACTATATCTTTAGATTAGTGCACCTAGTTCTTGCCCATATATGACATCGAATGACATGTGAGGTGATTATTCATCTTATTTCTCTTGTGTTAGGTTCCTAGCCGATTGAGATTCACATCGACAATATGTTATTGTTTTCCTTGGTGCTATCTCGCTTTCGATGCTACATGTACACATGTCATTGCCTTGTCTAAAACTTCTGCGCATAAGAATTGGACTAGCACACGATTTACACTAATGACATTTTCAATGTTTTTCTCACTTGATTACTTCCTTACTCTTATAGCATTGTAGACATACTCGTTGTGTGCTTCGTTTAGTCTGAGCTGTCTGATTCATGATTAATCTGAAAATTGATTTTCTCTAACTGTGTACTTTGCTCCAGTGTGTTACTCATGTACTTAAAACTCTCTTATATGTATTTTTGCTGAGTCACCTCTATGCGTGTCATGTTTCTCTTTATCTTTGTGTGTGCACTACTTGCTACTTGTCACAACGCTCATCATTTCTACTATTTTTCATCTTGTATGTCTAGTTGGCCTTGCCCACCCTTTTGATACTATCAAAGGGAGAGAATAAAGTGTTCATAAGTACTCTCTTGAGTAAGGTATTAGGAGAGGTCAAATGTAGGGGGAGTGCACATAGATAGGGGGAGCATGTCGAACATGTAGATAGGGGAAGCGTGTGTAGGGAAACCATATAGAGAACCTGTTCCAACCTGATGATTGCCTATAACTTGTATTCTTTATATGCACTCTATCTCATTGTTATTTGTCATGAACATAAGTTGATATTATCAAAAGGGGAAGTTTGTTGGAACCGATGTTTCACATGCCCTATGTTTGAGAATATCAACTCCTAGATTGTATTTGATCATGTCTTCTGTTGATAGAGTGTGCAGGTTGACAGGTTCAAGTGAAAAGAAGAAGCCTCCTATAGATGATACTGTCAGGCGTTAGAAGTTACCACAGGGCGGTAGTTGGAATTAAATGGACATAGTGCTCGGGAAGCTATCGGAAAGCGCTAGTACTACCTCCCGCACTAGCCCAATGAATTTATTCGATACGGGGCTCGGGAAGCTATCAGACAGCGCTAGCTGTTATCGCCCCGCGCTAGCGCGCTCAACACCGCGTCAAGAGCATTGAGAAGAAAAAGCGTTGAGTGCGTCGAGATAGTGGCGTTGAGTGGCTGCTACCACCAGGAGCTACCAGTTACTGCGCTGTGCTAGCCGCTTGATGAAAGGCGCTCGACGAACGAATGGTTTCTTGAACTAAAAGTTTCGCCATGCGGTAGTGCTAATGCACCGCTCTAGGTGCTCGACGAATGTCAAGCAGGACCTTTCAACGAATGATATTCTACCACAGGAGATAGAGGTTACTGTGCCGTGATAGCCTCTCGACGACTCGACAGGACTGTTCCGAATTGTCGTGCTCCATATTACCGCGCAGTGTCAGCAGTAACCGCGCGCCGCTAGCAGTGATTAAGCGGCAAATATTTTATTTTAAATAGCATTCCATATTTGGACGATAGTTGGCACAACAAGTGCGTGAACTTACTATCGGGCGCTAGTCTTTCCGCCGACGATAGCCTATTTTCATGAAGACATATAAAAGGCAGCCTTGTTTTCTGTGCCTCATATCTAGAGAAACCAGAACGACGGGATTTCGTGAATTATAGGGTTCGACCACCTTCTTGTGCTCCATTCCACAAGTCTCCGTCAAAGAAGAAGATAGTCGTCTCCCTCCCACTCATGATCGAAAGACTCCAAAGATCCAAGATCTACAATGAATACGATGAGCTGACCGGTTTCCAACAAATGGAGATCTTAAGCACCGGCCATAGATTGCTCTACGTAGTTGTCTTCAAGAGGGAGAACTTCATCTTTTGAATATTTATATCTCTTATTTTTGTAATCTTTTTGTCTTTTCTAAATCTTGAGGAGAGGAAAATCGACCGGTAAGGGTTGTTGGAATCCGGGGAAGGATTTCGTGTGAAATTGTCCTGAGGATAAGGACGTCTAGATTGGGAGGATCTAGCGGGGCACTAAGACCCTTCCTTGTGAGGAGGTGAAGCGCCGACTCGAAGACCTTTCCTGTAGGGAAAAGGAGAGAGCCAACCGGTCTATGGAGCGGATCGGTATATAAACCAAAAGAGTTTTTATATTCCATCGCCTTCGATCTCCGGTGTCACGGAGATCACGTTCTTGTAATCATTTAGAACAATTATCATTTTAATTCATGCAATGTAATTTCTATTTCTTCTTTATCTGATTATGTGACTGTTCTGGTAGTGTCAAGTAAGTGTTTGTGTTGTGTGGTTTGCAAATGAACTTGCGAAGGAAAATGAGTTCACACACGTACCGCCGCGCGTTAGATACCTAATACCTAGCGGTAGCTTCCAGAACTCGATTTCCTAGAGCGAAATATTTTTTGAATTTCAAACTACGCTGCAGACCATATTCACCCCCCCCCCCCCCGCTAAGGTTGTCCACAAGATCCAACAAAGATAGCTGAATGTCACGCAGAAATCTGTCAATCCATATTTGAAAAAATCAGAAAGGGGGAGTTGTCAATAACTCAACATTATGCTCAACAAGCTATATGGACCACTATTACAATCAGGGAAACACTGAATTTGGAACCATTCCAGTACTCGCCACAACCAGCTATTCCACAATCTGATCCAAAAGATAACTATGAATACATCACACTAGAGAAATATGAAGAGACCTGAGGTGATTATGATCATTCCCTTCTAGCTGAACAAGGAGAGGCATCTTCATCTAGAAAAAGGAAAGTTATTTAGAGCAAAGAAGAAATTATGATCGCAAGACAGAGAAGAAGATTTAAAATATAGAACATGTCAGGTTATGAAGAATGTAGCCTCATATGCAAAAACATCATCCTATATACATGGGAGAATTTTAGGAAGCATCATGATATCAACATCTCAAGGTACTATAATTCAATTGAATGGGGGAAGCAGGAGACAAGGAGAAGGAATCACAAAAGGAATCACCTAAATTAACCTTCTTCTCCTCCTAGATACATTCCCAAGCCATTGGGTTACTTCCAGAGAGAAAAGGGGAAAGCGAATAGTGAAGAGTTCTAAGTGCTTCAAGACCTTGGGGTTGATCTATATTTGTTTTGGGGTGTACATATTGTTTAACTTAATCTAGAACTCTATTATTTCTAGTTATTTATATATATATAATCTGGAATGATTTATTCTCTATACATCTCTATATATGTTTTGTTTTGTCTCTATGGTTATTGTCATATGAGGTTCTGACTTCTTCAAATAGGGGGAAATTGTTGAGAATATTGTCCATAAGATTCCTGATTTGAAGAAGGCATCAATATGAAAATAAACATCTTGTATTTGATATGTGTTTTAGTATTGTTCAGGGTTAACAAAAGTGCATGTCTAATGTAGTGTTAGGCTTAAGGTCTCCCAAATAGGGTTTTGACATTGTATTCACTCAAGAAGTAAAACTCATGTTGACCTATGACCTAATCCTATATTAGGCATGCAACTATCATGAGAAAGGTAACTAAAGATAAAAGAATTCAAAGGCAGGAGTTCAAATTTATCTAAGTTAAATATCCAGTGCATAGTCTAGAAGGTAAGTGTTTTGTCGACTATATCAACTAAATCCTTCAACAGAAATATTGAGTGCATCGACTGCATGGCTAAAGAAAAGTTTGACTGCATCAGTTTCATAAAAAGTCATTTATCGACTGCACCGGCTATAGGCTTTAAGTATTTTATCAACTGCATCGACTACAGACTCTGTAGATTCTACCGATTGCATTGTCTTGAATACTTTGTATATTTTGTCCACTACATCGACCACACAGTGACAAAGAATTCTACAAAGTTAAATGCCTAAGTATTGAGTATCTTCAGTTGAGTTCTTATGATGTTTCATGTCGACTACATATCTATTACAAGAGCTAAAGGATTTTATCGACTGCATTAAGTAACGTTTACTTAGAGAAGTTTTGTCGGCCTGACACATGGTCTAACAGTTCTTTCCTAAGATTAAGCCCTTGATTGCTTAATCAATTTGAATTATTTCAAATTATGACCTTTGTTGTTGTAATCAAGGCGCTGCCAAAGAGAAAGATATATTCTCATTCAATTCAGAGTAATTCCATTTCTAGAATTTTTTTAAGCAAAATTCTCTAGTTGTTGGAGGATTCCTATTTTTGAATTTTCCTTAGGAATATTAACTAGTCGTTGGAAGTTTTCTTCTCAGTCAACAAGCCCTATGCCAATCCCATGTACTATAAAAAGGAGACTTGAAAAGGTTGAATATACACAAGACACATACAAGCAATACACAAAGATTTTTACATGCCAATACTGGCAAAGTATTTTGAAAAAGTATTTAACAGACTCAAGAATCAAAATTCTCTCAAGTCTTCATCCACTGCAAACAATAGAGAGATTATCTTTCAAGGCTAATCTCAGTAATATTCTTTCTGAAGATTTTTTCTCTCTGTCAAAGTGTTCTTCATCCAGCTTCATTTTTTTCAAGCCAATATATTCAGGTGTTGATCAAGGAAGAAGAAGAAGCCTACGCAGTGTTTCTATTTGAAAACTCAAGCCTTCTTTGTTGAGTCAAACTCTTGTAAAACTCTTTCATATATGTAGGATCATTGTGATCTGAGTTGTAGGATCTATAGAAAAATCTGAGTGTAGATATCTAGCAATAGATATTGAGGTAGGATTATGTCTGGCCTGAGTTATAGGATTTGTAAAAAAAAATCTAAGTGTAGATATCTAGCTGTAGAGATTGAGGTATGACTTTGTGAAAGGATCTTAATTGTAGGATCTTCTGATAGAAGATCTGAGTGGTAGGACATGTGTACAAAGGTCTGTCATAGAGGAATGTTGTTCCTGAGTTGTAAGATCTGTGGATCTGAGATATTTTGGAGAAGTTTTGCCTATGCTAGCATTCTGCTAGATAAGTGATGGGGGAAATTTTATATCCCCATAATTGGAGAACCATTATAAATGTTGTGTCATGTGGTGTGTTGTGTTTTGCTTGTGCTATTTATTATTCTGATGTGCTCAAATCCAGAAAATCTTAAGAACGCCTAAAATAAGTAAAACATTTATTCACCCCCCCCCCCCCCCTCTAGGTGAGTAGAAATCTTTTAGGTTGGAAATTTGCAAATCAGACAATTAGAGGCAGTTGTTAAGCATTTTGAGAGTTTAGTCACTATGGATGTGTATGACTCCTCACCTTCGAAAAATATGCATGATCGAGGGGATTCTTATGCCTAGAATAACCGCATTGTGGTGAGACCAACACTAGGGTTAGTCACCACTACATGACATTGATTCTGTTGGCAAGCTCTTATTCATCATAGTGTTGGGATTTTCTACACAACACTTGTGCGAAGCGGAAATAATGAACAAGAAAAGCCTAAAGAATTCAGATCTGGCAATATTCATGAATCAAGAAGTAAAGTTTGTTGTAAATAAAATTACCTTTGAGAGATTGAGTCTATACTCAACTAAGATGCTCCAGAAAAATCAGTCGGCCACTAAACGGCTCAAGTCCTGAGCGTAGAAAGTATATCGCGCCTCTATAGGAAATTCACACGATCGAGAGAACCTGCAGCCACTTGTCGAATAAGCACTCGGTTGGGAGAGGACACTCAATGTCTCCACGGACTACTAGATTTGTTGAAGGAGAGGCGGCGGCGACACTCGCCGGGATCGGGATCGGGATCGGCGACAGCGATGGCAAAGGGCAAAATGGCTTACGTCGGGCTTTTAAGTCTATCGTCTTTCGCACAGTACGACTCGTGTGCTTGTATAGAAATATTTCTTACTTTAGAAACCCTAAACCTTCCTATTTATACCCAAGAAATAAACAGAACAGTTCCGCCGCTATCTGCAGACCCAAGACTTAGAATCCAGAATTTTGGCCCGACAACCCCTGTCTCAATGAATCACCGAGTATCCATGGCATATACGACGAATTGTCAAGTATCATATTATACTCAACTCGAGCATCAATAAGATACATGGCGAACTCAACGCCATCCTCAGCTGAATCAACGCTTGACCCTGCGAAGGTGTTGAGTGGACTCAACGTTGTCAATGCCTCTTGTGTCATACTCGATGAATTGTCGAATGACATTAAGTGCACTCAACGCACTCAATGCATAAGTGCCAGATTCATCAAATAACTGTTTACTCAACGAAGGCATTGAGTGAGCTCAACGCACTCAACGCCTGACACCTAGATTTATCGAATCAACACCTTGACTCAACGAATCGCCGAGTATAGTCAATACACTCAACACTTAAGTGTCATACTTGTCGAATCAACAGTTTGACTCGACGAATCGTTGAATATACTCAGCATAATCAACACCGCCATTTGACGAGTTAACACTTAACTCGATAAAAGCGTTGGTTGGTCTCAACACACTCGACGCCATTAAGCTAGGTTGAACTAAGTCCTTTTCAACTCATCATATGAGCTATATCAAACAAATCCAATCTCCCAATTTCTCCACAATCATATGTGCGATCTTGATAGGCTCATATTGAGTTGGCAGTGAGGCCACATGCTTGACCACATCCAGATCATAATGGTAACAGCAACAATCTCCCACTTGATCTTGAAAGTATCAAACAAAAGCTTGACAAACAATGAGCCTTATCTAGCAATACATCATTGCTCCCCAAATAGTAAGAGTTTATTAAACTCAGAAGCCATTGTGACCAATGTTACAGTGTTGTCATGTCCCTTCATCCCTTACATCCGGATATACCTAGAGGTATAGACCATGCCACCCTCATAATTGTTCAATCCCAGTTTCCTGATCTAGAATGGACTTCTAGAAATTGGTGAGCCCAATATCATATATTGACTCAACCAAGCATGGTCATGCAATTCTTTGTCTCATTCCATTAAGGGGCACATGGATGCAACTCCTGTCATAAAAGAGGACAAATCCCATCTCTGCTCACAAGCAAACACCCAAATGACTTGTAACGTGCCCAAGAACCACCTTTATCATCCAACTTTCTCAAGACTGGACTTTTTATGGCATCAAAGCAAGCTCTTCCTCACTCGATAAATACTGTGACTTCAGGTCAAAGAACCACAAACACCATTGTCACTTGAGTCATACTTGTGATATGTTTATATAACAATCCACAAAGTATTCTCATGGTAGGTTTGTCTAATACAACATGTTCACAATGAGTGCACATGTAATGACTTGATATCACAATATTATGACCTGTGAGGATGGGTCATCTGTCAACGCACATGCTAGTTTTAAAGGTATCATCATCACTTTTAGCTTCTAAGATGATACAACGACTAGGTACCTTTAAGAATGTAGCTTCTAGGATCATAGGTTCCCACATTAAAGTCACTACTTGACCTATGGAAGTAAACACTCTAAGGGCATTTATATAGTTAACTACTCTATCGCAATAGAAATAATAACACAATAAAAGAACTTGAAAAAATATATAAATTAAATGTATACAGTACATTATTCATTAAATGAAATAATACAGCCAACAAACATACAATCCACAAGACTCCTACTAGAGTTGATCATTCAGGTATCATATACCCATAGATCTAACATGACCATCATGTTATCTCTATGCGAGAGGCTTTGTCAGTGGATCCACAATGTTCTCCTCAGTCGGCACTCTGCTAATGCTCACATCTCCTCGATCGATAATCTTTTGAATTAGATGGAACCGCCAAAGTATGTGCTTGGGGCGCTGATGAGATCTAAGTTCTGAAGCAAGTGCAATTGCACGGTTGTTGTCCCAGTAGAGATCTACGGTATGAACAATGCTAGGAACTACATATAACATGTCGATGAATTTCTTAATCCATACAACCTCCTTCGCTGCATTTACAGCGGTAATATACTCGGCCTCAGTTGTAGAATCAGCAATTGTCTCCTGCTTGGAACTTTTCCAGCTAACAAAACCTCCATTAAGTCAAAATATGAAACCTGATTGAGACTTTGAGTCATCCCTATCAGTCTGGAAGCTAGCATTGGTGTAACCTCTTAAAACGAGCTCTCCCTCTCCACCAAACACCAAGAATGTATCCTTAGTCCTTCGCAAGTACTTTGGGATATTCTTAACGGAAATCCAGTGACTTTCATCGGGATCAGACTGATACCTACTAGTCATGCTCAAAGCATAAGAGACATCAGGTCTAGTACATATCATTGTATACATGATTGACCCAATTGCCGAAGCATATGGAATCAACTTCATGCGGTCCTTTTCTTCATATAACTTATAACACTGGTCCTTAGAGAGACTCACACCATGAGACATGGACAAGAATCCTTTCTTGGACTCAAACATGTTGAACTGTTTCAACACCTTGTCAATATACGTACTTTGGGTCAAACCTGTCACAACCCGCATTTTCACAGCATATAATAACTTATCAGAGTAAGGGAAAATGGGCGTCATGATGCCACATCAGCAGGGGATAACTGCGGACGCTCAGGCAGACACCTACTTAATCATGAAGAAAGTTTGTTTAAGTTATTTTAAGGGAAAAAAATTAGTTAAGTGCAATAGTTAGCCGTATCCCTCGGCTTAATGGCTCATTTAGTGCACGAATCAAAATATAATTATACGCTGCAGAAAAATACTTATTTAGATTGACTTCAACATCCTACATAAGTATAAACGTTCCCAAAGGACAACTCATGCTATGCAAGACTCTAAATTTATAATAGTAGTAAGTATAGATTTTACGGTCGCTAAATATAACAAGTTAGAGTTTTAAATTATGCAATGCATGGAGTAATAATAGTAGATTTTATACTTGAAAATATCTAACATCATTCCTAGCATAAATCCTCCCAGAGAGCAAGTAGTCTACAACCCCATACAGAGAAATAAGCGACAAGCAAGTATCTAAATATAATAATTCTGTGGGCGCCAACAAACTAACACGAACCCACTAACAGAAAAGTAAGTCTGGACCAGTAACTAAGAAAACACAAACTACCTCGCTGAGATGAGGTAACAACCACTGCCAACACTGCCGCCCAGAAACTCCAAAACTAGCTCTATTATCTGCTACTACTCTGAACCTGAGGCATTCCAAAGATAGAACACCTCAGCAAGAAGGTACAAATGGTGACAAAAGAATAATAGGCCAAAATAAACAAAGGTCAAAAGGGGTACCAACCCAAGACCAACAGTACTGAAGTAAGGTACAAAAAAAGGAACAAGTCATCATCGGGAAAAAGAACTCTTATGTGATTCGTCACGTACAACAATAGTACACCAGACGCACGAGGCTATAAGGTGACAATATGAATAATTTGTAAGGAAGAAATATAAAACCTTTATTAGGCACCTGTGGTCGACTCTACCCAAGAACACTGGCAAGGTGGTCACTCGTGGACACACCACCAAAAAATATGGGCGAGGTGGTCACTCTTGGGCACACCCACACGAATATAAAATCCGTCTAACAGCGAGGGAGTCTCATACTCTCCACCATACACCGCAGACACCCAAAAACTAGGTAGACTTCTACGGGGCACTAACGAAGGAAATAAACACTGCGGATGTGGAATCGTCCACTAACTCCCGCAATCAAGAAAACCACCAAAAAAACACCACATATCTCGAGATTTGGCTCGTCAGATTCTACTTGACATTACTAGATACAAGACATGGTTGATCAACCTTTAGGAACGATTTACAAACCTAATTAAACTCTAATACGTTCAATAACGATAAATAAGACGTTTAAACCATCAATAAGACACATCAAGAACGATCAAACATAACCGGACAAAAATTGATTTCACCATGACAAAACATTACAACATCATGTGATCATTGAAAAGGTGAATCATGAAAATAATTTGGAAGAACAGGTGTAGGAAATTTTAAAGAACATGAAAACATAGTCGTTACCATCAAATCGGACAAGGAGAAACGAGGGGAAACCACCACTTGTCTTGGTTTTACCGGAAAAGTCCCCCGAATCACTCCACGTCGCAGATCGGGGCAAATAAAAGCGGGAGGAGTTAAAATCTGAAGAAGAACGGCCAAAAAAAAGGTTAGGGCCGAAAAACACTACGAGAAAACTCTAGGAACGGGGAAAAATTTACCACGATGGCGTAGCCCTCGGCGAGAGCTTTCCGGATATATATTCGGTTGAAGATTTCGAGCACCAGAGCACCGTCGGCGGCCACCGAACGGTTCACGAGATATTTTCTCTTTCACGCTCACGCCGCTCTGGTTCGGGAGGAAAAACGATCGGAGAAAATGAAGTTTTTTTCTAAAAAGTTTGTAAAAGTTTTATAAATATATCCGAGTATATACAAAAATATAAAAGGTTTATATATATCAGAGTATATATATATATGTTTATGAAAATTTTTGTCTAAAAATGGTCTTTTTTATGAGTGGATGCACGGAAGACGAAATAGGGGCATAGAATTGCTTCAAATCGAAAAGTGGACAACATAAAAGTTGTAGATCTCGTCGAAACGCACAAATTGCATGGTAACCATTTCTCCATACGACATCATTTTGATGCTCAAAAGGGCTCCAGAACGCAAACAGTAACAGACTACACGAGAACAAGCTTACGGGTACTCGAGTGGTAGAAAACGGCTACTTGAGTAAGCAAGAACAGTCACTCGAGTATATATAAAAAATTTACTCGAGACAGAAAAATATTACTCGAGACAGAATTAGTACTCGAGTAGGTACATATTAACCACTCGAGTAACAGCAGAAGAGGCACACGAGACAATTAAAATTAATCAAGTAGGAGGAAAAGTACTCTTGTAGGCGAGAAAGATTACTCGAGTCGGTAGAAATGATGACTCGAGTAGGTAGAAATGAGGACTCGAGTAGGTAGAATTGATGACTCGAGTAGGTAGAAATGAGGACTCGAGTCGGAAGAAATGAGGAATCGAGTAGGAAGAAATGAGGACTTGAGTAGGAATTAACATTCTCGAGAAGCACTCGAGCAGAAGAACAAATCTTCGCACAGAGAACAAATTTTTTTGCAAAAAAAATCCTTTGATCCAACTATACAAATGAACATTAAATCACATTTTTGAATAGTACTTTAATAATAAAATATTCATATTTATATATTTTGAATAAGGAAATTACGAGATCAAAACGGAGGCCCGAACGCGCGCCGAATCAAACGAAATTAGCACCGTAGGTGAACACTGACGCTACAAACACAACGGCGAAGTCAACTCCAAAATCCGACGAGCCATTCTCGAGATATTAATCTTCAAAGTATACGGCGAACATAAACAAATTCCAAACTTCAATCGCGCGCCGAGACTCCAAAATTGCTCGGATTGCGACGAAACTTGACGAGCAAGTCCAAAATTACATAACTTAAATTCTAAATGCAAAATTTTCCCATTACAACAATAATTCAGCCGACTCGACCGCACGGACGCGAAAATGCGTTAACGGTCTTGCACCGTCAACTCGACGTTACAAGTAACGCCACGACGTCATAAATATGGCGTTTCCCATTCAAATAAAATCATTGAAAAATCGGGTGCGTTACAGTCACTCCCCCTAAAAAGAAGTTTCGTCCCGAAACTTAACACAACTCCAAAATCAAATCAAAACGATAAAATCAAACATAACTGAAAACATAACGATGTACCCGAAACTAAGAGAAGATATACGGATGAGATTCTCTCATTGATGATTCCAATTCCCAAGTCGCGCTCTCGACGTCTTGATTTCTCCAAAGAATGTTGACCATAGGGATGATCTTTCTTCGCAACACATGCTCTTGAGAATCAAGAATATGAATAGGTTCTTCCACATACGTAAGATTGGGCTGAATCTGGGGCATCGAGTCGAGAACTTGACGATCATTACGAACACACTTCCGCAACTGGCTCACATGGAACATATCATAGACACCAGGAAAGGTTGCAGGCAACTCCAACTTATACGCTGAAACTCCGACGCGTTCAAGAATCTAAAAAGGCCCCACGTATTGGGGGGTCTAACTTGTGGTTCCTTCCAAACCTTTTAACGCCAGACATCGGAGAAACCTTCAAAAAAACCAAGTCTCTAATGACAAACTACAGATCGAAACTTCGTTGATTAGCATACTTCTCATAGCGCTCCTGGGCCACACAGAACTTTTCTCGAATATGAGTCACGGCACAATTCATCTCCACAAGGTCTTCCGGACATAGCAACGGTCTCTCACCAACTTCAGCCCAAAACAATGGGTTCTACAATGCCTCCCACATAAGGCCTCAAACGGGGTCATCTGCAGACTCTCTTGATAACTATTATTGTATGCAAACTCCATGAGTCTGAGACGCTCATCCCAAGAACCACCATGATCCAAAATATAACACCTGATCATGTCTTCTACGATCTGATTTACTCTCTCTGTCTGACCATTCGTCTGCGGATGATAGGCGGTGGAATACCTTAAATCGGTACCCAACCCCTCCTGTAAACGTTTCCAAAAGCGAGACATAAATCTAGAACCCCGATCTGATACAATGTTAACAGGCACTCCATGTAACCTGATGACCTCTTCAAGATATAGCTCAGCTATCTTCTTCATCGAATACCCAATCTTAAACGGAACAAAGTGAGCACACTTTGTCAATCTATTGTCTATCACCCAAACAGAGTCGTGCCCACGGGGAGATTTTGGTAGAACGGTGATGAAATCCATTGAAATACTCTCTCATTTCCAACTTGGAATATCAAGCGGTGTCAAATAACCACCAGGCCTTCTATGATCAGCCTTAACACGCTGACACGTATAACATTCTGATACAAACTTCGCGATATCATTCATCATCTCTGACCACCAAACAATTTGCTTTAGATCCTTATACATCTTAGTATAACTAGGGTGGTAGGCTACACTGGAACCATTAGCTTCAGCACAGATCTTAGCCCGAATGTCACCAAAGGCGGGACGCATAATCTACCCCGATACCTCAAGGTATCCAACTCATCCAAGGAGAAATCCGGTAGCTCTCCCTTCACGGTTCTATTCCTGAGGTGTAACAAATCAGGATCATCCTTCTGATGTGCTCGAGTAAGAGAAATCCAAGAGGGTTCTTCCGCTTCCAAACTAGTAGGCACAACATGACTCTCAACCTCAATATACATCAACAAAAAATATTCTACCAAGGACTATACCGACAGATTAAAAATTTTAGCGGTCTTTCTACTCAAAGCATCGGCTACTACATTAGCCTTTCCTGGATGATAAATAATTTCCACTTCATAATCAGCCACATATTCTAACCACCGACGCTAGCGCAGATTTAATTCGTTCTGAGTGAAGACGTACTTTAAACTCTTATGGTCCGTATATATCTTGCACAACGCGTCATACAATAAGTGTCGTCACAGCTTCAACGCATAAATTACGGCAACAAACTCCAAATCGTGCGTAGGATAGTTTCTTTCGTGAATCTTTAGTTGCCTCGATCCATACGCGATCACTTTACCATCTTGCATTAAAACACAACCAAGTCTGATGTGTGATGCATCAAGATACACGGCATACTCAACTCCTTCAGTAGGTAAGGTTAAAATTGGGGTTGTACACAGTCTCTTCTTCAACTCTTGGAAAACCTCTTCACACTTATCACTCCAAATGAATGAAATATTCTTCTGAGTAAGTCTAGTTAGGGAGCAGACAACACCGAAAATCCTTCCACGAATCTTCTATAATAGCCAGCCAGGTCTAAGAAGCTCCTAATCTCCTTAGGGGTAGACAGTCTCTCTCATTCCATCACGACAGAAATCTTGGCCGGGTCTACAGAAATACCGTCCTTGCTTACAACATGACCCAGAAAGGACACCTGAGGTAGCCAGAACTCACACTTGCTCAACTTCGCAAATAACTTATGCTCCCTCAGGGTTGACAAAACCAAACGCAAATGCTGAGTATGTTCCTCAACATTGTGTGAATACACCAAGACATCATGTATGAACACAATAACAAATCGGTCCAAGAAATCCTTAAACACCCTATTCATCAAATACCTAAAAGCAGAGGGTGCATTGGTTAAACCAAAAGACATCACCAAAAACTCATAATGTCCATGCCGCGAACGGAAAGCGGTTCGGGGAATATCTGCCTCACGAATCCTCAACTGGTGGTAGTCTGAGCGAATATCGATCTTTGAAAATACCGAGCTACCACGCAATTGGTCGAACAGATCATCAATCCTTGGCAGGGGATATCTATTCTTAATCGTTACCTTGTTCAATTCCCTATAATCAATCAAAGCCTCATTGATCCATCTTTCTTCTTGACGAACAAAACAGGAGCACCCCATGGAGAAGAACTTGGTCTAATAAAACCACACCTCAACAACTCATCGAGCTGAGTACGCAACTCATCCAACTCACGCGAAGCCATACAGTACGGTGCTTTGGCAATAGGACGAGTACCTGGCTCGAGGTCTATCACAAACTCTATCTCCCTTTCAGGAGGAAGTCCTGGAAGACTATCACGAAAAACATCTAGAAACTCTCGCACCACCTAGACATCCTCAAGACGTGGTATAACAAAGCTGTCTCCAGAGCAAAAATAGAAACAAAAAACGCCTCGCAACCAGACTCTATAGCACGACAAGCACGTACCGCAGAAATGACAGGGGAAACAATGTCCTGAAATCCATAGACGCTCATAGGTTGTCCGTCGTCCATCCTGAAATCCAGTCGCTTAGCCTTGCACTGGATGACCGCATCATACTTGGACAGCCAGTCCATGCCCAAAATCACGTCGAAATCAGCCAGATCTAAAATCATCAGATCCGCAAAGGCCAAAAAATTGCCAAGATAAATAGGGCATCTCAGAACTCCTTGATTAGATATCACTGAATCACCGGAAGGGAGCTTGACATTGAAGGAGTCTCCTAATTGATCCACATCTAGGCGATGTTTATCAACAAATATCTGGGCCACAAAGGAATGGGTGACACCCGAATCGAAAAGAACGTGCACCCACATATTCCGCACTTTAAACTCCCCTAAAACCATAACATACATAACTAAACGAACGATAACTAGGGCAACAACGATAAATAATAAGGATATTTTAAACTTGGGCTAACCTGATATCACTTGGGTAGAGGTTTGGGTTTCCTCGCTGGTCATCACATTCAGCTTTCCTTTTCCTTTATACAGGTTCGGTGGCGGCGGCAGAGCTCGAAGTGTGGCAGGCTGCAATGGGGGCTGAGCCTGGGGGCACGAAGACTTCTGGTGTCCCTTCTGCCCGCACTGGAAGCAAATCCTTTCTTTCATCCAGCACCGACTCACATCATGACCCTTCCTTGGATAGAATGAGCACACTAGCTCTCCCTTAGGTGCACCTTGGATGGCGTGCACTTGTTGCTGCGTCAGGGTGGCAGTCCTCTTAAAACACCTTTCGTAAGGGTGGCCAGGAAGACCACAAAAGCTACACACTTTCTTACTTATCTTCTTCGAAGAAGGGCCAGATGCCCTGCAGCTACCATCCTCAACGCCTTTCATTTTCTCTTTCCTCGCCGCAACACCGCGTTTCTTGGCGTTTTCAATCGCCTCCACTTTCAAAGCGACTTCCACTGCTTCAGCATAACTTTCAGCCCGATAAGCGCATGCCAACTACTGGACATCGCTTCTTAGTCCTCCAAGGAAACGTTTTATTCTACCCTCCTCGGAAGCTACCAAATCAGGAGCAAACCTGCTCAGTTTGCTAAACTTAATTTCATATTCCCTCATGGTGAGCTGTCTCTGCTTCAAATGCAGGAAGTTTTTCATCAGGCGGTCATGCTCGACCGAGGGTAGAAACTTCTTCAACAGCATCTTCTTAAAAGATTCCCAAGAACATCCTTCCTTCAGACTCTTCCTTTCCCGAATCCACCAACTCTTTGCCAGGCCTTTTAACTGATAGGCTACAATCATCACCTTCCGGGCTTCTAGAATTCCGGAATACAAAAACATCTCCTCGATGGAAATGATCCAATCATCTAAAACCATAAAGTCGGCACTCCCGTCGTAGGTGGGAGGTCCCAACCGCTGGAAGTGCGATATGAAATTCATTTCTGGTGGTATCGCCATCGGGGGCACCAGAGTAGCAGGGGTATTAGGCACGGCTTGGCCCAAGGCAGTATCTTGCACTAAAGGTTGCTGCGCGGCAGTGGCAGAGAACAAGGACTCAATTTGTGATTACATCGCAACTAATTGCCTTAACAGAGCCTCATTGCTCTGACCCAGACTCTCGATAATCACATCACTTTGCGCACCTGATGAGTCACCCTCCGACTGTGGGGTCGACCTCGTCGCAGGACGCTTTGGCGTCATTTCTAAAAAAAACAAACGGACAACTCATCAAAATCCTAGCTTACAATAAAGCCACGCGACTAGTTCAGACCATACTTAAAAGACACTTGCTTAGGCTGCAACTTGCTCTGGGAGTTTATAATGATGTTATGTCCTACTTAGGATGATATCCTCTCATCCTATTGACTCCTGTGCCTATGACATGAATGCGTGTATTCTTTATTCTTATTTAAAATCATGTGTGTACATGTGTCATCATGTAAACCTTAACTTAGCACGCGTGCTTATGCGATGATATGCAATGTATGCAGTGTTATGCATTCTAAAAAGGCCTTAATGCGTGCATGAGCAGCGTACACATGAAATGTTATGCATCCCATACTACATAACATCGCATGCAACGAGAAAAGAAAACGTGTTAATGGGCACTCATGTGATGGTGGTTATGCATCCCATACTACATAACTGTCACATGTTGTCTCCTATACTGGATCCATATACAAACACATATTATGCATCTCATACTACATAATATGCCTCGTATACTTCTTATCATGCTATGAGTGTAGTGACTATGCTTCGGCTAAGACATACTGATGACACATCAGTGTGTGTATGAAATGTCACTAAATAACTAAAACTAATAAGAGAAGGTTGTCCGACCAATTGTCAAGCGACCTGGCTCTGATACCAACTGTCACAACCCGCATTTTCACCGCATATAATAACTTATCAGAGTAGGGGAAAATGTGCGTCATGATGCCACGTCAGTAGGGGATAACTGCGGACGCTCAGACAGACATCTACTTAATCATGAAGAAAGATTGTTTAAGTTATTTTAAGGAAAAAAATAGTTAAGTGCAATAGTAAGTCATATCCCTCGGCTTAATGGCTCATTTAGTCCACGAATCAAAATATAATTATACGCTGCAGAAAAATACTTATTTAGATTGACTCCAACATCCTACATGAGTATAAATAACCCCAAAGGACAACTCATGCTATGCAAGACTGTAAATTTATAATAGTAGTAAGGATAGCTCTTACGGTCGCTAAATATAACAAGTTAGAGTTTTAAATTATGCAATGCATGGAGTAATAGTAGTAGATTTTATACTTGAAAATATCTAACATGCATTCCTAGCATAAATCCTCCCAGAGAGCAAGTAGTCCACAACCCCATACAGAGAAATAAGCAGCTAGCAAGTATCTAAATATAACAATTCTGTGGGCGCCAACAAACTGACACGAACCCACTAACAGAAAAGTAAGTCTGAACAGTAACTAAAAAAACTCAACTACCTCGCTGAGATGAGGTAACAACCACGGCCAACACTGCCGCCCAGAAACTTCAAAACTAGCTCTACTATCTGCTACTACTCTGAACCTGAGGCATTTCAAAGACAGAACACCTCAGTAAGAAGGTACAAATGGTGACAAAAGAATAATATGCTAAAATAAACAAAGGTCAAAAGGGGTAGCAACCCAAGACTAACAATACTGAAGTAAGGTACAAAAAAAGGAACAAGTCATCATCAGGAAAAAGAACTCTTACGTGATTCGTCACGTACAACAATAGTACACCAAACGCACGAGGCTATAAGGTGACAACATGAATAATTTGTAAGGAAGAAATACAAAACCTTTATTAGGCACCTGTGGTCGACTCTACCCAAAAACATGAGCGAGGTGGTCACTCGTGGACACACCACCCAAAAACACGGGCTAGGTGGTCACTCTTGGGCACACCCACATGAATATAAAATCCATCTAACAGCGATGGAGTCTCATACTCTCCACCATACACCGCAGACACCCAAAAATCAGGTAGACTTCCACGCGACACTAATGAAGGAAACAAACGCTGCGGACGTGGAATCGTGCACTAACTCCCGCAATCAAGAAAACCACCTAGAAAACACCACATATCTCAAGATTTGGCTCGTCAGATTCTACTTGATATTACTAGATACAAGACATTGTTGATCAACCTTTAGGAACGATTTACAAACCTAATTAAACTCTAATACGTTCAATAACCATAAATAAGGCGTTTAAACCATCAATAAGATACATCAAGAACGATCAAATATAACCGGACAAAAATTGAGTTCACCATGACAAAACATTACAACATCATGTGATCATTGAAAAGGTTAATCATGACAATAATTTGGAAGAACATGTGTAGGAAATTTTAAAGAACATGAAAACATAGTCGTTATCATTAAATCGGACAAGAAAAAACGAGGGAAAACCACCACTTGCCTTGGTTTTATCGGAAAAGTCCCCCGAATCACTCCACGTCGCAGATCGGGGCAAAAAGAAAGCGGGAGGAGTTAAAATCTGAAGAAGAACCGCCAAAAAAGAGATTATGGCCGAAAAACCGTACGAGAAAACTCAAGGAACGGGGAAAAATTTATCACGATGGGGTAGCTCTCGGCGAGAGCTTTCCAGATCTATATTCGGTTGAAAATTTCGAGCACCGGAGCACCGTCGGCGGCCACCGGAAGTTTCACGAGATATTTTCTCTCTCACGCTCACGCCGCTCTGGTTCAGGAGGAAAAACGATCGGAGAAGATGAAGTTTTCTTCTAAAAAAGTTTATAAAAGGTTTATAAATATATCAGAGTATATACAATATATATATATATATATATATATATATATATATATATATATATATATATATATATATATATATATATATATATATATATATATATATGTTTATAAAAAGTTTTGTCTAAAAACGGTCTTTTTTACGAGTGATGCGTGGAAGATTAACATAGGGATTAGAATGGCTTCAAATAGAAAAGTGGCCAACATGAAAGTTGTAGACCTCGTCGAGACGCACAAATTTCATGCTAACCATTTTTACATACGACAACGTTTTCATGCTCAAAAGGGCTCCCGAACGCAAACAACAACGGACTACACGAGAACAAGCTTACGGGTACTCGAGAGGTAGAAAACGGCTACTCGAGTAAGCAGGAACAGTCACTCGAGTATATATAAAAAATTTACTCGAGACAGAAAAATATTACTCGAGACAGAATTAGTACTCGAGTAGGTACATATTAACCACTCGAGTAACAACAGAAGAGGCACTCGAGATAATTAAAATTACTCGAGTAGGAGGAAAAGTACTCGTGTAGGCGAGAAAGATTACTCGAGTAGGTAGAAATGATGACTCGAGTAGGTAGAAATGAGGACAAAAGTAGGTAGAATTGATGACTCGAGCAGGTAGAAATGAGGACTCGTGTAGGAATAAATGAGGACTCGAGTAGGAAGAAATGAGGACTCGAGTAGGAATTAACATACTCGAGAAGCACTCGAGCAGAAGAACAAATCTTTGCACAAAGAACAAATTCTTTTGCAAAAAAAAATCCTTTGATCCAACTATACAAATTTACAGTAAATCACATTTTTGAATAGTACTTTAATAATAAAATATTCATATTTATATATTTTGAATAAGGAAACTACGAGATCAAAACGGAGGCCTGAACGCGCACCGAATCAAACGCAATTCGCACCGTAGGTGAACACTGACGCTACAAATACAACGGCGAAGTCAAAACCAAAATCTGACGAGCCATTCCCGAGATATTAATCTTCGAAGTATACGACGAACATAAATAAATCTCAAACTTCAATCGAGCGCCGAGACTCCAAAAATGCTCAGATTGCGGCGAAACTTGACGAGCAAGTCCAAAATTACATAACTTAAATTCCAAATGCAAAATTTTCCCATTATAACAAGAATTCGGCCGACTCGACCGCATGAACGTGAAAATGCCTTAACGGCCTTGCGCCGTCAACTCGACGTTACAAGTAACGCCACGACGTCATAAATATGACATTGCCCATTCAAATAAAATCATCGAAAAATCGAGGGCGTTAAAAAACCCAGCAATTTCTTTGATCTATCTGTATAGATCTTAATATCAAGTATATAAGTCGCTTCACTCAAGTCCTTCATTGAAAAGAAGTCCCCTAGGTTGTTCTTAACAACTTGTAGGGTCGGTTTGTCATTCCTGATCAGCAGTATGTCATCTACATACAATATCAGGAAGACAATAATGCTCCCACTAATCCTCTTATAAACACACAGTTCATCCTCGTTCTTGATAAAACCAAACTCTTTGATCTTTTCATCAAAACAAAGATTCTAACTTCGAGAAGCTTATTTTAATCCATAAATAAATCTCTACAGCTTGCATATTTTAGTGACTTCGTCAGGAGATACAAAACCCTCGGGTTGCGTAATATACACTTCCTCAAGGAGGTTTTCATTTAGGAAAGCCGTTTTGACGTCCATGTACCAGATCTCGTAGTCATAATACGCTGCAATAGCAAGCAGAATTCTGATGGACTTAACCATGACAATCGCGGAAAATGTCTCATCATAGTCAATACCATGAATTTGCTTAAAACCCATAGCCACTAGTCGCACTTTGAATGTCTGTACATTCCCATCCATGACAGTCTTCTTCTTGAATACCAACTTGCACCCTATGGGTCGTACCCCTTCAGCTGGTTCCACCAAAGTCCAAACTTGGTTTTCATACATGGAGTACATTTAGATTTCATGGACTCAAGCCACTTCTCAGAGTCTGTTCCACTCATAGCTTCTTGGTAGGTTGCAGGCCCATCACTATGATCCATAAGCAACACATTACCTATTTGAGACATGAGAAATCCATATCTCTCAGGCTCAAACCTTGGTCTACCAGATATACGTGGAACTTGTGTTTCCTGAGTGGGTTCTCTAGCTACAACAACTTGTAGTTCTGGCTCAAGTTCCAATTCCGGTTCATTCACAGTTTGTGGTTCTTGAACTTAATCAAGTTCTATCCTGGCAGTATTTCTACTTAAGAACTCTTTCTCAAGAAAGATACCGGTTCTTGCGACAAACACTTTGCCCTTAGACGGTAGGTAAAAATAGTATCCTTTAGTTTCCTTAGGACACCCCACAAGATAACACTTATCTAAATTGGGTTGCAGCTTGTCAGGCATTTGACATCGCCCTTATGTCTCACAACCCCAAACCTTAATGAACGACATACTAGGACGATACCCAGTCCATATCTCATATGGTGTCTTTATATCCGCTTTCGTTGGAGCATGATTTAGTGTAAAAGCAGTAATATCTAGAGCAAAACTCCAAAAGGAAAAAGACAGATCTGCATGACTCATCATCGATCATACCATGTCTAACAGAGTATGATTCCTCCGCTCAAACACAACATTATGTTGCAGAGTTCTAGGTGGAGTGAGTTGTGATATAATACCACACTCTTTTGGATGATCGTGAAACTCATGACTCAGGTATTCTCCACCTCGATCAGATCAGAGTGCTTTAACCTTCTTACCCAGCTGACTCTCTTCTTCGTCCTTAAACTCTTTGAACTTTTCAAAGGTTTTGGATTTGCACTTTATAAGATACACATATCTGTATCTACATAAATCATCAGTAAATGTAACAAAGTACAAATACCCACCTCTAGCCATAAACTCATGGGTCCACAAACATCACTATGTACTATACCCAATAGATCATTAGCCCTCTCATTGAAACCAGTGAAAGGGACTTTAGTCATCTTGCCAAACAAATAAGATTCACATCTCTCAAATGATTCATAATCAAATGAGTCCAATAGTCCATCTCTATGGAGCTTAAATATATATTTCTCATTTATATGACCCAAACGACAATGCCAAAGATATGTAGGGTTCGAGTCATTCGTTCTTAATCTTTTAGTATTTTCTATATTATAGATCTGATGGTCTAAGTTCAAAACATATAAACTATTAAACATTTGTGCTACACCAAAACAAACATCATTATTAATTATGGAACAATAATTATTCTTAATAATAAAAGAATATCCAATCGTATCCAAATACGAAATAGATATAATGTTTCTTGTTATGGAAGGAACAAAATAACAGTTATCTAGTTCTATTACAAGCCCACTAGGCAAAGCAAGATGGTAAACACCCACGGTGACAGTAGCAACTCTTGCTCCATTGCCAACACGCAGGTCCACTGTAACAACCACATCCGTTCATATAATATATACTAGAAGGTCCGACCGGGGCCCCACAGCATATACCACAAAACAAACGATGAAGCTACGGAGTGATACCAGAGTAGCGCAGAGCACCTAACACATTGCATTCTACTGGAAGCCTATAACACTATATTTGAACTCCTCACTTGAATGTCCAATATATAAAACTCCACATTTTATACATCATAGGAATGTCTTACAATACACATAAAGAGTTGGCCTTATGTCCTTACAGAGCTTTCAAACAGTGGCCCAAACATTGGCACGCAGGCCGGCCACATCAAAAGAAAACATAACATTTATAAAAATGAGCCTTCGAGGGATAACAGCAGCAGTAGCAGCAGGGAAATCAACCATTTTTCATCCCGCTTGGCTCTCCGTCACCTGTACAGGGACAATCCACCCAACGGTGGCAAACAAAGGCAACGGTCAGCATTCAGCAGACCAAATTATAACGACCCTATCCCTTTTTCGGGGCAGTGGTAATCTTCCCTGCAGGCATAGCATATCACAAGCATGGATATATATACCATATAATGTGCTTTCACGCATACATGCCATCACAACCGTCAGCCACCCGACCCAACGGTTCATGCACTCAGGGCACATTCTTGGTGTACTGGCAAATCAGTTGCCCATCAGCGTATCAGGGTCACAGCCCAACGACAACTCACTTGAGCATTTACACCATGGCGTGCAACCGGAGTTTTATAGTCTTAGTGAACCGGGATTGGCCCGTAGCCCCCCATTGTATCACGACAAGTAGGCCTAAGACTCTTGCTATGCGCTCCAATAGACCGCACTTTCTGGTCTCACATCGGACGGACATAGCGCAGGTCGGATCCTCCACCATTTGTTGCTTAAATCGCCTTCCCATCACTGATTACGGCATACTCACGGTTAAATAAAGGCGCGGGTAGTTCTCACCGATCCTGTTCTGGCATTTAATCCTGGGCATAACTCTTACACCCATTCTCTCATAACATTAGCGGGTCTTTCCTGGGCACACCAGTACTTCCTGCTACTCTCTTTGCAGGTGCATACCACAAATATCACAAATGTCTGGGGTCTTTCCTGGCTACCACGCCAGTACTTCATGTCACTCTCTTCACAGGTGGACTCCCCATGAACATTAAGCATTACAAACGGTATTTCCTGAAATTCCAATTCAGTACTTCCTACTACTTCCGTTCACAGGTCGAACCCAATAACACAAGCAGCACAAACATTATACAGGTATTTTCCTGGACTACCACTCCAGTACTTCCTGCTACTTCCTTTCATAAGTCTAACCCGTCGACTCCTAAACTACACGTTTATCACGGAGTCTTCTCCGGTTCGTATATGCAACATCACTAATCCAGACCAACCTGTCCAGATGGGCTTCACACAGCATGCATATTCCGTACTCCATTTCCGGATCTATATGCCAACAAAGGGGATTCCATGAATCAACCCAAAGACTCCCAAAATCAGCCACCTTTTGGTGGGGGAATCACATACATATGCCAAAAAGGAAGCTTTCACATGGCTAAGAAGAAAGGTCGTTACCCTTGAAGACCGTTTCGGTGCCATGAACTCTTAACTGGCTAGGAAGATCCGCAACAGCTTTTCCTCTGCAACACCGGCCTCGGATCTCTCGCCGGAAAACTACAGCAGCACTAGTGACCAGCCCCTTTCCTCCTCCTCCTTATTCCACTCCCTTTCTCTCACTAGGAATGTAGAAAGAGAGGACCAAAAGCAAAATGAGATTTCCCTTCTCATCCATGGCCTTAAGGAAGTAGGGAGGCAGCTCAGCCATTGGATCACAGCTGAAGGAACGGACAGCCACGATTTTGCCACAAAAGCACAATTTTTGCCTGACACGGCCTGTGACACGCCCGTGTCCCAGGCCGTGTGCCTCAATCGGTGCTCAACCGACTTATCTAATCCAGTGACACGCCCATGTGACACGCCCGTTTCACGGGCCGTGTCACCCGACATGCCTTCAGACATGCCCGTGTCTGTGGTCGTGTTCATTAGGCTGCACAATCTCAAAATCACCCGAGACTGACACGGCCTGTGACACGCCCGTGTCTCAGGCCGTGTGCCCATAACACGGTACTAGAGATGCCCTAGCTCAAATTCGTAGGGCTGAGTTCGTCGACCGCGCTGACACGCCCTGTGACACGCCCGTGCCACAGGCCGTGTCATAAGCACTCGACGATCGTCGACCAAATTTTGTCGACCACTCGTCAACTGTTCCTCCCGAACACTTCATCGAACGCAGGACACTCCCTGGGACACGCCAGTGTCCCAGGCCGTGTCACCCCAAAAACTTTGCCTGAAAAATGGGTTGTTACAACCCTCCCCTCCTACAAGAAATTTCGTCCTTGAAATTCTTATACATGAAGGCAACCAGCAACCAAAAAGTTATCACAGGAAACGTTTATGGTACAACAAACTTTTCACAATGCACTCGCTACAAAAAGATCTCGGGAAACTCCGCTCGCATGGTCTGCTCTCGCTCCCATGTAAGCTCCTCACAGCCGCAATTGTCCCATCCTACTTCAACCATCCCGACCGTCTTGTTCTACAACTGTTTCTCGGCTCGATCCTCGATCTGAATGGGTCTAACTCTTGTTGTTAGCCCATACTCCACCGGCACAGGATCATCCGTGATCACTTGAGCTGGATCTTTAACGGCCTTCCGAAGCACCGAGATGTGAAACACATCATGTAGTCCACCCAAGTATGTCGAAAGAGCTAGCCGATATGCAGCTTCTCTGATTCGCTCAACCACTTCAAATGGACCCAAATATCTTGGATTCAACTTTTTCAAACGTCGAATCCTGGATACACCTTTGAAGGGCTTGATCTTCAAGTAAACCCAATCGCCTACCGCGAACTCCACGTTTCGGTGCTTGGCGTTGTAGTACTTCGCTTGACGATCTTGGGCTATGAGTAGCCTCTCTCGAATAGCACGAATGGTTGAGTTTGCTTCATCGACTTCATTACGATTAGAAACTCTAGCTTTGTGCGCTTCTACCGAAGCCAAGGGAGTAAGTCACTTCCTTCCATATAGAGCTTCATATGGTGTCATCCCGATGCTCGCTTGGTAGTTGTTTTTCTAGGCAAACTCCACCATGTAGAGATGATCTCCCCATCTCTTTCCAAAATCTAGGGCGCACATTCGGAGCATGTCCTCTATCGTTCTGTTGGTTCGTTCAGTTTGGCCATCCGTTTGGGGATGAAAGGCCGTACTGAAAGTCAACTTCGTGCCCAACAGCTGGTGAACTAGCCTCCAATCCTTTGACGTGAATCGCCCATCTCGATCACTCACGATGCTCCGAGAAACACCGTGGAGTCGTACAATCTGTTTCACGTACAGCTTTGCCAAACTTTCTACCAAATCATCTCACTTATTCGGTAGGAAATGTGTCACTTTTGTCAGCCGATCAACAATCACCCGGATGGAATCATTCCCTCACTGAGATCTCGGAAACCTGTGCATGAAATCCATAGAAAGATCGTCAAATTTCCACTCTGGAAGCGGCAACGACTTCAAATAACCGCTCGGTTTCTGGCATTCCGCTTTCACCATAGCACAGGTTTGGAATTTGGCCACATAATGAGCAACATCTTTCTTTAGCCCTGACCACCAAAATAGCTTTTTCATATCCCTGAACATTTTCGTGCCTCCTGGGTGGATCGAGTACTTTGTATAATGCATTTCATATAGCAATTCTTCCCTCAATTTACCCCCATTTGGGACGCACAAACGGCCTTCTTTCCGCAAAATACCGTCATTCCAGGAGAACTTTCCTTCTAGCCCAGCTTTTGCATAGCGTATGAGATCTTCATCCACCGTCGTTGCCCGTCGAACTCGGTCCGCAAGGTCACATTGCACCTCCATCCAGTTCAAACATGCATTGACAATGGAATTCTTGTCAACACAATAAATGTTTAACGCTTCCAACTCCTGGATGAGACATTCATCATGCTTCTGCAACCAAGCTGCTCTTGCTGGAGTCCACCGACTCAAGGCATCCGCGACAACATTCCACTTTCTGGTAGTATAGTGAATCTCAAAGGTGTAGTCCCCGAGGAACTCCAACCACCTACGTTGTTGCATATTCAACTCCTTCTGCTCTAATATGTATTTCAGGCTCTTGTGTTTTGTATAGATCTCCACCTTCACACCATAAAGATAGTGTCACCACAGTTTTAGTGCAAAGATCACTGTTGCCAACTCAAGATCATGGACGGGATAGTTCCGCTCGTGCACTTTCAGCTGGCGTGAGCCATAAGCAAACACTTTTCCATTTTGTAGAAGCACGCAACCTAAGCCGCTCCCTGAAGCATCATTGTAGATTACAAATCCATCGGTACCACATGGCGATGACAACACCGGCGCCGTGGTCAACCAAATCTTCATTTCTTCAAAAGCTCGCACGCACTCTGGCGACCAAACGAACTTCTGTTCTTTTCGCGTCAACATGGTTAGCGGCAAAACAATCCGCGATTAGTTTTCAACAAATCTTCGGTAGTAGCCTGGTAGTCCAAGGAAAGTCCAGACCTCGGCCACTGAAGACAACATTGGCCACTCCTCTATGGCTTTTATCTTCGTTGGATCCACAGCTATGCCGACTCCACTCACCACATGGCCCAGAAAAACCACCGACGATAACCAAAACTCGCACTTCGAGAACTTGGCATAGAGCTGATTCTGCCTCAATGTATTCAACACCAACCACATATGCTTCTCATGATCGGCTTCCAATCTCGAGTACACCAGGATATCATCAATGAACACTATCACGAACAGATCCAGGTACTCGCGGAATATTCAGTGCATCAAGTCCATAAATACTGAGGGCACATTGCAGAGCCCAAACGGCTTGATCGTGAACTCGTAGTGCCCGTACCTTGTTCCAAATGCGGTTTTGGGAATATCTTCTTCCTGGATCCTCAATTGGTAATAATCAGATTTCAAGTCCAACTTCGAGTAGATGGACGATCCCACTAGCTGATCAAACAGCTCATCCGTCCGCGGAATCAGATATTTATTCTTCTCGGTCAGCTTATTTAATTCGCGGTAACCAATACATAACCGCAAGCCACCATCTTTCTTCTTCACAAAAAACACAGGGGAGCTCCAAGAAAACATGCTTGGGCGTATATAAACCTGCTCCATCAATTCGTGTAATTGGACTTTCAACTCCGCCATTTCCTTAGGCGCGACGCGATATGGCGAGCGGGGCACAGGTTTCGCACCTTGCACCAACTCGATCGTGAAGTCAATCTCACGCTGGTGTGGTAGCCCAGGGAGATCCTTGGGAAACACATCTGCAAATTCCGACACAATCGGACATCACGCACACTGGCCTTTGGCTCAACAGCCTGAATTAGGGCGAAGTAGCACTCCGCACCCTTCCGAACAGCCTTCAAGACTTGGAGTGCAGACAACAACATCAATCAAGGCATGCTGCTCCGCAAGCCAATCCATACCAAATTTCACGTCGAATTCCAATATCGGCAATACAGATGCAGTCAAACTAAAATCCCGACTTCCTATTTGGACCGCCACATCGTAAGCTTTATCCGCAAGCATCCAACAGCCATTTGGCAACACCACTCTGACGCTCTCTGTCTTCACACGACTAGGTATCCCAAGCCGCGCTAGAACCTCGCTAGACAGAAAAGAATACAAATCATCCGTATCAAACAGTGCTTGCGTCAGCGTGTTCTAAGTCATCGCAAAGCCTGTGGTTCACGTAACACACACAACCAACATACACAAGATGCAAACAAAAACAAGCAATACGATTATCGCGCACTCGTAACACTTAGGATTGCGCCTGGGATGCAGAGGACTCCACCACTGTTTTTCCCGTCTCCAAATAAGACGCTCTGATTTCCTGCTCAACCAGATGTCGACGACTCCTGATAAGGTTGGGCACAAGTGTCCCCATGGCATAAAACATCAACAATCTAGTCGTGTTCATGACTATCGGACAAACACATTGATCCCACACATCCATGTATTGTAGTTATATAACATAAACGCCATCATAGAACTATCATCCAAAATGGCTTACTGTACATATAACACATACATAATCCACCATACATGAGGAGCCCAATTATTTATGTACATCATTATGTCGACATTTCCTTCTCCTTTATTGCCCGCTACGAGCCAACGCGGTAATTTCGGGCTTTATGTCCTGCTTTACCACACGAATAGCACTTGTATTGCTTCTTTGGCTGCTGAACACCATCCCAACAGTCACGAGCGATGTGTCCTACCTGACCACAAGCATAACAAGTACGCTTCTCGAGTCTTTGCCTCTTACGGTTGGAGTGCACACTTTCCTGGTCGCAGGTATCTGCTGGGCTCTCATCAAGTCCATTTCCAACAATCTAGCTGCCTCCACCGGTGGTTGGAATCCCAAGAACTTAGGACCCATCAACAAGAAACTTAGTTCCTGACGTAGCCCATCATACAACCGATTGATCTTCATCCCCTCGGTTTCAAACACAAACTCGGGTTGTTGTCTCATTGCAACAAATGCATGAAAATAGTCCTCAACCGTGTCCTCTTTTTGGTTCAAACACACGTTCACCGATGAAGCTGAGGCACTTCCCGTTACCATCTGCTCAAGTTCACTACCCGGTATGGGATGCATTACCGGATCAGAGGGTTAAACCTGTCCCTCACGGTAAGCCATGAGCGTTGCAAAAACCACATTGGCAATCAGTCGAGCCGTTTCTATCGATGGAGGAGATGTTGGTACCACAGTTGATGTCATGCTTCCCATCGAGTGTTGGGGTTCCTGCTGCCATGCCATCACACTCGTCACCTACATTCGGAAAATTACACAAGTAAGCAACAAGATAGGAACGCGCAGGTTCCTTGAATGCAAAAATTTGCATTCCTATCATGGACATTCAGGAGTTCAAACGTGTTAACGTGGTTTGCAAAAACACATGCTCGCCACCCCACAAAAGAAGTCGACCACGACTTCGAGAGGGAAAGACCAAGACAACTGATAACAAAAATGTAACAACCCCATCCGTTCATATAATATATACTAGAAGGTCCGGCCGGGGCCCCACAGCATATACCACAAAACAGACGATAAAGCTACGGAGTGATACCAGAGCAGCGCAGAACACCTAACACATTGCATTCTAGCGGAAGCCTATAACACTACATTTGAACTCCTCACTTGAATGTCCAATATATAAAACTCTAAATTTTATACATCATAGGAATGTCTTACAATACACATAAAGGGTTGGCCTTATGGCCTTACAGAGCTTTCAAACAGTGGCCCAAACATTAGCCCGCAGACCGGCCACATCAAAAGAAAACATAACATTTATCAAAATGAGCCTTCGAAGGCTAACAGCAGCAGCAACAGGGACATCAACCCTTTTTCGTCCTGCTTGTCTCTCCAGCACCTGTACAGGGACAATCCACCCAACGGTGGCAAACAAAGGCAACGGTCAGCATTCAGCTGACCAAATTATAACGACCCTACCCATTTTTCGGGGCAGCGGTAATCTTCCCTACACGCATAGCATATCACAAGCATGGATCTATATGTCATATAATGTGCTTTCACACACAAATGCCATCACAACCGTCAGCCACCCGTCCCAACGGTTCGTGCACTCAGGGCACATTCTTGGTGTACTGTCAAATCAGTTGCCCACCACCGTATCAGGGTCACAGCCCAACGACAACTCACTTGAGCATTTACTCCATGGCGTGCAACCAGAGTTTTATAGTCTTAGTGAACCGGGATTGGCCCGTAGCCCCCCATTGTATCACGGCGCGTAGGCCTAAGACTCTTGTTATGCGCTCCAACAGACCGCACTTTATGCTCTCACGTCGGACGGACATAGCGCAGGTCGGATCCTCCACCCCCCGTTACTCAAATCGCCTTGCCATCACCGAGTACGGCGTACTCGCGGCTAAATAAAGGCGCTGGTAGGTCTCACCGATCCTGTTCTGGCATTTAAGCCTGGGCATAACTCTTACACCCATTCTCTCACAACATTAGTGGGTCTATCCTGGGCACACTAGTACTTCCTGGTACTCTCTTCGCAGGTGAACACCGCAAATATCACAAATGTCAGGGGTCTTTCCTGGCTACCACGCGAGTACTTCCTGTTACTCTCTTCACAGGTGGACTCCCCATGAACATTAAGCATTACAAAGGGTATTTCCTGGAACTCCAATCCAGTACTTCCTGCTACTTCTGTTCACAGGTCGAACCCAATAGCACAAGCAGCACAAGCATTATACGCGTATTTTCCTGTACTACCACTCCAGTACTTCCTGCTACTTCCTTTCACAGGTCTAACCCATTGACTCCTAAACTACACGTTTATCACAGAGTTTTCTCCGGTTCGTATATGCAACATCACCAATCCAGACCAACCTGTCCAGATGGGCTTCACATAGCATGCCTATTTCGTACTCCATTTCCGGATCTATATGCCAACAAAGGGGATTCCATGAATCAACCCAAAGACTCCCAAAATCAGCCACATTTTGGTGAGGGAATCACATACATATGGCAAAAAGGAAGCCTTCACATGGCTAGGAAGAAAGGTCGTTACCCTTGAAGACCGTTTCGGTGCCATGAACTCTTAACTGGCTAGGAAGATCCGCAACAACGTTTCCTCCACAATGCCGGCCTCGGATCTCTCGTCGGAAAACTGCAACAGCACCGGTGACCAGCCCCTTTCCTCCTCCTCCTTATTCCTCTCCCTTTCTCTCACTGGGAATGTAGAAAGAGAAGACCAAAAGCAAAATGAGATTTCCCTTCTCATCCACGGCCTTAAGGAAGTAGGGAGGCAGCTCAGCCATTGGATCCCAGCTGAAGAAACGAACGACCACGATTTTGCCACAAAAGCCCAGTTTTATCCTGACACGGCCTGTGACACGCCCATGTCCCTGGCCGCGTGCCTCAAACGGTGCTCAACCGACTTATCCAATCCAATGACACGCCCATGTGACATGCCCGTGTCACGGGCCGTGTCACCCGACACACCTTCAGACACGCCCGTGTCTGTGGCCGTATTCATCAGGCTGCACAATCTCAAAATCACCCGAGACTCACACGGCCTGTGACACGCCCGTGTCTCAGGCCGTCTGCCCATGATATGGCACTAGACACGCTGCTCAAATTCATCGGGCTGAGTTCGTCGACTGCGCTGACATGCCCTGTGACATGCCCGTCTCACATGTCGTGTCCTAAGCACTCGACGATCGTCGACCAAATTTTGTCGACCACTCGTCGACTATTCCTCTCAAACACTTCGTCGAACGCAGGACACGCACTGGGACATGCCCGTGTCCCAGGCCGTGTCACCCCAAAAACTTTGCCTGAAAAATGGGCTGTTACATCCACCTCCCATTTACTCAACAATCTTCTCCCCAGTTCCTGCACATTTATACAAATGTGAGAACTGCATCCAATATCTAATACTCAGGATGAATGATCAGAAAGGTTTATCTCTATAACATAGATATTTGAAGCGGAAGTCATACTTCCCTTCATCCTTTGCAGACCCTCAATGTATGAAGGACAATTCCTCCTCCAATGACCAGCCTTTCCACAGTGGTGGCACTATTCCTCTTTCACGAAGCCTTTCTTCTTCAGGGCTGAAGACTTGGGCTCCAGAGCAGACTTAGGTTCTACCTTCGTCTTCTTGAAACCTTTAGCCTTTCCCTTACCTTTATGGACCATCAGTATGGGGCTAGCAGACTTATCCTTCTTCATATTGTTCTCGGCAGTTCTTAACATGCCTAGGATCTCGGGCAGTGTCTTGTTTATTTCATTCATGTTATTGTTTAAGACAAACTGCTCATAACTGTCTGACAGTGATTGCAGGATCAGGTCTGTGGCCAACTCTTGGCCTAGAGGGAAACCTATTCTCTCAAGGTTCTCTATTTACCCAATCATCTTGAGCACGTGAGTCCCTACTAGGTCCCGAACTCCTATCTTACACTAGAACAACGCCTTAGCGACGTCAAATCTCTCTTGACGAGCTTTGCCCTTGAAATATTTTCTTTAGATGCTCGTCAATTTCCTTGCAACCCATGTTCTCATGTTTCTTTTGGAGTTCAGAGTTCATGGTCGCTAGCATGAGACATTCGACATCTAAGGAGTCATCAAGATACTTCTTATAATCATACTCATCAGTACGGTATGCATTCCTGACAGGATTTTCAGGGGATTCCTTCTCCAAAACATAGAGCTTGCGCTCTTGCCTGAGAACAATTCTCAAGCTCCTATACCAGTCCAAATAATTCATCTCCCTCGGCTTTTCCTTCTCAAGGACCGCTTGGAGGGACAGGGTGGAATGTGAACCACTTGCCATGAAAATTCTACAAAGATCAAACAAAGTAATTCAGTACTACATTTCAAAATACATTTTATTCTTTCGATTAGGATTTTAATCAAAATAACTCCCACTATTTTTATCAAACTGATAACCCTTGATATCAATTCGAAGAGTTTAGCGAGTAACCCTCTTAGTGGACAAGATCCATATTTCACTAATACTATGAGTTAACTTTGGCTTTTCTCTCACAATACAGCTATTTAGGTAGACAACGCTTGTCAATTGCATCACAATGCAATTCTTGTATGGCTGGTGAATAACTCTTTATTCGCATCCATCATATGGTGCATGTCAACCCTATGCCTCTGGGCACTCAACCTTTGAGGTCACCAAGTTAAGTTTCACCTGATGTTGATAGTGGGATATTACAATTATTCGATTGCACCCTTACAAAGATAAATTAACGCACTTTGCTTTGGCAAGCCCATACTTCATCGATCAAGGAAGGAAGACTGTCATCCATCAAAAGGCATCCAAATATTTAATATTGCTTAAGGGATTTTTAAATTGTTGATTAACATTTAATCACGGTTAATAATTAACCAATATGCACATCCACAGAATAAAACAACAACAATCATAATCCAAATGCATTCCAGTTGTGCACAATAAAATCATCATCAACACTTGATGAGCTGGGCTAAATCTAAATATCTAGAACACTTTTAAATCTTCAGATTTACATGCATTGGACATGAGCAACACGAACTCCACTTACATAGTAGGTAAGCTCGTCACTTTATGTGTAAGATTCAAAATCTATCACATACTTCGTTTCACAAACCAACAAGAGTGAAAATTACTGTTAAAGAGTAGCAACAAAGAAATATCATGCGTTATTGGTGGGATTCCAGGAACAGATTTAGGCATTTTAGAACACTTCTAAAATTTATATATCTATAAGCCATGAATTTAACAACTTTTGAAATGATGAATATTGCTCGAACCTCCCTCTGATACTATTGTTCGGTTTTTCTACACGACATAACACGTGTGCACAGCAAAAATAATGAACAAGAAAAGCCCAAAAAATTCGGATCTGACAATATACATGAATCAAGAAGTAAAGTTTGTTGTAAATAAAATTACCTTTGAGGGATTGATTCTATACTCAACCAAGATGCTCCAGAAAAATCAGCAGACCACTAAGCGGCATGAGTCCTGAGCGTAGAAAGTATATCCGCGCCTCTACAGGAAATCCACACGATCGGGAGAACCCACAGCCACTTGTCGAACAAGAACTAGGTCGGGAGAGGACACTCAGCGTCTCCACAGACTGCTAGATTTGTCGAAGGAGAAGTGGCGACGACACTCGCCGGGATTGGGATCAGCGACAGCAACGACGAAGGGCGGAATGACTTCTATCGGGCTTTTAGGTCTACCGTCTTTCGCACAGTATGGCTAGTGTGCTTGGACAGAAATATCGCTTACTTTAGAAACCCTAAACCTTCCTATTTATACCCAAGGAATAAATAGGACAGTTTCGCCGCTATCCGCAGTCCCAAGACTTAGAATCCAGAATTTCGGCCAGTCAACCCTTATCTCGACAAATCGTCGAGTATCCTTGGCATATACGACGAATCGTGCAGTATCATCTTATACTCGACGAATTGTCGAGTATCCATAAGATACACGACGAACTCAACGCCATCGTCAGTTGTATCAATGCTTGACCCTACGAAGGCGTTGAGTGGACTCAACGCTATCAACACCTCCTGCGCCATACTCGATGAATCGTCGAATGGCGTTGAGTGTGGTCAACACACTTAATGCATAAGTGCCAGATTCGTCAAGTATCCCTCAACTCGACGAAGGCGTTGAGTGAGCTCAACACACTTAAGGTTTGACACCCAGACTAGTCGAATCAACACCTTGACTCAACAAATTGCCGAGTATAGTCAATACACTCAATGCTTAAGTGTCATACTTATCGAATCAACAGTTTGACTTGACGAATCGTTGAATATACTCAGCATACTCAACGCCGCCATTTGACGAGTTAATGCTTAACTCGACGAAAGCTTTGACTGGTCTCAACGCACTCGACGTCATTAAGCTAGGTTGAACTAAGTCCTTTTCAACTCATCATATGAGCTATATCATACAAATCCAATCTCCAAATTTCTTCACAATCTTATGTGTGACCCTGATAGGCTTATACTGAGTTGTCAGTGAGACCACATGCTTGATCACTTCCAGATCACAATTGTACATCAATACATAGGCCATCTAGAAATGAAGTAGCTATCGAATAAACCTGAAGTCTACATCATAATAAATATATCAATGTCCACAAAAGAAGAGAAACGAAAGACGACTTATGTACAATACAAGCCCAAATACAGTACAATAAATCTCTCAAAATAAAAGTAATGTAAAAGCTCTCAAAATCTCACATCAACTGTAGGAAGCGTCGGAGTACACTACATCATCTCCTCAGGTCCGGCATCCCTAGGCCGTTGGTCCTCCTGACAAGGTACTACTGCTCCGGCTCCTCGAACTCTTAAAATGATGTATACCACTAACCATTAGCCAAAAAGACTAAACAGTTTCAACATCGACTCCCCCGACAGCTCCTAGGCATCAGACGAAAGGATGAAAATGGAAGGTACAATATAAATAGTAATAGTACAGCATGTGGCATTTACAGAATGTGCGACTAAAGAATCATTATAGTTATATTGTTTGATTCTAGCAAAATGATGAATAACGAGTGAATCAATAACTCTAGCAAGTAACTTGTAAACTATCAGTATCAAGTAAAGTAGGAGTAAAAACTAAGAAGTACAACGGGTTGTAAATGCACAAAATTTAACTTAATTTATAAAAATATTGATACAAATTTATAAGTTAAGGGAATTTTAATAAGTAACTCAACGCATAAAAGAACTCATACTAATTTATATTGTGAGGATCTTTATTGTATGCGATGTAATGAATACAATGCATTGCTATAAAATGATGACGCACACATGCACTTACTCACACACATGACTATGCCAACATAGACCTTTAGTTCCAACTTTTTGAGTGTAGATAACCTCTCAGGCACCTCCCGTCATGGTCAAACGGAGACAGTAGAGCAAGCATCTCCACTATTAGGTGGGTATTCTCACTATCAGACATAGGTCGCTCGTACACCTCAACGTGTAAGAATTACGGAGCCTCTATGTACTCTTACTGGAATGTATCAAACCAGAACCTCCCCGGCTTAGGGAAGAGTCATTGGGAAAGCATCTCTAAGACACCAGCTAAGTTGGCCCACTAGACCTCGCCCCTTCTAGCCAAGTCTACATATCTCTGTCGGTGTGACGGCTTGACACACATAGTAAACCAACCATAAGTAAGCACATGATTATGATCTTTATGCACATGCTGTCACCCCAAGGCACATGTATGTTCTAATTATCAATTCTCGGGGTTATCATCCAAATCCATCCTATTACTTTTCTCCATTATAATATATTACCAAGAGTTCATCCGTTTGGTTGACGTTGTATATTTAGTTAGTATTCACTTTAGTGCAAGGGCCGAGATGTTCCAATCGAGATCCTCCGGATTACTTATGATATTGCTTTATCTTATTAGTATGCTTGTATTATTAGAGCCAAAAAATTTAGTTTAATCTTGGACTTCCCGAGGTCTACCCGAAGAAGTGCTCGCAGCGGTACTATGAGATATGATGGGATGATTCCCCATATCGCTCTTTCTTAAGATATTTATTCTTGTGGGTTTCCAACTTTCTATATTAGTCTAATAGTAATTAAAGTGTTGTTGCAAGAATAAGGTTCAAGCTTTGTTAAATACACACCAAGTGTGCTATTTTACCTTTTAAATTAAAGGATCTACAATCCCCTATAGTAAACCAATTGACCTAAGATTTTTACCAGAGATTAATGACTGTCTAAATGAGATACCACCCAAATTCGATTATCTATTGATGAGTATTCTGAGGTATAATCACATTACAAGAGTTATTATTACCATGGTGCCCATACTAGTGGTCTCCTACTGTAATGGACAAGTTTTCAGCTAAATTGAATGAGAAATCAAAGATATGTACAAGATCACAAATTTTGCTACAGGCACACCTTAATTCAAACTATGACAACTATACAAAGTGATATTTATCAAGATCCACATACCAAAAGCGGCTAAATTTTTTTTTACGTGAGATATAACATGGTATAAGAGAGGTGTCACCAAAGATTTGTTATTTTTCAGAATAAATTAGGCATAATTATTTCATTAATATAGTCTATGTATTATTTTCATATAACGACAAAAATTTTAGAAAAATGTTTGTCAAAAATCCTCAAATTTCTAAGGCAGCTGCACCTATGGAACTAACATGCATATACCAAATTTCATCGACATGCATACAAAATTGTGAGAGAAATTCATAAAATAAACTTTAGAATACTAAAAATACACTCGCCACTAGAAATTAAATTGGGGATAGATCTAACTCGTTCATGTTCAAAATCGGGCTTGAAGACAATTAGGCAGAATTAGGCTCTATTTGTTTCGGTGCTTCGTTTTGGGCAAACGCCGCCGGAAGGCGGGTAAACAAATGAACCTTTGGCGGCGTTTGCTCCGTTTCCACCAGCCCACCTTGAGAAACGCCCCAAAAAGTTCCGTTTGGAGCAGCCACCTCCCCCCTCCGTTTCGAACACTCCGTTTCCACCCGCCGGATCCACCCGCCACCGCCGAAACAAATGAAGCCTTAATAAAATTGCCTTGGGCTGCTAATAATTGATCCTGCACTAATCCTGAAGTAAATCCAACGAATTCTGGATCATCTTCTTCCTTAAGCCGACGGGCAAGGAAATTTTGCACTTGTTTCGGCCAATACTCCCTCCACAGTCCACCGTTTCTCATGAAATAAGTTCCTATAGCTTCGATTTGAAGGAAGGAATCGATTGGCACTTGAATCAAGGAAAACCGCGGCCTATATCTTGACTTCTTGCATGGACTTTTTCTTCCATTCCGCCATGGATTTTTGAAATCAAAAACCTTAATTGAGACTCAATTCTCCCGGCCATAGAATTGGCTTTTGGGAGAAACTAATATAAAAACAGCTACAACACTTGTATTGTCTGTGATTTTGGCTTTGTTCGGGGGGTTAAAATAAGATCCAAATATTTGATCGATGAAAATAAGTTCCCCCAAACAGAACCTTTATGTTTCCATTCGTCTTGTCTCTTTATTCTATTATCTGCAATTGTGGGTATCTCACCCCATAGTTTCAACTTACTTTTAACAACATTTGGCAGAATCATGGATTTTTTTGAAATATTTATTCCATTGGAGAAAGAAAAAGTGCAAGGAATATGAACATCTCTCATGGATGGTGTTCGGTTGCAGGGCAGAATGGGAGCATAGACGGGCAAGGGAAGCAGTGGTGGGATCTATGGTGGAACAGAACACTGGAGCACACGCGAGGACACCTTCTTGAATTAGTCAACTCCACGAATATTCTGATATCAAATCTCAAATTCCTTAATTCTCCTTTTTGGACAATCCACCCTGTTTATTGCAGGTAAATTTCTCTACAAGTCTCATCTCCCAACACAGGAAGCTTTTCTCTCCATGCTCTTCAGAGTTATTATCTGCCTTTTTCTTTGCCCTTTCAGCAATGTGGTGATAAAGAATCTCACTGTTTTGTCCCCTCTTCACTCTCCTAACACCGATGGAATTGACACAGGTACGCACCGTCACGTTTGATTGTTTTGACTCCGTTTTTTTATTTATTTCTGTGAGCTTGTAGAGTATTGTGGCTAATCTTAGAAGGAACGTTTTGGTAGAGTACTCTTCAATAAAAAAGCTTGATCTTTGCAAAATAAAGGAGTTGATTTTCGTGATTGACAGACTCGAGCATGAATGTATGTATCGAAGATTGTTACATCGAGAGCGGGGACGACTTGGTTGCTGTGAAGAGTGGCTGGGATCAGTACGGCATAGCAGTTGCTCAGCCTAGCACTAACGTCATCATTCAAAGGGTCTCCGGAACAACCCCAACTTGCTCCGGCGTAGGAATCGGAAGTGAAATGTCCGGCGGAATATCAGACGTAATTATTGACAACCTGCACGTCTGGGACTCGGCCGCAGCAGTGAGAATAAAAACCGATAGAGGCCGAGGGGGATACATTACAAATGTTAGCATAACCAACGCGAGGATGGAGAGGGTTAAGATTCCCATAAGATTCAGTAGGGGATCTGATGATCATCCCGACGAAGGCTGGGATCCCAAGGCTGTTCCTCGAGTTAATATTATTCGTATCTCCAACGTCACCGGCGTCGGCGCGGAGAAGGCGCCCGTTCTTGAAGGTATTGAAGGCGCTATTTTTGAGGGTATATGTTTGAGGAATATTAATTTGAGCATCATTCGGCCGGATGCCAAATGGCGGTGTGATTATATCTCCGGTGAAGCTTACGATGTCTTCCCTCTGCCATGCCCACAGCTTACCAGTAATGTATCGTCTTCTACGTGCTTGCCTTGAAATATTCATTCGTTAATATAGATAATGTTAGTGTAGCATTTGGATTTTTTTGATGTACACAGTAGCTTAATTATAGTGTACAAGCTGAAGGTTGGGGTTCATATTCTTCAAAAAATGTATTATTATTGAAAAAAAACATAAAGTATTAAAGATGACTAATTTATTGAATTTTTTATTTTCTCTCTTTTGAACACTTCACCTGCTGCAATTCGCATATCAGAATTCTCTCCATTTAGGACAAAATAAAGGGGATTTATTTCATGGTTCAGATAGAGTGGGGGAGGATCTGACGGGTTCAGTTTTTCCATCCTATCATATTTTCCTTTTAAGTAAAAAAGTGCAAGCTATTAGATGTATTGCACTTTTTTCTTATCCACCGAATCTTGAAATGGATCCCCTCCATTTCATCAGAAATGTAGACGATCCAGATCCGCAATTTGCTTCAATTAAGTTGATTAGTAGTACTGAGTTTAGCTCATATTGAAAAGATGAAAAACATGTTAATTGTTACGGGTTGCCTGGTTTTCCTCCGGTCCCCAAAATCGGACCGCCTTACCTTTGAGATAGATTGTGCGCGCAAACAATCAAGTGAAAATCAAACAACAATGACAACATATAATATCTTTTTTACCGCAGAAAACTCAAAAAGTGTGAAAAACCATGTGATCGGATCTGTGCCGTGCCAAAATCTACTATTTCTCTTTGTTTACAAGTGTTTGGATTTCTTTAGAGGATGACATACCACCTCTCTGTTACAAGCTTTGAGTACAAAGAGAGGAGGAAAAAAAACAAAGTACCCGGAACTTCCACGACGTGTCTTTGAGAGCGTCCACGGAGCGCTCTCTTGTTTCTTCTCTCGGGTTCACTGAAACGTTCAAGTGAGCGTTGAATGGATTAGAGAGGGACCGGAGCAAATCCCGAGTGAAGGAGCGATCTAAGTTTCACGGTCTCGCCGAAAAACCACAGGGCTCTTTCTAGTATATGAAGTTCCTTGCTTTCAAATGAAGGACTTAGGTTTTTTATAGTTTTCTAGAGAAACGTGCTGGTAATTGCGCTAGATTGACTCTTGAGTTGGCTAATGACGTCGCTCCATTTTAGCCATCTGTATCACCAATTCTCATGAAATGACAGAGTTGTCATCTGGTCGGTCCGGGCGGCCGGGCAGGTTGCCCCGCGAAGGCTGCGACGGGAGGTGGTGGGGGCGGCCGAAAGTGGACGCGTCCCGGGCAGGTTGCCCGGTGATTCGGTGAAGGTGGCCGACGGAGGTGGCGGTTGCGTCCAGAAGCGTGGGATAGTCGTGCGCGCTGGCAGGTTGTACTGGCATGCCCGTCGCGCGCGCGGTCCTTGTGTGGCGCTCGTGTATGCTTGGTTCTGCGCCCATTTTGAGGTGATTTTGGACCCTTCGAGCAGGCGCGGCCTACAAGCATAACTATCTCGGTCGGGTCGACGTCCTTGAGAGTTTCAATTGAATCCCTTCTGGTTAGACTTGGAAAAACTCAGGGGGAGACCTATGAAATGCTCCCAAAATTTCGAGAATCATAATTCGCCCGAGCAGGCTAGCCACGCGGCTGTGCGCCTGCCGTGGGCACACGCAGTCCTTGTGCGACACTCGAGCGTGCTTGGTTCCGCTCCCATTTCGTGGTGATTTGAACCCATCATGTGAACGTAGATCACTCGGCCGGGTCTACATGCTTGAGATTTTCGATCGAATCCCTTCCGGTCAAAATTGGAAAACTTAGGGGAAGCCCTAACAAATGTCCCCAAATTTTTGCAAATTATAATCCCCGAAGCGACGAGCGCGGAAAGTTTCCCAAGCATTCGCAACGATTTTAGGTATTGTTATGAGCACGTGTCATGAATTATCATGCGTATGTGATTTGAAATTAAGAGCTTCTTCCAAACGAGATCGAATATTTGCTATGTTTGGAAGGATATTTCCTGCCCTCTCTGCTAGATATTTGAATGAATTGTGATTGGCTCTCTTTCCTCTTCAGGGAGAACAAAAACTGGCAAGATATTTTCCAACCTTAATGGAGTCTTCCATTATGAGCCCCTTTGCTGGTCTTATAAATTAGAGTACCTCTGCTTTCACATTAATATTATTGCAGAGCTTTTGGAGTTCTTGTCCGGGGTTTGTGGAGTTCCATAGTCGTCATGTCTCCCTCTAGGAAGGTCAGACTTTTCCACGAAATTAATCATTGTCCAAAGATGGACAAATGACCAAGGAAAAACGGGTGTGCTGGGGGATGGTGACGGGCTGCCCTGCATGGCCGCGTACGGCAGGGACTGAGTGGGCATGTATGGCAGTGCCTGCGTAGGGGAGTGCGGCGGAGACCCCACACGAAGATGCCCGTCTCGGTACGTACGGGGAAGCCAGGGTGAGGCCCGATTGTGGGTGTGCGCGGCGGTGTCCACACAGACGCACACGGTGGAGCTCGTGCAGGACGCCACGTGTGCGGGAGTGCCTGCACGAGCATGTACGGGCATGCGGTACTCCCACAATTGTGTGGTTCCTGTGCTGGCGCGCGACTTACGTGCTACGCATGCAACCCCTTTGCGATGTTCTTGCAGGATGCCTGGGCGCATGTTTTAAGTGGGTCTGGGATTTTTCTTGTTGTTTCCCCCATTTTGGCCTTTATTATTAATTTTCAGACTTTGAGGCATGGTGTTTCGTCGAGGTCAATGCTGCTTCCCTCGACTTTGAGTGTGAATCGGGTGAGCACATGACGTATGATCTTTGGGATCATGTTAGACATGGAGATCAGGATTCCTCCATCAAAGCGTGTCCAGAACCATCCTTCGGGTTATTTCGCAATCTCGGAGGGGTGCATGAACGCAGGTTTCCGAGTCCATCATGCCGAGGAGGCTCTCGATATTTGCAAGTTATGCGACATCCTAATAATGCAGTTTTCATCGGTAAGGATAACATAAATAGTGGGGTTGATTTGCTTCTTTTGGGAGTATTGCATTCGCTTGTCCGTCTAGCTATTTCACGAGGGGTGTGAAGTCTTCCCCGGATTCGACGACCGGACCATGGTGAGGAGCAATAAGAAATGGCTCATGTTTGAGGACAAGATGAATTATCGTCAAGTATGGATGCTCCTCGAATACATTAGGAATCCTTGGATGTCATAACCCGTATTTTCTCCACATTTAATGATGTATTAGGGTAAGAGAAAATGAGTGTCATGATGCCACGTCAGCAGGTAATAACTGCAGACGCTCAGGCAAAACTCTAACTTAAAACTTTTACAAAAGATCTATAAGTTATTAAAAGGAAAATCTAGTTAAAGTTTAAGCGGTTAGTCGTATCCCTCGTCTTAGTGGCTCACTTAATCCACGAGAAAATATAATTATACGCTGCGGAAAATACTTTATTTACAATATTAGACATACTACATGAGTATAAACATCCCTAGAGGACGACTCATGACATGCAAGACTCTAGATTTATAATAACTATGAAAGTAGCTTTTACGTCCATTAAATATAGTGATTCAGATTTCAAACATGACATGTATGAAGTAGTAGTAATAATTTCTATACTTTAAAATATCTAACATGCATACTAGCATAAATCCTTCACAGAGAGTATCTATAACCAACAAAAAAGGTAAACTAGAAACTAGCAAAGTATTTAACATTCCAAAAGAACACTACCAGTGGACGTCAACAACCTAACACGACCCACTGAAAATATGCATGTCTGAACTAAATCAAGGAAAATAACAACTACCTCATAATAGTGAGGGAAACTACTGCAATAACTGCAGTTCAAAAGCTACCACCCAACACAGCCGCTCCACCAGCTACAGCCCCAAACATGAGGCATTCAAAGAAAAAACACCTCAGTAAGAAATTTGCAAGTGGCAATGGAAATAAGTAGTTAATAAGTAAAAAGGGCAAAAAAGGGTTTACCAAATCCGACTATAAGAAATGTTGAACCCATAGCTGATTAGCCAAATAGAAACAAGTAAAGTGAAAATTTTGAAATCAGGAAATTAAAAGAGGTTTGAACCAACTGCGGAACGAAGCCATGATTCGACAAAATCTGCAAGGATAAGCAAGAAATAGCGTAGACTGATCTATAAGAAGCAAAATGAGCACAAAACAGCTCGAAAACTTGAATCATTAACACTTGATAAAAACAACCGGGCCGGAGTCGGTGATCAAAACGTCCAATATCAGGCTTCCAAACCCAAACGTCTCATAAAACGCACTGCGGTGGCGGCCATCAGACCCAACACAATCCAACAGTTCCACAAAACAGAGACCAAACAACCACGAAGCGTAATGACTTACAAACCGACATCCAGTTGGTGGTCCTTTATCCACTGCCAACCTCCTAGCCAAAGAAAAAATCATACCCAATGTCCCAAACCATACCTAAGCCTAAACCCAAAAAAATACCTTGACAAGCCCTAAAATTTACTCTAAGGACCATACACGACGAATTAGACTCGAAACAACAAAATATTCTTAGTCCCGGCCAAATTCGGTGAGTATACACGACGAACTACATGGATACTCTACTAATTTCTACCATACTCGGCGAATCATACTTGCGATACTCGACGAGAACTAACGATATTCGACGAATAGACTATCGATACTCGACAAATTTGACTTGGCAGCCCGGTCACTCAACGCTCCCTAAGCCTAAGCCAAACACGACGAATTCGTCGAATGCACTCAACGCCTCCTACTCTAGGCCATACTCGACGAATCGTCGAGTGTACTCAATGACTTTTACCTTCACTCAACGCCACGCCCACTGATACTCGACGAACTCAACGCCTAGATACTCGACGACTCTAGCTTCAATCAACGCCACGCCAGCCGATACTCGACGAAATGAGCTTAAGCAATTATATCTATACTCGATGAATTTGATGTTACTCGACAAATTTACCTTAACAAATTCCTATCCCTAATTCATACTCGACGGATTCTACCCAGTATATACGCCGAATTATCCTTAGGCTGAACTATGATACTCGACCAATCTGGACAGACCACTACGCCTAACTCGACAAAAATTCCTTAGGCTGTATGCTATACTCGACAGATTCCTCGCCGAAAATTTAGACTATCCTAAGGGCACTTTTCAAGACTAAGTCCTATATCATTACAACCTTCTAAGGAGAAGAAATGAACAAAAGAAAGGCAAGAAATGGCTGCAGGAAGAAAAATCGTCATTTGCCTCAACATTCCGGAAATCTGCAGCTCTGTGATAAGTATCGGCCGCCAAAAGCCCTAAGTAGCGTTTCCTAAAACTTTTGGGGGAAAAGGATGTTAAAATCACAAACCTTAACACCTAAAAATCGAGGAATCAGGAGAAGCTTACTACGAACGCGTAGATCTCGGCGAGATCTTTCCAAATCTCTAATCTATTGACGAAACCGACCACCGAACCGCTAGAAATTGTCGGCCGAAAGCATGTGGGACGCCGCTCCTCTTTCGCTCATGAAAACGCCGTCGCTCGGGTTAGGAAGATGATGAATAGGGTTTTGACGCGACCCTTAACACTGGCTATATATAAATATATAATTTTAATATTACATTACAATTAATATTAAACAATTCCAAAACGACCCGAACTCAACTAACTTGGAATCTTACAAAAATCGCACCGTATCTAAATACCGACGCTACGAAACCAACGACGAAGTTGAAATCAAAATCCAACAAACCAAAACTGGGTAAAACACCACCCGAAGATAAAATGTCACCACATCTCTATAAAAAGCTCCACCGAGTCACCAAAACAGACCCGGCTCGCGAGGGAAGGTGCACAACCAAGCCAAAACCAACCACATAGGAAAACCCACTGAGCAAACCCATGCTCCAACAAACAACACCTGTTAACTACGCGTCAACGTAATGCCCTGACGTCAAAAATACGACACTACAGGAATTAAAATAAACACCAAAAAATCAGGGGTGTTACAACCACCCCCCCCCCCTCACCCCCTAAAAAGAAGTTTCATCCCGAAACTTGACATAAATGGGATCAAATCCAAAACATAAGAAAAATAATCATAGCCTACCAAAGCAAACACTTGAAAGTTTATAGTTGTCTACCTAAATCACATAGAGGGGGTGAATCGGTGAGATGTGCGTCTTTTTGCGAAATAAAAAATTACAAACCAATGCACAGATCTATCTACCAATCAAACACAAACGAGGCAAGATTTATAGTGGTTCCCCAACCTTGGGTACATCCACTTTCCCTCACCGATCTAGCAATACACTAGACTCGGCTACTCCACTATCTCGGATTGAAAATCAATCCTACCCTCATAACAACGTTACTACAAACTCGATCCACAAAACAGATCTACACTCGGAAGATGAAACTTCATACAATCTCAGAGTTTAAAAACTCTTACACTCGGAGAAAACTTCTCCTACAATAATGAAATAAATTTGTAAAGAAATACAAACAGTAATCTTCTTTTTCAGATCTGCAAACTGTCGGTCAGAATCTTCTTCTTCTAGGCGTTGAGGCTTTATCAAAGAGGTGAAGAAAATCTCGGCAAAACCAGATCTGGATCTTCTTGACTTTACACAATTGAATGGAGGATGAAGAGTTGAGCGGAAATCTCGATCTGTAAAATCTTCTTAATCTGAATCCTCTGAAAATGAAAACCCTAGCCGGTCAGGAATCAACGACGACGACGGCGGCGGATTTCGTTTCTTGGAGAGAGAGAGGAGACAGAAAACTTGAGAGAGTACGACTGCAAAACTCTGAATATGATCTTAGAATAATCTTAGAATAGTTAGGCTTTGTCGGTTTAGATAAGACCTTTTATAGGAGAGGAGAAGATTAGTCATAATTGAGTCATTATGAGAGACACGTGGACCAATCACGTCAAAGTTTATGAATAAGACCGTTAGTCTGAACTTAACGAATTTTCAAAAAAATCAAAGTAAAATACTCGAGATATAACAGACTACTCGAGTGCATGCAGCACTACTCGAGTAGATAGAAGATGACTACTCGAGTACATGAGAAAAACTACTCGAGAGGGAATGAGATCATTACTCGAGTACATGAAGTCAACTACTCGAGTAAATAAAAAAGAAACGTAATCAGCTACTCGAGTAACAAAAATAGCATACTCGAGTACTTAAGTACTTACACGAGAGGTGGAGTAAATTACTCGAGTATAAGAAATACTACTCGAGTATATAAGAATGAACTACTCGAGTATATAAGAAACTACTCGAGTCATACACTTAGAAAATTTCTGGACTAGAAAACAAACTACTCGAGTATAGAAGTTGAACTACTCGAGACAAATAGAACTACTCGAGTATATAAGATGACTACTCGAGTAATGCACTTAGAGAAATTTTCTGGAATGGAATCCTGGATTACACAGTATAAACACTGGACTACTCGAGTAGTAGATGAACTACTCGAGTACATGACTTAGACTACTCGAGTAATTGAGAACTACACGAGAGCCAGAATTCAACTACTCGAGACAAAAGATAAAACTACTCGAGTATATAAGATGACTACTCGAGTATTTAACTTAGATAAATTTGAGAAGTAATTTTTTGTAAACTCAAGAGGTAAAAGGAAACTACTCGAGTAATATCTTAACTACTCGAGTAAGAGTATTATTACTCGAGTATGAATTCAGTAACTTACTAGAGTAAATATAAAACTACTCGAGTACGTAAGAAATTTTCTTGACAAAATTTTTCTTCTTCTAAGGGATGACTAGCATCAAGTCTTTTCACATAGTCCTAGAGCTTGAATATGAAGTGTATCTCAATAAAGAGGCTACACATGAGTCAACACCTTGGAGCACACAATGAGGGATTATATTGTATGATCCTGTGTTTGGTGACTCATTGTAGACAAACATTGGTGTACACTTTCCATAAGAATTCATGCACACATAACTCAAACCAAGCATCAAATACAACTTAATTCGTCTTAGTTCACGGGTGACTTCATCAAATCTGGCTTAGTGTGGATACAATACCCAATAATCTCCCCCTATTTGTAGAAGTCAGAACCCTTTACACTAAGGTGAATTATGAACATAAAAAGAATGCTAAGTATATAAAGCAGTGTAAGCAAGCAAAGAAACTATGAAAACTTTCTAGATATACTTTTACCAATTTCTCCCACTTTCTGACTTCAACAGATAGCTGAGAGATGACATCATCTTTGAAAGTGTCAACTTCTTCACAGATTTTCATCTTAGTGGCTTCAGCTCTTTTGTCCAATTCCATCTGATTATTAGCAAGAGTCAGACCTTGTTCCATCACTTGACCAACACTAGTGATGGTGTGGTCTAATGCTTTGCCACCAATTTGGAATAGATGTTTGAGCTGATCAGTATTATGCTGGATCTCAGCAAATCCTCTGCTCATCTCAGTTTCTAGAGCAGTTACCTTATCAGAGACAGTCTTAATACAAGTATCAAAGTAAGATTTCTATTCTTGAAGGAGAAGTACAATCTGAGTCATCAAATCTGAGGAGGAAGGAGTTGTAGCAGCAGGAGGAGCAGAAGGAATAGGAGGAGCTACCCATGGAGCTATTTCTGTGAGGGTAACAGAGCTCTTAGCTCTTGTAGTATGTAAGAGGCCATCTACTTCTTCCATTATCTGAGGGAGAGAGAAATCCAAATTCCCGAGAGGAGCTTCAGCTGGCTCAGGTGAGAGCTCATCAGAAATGAAGATTGTTTCTGGCTGTTCTTGGTGAGATTGAGCTGGAGTTCTTGCTGGAGAGATTTCTGGAGACTGTGCTGGAAATTTTTCGGGAGACTGTTCAGGAGACTGTACAGGAGTGGGGTTCTTGGGAATTTCAGTGGATGGAGCTTTTGGAGATAGAGGAGGAGGAGATACAACTGCAGTTAATTCCTCTATCATCTCATTGATGGCAGCATCAGGAGGAGATACAACTGCAGTTAATCCTAGTCCAAATATATGTTGGTGACATAATATTTGGTTTTACTGAAAGTAAACTTTGTAGAGAGTTTGCAAAACTTATGCAAGGAAAATTTGAAATGAGCAGTATGGGAGAACTTAAGTTCTTCTTGGGTCTCCAAGTAAGATAGACTGAAGATGGCTTGTCTATATCCCAGTCTAAGTTCACCATGTAGTTAATTAAGAAGTATGGTATGGAGTCATCCACTACCATGAGAACTCCAATGGGGACAAGTATATCTCTTAGCAAAGATGATGCAGGGAAACCTGTAGATGAAACTTTGTATAGAGGAATAGTTGTCTCCCTCCTATATCTGACTGGAAGTAGACCAGATATCATGTATGCTACATGTGTTTGTGCTAGGTACCAATCCTGCCCTAAAGAATCTCATCTTACTGCTGTCAAAAGGATTTTGAGATATCTTAAGGGCACCCCTAATCTAGGCCTTTGGTATCCTAGGAATAGAGATTTTATACTAATGGGCTATTCAGATGCAGAATTTGCAGGTTGCAAAGTAGATAGGAAAAGCACAACTGACACCTGTCAATTTCTAGGAGGAAGACTGGTGTCATGGAGCTGTAAGAAGCAGACTAGTGTGGCAATATCCACAGCTGAGTCTGAGTATGTTGCTACTGCAAGTTGCTGTGCACAACTATTGTGGATACAGCATCAGTTAGAAGATTATGGTATCCATGTAAGTAGAACCTCATTATTATGTGATTCTACTAGTGTTATTTCTATTGCACATAATCCAGTTTCTCATAGTAGAACAAATTATATAGAAATAAGGTACCATTTTCTTAGAGACCATGTAGAGAAAGAAGATATATCTTTAGAATTTGTTAGTACTGATTTACAACTAGCTGACATGTTTAATAAGCATTTAGATGAAACTAAATTCAACAATTTCAAAATTGAATTAGGAATGTTGAACATAAATTAGTTTAACAAATTTGGCTAAGTAAAATTGTGTCGATACAAGAAGTTGTCTGTGTCGACACATAGTAGTTGGTGTCGACATTCCAGAAAAGTGGTGTCGACACATCTAGGGAATAGGTGTCGACACTTCAGAGAAGTTGTGTTGACACATCCAGAAGTGGTGTCGACACATCTAAAAGTGGTGTCGACACTTAGGATCAACACGGATTTCGTCAAGCGCAAATGGAATAAGTGTCGACACATAGATGTGAACACTTATCTCGAGACATTAGAAGTCTGTGTCGACACATTTCAACAGTGTCGACACATTAAGAGGATTTTGACGAGCATTTTGACCTTCCTTATTTAGAAAGGTATAAATAGGTCAACAACATAGTCTGTCGACACACTCTCCATAGTTTCGAGACCAAAACCTTGTGTCGACAAATTCTCTTTTCTTAATCCAAGCTTTCTCTCAACCCTAATGACGTCAAAGCTAGAAGACAATGTCAATGAAGGCTATGAGCTGGTACGCAACGCCTTTGATCATGCGGAATCAGAAATTAAAGCAGTAGTAACCCTAATTGTTGAAAATGGGTTCGAATTTTTGGTATCTGAACCAACAAAGATTTGGAAGAAAGAAATTCTGGATTTCTATGGCGCGGCTTCTATAGATTCAACTGGACTTAAGATCAAATTTATAGTTCATGGTTCTAAAGTTAAACTAACTTTGAAGAGCTTGAGGAAACCTCTTCAACTACCAAGAATTCAAGAAGAAGTAGAAGTTACCTCATCCAAGACAAGGGACGCACTTCAATGGTGTGGATTGGATCTCACCATGAAGATTGGATCCTCAATGAACCGAAAAGGAATGAATCAACAACGAAAATTCCTTTCAGAAGTAGTTGGCAAAGTCATTCTCTGTAAGACAAGGGGCATGATAGGATTTCTGCCTATATGTTCAGCCTGATGACCAGGATCATCTACAGACTAAACACTGATTGGTCAGCAGTAGTTTTTGAAAAGATTAAGGGAACTATTAAGAAGCCAAATGTGGGAAGAATTCTGAGACTGTACTTGGCTAAAACAATTCCTGAAATAATGGAACAAACTGCTGGTTCAAAGATCAACCATATGAGGAGAATGGACATAAGGATTATATCCAGATGGGATATGGTCCTAACTAAGGATATGCCTGATGAAGAGAGGCAAAAGATTCCTGAAAAATCACCTGCACAAGATATTGCAAACAGTGCTCAAGTGCAGGGGGAGCCTCATCTTGAGGAAGAGTCAACCCACTTGAAAAGTGAAATGGCTACACAGACTATACTAGAGGTAATTCAAGAAATTAATCAATCAATTTTCATTAATAAAGATGAAACACTAATTGTGTCTTTGGATGATGCTGACCAGAACACACAACTGAACAGTCAAGCACAAGATGTTATCATGGAGGATATATCTGCTGCTGTTAATGCTCCTGAGTTGGTGGTCCCTCAAGTCCCTACTCAACAAGAGTTTACCCTTGAGGAGTTGTTTCCAGATATAGTACAGGCAAGAACTGAGGGGGAGCAGACTGAGTTTGAGGGGGAGAAAGCAGATTTTGAGGGGGAGCAAGTTAACATTGAGGAGGAGCATATAAGTATTATGGGGAAGGAGCAAGAGACTCAGGGGGAGCAACCTAGGACTGAACAGGAATTGCCCCTAGCCTTAAAGAAAGAGTTGATATTGCCAGTACCTCTCCTTCAGAAGATGAAGCAGAAATTCAAGCTAAGAAAAGAAAGCTAATGGTATTCAAAAGAAGAAGCCAGAGCTATAAGAGGGCTTTACAAACTGCTCCTCAACCTGTCCCAGTAATTGATTATAGCTCCTTATTAGTCTCATTGCAGGTAAAGTTAGATGAACAAAGGATTGCCCTGGAGAAATATATGGATGAGATCAATAAAGATCTGCAACTCTCCTTGGCTACAGGTATTAAATCTATAAGATTTGAAGTAAATCAGCATAAGAAAGAAATGACTGATTGTTTTCACAAAGGTGGCAATGATGTGGTTTTCCTAGCCACACATCAAGAAAAAATCAAGACTCAAGTTGATGATATATGTTGAAACCGAAAAATCGGTCTCATGTGGAGTTCGACCCTTGGGGAAGGGGTGACCGCGCACCTACTACCCTCAAGTGAACGATCTAGGCACAAGACTAGGAACACAAGGGACAGACCCAAGGTCTCAGCGTGGAGGACCCGCCGCATACCCGGAAGACTAACTAACTCTTCCCCTCCCAAGCCAAGGGCTGAGCTAAGGCACCTTCGGAGGGCTCTCTTGGCCGACCGGAACATCCAAGGAGGATCTCGAGATCCACTCCCAAACTAGAGGTGCCACCTCGGGTCTATGTAAAATGTTCCCCGCCCGCCTTACTATTAGCACAAAACCGCCAAGCAGCCCTACTCTACGCAGCCTCAATTAGGTCGCTAATAGCGGAACTCCGCTACTCTGAAAGGATGGCAACGGGCCATCAGGGGCTTCCCGACATCTATACCTCGGGGCCCGCACGGGGGGAGCAGTTCACGAACACGCCGCTCGCCCAAGACAGGAGGAGTAAGCTACATTCTCAGAGCATCACAGATATAAAAGAATATTACAGGAATATAAATTCCATACTCGGCACGCAGGCCGGAAATATAAACAAAAAGGCCTTCGAGGGCCAGCACAAGCTTGGGCTTAAGCCCGCTACTCCCTGCCTGGTACTGCAACACCTATACGCCAACGTCTCGACGAGCGGCGGCCAACTAGTCATCGGTCGGCCAACATAAGCGGGCCAAACATATTGCGCACACCCCCTTTTATGGGGCTTGTGGCGCGCATTCCCTGCAAGCGGCTAAATAAACAACTTCCTCGGAGTCTTCTCCGGGAACCCCAGAACATCACCAATCCGGCTCACACGTCCGGATGGGCTTCACACAGCATGCCTAAACCCGTACTCACGCTTCCGGGTACTAACGCAATTAACTGCGGGGACGTGCACGTCAACCCGTCGGGGAGCTACCTTCCCCCCACCCGTTAGTGGAGAGGTGCTTCCGTGCGAATATGGAAACTGAAGGCTTCACATGCCCAAGTTGAAACATCGTTACCCTTGTCGCGTGTTTGGCGGCGGGGACGGGAGAGGAGCTCCGAGTCGATTCTGCTGCATGCGGCCGCGTCGGTGGTCGCTCTCCACTCCAGGCCGAGCCTCGCTCCAGGCCGAGCCTCGCTCCAGGCCGAGCCTCGCTCCAGGCCGAGCCTCGCTCCAGACGGGTGGAAAAAGAAGGAGCGGCGCGCGGTTGCTGCTATTTCCGGTGGCCGGAGAGAAAGAGGGAGGCGGGGCTCGGGCTGCAACTACTGTAGGCCGACGGCGAGAGAGAGGAGGTGGGAGCCCGGGTTGCCACTACAGGCGGCGGCGGCGGCGGCGAGAGAGAGAGAGGTATGGCGGTCGTGCCCTAGCTTGGGCGGTGGCCAGAGAGAGAGAGGGGGCGGGCGGCCCCTTGCTGCCCCAGGCCTAGGGCGAGAGAGGGAGGGCGCGGCGGCGGCGTTGCTTTGCCGGCGATGGGAGAGAAGGAGCGAGGAAGGGGCGGCCGCGGCGGCGGCGGGTGGTTCCTGCTACTCCCGGTCGAGAATCAGAGAAGAGGCGGTGGGTCAATCCTCTCCCCCGAACCCTAATCAAGCCCTCTGTCTAAATCCCTGCTCCATTATTTCCCCCCCCCCCCGATTTCTCCCTCTTTCCCACCCGTGCCCTCATCCCGCTTCTATTTTTCTTATTTTTTTGCTGTCCCCCGCCTCCCCCCGATACCTGCTACCCCCCCCCCTCAAAAATCCCCCCTGCTCCTTATCTCCTATCCCCCCTCTCCTATATGAATAATATATTATATATTATAATATAATATATAATATATATATATATATATATATATATATATATAAATACAAATTCTAAACTTGTGCGCATAAAACTTCCGCACGCACGCACGAGAACCCGCACCTCCTCAAACGGGGTCGCACCAACTCGTCGCCCGCAACACGCCCCTAGGCTGATTTTTGGGGAGGGTCCCACTCGCTCGGCTACGGGGTTGTACACAATCCCCTCTCTTTTCGAGCTTGGCACAAGCTCGGAAAGAATCATCCAACACAACGTATCCGGCGAGTGGGAGCCGACCCAAAAAAAAAAGTTTGAGAGAAACTGAAATCTGCACTTGGAGCATCGATCTCTCCACGACCTTTCTGATCTTTTGAATAGCTCAATACCCTTTGGCTCACTGCTATCGAATTGCCCTTATACCATTACTTACAACAAGTACATAATTTCTCGTGATATCGTGAAACAACAAAGTCGTATCCTCTGTATCCTCTTGTATACGCTGAGCTAATCCTTTCCCCCCAGGCGTGCCTACAGCCCTGCCAGCAAGTGAGAGCCTGACAGCGAGTCTACCCGGGGCCGAGCAGCACTCGGGGTCCCTTACCCCCCAGGCGAGCCTACGGACCTGCCAGCTAGCGGGAGCCTGACAGCAAGTCTACCCGGGGCCGAGCATCACTCGGGGTCCTGCAAAATATCCAAACTCTCTTTCCAAACTCCAAACTCTCTCCCTTGCCCCCAGGTGTGCCTACAGCCCTGCCAGCTAGTGGGAGTCTGACAGCGAGTCTACCCGGGGCCGAGCATCACTCGGGGTCCTGCAAAATATCCAAACTCTCTTTTGAAACTCCAAACTCACTCCCTTACCCCCCAGGTGTGCCTACAGCCCTGCCAGCTAGTGAGAGCCTGACAGCGAGTCTACCCGGGGCCGAGCATCACTCGGGGTCCTGCAAGAAGTCTCCACGAACCAACCCTTTCCCCCCAGGTGTGCCTACAGCCCTGCCAGCTAATGAGAGACTGACAGCGAGTCTACCCGGGGTCCACTACTACCGCCATCGAGTGACTTCCGGCCCTGCCAGCTAGGTGAGAGCCTGACAGCGGGATCTGCTCGAGGCCCACGGATGACACCGAGTGACTTCCGGCCCTGCCAGCTAGGTGAGAGCCTGGCAGCGGGATCTGCTCGGGGTCCAAAACAACCGCCATCGAGTGACTTCCGGCCCTGCCAGCTAGGTGAGAGCCTGACAGCGGGATCTGCTCGAGGCCCACGGATGACACCGAGTGACTTCCGGCCCTGCCAGCTAGGTGAGAGCCTGGCAGCGGGATCTGCTCGGGGTCCAAAACTACTCGACTTGACTTTGCTCGAGATGGAGACATCTTATTTACTTAAGAGGTGCTGGAGAGTTAATTGCACCGATGCTTTTACAAATGGAGGACGCATTCTTTACATAAGAGAGACGATCTGGAAGTCGTCAAATCGGGAAGCTGGCGTCCGAGCCTGTTCCTAATAATTCCTCCAATCGGAAGAGAGATGCAATCGGGGGGACATAGGCCGACGTGCAAGGGGGGAGCTGATCTCGGCCGTCAGTGCAGAGGCTCGGTCTTATAATAGCGCTTAGAGTCTCGAGGCATCGTCCCATCATCCGAACTGGGCTATTTAAAAGGAACGGGTTGGACGTTTCGTATCCTGATCCAATGACAAAGATCACTTTCCGCCATGTCACTTGCGATTGCTTGGAGAGATCGGCCCTTTATCAAATCTGGGAGGTTAGCGTCTAGGCTCGTTCCTGATAATTCCTCTAGTCGGAGGAGAGGTGTGATCGGGAGGACATAGGCCGGCGTGCAAGGGGGGAGCTGATCTCGGCCGTCAGTGCAGAGGCTCGGTCTTATAATAGCGCTTAAAGTCCCGCGACACCGTCTCATCGTCCGAACTAGGCTATTTAAAAGGAACGGGTTGGATGTTTGGCTTCCGGAGTCGATCGCGAGGCTAACCCTTGAAGCCCTCAGAAGCTCGAGGCGAATCGGTAATAACGAGAAAACTTGACCTCTACTGAATTACAAGGAATAGACAACATATTACCGCTAGGGATTTGCATCAACATATAACACTGACTATTATATTTTGTGCTCTCTTATCCATAGTAGACAAGATGATCTCATCCTTTGTCATTTCAGAATACTCCTTTGGTGTCCTGAGATTTGCATCAAGAACTGAGACTTTCATTGGGATGAATGACCCTTCTTTGACTGTCATATAGATTCTTGGATCTGAAGCTTCCATAAACAGTCTAACTCTTTCTTTCCATATGCCAAAAATCTCTTTCCGCATATAGGTAACTTCATGGAACCAAACTCCTTATGATTGTCAATGGAACCCATTTTGCCTAATAGATTTCTGCCTTGGAGATCTACTCAGACTGTTAAGTCTATTCTTTGAGTAACCTCCATCTGATACTACTTGAAAGAATTGGTTTCAAGATGTTCTAAACACCTAGAGGGGGGTGGGGGTGAGTGAATAGGTTCAATTCTTTTTCTAACTTAGGCAGACAAATTTATCTAGTTTAGCAATTTATTCAGCAGAAAACACAGCACATCATTCACATACACACAGCATTCCACAGATTGCACACCAGATTTATAGTGGTTCCCCAAATGATGGGTACATCCACTTTCCCCCTTCGCCTATCTAGCAGTGTACTATATTCGGCCTAACTTCGTTCCTTCTTCTCAGATCCCCAGATCTTACAGCTCAGAACCAAGACTGGTTCCTACAACTCAGAGTGAATCCACACTCCTACAACTCAGGCACAAGCCCTACCTCAGCCTCTTCCACAAGCCTACAACTCAGAGTGACACCCCACTCCTACAACTCAGGCAAAAGCCCTACCTCAGCCTCTTTCACAAGCCTACAACTCAGAGTGACACCCCACTCCTACAACTCATGCAAAAGCCCTACCTCAGCCTTTATAATTTAGGCTTACAACTCAGAGAAGTAAATCTCCTACACTCTGATCTATTATAGATCCTACAAAAATTATTGATGAGAAGATAATAATATCTTCAACCAGATGGAGAGAGAATTGGTTGAAGGATTCTTGATCAGTTCTTGATAGAACTGATTACTTAATGATCAACCTGTCTTAGCTTCTTCAAAGCTTCTTGAATCTGAACAAATTAGGGTTGATCTTCTTGGTGTTGGAGTTGATCTTCAATCAGCTTCCTTCAGAAATTAATCTGAATACTTCTTCAGACTTGATCTGAATTCTTTAGGCAGACTGTTCAGGATCTGCCTTCACTGGATGAGAACTTATTTCCTTCTTATTTTTCTCTCTCTACAATCTGTTGACTGTTTCTTCTTTCTCTTCTTTTGGATCCTCAATCCTTCAGAGATTATAATTGATTAGCTTGATTGACTTAATTAACACTTATTGTTGAGAGAGCATATCTATATATAGGCTTCATCCATGGTTACCAGTTGTTCCGGTTCCAAACGGTCTTCTGACACCTCAGATAGATGTGACAGCAATGTTAGTAATGACAGCTGTCAAGTCTCTCGTTGTATTACTTCAACCTTCATTGGACTTTGACTCAGCAGTAGAGAATGTCGAGTGAATACTTCACATGTGTCGACACACATAGTCCATGTGTTGACACAAGTCTTGAAGATACACCTGGCCATAATTTATCATCCCATATGACATCCCAAATGATCCCAACATAATACATATATGGTGTGCATATAATAATCTACCAATTTCTAACAAGTCATTCCGTTCAAGTAATCTTGCATCACAATTCTATTGTAAGAAATTTGCTTCCAACATGATATAACAAGATATGCATCTATAACAACCTACCAAATTCTATCAAGTCAATTCGATTAAGTAGGCTTGCTTCACAATTTGATTATATGGAATCTGATAATAACACTACATCAATTAAACAACTAAATTGTTTAATCATAAAAGAGTCCATCTAAGCCTTAAGAAAACTTGCACTATTAATTCACAATTTATATCTAGTCAATTCATTCAATAAAGCTTGCTTCACAATTAGTTATATGAAATTTAATTAACAAGATTCATCATTCATAGCATTACGGTGGTTAATATGAAATATTTCATCAAAAATCTCAAGCTAATTTGCGACATCGATTCCTCCGAACCCAAATCCATATTATATAAAAAAACCCTGAATTTTAAGTGCAGATTGAATCTGGACAGCAACTTCAACCGGAGATTCTCAAGGCTATATAAATCTGGTGAAGACGTGTAACCACTCGATGGAAAGGTCTTTTCATGGGTTACAACTTTCATATTCAGCCCACAACCCAGATTTGAAAGTATCCTTTTGAATTTGGCTTCAAAGTCCGCTGCGCACAGAACACAATTTCTGCATGCAGGATTTATCGGATGTCATTTTCGTCCAGGCTTTCCCGTGGCTACAGACTTCGCCTGAAGTCGTGCAACCATTCGTTGGAAAGGTATTTTCAAGGGCTTCAACTTTTGTGTTTAGCCGAAAGCCCAGATCTAGACATATCACACCTAAAAATGGCCACGAAATTTGCTGCGCGCAGAATACAGATTCTGCAAGCATCTTAAGGTGGAATGAATGGCATCGGTTCATCTTCCTCCTCAAGGCGATCTTCCCAAATCATTCTAGAAAAACTCCTCCCTTATTCAACCTCAAGAGACCAATACCCTTCACGAAACCATCCCCTATCATCACATAGAAGAAGGTAGTGGTTGAAGAGATCTAAAACCTAGGACACAAGTCCAAGCATGGCCTTTCCTAGAAAACTCCTCTTCTCCATCAAGACTCTCTTGAGTCGATGTCTCGCCTAGGGAAATAACTATAGATCTAGTATCAAGGGAGAGGGTAGAAAACTCACCTCGGTTCCAGCGGTATCACCATTTACGGCCATGGATCTCGTAATTCTCCTTGGCGGTATCTTCTCCTTTACGGCGATGGCGTATCTCCTTCCCTAGATCTTCCTCCAGCAACTTCTCTCTCTCAATCAGAAATTTCTCTCAGGGAAAATGGCTGGAAGAAGAGTGGAAACGTCTAGGGTTTTCACAGTCCATATATATAACAAGAGCGGAGTGTTACCGACGGTTACAATGTCAAATCAATTCACCGACACGGGCAAAGCGTTACAGACGGTTACAATGTCGATTCAATACTCGACACGACGGAACACGCCCTGGTCACGCCCATGGTCACGCCCGTAATACCGAGCGTGATGCCTATCATCGAACGGCATTCGTCGAAGTCAACTAAAATCGTCGAACGGAGAACACGCCCAGGTCACGCCCATGGTCACGCCCATGACGTGGGGTGTGACACCTAAATCGTCGAACTCAGCCAAAAATCGTCGAACGGAGAATTTGTTGAACTTTCCTAAAATCGTCGACCGAAGAACACGCCACGGTCACGCCCATAGTCACACCCGTGACATAGGGCGTGTAACCCTCTCACTCGAGAACGAACCACCTACTCGAGTACGTTTGGCAACTACTCGAGTACTTTTAGCACCTTCTCGAGTATCTTAAGTCACGCCCATGGGTCACGCCCGTGACCCAAGGCGTGTAACCCACTTAACCCGAGTACTTTGAAAACTACTCAAGTAACCTCGGCAGCTACTCGAGTACCTTCAGTCACGCTCATGGGTCACGCCCGTGACCCAGGGCGTGTAACCCACTTTACTCGAGTACTTTGAAAACTACTCGAGTAACCTCGGCAGTTACTCGAGTACCTTCAGTCACGCCCATGGGTCACGCCCGTGACCCATGGCGTGTAACCCACTTTACTCGAGTGCTTTGAAAACTACTCGAGTAACCTCGGCAGCTACTCGAGTACCTTCAGTCACGCCCCTGGGTCACGCCCGTGACCCACGGCGTGTACCCTGCTCTTGACTAACTTCTCCAGTCCACAAGTGCCGCCCTTTTTCCTCCACTTTCCTGAACTCAAGCCTGCCCTCCTGACTCAAAACTCGCACGGGGGCCTAGCGCGAATCGGGACGTTACAAATCCTATAAACAAAATAAAAGATTTCGTCCCCGAAATCAGGCTAGGGCTATGTGGGAGACAAGCATACAGAAAATATGCCTTTAAACAAAATTACCTGGAGGAAATAATCCCGGGTAGCGTTTTTGCATCAAGTCCACCGGCTCCCAGGTAAACTCCTCCTTCCCATGATTGGACCATTGTACCTTCACCAAGGGAACAATTTTGCGGCGCAATGTTCTTGTCTCGTTGTCAACAATCCGCACCGGCTCTAGTCGCACAGACCTATCTGACGCCACTGCACCATGAGTAGTGGGAATATATTGATCGGGCCGCAACAGTGCCTTTCGAAGCGACGACACATGGAACACGTCGTGGAGATTCTCTAGTTCTGGTGGTAAATCCAACCGATAGGCCAATGGGCCAATCCTTTCCAGTATAGTATAAGGCCCAACATACCTTGGGCTGAACTTTTTCACTCCACGCACCCGCAACACTCCATGCATCGACGGAATCTTGAGGAACACTTTATCACCCACTTGGAACTCCACCATCCGGTGATTTTCATTGTAATACTTTGTCTGCCGACTTTGAGCCTCCAACATGCGATCCCGTATCAATCTGATCGCTGCATCAGTATCATCAATATATTCATTTCCCAATGTCTTCGGATCTTCATCCTGCACCCAAGACAAGGGAGTCCTGCACCTTCTTTCGTAAAGGGCTTCATGGGGCGCCATGCCGATGCTCGCATGATGGCTATTATTATAGGAGAATTCCACTAGCGGCAAGAGCCTTTCCCATGGCTCTCCTCTATCCAGCACATATAACCTCAATAAATCCTCCAGTGTTCTGATGGTCCGCTCAGACTGCCCGTCCGTCTGAGGGTGAAACGTTGTGCTAATGGTAAGGCGTGAGCCCAAATACGCCTGTACCGCCTTCCACTCCTTGGAAGTAAAGCGACCATCACGGTTAGAAACGATCGTCTTAGGCACGCCGTGATATCGTACAAACTACTCCACGAAGAGGCGTACCAATACGTCCACGTGAGCCTCTTTCTTCATGGGAATGAACTGGGCTACTTTTGTCAGCCGATCAACAATAACCCACACTCAATCATTCTCGGAGCGTGAGCGAGGTAGCCCATGGACAAAGTCCATGGAGATATCCTCGAACTTCCATTCGGGAATGAGCAACGACTGCAACAAACCACCGGGACTCCTGCATTCAGCCTTCATTCTTTGACAGGCTTCACAATGAGTAACATAATACCGGACATCCTTCTTCATTCCCGGCCAACACATGGTCTTCCGCAAACCGGCGTACATCTTAGTAATACCCGGGTGCACTGAATATGGAGAGCTATGTGCCTCTCTCAAGATATCCTCCCGGATTTTACCGCCCTTGGGAATGTAGAGACAGCCGCGAAAGTAAACGAGGCCGTCTTTGAGTGTATACTCGTCGATAGTTCCTTCTTCAATTGATTTAATTGTTAGGGCCAAAGCTGCATCCATTCCTTGCCCCACCCGAATCCGGTCCCGAATATCACATATTATGCTCATGCTTGCCAGAAATTCTGTATACTCTGTCGAAGGAGCCTTGAATATCAAAGTAATATCCATCTCTTCGATCATCAGAGCCAACTTCATGCTCATCAACCGAGACTCTGGGTTAGAGCCTATCACTTTCCTACTCAACGCATCAGCCACCGTGTTCGCCTTTCCGGGGTGGTATTTCATGGTAAAATCATAGTCGCATAGAAATTCTAACCACTGCCGTTGCCTCAAGTTCAACTCCTTCTGTGTATGAACATACTTCAAGTTTTTATGATCTAAAAAGATCTCGCAGTGGACGCCGTATAGATAGTGCCTCCCAAACCTTCAAGGCGAACACCGCTCCCAACTCCAAATCGTGAACCAGGTAATTGATTTCATGTTTCTTCAGTTGCCTTGAAGCATAAGCAATTACATGCCCGTGCTGCATCAATACCGCACCCATCTCTTGATATGACACGTCCGTGTAAACTTGAAATCCTTCCTTCCCAAATGGAAGTGCAAGGATGGGGGCGGAGGTAAGTCTATCCTTCAACTCTTGAAATGCCACTTCACATTGAGGTGTCCACTCAAATGGCACACCCTTCTTCATCAAGGAGGTAAGAGGAAGGGCAATCTTGGAGAATCCTTTTACGAACTTGCGGTAGTACTCGGCAAGTCCAAGAAAACTCCGTACATCGGACGCCGATTTCAAGGGAGACCATTCCATCACGGCACGCACCTTGGCCGGATCCACCGCTAGTCCAGTTCCGCTGATTACGTGGCCTAAGAAGGCAACCTCTTTGAGCCAAAATTCACATTTGCTGAACTTGGCGAACAAAGCGTGCTCTTTTAATTTCTTCAAAACCAAGGTCGGGTGCTCGGTATGCTCCTCCTCCGTCTTTGAGTAGACCAGTATATCGTTGATGAAGACGATGACGAAGACGTCCAAATAGGGTTCGAATACCTTGTTCATCAGGCTCATGAAAGCTGAAGGGGCATTTGTGAGCCCAAACGGCATTACCGTGAACTCATACAACCCATATCTCGAACTGAAGGCCGTCTTCTGGATGTTCTCCTCCTGTATCCTCAACTGGTAGTATCCCGAGTGCAAGTCCAGCTTAGAAAACCAATGCGCTCCACTAGTTGATCGAACAACTCATCGATCCGAGGTAGCGGATAAGTGTTCCGCACCGTCAGCCGCTTGAGTTCCTGATAGTCTATACACAAGCGCAGAGTTCCATCCTTCTTCTTCCCAAACAATACAGGGGCTCCCCAGGGTGACGAACTAGGGCGAACGAACCCTGACTCCACCAATTCTTGCAATTGAACTCTAAACTCCGCGAGTTCCTTCGGGGCCATTCGGTAAGGGGCCTTGGATATAGGCTTGGCACCCAGTACTAGATTAATCCGGAAATCGACTTCTCTATGAGGGGGTAACCCTGGTAGTTTCTCTGGAAACACCTCGGGGAAGTCCCGCACTACCCGAACATCTTTTACCTCCAATGCTACCTCCTTCAACTCAAACCAGATCATGAAAACCTCATCTTCTTTCATATGGGCCTTTACAGTCTGAACTGAATATAAGAGCATACGGGGTGTGAAATTAATACCTTGGAAGATAACGTCGGTGTCCCCATGTCTCAAATAGATCTTCTTCTTCGCGCAGTCGATCCTTGCGAAGTGCCAATTCAACCACGCCATGCCCAAAATGATGTCGAACTCCGGCATTTCAGGACCGTGGCAGGCGTATCGAAAGCCCTTCCTTCAATAAATATCTCAAACTCGCATTTGGCGGTAGCGATCATCTCCGAGCCGTCCGGGAGGCGCACTCGTCGGGCTATTCCAGAAAAGTATTGTATGCCCTCCATACCTTTAATGATATCTTTGGACACGAAAGAGTGTGAGGCACTGGTATCGAACAACGCATAGGCCGTCTTCCCACCGATTACCACGGTGCCTAAGTACCAATAACCAAACTCAACCACTAGGTATCTAGTATGTCTTAAACAGTTTTAATTAAACGACGAAAATTGAGATGGTTAACTGCACATACCAGCTATAACATCCTGGGTATTCCGCTCTTGCGCCATGTCCAGCGCATACACCTGATCCCGGACCGGGCCGGGGTTTCCTCTTGGCGGTCCTCGTCCTCGACCACGGATATATCCCCGTCCTCGTGGGGCTGCTGGAGGGAGAGCAGGAGGGAGAGTAGGAGGGAGATCAGGAGGGACGTTCCCATACAGCTGTGGGCAGTAGCGTCTAATGTGGCCCGGTTGATTGCACTCGAAACACACCAGCCCATGACGCCCCTCAGGTTGCCGGAATTGCTGAGGCTGTGGTGGTGGAGGCAGCATAGCCGGCTGCTGGACTGGGTGCTCCACTCTATAGTTTCGGTGGAAATGCCCTCCACCCCTATGATATCCCCTTCCTCCTCTACGATCCTGTCTCCTCCTGTTGCTCGGACCGGCCTCCATAACGTCTTCTGCAGGCCTCTTGCCACTACTCAAGTGATCCGCCTCCAACCTCTTCGCCATGTCAATAATCTCTGCCAAACTTCCATCCGCTATAAACAAAAGGGACTGCCTTAGGGGATCTCGCAACCCTTTGTAGAAACGTTTGGCATAACCTCTATCGTCCAACTCGTAAGAGTTCGCAAACCTTGCGAGATGCTGGAATTCCCGCTGGTATTCCGTAACTGATTTTGATCCCAGCTTCAGTAGTAGAAACCTCTGCTCAAGCTCATCTCGGGCTGAAGTAGGAATGAAGTGCTCCAAGAAAACACCCGAAAATTCGCTCCAACTTATCTCTGTATAGACTCGGCCATGGAAGGTAGAGCCTATAAGGGACTTCCACCACCTCTTAGCATGTAACTCCACGACGGACACCGCCAATTACACGGCCATGTTGGTTAGGCAACGGAAACCAGCCAATATCTCTTCTACTGTGTCGAGCCATTCCTCTATACGTACGGCTGACTAAGTCCCAAGATAGACGGGAGGGGAGAGAGCTCGGAAGGTGCTCAGCCAGTTAGACCCTGGGGCCTGTTGTTGCACCGGAGGCTGTTGCGCCTTAAAAGCATCAAGAATCGCGGTGAGCGTCTGCCCCAACTCAGACTGTTGGAATTGAGTGGGTATGGGAGGGGTAGGAGTACCCCCCATCGGCTCAACATGCACTGGAACCTACACATACACGACAAATTTGTGGTTAGGTTGGCTAAACTTAAGGTCAAAGTTGGATAAACTTAATGTGAATTACATATGGGCACAACACTGCTTCCGCTAAGTCAGTTTGTCCCCAAGCTGACTAATCGAACGGGGGTGGCACCATTGTTGAATGACTTCTTAGTTGAGGATCGTGGCAAACTGATACCATTTGTAAGACCCCCCCTCCCGGATCCCAAAACACGGCACGAAGGGGGGGGGGGGTCTTATGCCCAAAACAGCCGCCTTGCGGTAGCGTTAGCGCACGGGCTAACCTGTACCACAAGACGCCTATTCCGCCGGCTACAATAATATCAATATAACATGTCAACCCAACTAAAATATAAGCAAGAGAAGTCAAATCCACACTAAGCATATAGTCCAAATACATCAATAAGGAGAAGCTAAAACATGCTTCTACAATATATCAGAGTACATCTAAACATTGCCCAAACGGGCTACATCAGAGTATCAAAATACTAACATCGGTAACCGACGGTAGCGACGGTATCGTCCCCTCAGGCCCTGTCGTCCTGGCCTGGCTGTCCTGCTGCAACGCCTGCTGCTGCTCTACCTGCGGGGTGGCCTCCTAAAAAGGAAGACGTAGCAACCGTTAGTCGAAACGACTAAGTGGTTTCACATCCGCTCCCCCGGCGACTCCTCGTCACCGAGCGGAGAAAAGGAACAAGAATACAATATATAATAAGTATAAAAGGTACAAGCAGGTGGCAAGGTACATGAGTATCAATGTATAAACTAGCAGTTCTACAAGGGCTATCAATGTATAAACTAACAATTCTACAAGAGCTAGTATAACATCAAATATAAGAAAACTACAGCAGGTAAGTAACTTAACTTATAAGGATGCTCATACAAGCTTATAAGTTAAGGGTCGATTTGCATAAAGTAACTCATCGTATAAGAGTGCCCATACAAAATTATACAATGAGGATCTTATTGTGTAATGATATGAAATGGTATGTATGCTATGCAATGTCTCACCCATGCACACCCATGTAACCGCTATGTCGACATAGACCATTAGTTCCCACTTTTCGAGCAGGTAGCTAACCTCTCAAGCATCAGCCGCCGTGACCAGGCGGTGATAGTAGAGCGGGCGTCTCTACTACTAGGCGGGTATCCACACTACTTCACCTAGGCCTCCGTACGCCTCAACGCTAAGGACACAACAGTGGAGCCCATGCGTACTATGGCCCAGCGGGAGCCTCAGGCAGATATGCACCGAGGACCAAGCACCGAACTGACCTTGTGTGACCCGGAAGGAGACTCAGAGTGAGCACGAGTACCATGCCCAACCGTTCACCTGGCACGGAAGGAGCCCCGGGACGTGAACACCGAGGACCAAGCCCAACCGCCCAAAGTCTAACTGTCGACTCCCATCAGTGTGATGACTGGCGAGCCCGTAGACCTGCCACACTATCCTTAACGCAGGATTACGACACCGCGTGTCGACTCACACCACATGCAAATTCCATATCATCGTGGCATGGAAGGAGCCTCGGGAAAAAGGCACGAGGACAAAGCCCAACCATCCACCTGGCACGGAAGGAGCCCCAGGATGTGAACACCGAGGACCAAGCCCAACCGTCTGTTTGTCTCATCTCAAGCTATCCAAGCTTGCGACGGTCAACACCGCACTTACATCCCTTCCCAATACTACCCGTAGGGAGCCGACGCTCTAAGTATTGGACTACTAAATTTCATTCATCAATCGAACATACGCCTGACCATAATTTATCATCCCATATGACATCCCAAATGATCCCAACATAATACAAATATGGTGCGCATATAATAATCTACCAATTGCTAACAAGTCATTCCGTTCAAGTAATCTTGCATCACAATTCGATTGTAAGAAATTTGCTTCCAACATGATATAACAAGATATGCATCTATAACAACCTACAAAATTCTATCAAGTCAATTCGATTAAGTAGGCTTGCTTCACAATTTGATTATATGGAATCTGATAATCACACTACATCAATTAAACAACTAAATTGTTTAATCATAAAAGAGTCCATCTAAGCCTCAAGAAAACTTGCACTATTAATTCACAATTTGTATCTAGTCAATTCATTCAATAAAGCTTGCTTCACAATTAGTTATATGAAATCTAATTAACAAGATTCATCATTCATAGCATTACGGTGGTTAATATGAAATATTTCATCAAAAACCTCAAGCTAATTTGCAACATCGATTCCTCCGAACCCAAATCCATATTATATAAAAAATCCTGAATTTTAAGTGCAGATTAAATCTGGACAGCAACTTCAACCGGAGATTCCTGAGGCTACAAGAATCCGGTGAAGACGTGTAACCCCTCGATGGAAAGGACTTTGCATGGGTTACAACTTTCATATTCATCCCACAACCCAGATTTGAATGTATCCTATTTGAATTTGGCTTCAAAGTCCGCTGCGCACAGAACACAATTTCTGCATGCAGGATTTATCGGATGTCATTTTCGTCCAGGCTTTGCCGTGGCTACAGACTTCGCCTGAAGTCGTGCAACCATTCGTTGGAAACGTGTTTTCAAGGGCTTCAACTTTCGTGTTTAGCCGAAATCCCAGATCTGGCCATATCACATCTAAAAATGGTCACAAAGTTCGCTGCGCGCAGAGTACAGATTCTGCACGCATCTTAAGGCAGAATGAACGGCATCGGTTCATCTTCCTCCTCAAGGCGATCTTCCCAAATCATTCCAGAAAAACTCCTCCCTTATTCAAACTCAAGAGGCCAATACCCTTCACGAAACCATCCCCTATCATCACATAGAAGAAGGGAGTGGTTGAAGAGATCTAAACCTAGGACACAAGTCCTAGCATGACCTTTCCTAGAAAACTCCTCTCCATCAAGACTCTCTTGAGTCGATGTCTCACCTAGGAAATAACCATAGATCTAGCACCAAGGGAGAGGGTAGGAAACTCACCTCGGTTCCAGTGGTATCACCATTTCCGGCCATGGATCTCGTAATTCTCCTTGGCGGCATCTTCTCCTTTACGGCGATGGCGTATCTCCTTCCCTAGATCTTCCTCCAGCAACTTCTTTCTCTCAATCAGAAATTTCTCTCAGGGAAAACGGCTGGAAGAAGAGTGGAAACGGCTAGGGTTTTCACAGTCCTTATATATAACAAGAGCGGAGTGTTACCAGCGGTTACAATGTCAAATCAATTCACCGACACGGGCGAAGCATTACAGACGGTTACAATGCCAATTCAATACTCGACACGACGGAACACGCCCTGATCACGCCCATGGTCACGCCCGTGACACCGGGCGTGACGCCTATCGTCGAACGACATTCGTCGAAGTCAACTAAAATCGTCGAACGGAGAACACGCCCTGGTCACGCCCATGGTCACGCCCATGGTCACGCCCGTGACGTGGGGCGTGACACCTAAATCGTCGAACTCAGCCAAAAATCATCGAACGGAGAATTCGTTGAACTCTCCTAAAATCGTCGACCGGAGAACACGCCCCGGTCACGCTCATAGTCACGCCCGTGACATAGGGCGTGTAACCCTCTCACTCGAGAACCAACCACCTACTCGAGTACCTTTGGCAACTACTCGGGTACTTTTAGCACCTACTCGAGTATCTTAAGTCACGCCCATGGGTCACGCCCATGACCCAAGGCGTGTAACCCACTTTACTCGAGTACTTTGAAAACTACTCGAATAATCTCGGCAGCTACTCGAGTACCTTCAGTCACGCCCCTGGGTCACGCTCGTGATCCAGGGCGTGTAACCCACTTTACTCGAGTACATTGAAAACTACTCGAGTAACCTCGGCAGTTACTCGAGTACCTTCAGTCACGCCCCTGGGTCACGCCCGTGACCCAGGGCGTGTAACCCACTTTACTCGAGTGCTTTGAAAACTACTCGAGTAACCTCGGCAGCTACTCGAGTACCTTCAGTCACGCCCCTGGGTCACGCCCGTGACCCAGGGCGTGTACCCTGCTCTTGACTAACTTCTCCAGTCCACAAGTGCCGCCATTTTTCCTCCACTTTCCTGAACTCAAGCCTGCCCTCCTGACTCAAAACTCGCACGGGGGCCTAGCGCGAATCGAGATGTTACACACCTACCCCAGCTAATGCTCTCTCTCAATCTGTTATGCTACTGCTAGGGTTCTAAGCAAAGAGAAAACTAGAACAAAAAGACGGCTAGGGTTTTTGGGGAAGAAGAAGAGAATACCTGAAATGGATAAATCATGCCCCAAAGAGGGGGGAAAAGGGGTATTTATGGAGCCCCCTTTTCCCAGGGCCGGCCGGCCCCAATTGAGGGCTGAACCAGTGTGGTTCAGCCCTCCCTCCTCTTATTGATTAATTGCGGGCTGAACCGGATGGTTCAGCCCGGTCTTGGTCCGGCGCTCCTTTAGGTCTTCTGGCGTACTTGAATCCTCGGAACCGCAGATCGTCTAGGGCCATAACATTCCCCTCCCCATCAAGAGGCAGCTTGTCCCCAAGCTGGAAGTCGGGAAATAACTCCCAGAACTCCAAGAAGTCCACCCACGTGTTGTGAGCATCGGAGAGATCCTTCCACTTGACCAGAATCTCTGAACGGTACTCTGTGCCATGTTTCTTCCCTCGGGACTGCAAGATATCTTCGGGACTGGGGGCAGGCTCCCCAGTCGTAGTGGCCTCGGGTAGAGAGGGAAGCACTGTGGCTGCTGCTCCCAGCTTCTTCTTCAGCAGTGAGACATGGAAGGTGGGGTGGATGCGAGAACCCTCAGGAAGGGCAAGCGTGTATGCGACCGGCCCCACCTGTCGAGTGATGCGAAACGGCCCATAGAACCGTGGGGAGAGCTTCTGATTGGAGCGGCGAGCAACTGAAAGCTGTCTGTACGGCTGGAGACGGAGGAAGACCTCGTCTCCAACCTGGAAGGTCCGCTCCGTGCCGTGCTTATCGGCCTGCAACTTCATCCGGTCCTGAGCAACCCGGAGATTGTCCCGCAAGAGAGCCAAGGTCTGATCTCGGTCACGTAAAGCACGATCCACGGCCGGCAGAGCGGTGCTGCCCGGCTCATACGACCGCAGAGTGGGTGGTGCGCGCCCGTAGACAACCTCGAACGGAGTAATCCGACTGGCCGTGTGATACGAAGTGTTATAGCAGTACTCCGCCCAGTGTAACCATCGAGTCCACGTCCGGGGCTCATCCATGACGAAGCAGCAAAGATATGTCTCGACACCCCGGTTCAGCACCTCTGTCTGGCCATCTGTCTGCGGGTGGTGCGCTGTGCTCATGCGCAACCTGGTGCCCTGCAACCTGAAAAGCTCCTGCCAGAATTTGCTGAGGAAGGTCGGATCGCGATCCGATATGATGGAGCTTGGGAGACCATGGAGGCGCACTACCTCCCGGGCAAAGAGATCGGCAACGGTTTCCGCGGTGTAAGGGTGGCTGAGAGCGAGGAAATGGCCGTATTTGGACAGCTTGTCCACTATGACCAAGATCTTGGACTTGCCCTGAGACCGGGGCAGGCCCTCAATAAAATCCATCGAGACCGTCTCCCATATCTGCCGAGGAATCTCCAAGGGCGTGAGCAACCCTGCCGGTGAGGACGTCTCGTACTTCTGCCGCTGGCACATGTCGCACTGCTGCACAAAACGCTGCGCGTCCCTGCGTAACCCCCTCCAAAAGACATTGGCCCGCAGCCGTTGTAACGTGCGAAGCACCCCGGCCTGACCTCCGGTCGGGGATGAGTGGAACTCCTGTAACATGACCTCCTTCCAAGCGGACGAAGCGGGGATGACCACCCTCCCGTGGTAATACAAATGTCCTCCAATCAGCTGGTACCCTGGAGGAGTGGGCTGGCCCTGAGACAAGGCCTCTACAATAGGCTGGAGCTCTGGATCCGCGGCTATCTCCCTCTGAATATCATCCAAGGACTCGATCAACGGTACCGACAGGCGAAAGAGGGTGCTTTCCGGTAGGCGGGATAGGGCATCAGCCACTAAATTCTCCTTGCCCTGCTTGTACACAATCTCATAGTCATACCCGAGCAGCTTGGTCAACCACTTTTGCTGGAGAGGAGATGCTAACCTCTGATCCAAGAAGTGTTTCAGGCTCTGGTGATCGGTGCGAACTTTAAAATGATGGCCTAGCAGGTATGGACGCCACAACGTCACTGCGTGAAGAATTGCTAGCATCTCCTTCTCGTACGTGGAGAGACCCAAGGTTCGAGGTGCCAAAGCCTTGCTGAAGTAGGCCAACGGTCGCCCCTCCTGCATCAAAACTGCCCCAATTCCCACTCCTGAAGCGTCCGTCTCCACTACAAATTCCTTGGTGAAATCCGGTAGTGCGAGCACCGGCGTGGTCGTCATAGCCTCCTTGAGAGCGGAGAAGGCCCGCTCCGCCTCGTCATGCCACGTAAAGGACTGTTTGTGGAGGAGCTGTGTATGTGGTCGTGCCAGCTTACCATAATCCTTCACGAACCTCCTATAGTACCCAATGAGGCCCAGGAAGCCTCGAAGTGCTCGTACGTTAGCTGGTCGCGGCCACTCCACCATGCTCTCTATCTTCTTTGGGTCTGCCCTGACCCCTTGTGCCGAAACCAGATGCCCCAAATATTCCACCTCTGACTGCCCAAACGAGCATTTCGACAGCTTGGCATAGAACTGATGCTGTCGTAGAATTGTAAGAACCTGTGCCACGTGCTCGACATGCTCCTCCCACGACCGACTGTATATCAATATATCATCGAAGAATATGAGTACCGATCGCCATAGGAGTGGCCGGAAGGTCTCATTCATCACGGCCTGGATGGTCGATGGGGCATTGGAAAGCCCAAAGGGCATCACCAAGAACTCGTAATGCCCGTCGTGTGTGCGAAACGCGGTCTTGTGAATGTCTTCCGTCTTCATCCGAATCTGGTGGTAGACGGAGCAGAGGTCCAGCTTGGTAAACAAACTCGCCCCATGCAGCTCGTCCAAGAGCTCTTCTATCATCGATATCGGAAACTTGTCTTTGATCGTGGACTCATTCAGATTGCGGTAATCCACGAAGAAACGCCAAGACCCGTCTTTCGTTTTCACCAGGATGATGGGTGAGGAAAAGGCGCTGGTGCTCGACCGTATGATTCCGGTCGCCAGCATCTCTTTCACACTCTTCTCGATCTAGGCCTTCTGAATGTACGGGTACCGATAGGGTCTGACGTTTGGGGGCGCAGCCCCTTCCTTCATCTGTATGTCGTGATCCCTGAACCTGGGCGGAGGAAGGCTCCGGGGCTCCTGGAACACATCTCTGAACTGGAACAAAAGTACCTGTATCTCCTCTGGAATGTCTGGTGGGTCGTGGGGCAAGGCCTCTACCCCCACTACCATGGCTATCGGGGATCCCTGCTCCTCTAACCGCTGCAAGCTCCTCACAGAAATCTCCTTCAGTGGTGAAGACCGAATGCCCTGTAGGCAGAAATCCTTTCCCTGCTGGGTGAATTCCATCGTCAAACGGACCCAGTCGGTGGTCACCCTCTGTAACTGCTGTAACCACTGGACCCCCAACACCATGTCCGAACCCCGAATCAGAAGTAAGTACATATCCGTGTGGCACAAATAGCCCTGCACGCGGATCTCCACCCCCTTCATCACCCCCTCGCACCTCAGCTTGCTCCCATCTGCTACCATAACCCGGAAGGCCGCCTCCCTGTCAATCGTCTGTCCCACCTTTGAAGCAACTGCCGGGTTGATGAAATTGTGGGTGCTCCCACTATCCACCAGGATGGTCACTCGCTCCTTGCACACCACGCCTGTGAAACGAAGCGTCACCGGGGCGGTACAACCCTCCATGGCCTGCAAGGAGACCCCAAACTCTGCCAAATCCAGATCCTCCACGTCGGCTTCCTCCGGACGGTCCTCCTCGTCATCCTCCTCCCGCAGCATAAACACCTGGACCTTCTGGCAGGCGTGTCCCTTGGTGTACTTCTCATCGCAGTTAAAGCACAGCCCCTTCTCCCTCCTGGCCTGCATCTCTGGCCATGTCAACCGGGTCACTGTCGGCCGTATGGGCGGTGGCTGCTCGCGTCGTACCGCCGCGGAAGCCGCGGGTGGCTTGGTCGTCATCCGGCTCCGCTGCCTGTTGTAACGCTCCTCCTGTATTCGGGCGATGCTAATGACATGACTCAGACTGCGTGGCAAGTATGCGTGGACCTCGTCCAGCAAGTGGTCCTTCAACCCTGAGATGAAGCAACTCAACAAGGTCTGCTCCCCCCATGCGACACGATTTGCTAATCTTTCGAACTCCGTCCGATACTCTGTGACGGCCCCCCGCTGCCGCAATTTTTGAAGGGTGGCTTCCACATCCTCGTACTCCAGAGGCCCAAAACGAGCCGAGAAGGCCTCGATGAACTCCGGCCACGGGGCAAAAGTGCATCCCCGCAAAAACCATTGCGTCCACTGATACGCGTCCTCCTCCAAATAGAAGGCTGCCAGTTGTACCCACTGAGCCTCGGGAATCTCCTGATATTTGAAAAACAGCTCCGCCTTTTGTATCCATTCCAGGGCGTCCCCCCCCGGAACTTAGGAAAATTCATCCGTGTCCGCTTGGGTTGCATGTATGGTCTCTGATAAGCCCCTCCCAAACCGCCACCGTCTGGTCCCATCACTCAGGGTTGCCCAAAATCTCCTTGGATTCCACCCTGATTCCACCCCGGATTCCTTCCCGGTCCCATATTGGCCGGACCATATCCCCCGTTAGGAGCAGTTGCTGATGGGGGCGGGAAATTCCCCGTTGTGCCCCCGAGAGGAACCGCATTTGCCCCGGTTGGGCGAAACACCCCAAATCCTTGATGTTGTGGCCTCCATGCTTGTCCTGGGTGCTGTCCGAGACCCCCTCCTTGCCGCAGCAGTCCGCCGTGAGCCGGCAGGGGCTGTTCGAACCCCCACGTAGAAGCCGAACATCCGCCGGGCCCCCAGGGACCTCCCGCAACTTCCGCCGCCCGACTGGATCCATTCCGGGGCGGTTCCGGCATCCAGGAGGGAGCCGATCCTCCGCCGAACCCCCCGCTGCCCCATCCGCCGCCCTCTGGGTGTCCGCCTGTCATCCCGCTGGATCAGGAAGGAATCGGAGGCCCGCGTGCGGCCTCTGGCGCGTTTCCCACGCCGAATCCGGAGCCCGACGCGCCTGTCGGCCCGCCTCCGTGACTCCCGCACCCCGTGCTTCCTCCGTTAGGGATATTTGTCGCTTCCGTGTCGGATCCCGCGCCGTTTACGGCTTTCCCTTTCAGATTTTGCAAGAGGAGGGATTTCAACTCCTCCATCTTCTCATCGAGGCGTTCCTCCAAGTGTTGTTGCGAGTCCTTCATGCTTGCTTCGATTGCCGCCACGGAATCCGTCAACGCCGCGTAGTTCTCCTCGATGGCGGCCAAACGCGCCGTCTCTGCCTCTGTACGCGTCACCATGGTCGCAGGAAGGATGCTCTGATACCAAATGTTATGCTACTGCTAGGGTTCTAAGCAAAGAGAAAACTAGAACAAAAAGACGTCTAGGGTTTTTGGGGAAGAAGAAGAGAATACCCGAAATGGATAAATCATGGCCCAAAGATGGGGGAAAAGGGGTATTTATGGAGCCCCCTTTTCCCAGGGCCGGCAGGCCCCAATTGAGGGCTGAACCGGTGTGGTTCAGCCCTCCCTCCTCTTATTGATTAATTGCGGGCTGAACCGGATGGTTCAGCCCGGTCTTGGTCCGGCGCTCCTTTAGGTCTTCTGGCGTACTTGAATCCTCGGAACCGCAGATCGTCCGGGGCCATAACACAATCCCAACAATTGTAACGAGGAACGGCCTATCGCCCACGCTTTCTCTTTAAAGCATTATACAACAACCACCTGATAGTGGAAATTTTATTGACACAGCTCCGACCACGTGGTTTTCAACATAAAAAAATTGTCTTGTCAACCGTCTCTTTTTTCTGTGACTGTTTGCATGCTCGATCGCTCCCGGTCTAAGATGGTGCAATTTTGATTGATTTACAGGTGCCTCGAGTGAGCTGCAATAATACTCAGACTCCCCAATTCGAGTTTACCTAGTCGTTAGTATGCCAACAGATCTTATTACAAATAAAGTGCAAAAAATCTCCAAAATTGTATATTTTATAAGACACCGACCATGTTTAAAATATGCTCTGTGATACAACCTTATAACATACATTTTCAGCCAAACCATCTCCTAAATTCTCCCCCTCTGGAAACATCCCCGCATTCTTCATCACTATTGTAAAACATTTCTATGATTTAGAAACCATACACAATGAAATGAGCCAGCAATTTCTGGCTGGCTAAACAATTATTAGGCAGCAGCCTATGAGTAAAACTTGTATGTCTTTGCTTGAAGAATGATTTGCCTCAACCCGCCAATAGGAGACAAGACCATCAGCAGAACTCCTAACACGATGCAAATCTGAAAATGGATGCAGAAACATCGATTAGCTTGGGATTTTAAAGCGAAGAAGGAATGAGAGGCAACAAGTTCTTATGCGAAAGATTACCCAGTTGGCGATCCAGGACAAACTATACTTTCTGGGCTTGTAGAGTGAGAGCCACATTACGCACGGAAGCTGCGGTAAAAAGGTTCAGTTTGCAAGATTAGATGACGGTTGAGGCAAATAAATAATGGATTTGTGTTGTAGAAAGTGAAATGCATGGGTCTATAACCCAAAATCAATTGATTACTGTATAGATGGACTCGAGATCCATGTTAAATGCAGAAGGCTACATGAGTCTCTCCACGTCCCCGCGTGAAGTCTTTGACTTTTAAAATGTCTTTTAAATTAGGAGACTTGACCTTGATACCAAGTAAAAACAGGTGCATTCAACCGAATACCCATCAGTTGTAGCCGGAGGGTCATAGGATCTATATTACTTGAGTTTTTTTTATGCGGGGTTACATTTTCAAAATTAGGGAAGGAAAATGGAAGGATTTGCTGACTTACAAAGTATGTTGTTGGCGCAAATGCGAAGCCTCCGAAGAATCCCAGCAGGCCGCCAAAGAAAGGGAAGGTCATGCCAAGAAACATTGTGATAGCTGGAATCAGAGATGCATATAGAGCATGAAGCATATCAGTAGTTATTCAGAGCGTTGAGTCGCATAACAAATTATCATTCAAATTTCGTGGAAGCGATAAGGGCGTTTACCAACGTAGGTGCTTCGAGCAATCAACCGCAGAACGATACCGGGCGGAAAATGCAGCTTCTTCACGAGCACTGTTTCAGCCATGTCGAACACCGGCATGGCATAAATCTGCATTCATAATTCGGTGTATAAGAAGATGTGATCTCGAGTACATATGAAGGATGCAATTATAGAGCAGAAATGTGATCTACTGCTCTCAAAGATGCATGCACCTGATAGCTTCCAATGACATGAATAACAACCATCATGTTGGCAGTGGCTATCAACCAGCGCGGCTTCTGAAGACTGATGAGAATGTTATCTTCGACCGAGTTGCCAAAAGCCCAGAAACCGACTAGCGCAACGGGAAAGTAGCAGAGGGCGACGACGATATATGCGATCAAAACGCCCCTCCACATCGGCTTCTTGGAAGGCTTCTCCGGGGTAGACGGAATGGTGGCTTGAATTTCCAGAACTACGTTGTGGCCGGCATAAGCAAAGGCGACGTCCCCCAAAGCACTGAAGAAGTTGAATATGGTGCCGGCCGGGCTGTGAGATTTATAGCCATACTCCACCCCTTCTTGTTTCCCCTTGTCGACTGATGCGCCCCATGCAATTGTTGAGTAGCTGGGGTGAATACAGAATGCCACATGAGTTAATCATTCTTAAATCTCATGTGATGCAAATGTTTGAAAATGGAGCAATGGAGTTAGTCATGCATAAGAAGATGTTACATCCAATTGTCATTTTTCCAGTGCAACTTTATTTTCTGTTTTATGATTTTGCTACCATGCATAACTGATTTTTAGTTTACAAGCAGCAAATTAGTGCTTGAAGATGGAAATCTAGTAATATTGGAGGCTCTAGCTCAGGAGTTAAGCTTTTGCTGTCTGTAAAACTGTATATCACAATGAATTAATGCAGTTTTTGCATTAATCATGGGAAGAAATCTCTTGGTTCAAAGTTTGCATAAACACACTTGAGATTTCCCCTTCCTGGAACTTATGATGCTAAAAAATAGTGTATGAGAATCGAATGATGTGAGGGTATTCCAAAGAGGTGTATAAATATTAGGACTAAAGATCATTAGGTATTTATGTAAGTAAAATTTTAGGGCTAAATTAATATATGAGGTGCTTTATTTTTGAAGCTTATGAGGTGTATTTAAAGAGTAGATGAAACAAAAGCTCAGTTATGTAGTTAAGAAACCATCATCCACACCTGAGGGACATGACAGCAGCGGCAAGAGAGACGCCGGATATTGAGTTGAAGTTGGGGAGCTGCGAGAGGACGAAGTGCACCGAGGCAAATATCATGATGAAGTAGGTGACCTTGATGTTCTTGCAGTCAGGGCACACCGTGTCATGGAACTTCTTGAGCGATTTGCCACCGGTAACCATGTACACTATGCACACGCCGATCTCCACTATCAGCTGCTGAGGCACCACAATCCACAGCCCCAACCGTTCCCCGAACGCGTGCTGGCCGAGCTCGTGGTAGCGGTCAAACCGCTTCCCCGGAACCATCTCGTGCATCTCCACCATTTGCCAGAGCGTGTACAGTGTTATGATCCACGACAGTATCAGCACCATGATCCCGGGGCCCCTGACAACAAAACGGTTAATTAGATCCACAACATGATGGAATGCTGATATTGATCACTGGATTCTGGGAATGTGATGAATGCTTACCATCCTAATTCAGATAAGGCATAGGGTAGGCCCAGGACTCCTGCCCCAACCATGGCCGTCACATTATGAAACGCTGAATACCACCACTTAGCATTTCGCGACGAAGTGATCGGAAGCCATTCCTCGATGGCCTTCTCCTTCTCGGACTGCCAGAACGAGATATATGTTTACAAGGCATGAATGAATAACCACCAATTCTACCAAAGGGGGCCTAACCCAAACTCGCTCCATTATGAATAACTATATACTCCTTTTAAAAAAAATTCAATATATTTTTTTCTAGTATGATTAGATTTTTCATAAACACAAATCAAAATTTAAAATGAATCTGACCAATTGTTTTTTAAATATGATCTAATTGTGGTCAATTCAGTATTTAAAAAATTGTACGTATATGAGGGTTTATATATTGAATTTTTCATTGCAAAAATGGTTCATCTGCACCTCAAAAAAATAAAATCTACAGCAAAAACAGGTCTCTCAAATCAATCTTAAGAGTAATTTGAAAAACCTCGTATTCTCAACGCCGCATTTTGGATAAATATGAGACCACGCCCATTCCTTTCATCTCGCACCGTTCTATTCTCACCGCCCAAACAAAGAGACCGCAGTACCACAGCGTCACATTAAGCACGTGGAGGGGGGAATCAAGAAAAGATTAGTTAGTGTTTTTTATTTCTGGGAACAAAAAAAATTGCTAGAATAACCATGGATCTAACAAGGCAAAAGCGGTCCGGGGAGAGTAAAGTGCAGCAGCTGCATTTTACAGTGCAGTACGGGATCCAACGGATGTGGATATCCGTGCACATCTCAAAGCGAGCTTGCACACAAATCGAGCTGTGATCTGCGGACATCCATTGGATCCCGCACTGCACGGTAAAGTGCAGTGGCTGCACTTTACTCTCCCCGGATCCACAAAAACTTATTTTAGTTCTCAAACTCTCTTACTTTTAGATATCAGTTCCTATTCTTTTTTTCGTGATTTCAGTCCTCTACTTTGTTAAGTAGATGAAATCAGTCCCTTCCAATTATTTTCTGTTAATTACGTAAGATTAAAACTCGAAATTTTCGTAGATTCGCCACATTTCTCGGAGCCACCGAGGACATGCCGGATCCCACGGTTCCAACAACGGCGGCAATTGAGCCGTGGCGGACATATATGTTCACGCTCTTAAGGCCCCATTTGGCACGGTGGTGGCGGTCGCAAACGCGAGGATTAAATCGCCATTCATTAAGGACCACCTAACAAACTTCATCCGTTTAAACATAAAAGTGGATGAAGTTTATTAGGTAGACGGTAACAAATGACAATTTAACCCACAAGTTAATGACTGCCACCACCTGGCCAAACAGATTCTAAGTATGGCAGCGTCGGCAGCACCAGGAGGAGGGGGAGGAGGCGTCGAGAGAGGCGGAGGAGCTTCTGTAGTGCAAAAAACAGGTGGGCGAGGAGGTAGACGATATTGACGAGCACGATCCGGGCGCACCGTGGGCACATGGAGAGGAAGATGACGCGGAGCCACTCGTTCCCAGGAAGTGAGAGAATTAAGAAGAGGAATGCCAATTTGTAGTTTTATCTAATGCAATATTAACATCAAATAATTGGGAGGGGCTGATTTTTAATGCAATTAAGAAAGTAGGACTGAAATCATGAAAAAAAACACAATTACTATATGCCGGCCGCACTGTGGCTATATGCAGGCCACGATGGTTATATGCAGGCCAATTTTTGAACGGGTTTATCACTTCCTATGGTTTTTTAGTTTGGCCTGCATTTAATAATTGGACTGCATATAATAAAAAATGGCCTGCATATAACATGACCCAAAAAAAATAAGGACTGATTTCTAAAAGTATTGAGAGTGAGGACAAATAAGCTTTTTGCCGAAAAAACGAACCAGCCGATCCCTTCGTACGGATCAATAACGACGATTTGATTTTCAAACTTTTGAATTCTCAAAGTCAAAATGAAGCTTTCCTATGTTAGCAAGTAATAATAATTGATGACCAATGAGATATTTTCGTGTCCTATGAATCAGGGGGCAAAATATTACACAGTTTACAGCCAATTAAATAGTTGCCCGCCCAGTGTTGCCACCATGTTCATCCCCAGCGTGTGCCACCATGTTCATCCCCAGCGTGTGTTCATCCCCAGCGTGTGCCACGATGTTCATCCTCATGGTGCACAGATTTTTTGTGTCACGAGAAGAGAGAAATTTGGAATTAATCAAATTGCATGTCAAATTGTATCGTAGATAAAAGAGTTTATCGAATTGTGTTTCAGATAAACAAGTATCTCCAGCAATTCCGGATTATAATCGGAACCCATACCCTCACAGTAGCGTGTGGATAAAAAGCTCGGAAAACTTTGACTTTATATTAAATTTTAAATTGGTCGTTTGAAATTTTTTTGCTACTAGCAAACAGTCATAAAAAGAAATTTATTTAGAGACACGCATTCATTCAAAAAAAGCCCCAACTCTCCTGCTTCTACTTTCACTCAGAAATTGGTAAAATTTTGGGGAGTGTTTTCAGGGGCTGGCCTGGGAGTCGGGATCAGGAGAGGGACAAAGGGAAGGGGCTGGCTTGGGAGTCGCGAACAGGAGAAGAAGGGGAGTGGCGAATAGGAGCGGAAATGAAATAGGACATGAGTTTGATAGTAGCGGAATTGAGCCTTTCAAAATCACAAAAGAAAATAAATTTTGGATATATTTTGAGTTTTTTAGAAGCTAAATCAAATTTACTAATAACACCACTCTTGTATATTCCTCTTTCTGGAAAATAAAAAGAAACCCTAATTTTACTCAGAATGCAAGTTCTCGCACTTTAAAGACCGATTTCTCTCTTATTTTACTGTTCAATACTATTGGCAGCAAATTAAGGCTACATTTGGTTTAGCATTTTCGGGCAGCATTTGAACCAAACGCTACTGGACGGAGGGTAACAAAACAAACTCCGTCTCCGTTTGCACCCACAGCAAGGAGGAAACGCTCCCCACCGCTCCGTTTCGACACCTACCCCCCCCCCCCCCCCCCCCCCCTCCGTTTCGAAAGCTTCGTTTGAACCAGCTTGCTCCTCCTGCCACCGCTAAACCGAATGAAGCCTAAATAAATTTACTTAAATTTCATTTCGGAAATGTAATATCAATCTCATAATTTCAAACCTATGTTGGCTATTCCAATCTTAAAAGACGCTCCAAAACTTTTTAAATTTGATTAAAAATGATATTGATAAATACTTATATGCAATTATAATAAGCGTCTTATACAAATTATAACTAGCAGAAAAATGGATCAAGAAATCTTAAGAAGTAAAAATCTGGAGAATGAGAGAAACAGAGAGGGGGGTTTGGAAACCTTTGGGAGGTTGGTCTTATTTGTGGTGGAAGGCGTTTCACGAGCTGGAGCTACGGTTCCCATGGCGAGAAAGATCTTTTTGAAGGTTGCTGCAGAGAAATAGTGGAGATGAGAGGAAGGAAACGAGATAGAGAGAAAGAGAGAGAAAGCCCTCTCTGGAGTGAGAGAGAGAGAGGGAGATGAGAATGGAATTGGAACACGAGTAAAGAAGGCAAGCAAATAAATAGAGCGATGGGTAAGTCACCGTTGACTTGGACTTCTTAAAAAACTTTGTTGTCCGACTGCTGAGTTTCCGAGCAAGCGCAGTATGGAAATTGGAAGGGGCTGGCATTTATAAGTAGTAATTGTTTTATACGGGTAGTGTTTTCTTTTTTGGTAGTGGGTAGGCGTGCACATAAGGCCTGTCAGGCCCAGGCCTGACTTTTGCCAGACCCAGGCCGGTCCCAGATTCTCCTCCAAAAAGAGGGTCTGGTAAGGCCTATCGGGCAAGCCCAGGCCGGGCCAGGCCCAAGCCCGGGCCTAGTTCACTGTTCAGCGGTACTCTAGTGCAGACGTACGGGCGTACGGGTAAGGGTCAAGGAGGCTTCAAATCGAAAAGTGTTCAACATGAAAGTTGTAGATCTCGGCAAGACGAACAACTTTCATGTTGATCACTTTTTCATTTGGAGCCGTCTTGGACCTCGATTTGGGCCCCGAAAACTGGGGCGGCGGAACTGCTACAGTAAAGGGTACCGCGCCCCAGATTTCGGGACCCAAATCGAGATCCAAGACGGCTCCAAATCAAAAGGTGATCAACATGAAAGTTGTTCGTCTCGCCGATATCTACAACTTTCATGTTGATCACATTTTCATTTGGAGCCGCCTTGGAGCTCGATTTGGGCCCCGAAAAAACTGCTACAGTAAAGCGTACCGCGCCCCAGATTTCGGGACCCAAATCGAGGTCCAAGACGGCTCCAAATCAAAAAGTGATCAACATGAAAGTTGTTCGTCTCGCCGAGATCTACAACTTTGATGTTGATCACTTTTCTATTTGAAACCATCTTGACGTCGAAAACGGGTTGCCCGTACGTCCTCATTTTAGCCTGCCCGCATTTTAGGCTGCCATCTTTAGGCCAACGTCTCTCTAGAGAGACGTTGGCCCGGGCCCAGGCAAGGCCTGGGCCCAGACCCAGGCAAGGCCTGGGCCCAGACCCAGGCAAAGCCTAGGACCGGGCCTAGCCTGGGTCTGGCCCGGGCCGGGCACCAGGCCAGATAAATCATTATATTTAAGGCCTGTTTAGGCCCTCCAGGACTGGCCTGGGCCTGGACCAGGCCTACGCGGGCCCAGACCTAACCAGGCTTTTTCAAGGCCGGGCTCAGGTAGGCTTTCCAGGCCCAGTCTTTATGTGCACGTCTAGTAGTGGGTGAGATTCATGCCGTGCAGGCTTAAATTCAACGATTGTGATTTACAATAATAAAACAATAAAAAAAAAACAGAAAGAGAACCCGTTCTTTAAAGCCCATCAGACGGCTCCTGCGCTACCCGCGCCCCTTCCTCTAGGAACGGGTAGCGCAGGAAAAAAAATTTTCTCTATAAGAGCGTCTGCATCACTATTTGGAAAAATCACGATATAATAATACACATAATTATATTTTTAATCCCAATATTTTACACAGTGAATTAGTGTGTGTTTGTGTATGTGTATATACATATACAAGCAGTCGTGCACGGGAGACCCCGTGTGTAATGCCCTAGATTTTTTTGGTATTTATTCTCATTCTCGTAGTGGTGTAATTTTGGCATCAGGGCGTTACGTTGACGCGTGTTTGACATGTGTCGTGGTTAGAGCGTGATTTTTGCTCTGTAGGTCTTCAGTGTGGCTGAGTTTGGCCTGCTTGCAAGATTCCCTTGCGAGACGAGTGTATTTTGGTGACTCGGTGGAGTCTTTTTGGGAATGATTGTGTTTTGGCTTCAGAAGGTGTTTACCCGAGTTTGGTTTGTCGGATTTGTATTTCGATTTCGCCGTTGGATTCGTAGCGTCGGTGTTTACCTATGGTGCGAATTTCGTAGAATTTAGAGTTTTTTGGAGTTATTAATATTAATTGTAATGTAATATAGTATTATAAATTAAATAATAATTATTATAATATTTATGTATGTATATATATATACGCGTAAAAGATAATCGAAACCTACTGTTCATCATCTTCCCCAACCCGAACAGCGGACATTTCGCGGAAGGGCGGACGGAGCAAACTTTCGGCTAGCGATTTTAGGAGTTCGGGTGGTCGGTTTTGACAATTGATATGAGATTTGGAAAGCTCTCGATGAGAGCTTCGCGATCGTGGTAAGATCTTCACGTTTCCTCAATTTTTGTGAGTTAGGGTTTGAGATTTTGACCTATTTTCCCCTCCAAAAGTTTTGGGAAACGTTGTTAGAACCGTTTCACAACCGAACCTTGAAGCGGTGCGAGCGGGCGGCATTTTTCCGAAGATATGAGGCAAGTTGAATTTTTCCCCTCTTGCATGTTCATTTCTAGCTTCTATTTCCTTCTCTTTTCCTCCCCCCCTTAGGGAATAGGAGTAGTGTAGGAAGCATGAAAAGATCCCCCTAGGTTAGGGCTTAATTTCGGCCAAACCGTGAAAACTAGGTTTAGCGGACAAGTGAAATTCGGCGAGTATTGCAACCAAGATTTGTATTTATACGTACTTTATTTTTGTCATTTTAGTTTATTTTCGTTGTTCTTAGTTAGTTTTCTTCAATAAAATGTTCTTTTTTTGTATATTCCATTCTAACTTACCTTTATTTTGTTTTTTTAGAAGTTTTGCAAAAAATGACGAAAATTCAAAGTGCAACCCCGTAACCTATCTGTCACGCCCGTGACCGTGTCGTGTAACTTTGATTCCCGTGGAAAATTGCTGCATGCAATGGAAAAATCATGTCACGGCTGTGTCTCGTCGGACACGCCCGTGGTACGCCGTCTAGACACTCAACGCTGTCTCGACACTCAACCCCATCTCGACACTCAACGCCGTCTCGACACTCAACGTCATCTCGACGCTCAACACCTCCTGCAATTTAACACTCAACGCCAAAGACACACCCATGTCGAGAATGACACACCCGTGTCTGTCCTGTAATTTTCAACACAATCCAAACAGTTGCTGTCGACATCAAATTCCAGCCAGCTGTCCAGTCACGCTAGTGTCATTCGGCGCACGCCTGTGACCGCCCCAACTGTTCCATACAAGACATCACCAGCGAAGCAAGGACTCGATGTCTTCGCCAGTTACACCTTCCGGACATGCCCGTGTCATTCGGCTCACGCTCGTGACTGCCTCAATTTTCCAAACAAGACGTTGCCATCAAGGCAAGGATTCGACGCTTCGCCAGTCACGCCCATGCTACACGCCCATGACCACAGCTATATCTCGTGACCTCCAAGTGGAAAGCCCTGAAGTCAACCGCCAATATATAAGACCCCTTCCCACAACGTTTACCCGCGTCAGGCCGGAGGGGATCTTACTTCCTAAGACGTCCACCCAGTACTCCTTAGGGGTAACGACCCACCCTATCTAAGCACGTGGTGGCCGCCTTACTCGGATAGAATCACAACATTCACAATACACCAGAGAACTACGGAAGCATTAAAAGGAAACCAAAGTACAATATATATAACATTATATGTATACATGAGTACAAAGGTCATAGTCTAAGTATTTATATAAGCTCGCAGACTGTACAAGTACTAGATATAACTCCTCACTCTCTCTCCCTAACTAACTCATCGTACTCATGTCTAGAAACTCTGAAGAAGCCGGAGGTGATTCTGCTTGAGTAGTTCTAACTGCTGGCGCATCCTCCTACAGCAGCGGGTCACTACGTTGCTCCATTTCCTATGAATGGTTATTTAAATAACTGTTAGTCACAGAGCTAAGTGGAAAGAAATCTCCTCCCCGGATCCATATCCTGGGGACGATCACACACCCACCCAACAATAGTGGATAGCGAAGGAAGGGAGAGTTAGTACAATATTTTATATAAATAGGCTAGGAACAACAATAAAGAAGCGCAGCATAATATAACTGGAATAACAGCTGCAATGTATATCACTTATAATTAAGGCTCCATCAGCACATCAGGTATCCACAACCTACATACTACCGCAGGCATTCAGAGTCGCGCACATATCGCAGGAATTCACAGCCGCACACACACAATCCTATATCGATATAGTATGGACCGCTTCTATTCCAACAGGGTAGCGATCCCCGCGGGCCTCACTGATGTGGTCATCGATGACAGTGACCAGTCCTGCCACTTCTAGGAATGGTCGTACCGCACAGCCCAGGCCCTAACGTACATCCCCGTGTACTCTTGGATGTGAGCGACATCCAAAGATTCAACATTTTGGTCGACCAGCAGAGGAAACCCGACGGGGGAAAACATAATGGCAGGTCACCCGTGACACTCATCTCCCTGTCGCCTTGAGTCGTTGAGCTTTCCGCACCGGTACGAACGGTCTGCGGAAGTGACTGACCCACCATAGTTTACGACAAGCAATTTACAAATAACCAAACAGTCAATTTTGCTAGCATGCTCCGAGTCTGTGGCGTCCTGCCCTACTATGCTTCAATCTTTGGGTAGTGACACTCAACTTAACTTTAGACAAGGACAATGGGAGCACTTATTTTGGGCTAAACCTAGAGGAACACCTCAACTCCGATTACCCCCAACTAAGGCTCGACCTTAACAGATGGTTGCTCGTCAGAGAAGCACCCATTCTTATAATAGTAAATTACAGTGATGAAAATACTGTAATTAAAGATGCTGATAATAAATGATGCATAATTTAAGTGCTGAATGAAATGTGACTAGCACGGGACTGGAGTAGTACTAAAATGAAATTTCTGAAATGAACTTGACCAGTACAAGACTCGAGTAGTACTGAATTGAAAGTACTGAACAAAAACGAACTTGACCAGTACGAGACTGGAGTACTATGTACTTGACCAGTATGAGATTGGAATGAACTTGGCCAGTACGAGACTTGAGTAGTATTCAATTGAAATGAACTTGACCAGTACGAGACTGGAGTAGTACTGAATTGAAAGTTCTGAACTGAAATGAATAAAGGAAACAAGACTAGTGCAAGATTGGAATAATCATAAAGAAAATGGTTAGTAGTCCAATCGCTCCACCAGAAGGCTTCAGTTCCATATAGTATCTTAGGAGACACATTCAATTCCATCTCCGTTCTCCGGAGGTATTTTCAATTCCTTCTCCGTTCTCAAGAGGCATTCACTATTCCTTCTCCATTCTCAGGAGGCATATCTGTAACACCCCTATCCGTCACATAGCATATAGCAGTAGGTCCGGCCAGGGCCCGACGCCATATACCACAGACAGACCGAAAGGTTACTCAATGGAAACCATCCAACAAAATAACGTCCTACACAAGCATTCTAGCGGAAGCAATTTTAATGGTTACATTAATAAAGAACCCAACACTAGCATGAATGTCCACTAACAAGCCACAGAATGAACTTACAAATACACAAGTACAATGGCCTTAAGGCCTTATAATTGTTTACTCAAATAGAAGTGTTTTCCAAACCTCGGCATGCAGGCCGACCATACATGAATAAAAGAAAACACTAAGCATTAGGCCTTCGGGGGCCGGCACTGCAACTTGGGCTTTAGCCCGCTATTTACCACTCGGCTCCGCAGCACCTGCAAGCACAATCCACCGCAACGGTGGCAAACCAAAGCAACGGTCAGCAATGCTGACCAAATTATAACGAGTCCGCCCCCAACTCGGGGCGGCGATGCTCCTTCCCTGCACTTTATTAGCATAACCAAGCAGTATAAAAATACACTTCATCACAGGCGTTGGCACACACAGCCACATGCCCCATGCACTCAGGGCACATTCTCGGTGAACCGGTCAACGTCACGTCAATTTAAGCCATAGACATTCCGGTCTCACCACCGCCACTTTGACAGCCAACTATGAGCATTTTGTCTTGCCAGCATGGGTCACGTCAATTTAAGCCATAGACCGCCAAAGACCCTCATCTATGCCAATGGCTCCAACCGAATGACATAGAACGAGTACGGTTCCGCCTAACCCGTGCTCACATCACAACGACAATTTAAGCCATATGTGCGGGTCAAACTTCTCCGAGTCCCGTTTCTGTTACACACTTCACATAACCCGGTTATGTTCAAGTTGGCTCCCAGGCCACCATGTTGGCAGAATCATGCATCTGCCCAGTTTTCCGGGTGCACCTTGGAGTTAATCCCCAAGACTCCCTGTTGCAATCTACCGCGTAGAAAACACGAAAAACAAACATCCGCACGGAGTCTTCTCTGGCCATTTATGCAATGCAACATCACCGATCCAGACCAACTTGTCCGGGTAGACTTCACACATCATGCCTGTGTCTGTTCTCGAATACGGACTCTACATGTACACAACGAGGACTATTCATGTCTACCCGAAGGAACGCCTCAAACTCACCGCAAACTCGCGAGAGCGGACTTTCCTATGCAAAAGAAGTAGAGCTTCACATGCTCAAGTAGAGAATCGTTACCCTAACATTCTTCCTTGGCGCCATGGAAATGTGCGCGGATGAAAAGCACCGCAATCTCCTTGCCTCCGTAGATCAGAAGTCGGCTCGCGATTTGGAGCTCTGAAGCTCCAACGGTGACCAGATCTAGGCTTCTTCTTCCTCCTTTGCTCTCCCCTCTCTCTAGACTTAGAAAGAGAACCACTCAAGTGAAATGAGGGTTTCAAAGGCCCAATCCTGGGTATATCCAAGCACTTGCAGCCCCCAGCCGTCGGATCCCAAATTAAAGAAACGAACGACCATGATCCGGGCCTGAAATGCAAAATCTGGGCCGAACACGGCCTGTGACATGCCCGTGTCCTGGGCCGTGTCCCTCATTCGACGTCGAAACCTACGCGACTCGAAAATTACACGGGGACCCGATACGCCCGTGTTTGACCTGACACGCCCGTGTTTGACCCGACACGCCCGTGTCATCCAGTACACGGCCGTGTTCCCGGCCGTGTTCCTCCATCGACATAGGCCAACAGCGACCCGAGACACACACGGGTCTTGGACACGCCCGTGTACCATTTGACACGACCGTGTTACCACCGAACACGCTCGGGCTTCCAGGCCGTGTTTCACCCTAGAATAAAAATCGTCCAACAACTCGAGAAGGACACAGAGTGTGACACGCCCGTGTCCTAGTATGTGTTCGCCGCTCGACGATCGTCGACTCCAAATTTCGTTGTCCACACGGCCAGGTCGTCGACCCAAGCACGACATGCCCTGGGACACGCCCGTGTCCCAGGCCGTGTGCCCCCTGCGAAATTCCAAACTTGGCTCAAAATGCCTCCCGTCGCTCATTTGAGTTTCGGGGCATTACAACTCTCTCACTCTTAAAAGAATTTCGTCCACGAAATTTACATAAAGGAAAGATAAGCACAAAACTTAAATGGTACCTGAGCAAAATAACTCCGGGTACTCCTCAAGCATAGTCTGCTCTCACTCCCAGGAGAGCTCTTCCCGGCCGTAATTGTCCCAACGGACCTTGACCATTTTGATCTCTTTATTGCGTAGCCGCTTGACTTCTGAGTCCTCAATTCGAACGGGCTTGACCTTCGTCGTCAACCCATTCTCGACCGGCACTTGATCCACCGCAATCACATGTGAAGGTTCTTGCACCGCCTTCTGTAGCACCGATATATGGAATACATCGTGTAGACCACTAAGCTCCACTGATAGCTTCAACCGATATGCTGCTTCACCGATCCGCTCCAGAACCTCAAACGGTCCAAGGTACCTCGGGCTTAGCTTCTTCAAGCGCCGCACCCGCGAGACACCCTTGAACGACTTGATTTTCAAGTACACCCAATCGCCGACAGTGAACTCCACGTTCCTGTGCTTGACATTATAGTACTTCGCCTGCCGGTCCTGAGCGATAAGCAACCTCTCTCGAATTATTCTAACCAAAGACGTAGCATCATCCACCTCTTAGCGCTTGTACAACTTTGACTCACCCGTTTCCAACCAAGACAACGACGTGCGACATCTTATACCATAAAGGGCCTCGAAGGGCGCCATTTGTATACTCGCCTGGTAGCTATTGTTGTACGCGAACTCCACCAAGTAAAGATGATCTTCCCACTTCTTCCCGAAGTCCAGGACACACATGCGAAGCATGTCTTCCATTATCCTATTGACCCTCTCGGTTTGCCCATCCATTTGCGGATGAAAGGTTGTGCTGAAACTCAGCTTTGTTCCCAACATCTGCTGCACCAACCTCCAATCGTTGGACGTGAACCGCCCATCCCGGCCACTCACGATGCTGCGAGGCACACCGTGAAGCCGCACAATATTGTCCATATACAGCTTTGCCAATTTCTCCACGGGATCATCCTTCCTATGCGGAATGAAGTGCGACACCTTCGTTAGACGATTTACGACCACCCAAATGACGTTGTTCCCCTTCTGCGACCATGGCAACCCGTGCACAAAGTCCATAGTAATCTCGTCGAACTTCCACTTCGGAATAGGCAAGGAATTCAAGAATCCTCCCAGCTTTTGGCACTCCGCTTTCACCAAGGCGCAAGTTTAACACTTCGCCACGTAGAGCGCCACATCCTTTTTCAATCCTGGCCACCAGAACAATTTCTTAACATCGCGGTACATCTTCGTGCTCCCTGGGTGAATTGTGTACTTAGTATGATGCACCTAGTACAACATTTCCCCCCACAAAATACCCACATTTGGGACGTACAGACAACCGTCATTCCAAAGCAATCCATCCTCAACAACGAATTGGGAATTTGACCCATCCAGAGCTTCAACCATGATCTGCTTCATGTGGCCATCCAAATCTAAAGCCTGCCGAATCCGATCAGCCAGGTCATACTGGACTTCAGTCCAATACAATAGTGCTTCAGCACTTGACTGCTTATCCACGCAAGAGATCTCTAACGCCTCCAACTCCTGAACCAACTGCTCGTCATGGATCGACAGCCAATTGGCTTGAGCTGGGGCCCGACGACTCAATGCCTCCGCAACCGCATTGCCTTTACCAGGCACGTAATGATCTTGAATGTATAGTCCCCCAGGAACTCCATCCATCTACGCTGTCACATGTTCAGATCTTTCTGATCCAACAAATACTTCAGGCTTTTGTGATCGGTGTAGATATCAATCTACACACCATATAAATAATGTCTCCACAGCTTCAAGGCAAAAATCACGACCGCTAACTCCAAGTCATGAACCAGATAGTTTCGCTCGTGCACCTTCAGCTGTCTCGAGCTATACGCTATCACACTTCTGTGCTGCAATAGCACACAAACCAAACCACTGCCCGAAGCATCACTATATATCTCAAAACCTTCGGTCCCACTCGGCGAACTCAGCACAGGCGTCGTGGTCAACCGACATTTCAACTCCTCAAAAGCACGCGCGCACTCCGACGTCCAAACGAACTTATGCTCTTTCCTCGTCAAAGTAGTGAGAGGTAACGCTATCCGTGAGACGTTCTCCACGAAGCTCCTATAATAGCCAGCAAGCCCAAGAAAGCTCCGGACTTCCGCTACCGTAGAAAGCATTGTCCACTCTCATATCACAACAATATTCGCCGGATCCACTGCAATACCCTCTGAAAGTGAGGGTTAGATCTACAATACTCTAGAGGGGGGGGGGGGTGAATAAAGTATATTTAAAATTTGTTAGGTCCCAAAACAAAAAGTACTGTTACAACTTTTGCTGTAAACTGAAAGGTGCAGTAATAGAAAATTGGAAAACAGATAATAGTCAACCTAATCACAGCCACACAGCAAGAAACAAAAAGAAAAAGATAGGCAACCAGACGACACAAGAAATTTATAGTGGTTCCCCAAATCTGGGTAGTCCACTCTTCTACCACCCTTGGTAGGAATTCACTCAGGTTTTTGATCAGGTGCCTGACACCAATGGGTTTTGATCAGGTCCCCAAAAACCAACTCAAGTCTTTTGGTGAGGAGACTTGCAACCAGGAATTACTTTTGAAGGGAGATGACAACCTTTTATACAGGAGGGGTGAGAGTGTGATTTTGTCTTCTATTTCTCAATAAACTGAGAAGACTTATGTGGATTGATGTTTGACAAAAGCTCCCCCTGAAATAGTGAATGGTTCAGAAAGATTTTGAAGCTTTGCTGTAGGGTGATAGGTCTTCAATCAGAGTTCTTGACAGCAGTGATGCAGGAGCTTCTAGACTGATTTTGATATCTGTTGTCCTTGGAAGTCCTGGAGAGAATGTGGAAGAAGAAGACTCTTGATATTATATGATTGTTCTTCTTCTCCTGAAATGAAGATCACTGTCTGTCACTGTAAGCTTCAGTATGAGTTTTGTGTGAAGCTTTTCTGGTGCTGTATGAATTCTTGCAGTCAGTCTATGCGTGTCTGTGTTTTTCTTACAGAGTATGTTCTTCTTATTCTCTTGTTCTTGCTACCGATTGTCGATCTTCTTTTCTTCTATATCTCTTCAAAAATTTGAATCCTCTGAAATTAATGCTGACACCTTGAGAATAATCGGCATTAAATCATTTCCTCAACTGTCCCGTGGAAAATCAGCAAGTAATATTCCTGAAGAAGACCGTAATTAATGCTTCCTCTAACGGCTACATTCAAAGAATGTTTGAGAATTAATCTGTCAGGAATTATTGCATTTGAGTGAGGATTGAATGCCAAAAATGGCTAAGTTTGGAATCGTCGAACGAATAACAGAATTCATCGAGCTGAGTTACTAGTTCGTCGAACTGAGATTTTGTATTCGCCGACCAGACAACTTCTGTTCGTCGAGCTGAGTTCCAAGTTCGTCGAGCTGATAACAAAACTTACATGCTTCAGAACCTTTGCCTTTTCTGTCTGAAGTTCGTCGAGCTGACAATTGCATTTATCGACTGGAGTTCAACAACAATTCTGTACTTAGTCAAGTATTTTGTATTGACTGATATTCTGTGTGCCGACATGAAACTTCTGGTGTCGACACAGGTGGGTGTCGACTGATTAATCTTGGTGTCGACACAGATCTTCTGGTGTCGACATAAGTGGGTGTCGACTGATTATTCTTGGTTTCGACACAAGTCTTCTGGTGTCGACATAGTTGGTGTCGACACATGCCCTAAGTGTCGACACAAATCTTCTGGTTCCAGAATTCGTCGACCAAAGAACACAGTTCGTCGACCTGAGAATTCGTCGGCCTAAGAAGTTGACTTCGTCGACCTGAGATCATCTAACAAAATGTTGTTGTGAACTCGAGATCCAAATTCATCGAGCTCAGAATCTTGTTCGTCGACCAAAGCCTGAAGTTGTACTTAGAATAATCTGGAGTTATCCCGACTTTAGTTTGTTGAAGTATCCCAGTTTTTGTCGACCAGAGAATGAAGATCGTCGAGCTCTGCTCAGAGAAATATCTCAAGATCGTCGAGCTGAGAACGCCTTTTGTCGACCTGAGTTTGACGAACGTCAAACTCATTTTACTTAGTCTTGAAATCTTCTAAATCTTGAGTCTCTGATGGTCTTGTTGATAGCTGGTCCATCTGATGTTGACTCTAAGGACTTGGCGTAGACTCTAGGACACAACTTTGACCCTGGCTATACATGTTGGGTCATATCCTAAGTTAGTGAACCTAGCCCAAATCAACTAGGGATCCAACAATCTCCCCCTATTTGGGTGAGGTCACTAATAGACTCAAAACATAAACATAAAGATAAACAAAGCAAGAAAAAGATATATCTGTCAGAGAATTACTAACACATGCAGTAGATATATATGTACATAAGCTTTGTTTAAACAAATAACACAGTTTGAAAGCAAATGCAGAAAAAAAAGCAAAGAAATTAAAACAAAGTAAGAATTACTTCTTCTGCTTCTTCTCTATGGACTTGTCTTCTTTAGTCGTTTCACTTGGCTTTGTAAAAAAAATTTCTCTTTTTGGATCCAAAGCCTGTGCCTGTGTCATTGTCATGTCAGCTGCCCCAATAATCTTCAGGGATGTAGTTCTGGGGACAACTACTTCAGGATGTAGCTTCATGTATTCATCAACATTAAACAGTTTGTTTGCTTTATCAAATCTTTTGAGTTCTTCCTTCCTGTATTTGGACATAGTGGAATATCCTGATATATCTTTGCCTTCAGCTTTTGCTTTATTAATCAAAGATAGACCAACAAGTTCCTGGAACCTGGCCATTTTAGCAATGTTTGCTGTTTCAGGATCCTCAAAAGGAACAGGAGGAAGAATATGGTCTTTCAGGACTATTAGCCTTCTAATCTGTAGAGATATGTTATTGTTGCTGCTGATGTTGTTGATGTTGAGTTTCTGAAGAATGATGCGTTTGCTGACTTCTTCCAGAAGATCTCCCTTGATGTCTCTGATAAGTTTGCATAGAGGCAGATCTCTGAGAGCTAGATCCAGTGGCACCAGCTGCTGGAGGAGGTGGAGGAGGTGGAGGAGGTGGATCTCTTCTGTATCTCTGAACTGGTGGAGGAGAATATTTTCTACTTCTTTTTCTCTTCTTTTGCTGATTTTTAGACAACCACATCCATGCTGGCATTCCTTTGTAATGAGTAATATTTTGGAGGATATAGAATGGGGTGTCATTCTTTGAGCTTGGTTTAGCAGCAGCAGGAGGAGGGGCTTTCCTTTTCTTTGACAATAGTTTCTTCTTTTTCTTGGCAGCTTCTTCATCTGAATCTTCTTCATCATCATCATCATCATCTAAATCTTGAGGATTATCATATAAAGTATCTATATCTCTCATGATGTCCTCAGATACAATAGGTTTTGCAATTGGAACCTGAACTGAGCTTTCAGCTGCTTGTGTTTCTTCTTCAATGTCAGCCAAGATCAACTCATCTAGATCTGGCATAGGGGAATCATCCATTACAAAAGATGGTGCAGAGATAGCTACTAGAGAGGATGGAATGACTGTCAAGGTTGGTGCAGAAACTGGAATTGCAAAGCTGTCACATAGTTGCTTAACAACTGCTTGACTGATAGGAGGAGTATAAGGAACAATAACCAACTGTGGCTTAGTAAGTTCTTCTATAAGATACTGCATATGTACAGTGTCAAAACTTTCCAGCAATTCTGCTAAGTTAACTGTGGGATTTAGGATAAATTCACCAACAGTTGTGAATCCTTCAGAAGCTGACTCATCACAATCCATGTCAGTATCAATGAAATTGATTTAGGATAAATTCACCAACAGTTGTGAATCCTTCAGAAGCTGACTCATTACAATCCATGTCAGTATCAATGAAATCAATTAAATCTTTATATATACAATATGTATATGCTGCTATGGGGACTGGAGTATCTGCTGGTGCTGGAGCTGAAGTATCTGAAGCTGTAGCTGCTGTTTCTTCATCAGGCATCTCCCCCTGCCTGGTTTCAGTGGGAACTGAGGCCAGACCCCTGACCGAGGAGGGGGTAGCAGTAAGAGCAGATAAAGAGGTAATGGTGGTATCAAGAGGTGTAATGGCCTCTGCTATAAGTGATTTAAGAATGGGAGTGATGATGGTGATGATAGATGAGATGGTAGAGGGGTCTAGTGAGAAAGTGGTAGATGGTGTTGCAGTTGCTGTGGAAGAGGTGGCAACCAGTGATGGAATGGAGGGTGGAACATCAGGTATGTGAAGGTTTGATGGTGATGGGGAGGGAAGGGTGGCATCTTGCATCATGATGTCTGATGGTAGGATGTAAGATGGTATGGAAGATAAATGTGGGGGAAGTGGAGACTGTGGTGATGTAGAAATGTAGGTGTCTTGAGGGGATTCATGAGGTGTGGGTGGTTGATTTGCCTGAAGGGAGGAAGAGTGAATGTCAGTGACGTGGAGTGGTAAAGATGGGGTGACTGGGGATTGTGTTGTTGTTGAAAGGGGGGCTGGAAGAGAAGATGTGGAAGGAATGTGCTCTTCAGCAGGGTGGGGAGTGGCTTTGATAGCCCTTGTACCTTCAGAAGCTTTGATGGAAGAGGTGGAAGCCTGAGAGGGCTTAGTGATGGTCCTCTCCCATCTGCCAAATAAGGCACATGTCAGCCTTTTACTGGCATTTATGAATATGGTCTGGGAGACCAGGGATTCAGCAGCCTTTTCCTGTAGGAAGATTCCTAGAATTCTTCCAAAACATACTTCCTTCTTAGTATTCTTCTTCTTTATCAAGTCAAACAGAAGTTGTGCCCAGTCTATTTGCTTCTTGTTGATAATTGCACACATAACCAGAAACTGTTGTCTAGTGATGTAATCATGTGTAGTGTGTTTTCCGAGTAGCACTTTACCAACCAAGTCTGCTATGAATTTATATGGCGCAGACAAGTGTTTCTTCAACAGTTTATGGGGATTGTCTCCAGCATATTCCATGAGGTTCAACATCATATCAGACTCCTCTGTTTCAAGTTCGAGGTCCTCTTCTCCATTTTTCAATCCAAAAATCTCAGTTAAGAGAGCGGGGGTTAAAGAGATTGAATTACCCGCGATGGTGCCCGTCAAGATATTCTCTTCTATGGACGACAGTGTGTATACCCATTCCCTGATTTCCATGCTGTGTAGTTTGATCCTTCGCGTCATCAGTGTTTTTAGTTCCTGTTCTTCAAGAAGTTCCAGGATATATAGAAATATTGGATTCAAATACTGAAACGAATCGAAATCGATGTCAAATCCTGTGTCAAACTTCATTCCGGCGAGATTGCTTGCCAGAGCCGCCATTGAGATCACCTGCAAGAAAGACACAGAAATGTCGATCAAGTGCAAGGGAACAGAAAGCGCGAGATGGAGGTCGAAGAAAACTAGATATAAGGTTTTCCAGAATATGAATCGACAAACTCCGTTCCACGAAAATAAAATTAATTCTTTGAACTGAGGTCGACGAAATAGTTTGCAGTTAAATAATTCGTCGAACTCATCAAGAGAATTGAAGACAATTTGTCGAACTCCGATCGACGAATATCTTCTGAAGCAAGGTTCGTCGAGCTCCGGTCGACGAAAATTGTTTCACACAGAGAATTCGGCGAACTCCATTCGACGAATATCTCGCAAACCTTCCCCGGTTTGTCGAACTCCGTTCGACGAACTTTGGAAAATTCGTCGAATGCAGACGGAACTTAAGCTAAGTCTTCTCCATTGATCATTCCCAGCTGATTTAGAAAGAAAGCATGATTTTTCTCATCCAGTGGTTTGGTGAATATATCAGTTTTTTGTAAATCAGTGTAGATATAGACAAGCTTAATCTTATTTTTGTCTACACACTTCCTAATGAAATGATGTCTTATGTCAATATGCTTTGTCCTACTATGGTGAACTGGATTTTGTGCTATGGCTATAACACTAGTATTATCACAGAATAGGGTTGAATTATTTAAGTTGAACCCATAATCTAGAAGTTGATTTTGTATCCACAGCATCTGTGAACAACAGCTGCCTGCTGCAATATATTCTGCTTCAGCAGTTGATGTTGACACTGATGTTTGCTTCTTACAAAATCAAGATACTAGTCTCATACCCAGGAACTGACAAGTTCCTGAAGTACTTTTTCTATCTACCCTGCATCCAGCAAAATCAGCATCAGAGAATCCAGTTAACTTCAATTCTGATTCAGCAGGATACCATAGGCCTAGATCAGGACAACTCTTTATATATCTTAAAATCCTTTTTAAGAAAATTAGATGAGATTCTTTAGGGTTCACTTGGAACCTAGCATAAAGGCATGTGGCAAACATAATATCTGGCCTACTTGCTGTGAGGTATAATAGAGACCCAACAATGCCCCTATAAAGTTTCTGATCTACAGGTTTTCCTGGTATATCAGAGTCCACAACAACATTTGTGGCCATGGGAGTTTTCTTTGCTGTGGCATCAACCATCCCAAACTTCTTTAGAAGTTCTTTAACATATTTTGCTTGTGAGATGAAGATGCCATCAGGGAGCTGTTTCACTTGGAGACCAAGGAAATATGAAAGCTCTCCCATGCTACTCATTTCAAATTTAGAATTCATGAGGTCAGAAAACCTCTTACATAATTTTGAATCTGTAGAGCCAAATATGATGTCATCTACATAGATTTGTACTAACAAAATTTGGTCCTTATGATGTCTAGTGAAAAGGGTTTTATCTACAGTTCCTCTTGTAAATTTATGCTCTAATAAGAAACTTGCTAAGGTCTCATACCAAGCTCTTGGAGCTTGCTTTAGACCATAAATAGCCTTATTTAATTTAAAAACATAAGAGGGATAAGTTGGAGAAACAAAACCCGGAGGTTGTTCTACATAGACCTCTTCTTGTAACACTCCATTTAAGAAAGCACTTTTCACATCCATTTGAAAGACTTTGAACCTTTTGAATGCTGCATAGGCAAGGAAGATCCTTATAGCTTCCAACCTTGCAACAGGTGCAAAGGTCTGATCATAGTCAATTCCTTCATCTTGCCTATATCCTTGAGCAACAAGCCTAGCCTTGTTCCTCACAATAACTCCTTGGGCATCAAGCTTATTCCTGAAAACCCATTTGGTTCTAATAACTAGGTAGTTTTGGGGTCTTGGAACCAAATCCCAAACTCTACATCTCTCAAATTGGTTTAGTTCCTCTTGCATTGCAAGGATCCAGTGGGGATCTTGCTCAGCATTATGAATGGTTAGAGGTTCAACCTGAGAGAGAAAACAGGCATGCATCAAGTCTTGGTTAAGTTGATGCCTTGTCTGTACACCTACTGATATGTATCCAATTACTTGAGATCTGGGGTGATCCCTAAGTGTGACAAAATCAGTGGGTGGAGTTGGTTGTGCAACAACATTTTGAATAAATTCCTCTTGTGGAATTATATTTGCTGTTGGTTGAGTCTCATGTTCTTCAGCTTCATCTTCTTCACTATCTTCAATGACCTGTGGAGAAGGATGAGTGGGAACCTCTTGGGTGAGGTTTAGTCCATCCAATGTCTCACACAAGTGGGGTACCTACAAGTTGCTAACGGTAGAAACTTCTTTCTCCTTGCAATACATGTTAGTTTCATCAAAAGAAACGTGAATTGACTCTTCTACTTTTAATATTGATTTATTGAATACCCTATAAGCCTTGCTTACTTGGGAGTATCCTAGAAAAACTCTCACTTCAGCCTTAACTTCAAACTTTCTAACATATTTATTGTTGTTATTATGTATGTAACATGTACAACTAAAAACTTTAAAATAGTTTATTTTAGGTTTCTTCCATTTGAGCAATTCATAGGGAGTCTTTTTCTTCAGTTTGTGAATTAAACTCCTATTCAGGACATAGTTTACAGTGCTTACAGCCTCTACCCAAAAGGTTAGTGACATGTATGCATCAGCAAGTAATGTACCTGCAGCTTCAATGAGTGTTCTATTTTTCTTTTCAGCTACCCCATTCTGTTGGGGAGTTCTAGGAGCTGAGAAGCAATGTCTGATACCTTCCTTCTCACAGAACTCATGCATAAGAAGAGACTCAAACTCTATGCTATGATCACTTCTGATCAATGCAACATGAGTAGAGAACTCAATCTGTATGGTCTTGAGAAAATCTGTAAGAACCTTGAATGTATCTGACTTTATTCTCAGAATGAATACCCAACTGAAACTGGAGAAGTCATCCACTATAACTAAAGTCTAGGATTTCCCTCCTAGGCTTTGTACTGCAATGGGTCCAAAAGATCCAAGTGTAGAAAGTACAAGATCCTAGGTGAATCACTCTTATTAATTGATTTGAAACTAGTTTTAGTTTGCTTGCCTAGTTGACAAACCCTGCAGAGACCTTCCTTCTTATAGGGAGCAGAAGATAGACCTCTAACAAGGTTGTGCTTAGATAACCTAGCAATATTTTTCAGATTTACATGTCCTAGTCTTTTGTATCATAAGTCATTCTGATTACTAGTTAAATTCAGTAAGCAGATATCAGTTGTGGCAGAATAAAAGTTTACTAAGTAAATGTTTCCTTGTCTACTTCCAGTTAAAACAGTTTGGTTATTTTTATCAATGATAGAGCAAGTAGAAGGGTTAAAGTATACCGAATAACCATCATCACATAATTGACTTATGGAGATGAGGTTATGCTTCAGTCCACTTACATATGTCACTTTTCTGAATGTGACAGCTCCTATTCTTACTTCTCCAACTCCTTCTGACTGACCACATTTTGAGTCACCAAAGATAACCTTTGGACCCAATTTGGACTTGTAGTTGAATAGGATGTCCTTGCCGCCAGTCATATGCTTGGAGCATCCACTGTCCAGGTACCAAGTTTCATTTACCCCTGGACACGTTTGACCTGCAATGCAAACAGTTAGTGATTTTTGACCCAGGTTACCTTGGGCCCTTTGTATGGCGATAAGAGAAACTAGAAATAACCGAAAATTCTGGCTAGGATTTATATCCTAGGGGGTGGTATCTCCTAGGTGGAATGGTCCAGTCAGCTAGGAGATTAAATGATTTCCTAGAAGTATTTAAGTTTTTGTTAAAGTTATAGTTTTGCTTAAGTCTTCCTGAGTTCGACGAATTTATGTAAGTTCGTCGACCTGAGTTCGACGAATTGGGTTGAGATCGTCGATCTCTGCCTAGAGAATAAACATGTTCATTCTCTGCGCCCCACGTTCGTCGATCTCTGCTCGACGAACCATATAAACTTTGTCGATCGCAGTTAGACGAATAATGATAACTATAGTTGGCATCTAGATTTCATCGATCGGGGTTCGACGAACTGTCCCCTTTTCGTCGATCTTAGTTCGACGAAAATTGCTGAACTTTATTTTTATTGGGTGTTTTCTGTTTTTCAATTTTGTCCTTAGTTTTAATTTGTTCAAGAATTTTATTTACCTTATATACTTGCTCAGTATTCTTCTTTCCTTTCTCAGAAATAAAATTTATGAGTTGTGATAGATGGTTTTTCTGAATAATAGGTGGTTCACTAGATGATGCACCTAATCCTAACTTACTTCCATTAAATCTAGCATTATATGTGTTAGTGATTTCTGCTAGTTGTTTGCTTCTTCCATTTAGTGATTCTTCTAGCTGTTTTGCCTTATTTAATTCATCTTTCAGAACGGTGATTTGTTCACTAAACATATCTATTTCATTTTTCAATTTAGTATTTTCTAATACTAAGCTATCATAGTTAACTTGCTTATCTTTGAGAAGTTTGATTTCCTTCTCAGAGGTTATTAAATCTAAACACATGATTTTAAAGTCTGATTTAAAAGATTCTGAACTATAATCAAAAGATGATAATACCCGATCAGCTTCTGATTCAGAAGCTTCCTCATTATCTGAGTCTCCTTCTTCTGAGTTGCTTCTTGAGGCATCAATTGCCATGAGGCAAACCTCCATTGCTTTCTCTTCTTATTCATCTTCACTAGAGCTTGAATATGTTGACTCCTCTTCAGTCTCACTCCAAGTCTCAGCTACAAACCCCTTTTCCTTCCTCTTGTGTTTGCTGGAAGAGGGTTTGCTGGTGAACTATTTTCTGCAATCCTTTTCCTTTTCTCTTCTCTTCTCTTTCTTCTGATTCTCTGGACACTCAGAGAGGAAATGCCTAGGCTTTCTGCATCCATAATACACCACTTCCTTTGTTGGTGTCTTATCATACTTTGGCCTATCATCCTTTCTTGCTGACTTCCTCCTGAAGTCTTTTCTAGCCATCTTGAAAAATCTCTTAGCCAAGAGACTAATAAGTTCTTCATTTGATGTTGAAGATTCTGATTCTTCTGAGGCTTTGAATGCTATGTTCTGATCTCTTCTGGCTGCAGGAGGTGTTCTTTGTTCAGCAGCCTCCCTTGTCTTTATTAACTGCTCATAAGATTTCAGTTTGCTCAGTAGAGATTCAGTTGACATCTCATTCAGGCATCTGGCCTCCTTGATGGGCCAAATTCTTGTGTCCCATGAGCTTGGGAAGCACATCAAAATTTTGTCATTCACTTCAGTGAGAGTGATGACCTTGTCCAGAGTTTTTAGCTCATTAATAATTGAGCTTAATCTATTGTACATCTCTGACACTGTCTCAGTTTCCTGTTTCTTAAAATTCTCATATTGAGATATGAGATTTGATCTCATATCCTTCCTTTCATCAGCTGATCCATCAATCATTTGGTTTAGGGAATCCCAAATGGCTTTTGCTGATGTGCACTCAGCAACCTTCTAGAAAATGTCATCAGACATTGTTTGTGCCAATATGTTCATGGATTTTGCATCAGCCATCTTGGTTTTCCTGTAACCATCATTATAATCTGGAGGAGGTACTGCAGTCATATTTGTAGAAGTGCTTGGAGGAGCTGCAGGTGGTTGAGGTACTCCTGTTAAGATGGAATCAAAGATATCTTCATCAATAGAATTCATATATAGCTTGATTCTTGCCTTCCAGATTCCAAACTTTTGCAAGTTGCAAACTGGAGGTTTGGTGCTTGCATAATCATTGTTCTGTGTCATGGTTGTGGTTCTACTTTAAAATGTGAACAAAGTGATATGTAGATCAAACACTGGATCTTTGGTTCAAGGATTAACTTGTGCAACCAAAGGAACCTTTCTCTGATACCAATTGAAAGTGAGGGTTAGATCTACAATACTCTAGCGGGGGGGGGGGGGGGGGGGGGCGTGGGGGTGAATAGAGTATATTTAAAAGTTGTTAGGTCCCAAAACTGTAAGAACCGAACAAAAATAAACCGAAATGGTTTTAACTGAAACTTTATTATCCGAAAAAGGTATCTATTACAAAGGTATGCCCTCCCTTATATAGAATGGAGGAGAGATGAGAGAATACAAATAAGAGATGTGAGACTAAATATTTACAGGACTAAGTGGACTATACAAAACAAACCGCACAAGCCGCGCGGTTAGACAGAAGGGCTAACCGCACGACTACCACCAGAGAGAAAGAGAGATTGCCAGGGTAGACCGCTAGACCGCCCGGTCTCCAAGCCGGCTGAGACAAACCGCCAGACCGCGCGGTCTTCAACCCGCCAAGATAGACCGCCAGACCGCCCGGTCACCAACTTCAACACTCCCCCTCAAGCTGGAGCATATATATCGATCATGCCCAGCTTGTCACAAACATGAAGAAATGAGGCGGAAACTGGCTTGGTGAAGATGTCAGCCAGCTCTTTATCAGAAGTGACAAAGGGAGTGCAAATTTGTTCCTTTAAAATCTCTTCACGAATGAAATGACAGTCGACCTCAATGTGCTTTGTTCTTTCATGGAAGACCGGATTTTTGGAGATGTATATGGCGGCCTTGTTATCACAGAACATAGGTAGAGGATGGTTGTAGACCTCTCCTAAATCTAGCATGAGAGCCCGCAGCCATTTTAACTCACAAGTGGTCGACGCCATACTGCGATACTCAGCTTCTGCACTGGACCTGGAGACAACAGACTGCTTCTTGCTCTTCCAGCTCACCAGATTTCCCCCAACAAAGGTGCAAAAACCTGAGGTTGACTTGCGATCCCCTTTGTCATCAGCATAACTTGCATCTGAGTATGCTTCAATCCTCAGATGACCATTCTTCTGAAAAAGTAATCCTTTCCCAGGCGCTGCTTTGACATACTCCAAGATCCGCAAGGCGGATTGTAGATGACACTCCCTAGGTGCTTGCATGAATTGACTCACCTTGCCCACAGTATAGGAAATGTCGGGCCTGGTCACTGTGAGATATATGAGCTTACCAACCAGATGCCTGTACCGCGAATTATCTGAAAGTGGAGGCGAATTATCTGTCCAGGTTTTGTCTTCTCCAGTTGCCATGGGGCATCGGGCAGGTTTTGCTCCAGTCAATCCTGCCTCTTTTAAAAGATCAAGGGCATACTTACGCTGAGAGAGAACTAAGGAGTCGGGCTTCCGAGAGATTTCGATCCCCAGAAAGTACTTTGGAGAGCCCATATCTTTCTTGATCAGATGTTGGCGAAGATGTCACTTTGTCAGGGCTACCCCTTCCTGGTCATCGCCAGTGAGAAGAATATCATCGACGTACACAACAAGAACAACCAACCCCGAAGGAGTTTTGCGAATAAATAGAGAGTGATCAGCAGAGCTTCGCGCAAAACCAACGGCCGCCACGATGCCGCTGAACTTGTCAAACCAAGCTCGAGGGCTCTGCTTGAGGCCATAAATTGCCTTTTGCAGCCGGCATACTCGTGTCTCCCCCTGAGCAACATACCCAGGAGGTTGCTCCATGTAAACGGCCTCGTGAAGATCACCATAAAGGAAGGCATTCTTGACATCCAGCTGAGAAATCGGCCAATCCCTATTGACCGCCACAGAGAGAAGGACCTGGATAGTGCTGAGATGAGCCACGGGGGAGAAGGTGTCAAAGTAATCAACCCCATAGGTCTGAGTAAAGCCCTTAGCAATAAGGCGAGCCTTATACCGATCCATAGTGTCGTATGGGCCAAATTTGACCACAAAGACCCAGCGACAGCCAACAACATCAGTACCGAAGGGAGGAGGAACAAGAGTCCATGTACCCCGCTCCATGAGGGTCGCCATTTCCTCATCCATGGCCAGCTTCCAGTGGGGAATAGCAAGGGCCTCCTGATAGGAACGAGGCGTGGCAGTGGCAGAGATAGCCAGCGCAAAGGCCCTGCGAGAAGGGGTAAGACGATCATATGAAACAACAACAGCAAGGGGGTGTAGGGTACATGTCTGCACCCCTTTGTGAAGAGCCACATGGAGATCTAGGTCGGCGGCCCCCTCCGTATCCGGAGCGTCCGTGGCAGAGAGAGCTGGCCCGGGAGAAGAGAGCGACGACGGCAGAGAGGATGGAGACGGAGGTGGAGAAGTTGGAGAGAGAGGTAGAGCGAGAGGAGGGGATGAAGATGGCGGAGGGGTGGATATCTCGGTAGGAGACGAGGGAACGAAGGGAATAGCAGGAGAATCAGAAGCTGGGGGAAGAGGAGAGGAAGCGGGGAAAAGAGAGGAGGATTCAGCCGAGAAGTAGGAGGCATTCTCGAAGAAGGTAACGTCAGCAGAGACGAACTGCTGACGAAGAACAGGGTTAAAGAAACATATAGCCTTTCTGAGTGGTGGAGTACCCCAGAAAGACACATTTGGTGGAGCGAGGGGATAGCTTGTCATGGGTGGCAGATGGGGTATGCACAAATGCAGTGTATCCAAAGATTCGGAGAGGGAAAGGAAAAGGCTCCTGGCCCAGATACAGAATGGAGAATGGTGTTTTCCCGTGGAGAATGGTGGATGGAAGGCGATTGATGAGGTAGCAGGCAAGGAGAACAGCATAGCCCCAATAAGAGCGAGGGACATGCATCTGGGTCATCAATGTGCGAGCCACATCGAGGAGGTGACGGTTTTTGCGTTCCGCCACCCCATTTTGTTGGGATGTGTAAACACAGCTAGTCTGATGAATAATGCCATGTTGCACACAAAAAGATGTAAAAGCATGACTTAGATACTCTTTAGCATTGTCGGAGCAAAAGGTTTTAATACAAACATTAAACTGAGTTTTAATTAACTGATAAAAAGAGATCCATACATCTAAAAGTTCAGAGTGATCTCGGAGGAGATACACCCAAGTACATCGAGAAAAATCATCTATAAAAGTTACAAAATAAGAACTACCCCGGCCAATGGTGAGGGTAGGAGCAGGTCCCCAGATATCGGAGTGGACAAGATCAAAAGGACGAGTAGAGCCCCGACCTTGCTTTGGTGGGAAGGAGGAACGGTGATGCTTGCCGAGCTGACAGGCGTCGCATTGGAGAGGAGTACGAGACGGAGGGAGGTGGGGCAGAAGCTGATGTAGAAGTCGTGGTGGAGGATGACTGAGGCGGAGATGCCACTGGAGAAGATCCGGACAAGAAGAGGAGAAGGCGGACAAGGCGGAAACGTTGTCGAGGAAGTTGTTGGAACACCCAATTACTAATTTGGGTCAGGATCACTATGTCTCTAGGAAACCTGTTTTTGACCTCCTGTATAGATCTAAAGGTCAATTAGAATTGAGTCTAAGGGTTAGAAGTCTAGGTTTGGAAGCTGCCCTCAAGACCAAGGATTTTTTGTTTGGAGACTAAGTCTTATCGTCGAGCTCAGTACGACGAATCGTCGAACTCCAATCGACGATCGTCTAGCTCAACTTCGACAGATCGTCGAACTCCATTCGACGAGCGCTGAGCTCAACTTCATCAAATCGTCGAACTCCATTCGACGATTTGCGAGCTCAGTTCGACGATCTTGACTCAGTATTGGATCTCTATCTCTGAGCTCAGTTCGATGTTTTTCTGATGAGTTAAAGGATTTTTCAAGATTCAAATTCAGAACAGTTAAGGAGTTATTCAGCAATTAATTCAGAAGATTTTCTAGCCGTTTTCATTTATCTCTGGACCAAGTTTCAAGGGATTATCATGGAATGTTTCTTTGGACTTTCCTCCAGAAGACATTTGCAATTAAGGATGCAATTAATGATAGGCCAACAGCTATTCTTGACAGAGGATGATTTTCTATTCAGTACCAGAGAATGAAATACAAGATTTTTGAATCTCTCTATCACTTAGAACACAGATCAGAAGAGACAATACAGACAAGAAGAACAAGAACAAAATATTCTCTGTCTCAAAGAATTCATACAAGAACACACATCCAAGGAGATCAAACCTTCTGAAATCTTCTGATCTCTTGTGATTCAAGTGTTCAAGGCCAACATCTTTCAAGACTCCAGACACCTAACATTTCAGCTGTTGCTGAAATCATCATTTGCTGGAGATCAACTTTTGAAGGCCTATCACCCTACAACAAAGCTTCATTTCCTGAACATCTCAAGAACTCAGGGGGAGCTTTGACAACATCAAATCCACATAGTCTTCTCAGCTGCTTTGAGAAAGAGAAGACTTCCATAACTCTCTCATCCCCATCTCTGTAAAGGATTTTTCAAACTCCCTTCAAAAGTTTGAGCTTGGTTTTTGAGCACCTTGTCAAAAGCTCATTGGTGGCAAGACACCTGATCAAAAAATCTGATTTGGTTTTTGAGCACCTTATCAAAAGCTCATTGGTGCCCAGGACACCTGATCAACTCATCCTGCAGTGGATTCCTACCTAGGGTGGTAGAAGAGTGGATGTACCCAAGTTTAGGGGAACCACTATAGCTCCTTGTGTCTTCTGGCTTGCTTGTCTTTATCTTTTGTTTCTAGCTGTGATTGTTTTGTGATTGGTTTAGATCTATGATTAATATCTTTTGTAGGTTACCTTGTGATTAGATTTAATAATTGTTTCCCTGTTCACTTAGATTACAACAACTATTGTAAAAAGTTTGTAAGCACCATATACTCTATTCACCCCCCTCTAGAGTATATCAGATATAGTTGCACTTTCAGAAGTAGAGGCCGCCGCTCTCAGTCCCAGTAGCAATCGTCTCGTGGGAGCTCGGATCCTGAAAAGAACAAGAAGTCGGTGTAAAGGTCACAGAACACTGAAGATGCTTGCATAAAGAGGTAACAGACAATAGATTACACGGAAACTTGGGCACATAGAGAGTGTCCGCTAGTCGTAGTGACGGAGTAACATGAACCACTCCCGTCCCATGAACCGGGGAGGGAGAACCATCCGCAACTAGGACCGGGGGCAACCGATCATGTTGTTCGAGTAAAGAGAAGCACTGAGGATTGCCCGTCATGTGATTAGTGGCACCAGAGTCGATGAGCCATTTACCTTGAGTCACAATGTGGGCACCACCTGAGGATGTTACAACAGAGGCAGACGGCTTGGAAGAGTCACCGGAGGGGCAAAGATGGGGATGCTTCGTCCAGCAGCGTTCGGAAGTATGTCAGGTTCGGACACAATGAGAACAGAGGTAGCAGGAAGAAGCACGGCCGCCGGACTGGTGACTGCGGCTACCAGAGCCACTCCGCTGAGTGTGATGAGAATAGTTGTCCGGTGGTGGAGGAGGAGCGGGCAAAAGTGGGCGCTGAAGGAGAGAGGTGACAGCAGCGATGTGGGCAGCGGTGGCATCTAAGGTAGGAGATTCGGCCTCACCCAGAATTTGCTGGCGGATCATGTCATAAGTATCAGGAAGCTGGAGCAGATAACACACAACCAGAAGCTCCTGGAAGTGCTTGTGTTGTTGAGCCAAATCCGCAGAAAAGGGGCGATTCTGAAGAATCTCAGGCCCAAGAGCCTGAACCTGTTGGTAGGCAGCAGCAAGAGACATGGTAGGACGGGCAAAGAGGTCTGCATACAATGTATAGATGCGGGACGTCTGAGCCCCCTTGGAGTACAGAGCGGCAAGATGAAGCCAAGCGGCCTTGACCGTCTCATCATGACGTATGACGGGAAGGCACTCATCGGAAAGACTGTTCGCGAGCCAAGTACGCACAAGCGCATCACTTACATCCCAGTCATCAAAGAGAGGTGAAGTGATAGGAGGTGGGTCATCAACGAGATGGTGGCGTTTGCGTTGTGAGCGAAGTAGAAAGGTGAAAGAGACGCTCCAATCCGGGTAGTTGGAGCCAACAAGCTTGGAAACGGTCCCAAGGTTCTCGGAAGGAGTAGGTGGAAGAGGCGGAGCCGGATTGGTGACAGGGGTGGTGGCAGTAGAGGCATCAGAAAGAGCCATAGGAGCAGGAAAAGGGAAGCCGGGCGGTTAGGAAACAACCCGCACGGATAGGAAAAAGATAAGCTGCAGCGGTCACGAGGGTAGAAACCAGCGGCCAGAAAAACCACGACCAAGCTGCAGACCCAAGCAGAGGGGAAGAAGTCAGAGGGCTAGAGGACAGGCCGCGCAAACAGAAGCAGGACAAAACAGGTCGCTGCGATAGGAGGCGGCGACTTAGAACAGGAAACAAAAAGTCGCACACACAGAGGGCAACAACAAGGAGAGGAAGAGGCCGCGCGGACAGGGTGCAAACCGGCGAGACAAGCCGCGCGGACAGGGAAGGCACAGAATCAGGAGGAGTAGATTGAGTCCTCTAATACCATGTAAGAACCGAACAAAAACAAACCGAAATAATTTTAACTGAAACTTTATTATCCGAAAAAGGTATCTATTACAAAGGTATGCCCTCCCTTATATAGAATGGAGGAGAGATGAGAGAATACAAATATGAGATGTGGGACTAAAAATTTACAGGACTAAGCGGACTATACAAAACAAACCGCACAAGCCGCGCGGTTAGACAGAAGGGCTAACCGCACGGCTACCACCAGAGAGAAAGAGAGATTGCCAGGGTAGACCGCTAGACCGCCCGGTCTCCAAGCCGGCTGAGACAAACCGCCAGACCGTGCGGTCTTCAACCCGCCAAGACAGACCGACAAACCGCCCGGTCACCAACTTCAACAAAAACAAAAAGTGCTGTTACAGCTTTTGCTGTAAACTGAAAGGTACAGTAATAGAAAATTGGAAAACAGATAATAGTCAACCTAATCACAGCCACACAACAAGAAACAAAAAGAAAAGGATAGGCAACCAGACGACACAAGAAATTTATAGTGGTTCCCCAAATCTGGGTAGTCCACTCTTCTACCACCCTTGGTAGGAATCCACTCAGGTTTTTGATCAGGTGCCTGACACCAATGTGTTTTGATCAGGTCCCAAAAAACCAACTCAAGTCTTTTGGTGAGGAGACCTGCAACCAAGTATCACTTTTGAAGGGAGATGACAACCCTTTATACAGGAGGAGGTGAGAGTGTGATTTTGTCTTCTCTTTCTCAATAAACTGAGAAGACTTATGTGGATTGATGTATGGAAAAAGCTCCCCCTGAAATAGTGAATGGTTCAGGAAGATTTTGAAGCTTTGTTGTAGGGTGATATGTCTTCAATCAGAGTTCTTGACAGCAGTGATGCAGGAGCTTCTAGACTGATTTTGATATCTGTTATCCTTGGAAGTCCTAGAGAGAATGTGGAAGAAGAAGACTCTTGATATTATATGATTGTTCTTCTTCTCCTGAAATGAAGATCACTACCTGTCACTGTAAGCTTCAGTATGAGTTTTGTGTGAAGCTTTTCTGGTGCTGTATGAATTCTTGCAATCAGTCTATGTGTGTCTGTCTTTTTCTGACTGAGTATGTTCTTCTTGTTCTCTTGTTCTTGCTACCGATTGTCGATCTTATTTTCTTCTATATCTCTTCAAAAATTTGAATCCTCTGTAATTAATGCTGATGCCTTGAGAATAATCGGCATTGAATCATTTCCTCAACTGTCCCGTGAAAAATCAGCAAGTAATATTCCTGAAGAAGACTATAATTAATGCTTCCTCTAACGGCTACATTCAGAGAATGTTTGAGCATTAATCTGTCAGGAATTATTGCATTTGAGTGAAGATTGAATGCCGGAAATGACTAAGTCTGGAATCGTCAAACGAATAACAGAATTCGCCGAGCTGAGTTACTAGTTCGTCGAACTAAGATTTTGTATTCGTCGACCAAATAACTTCTGTTCGTCGAGTTGAGTTCCATGTTCGTCGAGCTGATAACAGAACTTGCATGCTTCAGAACATTTGCCTTTTCTGTCTGAAGTGCTTCGAGCTGACAATTGCATTCATCGACTGGAGTTCAGCAACAATTCTGGACTTAGTCAAGTATTTTGTATTGACTGATATTCTATGTGTCGACATGAAACTTCTAGTGTCGACACAGGTGGGTGTCGACTGATTAATCTTGGTGTCGACACAGATCTTTTGTTGTCGACATAAGTGGGTGTTGACTGATTATTCTTAGTGTCGACACAAGTCTTCTGGTGTCGACATAGTTGGTGTCGACACATGCCCTAAGTGTCGACACAAATCATCTGGTTCCAAAATTCGTCGACCAAAGAACACAATTCGTCGACCTAAGAATTCGTCGGCCTGATAAGTTGACTTCGTCGACCTGAGATCTTCTAACAGAAGGTTGTTGTGAACTCGAGGTCCAAATTTGTCGAGCTCAGAATCTTGTTCGTTGACCAAAACTTGAAGTTGGCCTTGGAATAATCTGGAGTTATCCTGACTTTAGTTTGTTGAAGTATCACAGTTTTAGTCGACCAGAGAATGAAGATCGTCGAGCTCAGCTCAGAGAAATATCTTAAGATCGTCGAGCTGAGAACGCCTTTCGTCAACCTGAGTTCGACGAACGTCGAACTCATTTTACTTAGTCTTGAAATCTTCTAAGTCTTGAGTCTCTGATGGTCTTGTTGATAGCTGGTCCATCTGATGTTGACTCTAAGGACTTGGCCTAGACTCTAGGACACAACTTTTACCCTAGCTATATATGTTGGGTCACATCCTAAGTTAGTGAACCTAGTCCAAATCAACTAGGGATCCAACACCCTCTCCACTCACTCTATGACTGAGGAATGCCACTGAGGACAACCAAAACTCACATTTAGAGTATTTGGCGTACAACTGATTCCTCCTCAGTGTCTCCAAAACCAAATATAGATGCCTGAAGTGATCCTCCTCACTCTGCGAGTACACCAAAATATCGTCGATGAAGATGATCACAAAATTGTCCAAGTACTCCTGGAAAGTCCTGTTCATCAAATCCATGAACACCGACGGCGCATTGGTCAGCCCAAACAGCATGACCGTAAACTCGTAATGACTGTATCTCGTACTGAACGCTGTCTTAGGGATATCACTCTCCCTTATTCTTAGCTGATAGTAACTGGACTTGAGGTCCAACTTTGACTACACCGTCGACCTGACTAACTAATCAAAGAGATCATCAATCCTTGGGATCGGGTACTTGTTCTTTTCCGTTAGCTTGTTTAGGTCCCGATAATATATACATAGCCTCAAACTTCCATCCTTCTCCTTAGCAATGAGTACCGGTGTGATCCAAGGCGAAGAACTTGGATGCACATATCCTTGCTCTAACAACTCTTGAAGTTGCACCTTCAGCTCCGCCATCTCTCTAGGTGCTAGCCGATACGGAGATCGTGACACAGGCTTCGCACCTGGCACTAGCTCAATCGTGAAATCAATTTTCCATTGAGGCGGGGCTCCAGGAAGATCACCAGGGAACACATCATGGTACTCCGATACCACTGAAATACTATCCAATGTAGGCTTTGGCTTTGCAACCTCCAATAGCGTAAAGAACAACTCTACTCCAGCACAAACCGCCTTCACCACCTGAAGGGCAGACATCAACATCTTGCTCGACCCTTTCAAGCCCCATAAAAGTCGTCTCATGACCTGCTCCCAACTTGGCTTCCTTGCGACCGCAATCAATATAGGCTTGCTGCTCCGAGAGCCAGTCCATGCAAAATATAACGTCGAACTCCACCAACGGTAGTAACAATGCTTGCAGATCGAACTCTTGATTCCCAATGCGAATCTTAACGCCGCAGATTCTATCCGCATGCATCGAACACCCATTCGGTAACAAAACATCCAACTTGTCCTTCGCCATCGAAGAAGGTACTCCGATGCACGATATGAATCCTTCGGACAAGAAGGAGTGTGAAGCTCCCGTATCAAAGAGTGCTCTTGCCAGATTCTCACAAATCAAAAAAAATCCTAAACAAGCAGTGGAAAGGTAACACACACATAACAAGTATATAAACAATTTGACTTGCTATAAATTTAAACCATACCTGTCACCACATCCGCTTGTTTAATGACCTCCTGACTTCCTCTCGGACTTGGGAAATCCGCTCTAGCAATCACGGGCAAAGTGTCCCGACTTTCCACAAGTAAAACATGCAGCTACAGTCCGACCCGTAGTCGCCCCAGAAGCACCAGAAGAGGGACCTGGACCCGAAGTCCTAGCCTTCTTGTTGAACCTACGATAACCAGACTTTGAAGTAGTTGGCACTTTGACTTTAGTCTTCTTATCACCCGAGCTTTTCTTTGCTTGAACATTCGTCATGTCCTTCTCCTAGGACCGGGCCGTGTTGACCCGGGTCAAGAAGCCCTGCATCATAGGCCCCGAGAGCAGTAGCCTCAAATCATCTCTCAAACCTTCATAGAAACAGTTCATCTTGCGCTCCTCATCCGCGATGGTAGAGCTAGTGTAACGACCTAACCGAGTAAACTCGTGGAGATACTCATCCACGCTACTCTCTCCTCGTACCAACCTCTGGAACTCATTCTCCAAAGCTATCCTCTACGTCGAAGGGAGGTACCTAGCAAAGAACAGTCTCGAGAACTCTTCCATCGAAACGTCTGTAAGTTGTCTTCCTCTCAAGAGATGCAGCTCCAAACCCTCCCACCATAGCCTAGCATCTACATCCAACAGGAACGTAGCTATAGTGGTCATCTACCACTCCTCCATCTCCGTCACTGCCAAGACTCTCTTCACTCGAGAGAGCCAATCTTCAGCTTGGGATGGGGTTACCAACCCCGAGAACACAGGAGGATTGAAGCTCATAACATGTTTGAGCTATCTCTTGGTTGCCCTCCTCGGCAGCAACGGTTCCAACACTACCTGCTCCACTCTTCTTGGCTCATCCCTTTGAAGTGGTACCTGCTCCATCGTAGGAGCGGGCTGTTGCATTTGCCTAGCAGGCTGCACATTGATCATGACAAACACTGCTTCGGCAACCAATCGTATGGTTTCAGCCGAGGGAGGTGTTGTAGGAGCATCATTTGGTGCACTACTAGCCTCAAAAACTCGGCGTTCTGACGGCCCAACACCGCTTCTGGTCACCTATAGTTGTACAAAATACCATTAAGCGACCAAACAAAATTGCAAAACGCAATTATAGGAATGCACAGGTTCCTCAAACACATGTATTTTCATTCCTAAGTGGACATTCATGGGTTCTTTTGCTGTTATAACGATGACGCACATACACGTGCTCGACACCCCATAAAGAAAATTCACCCACGAATTCATTTAAGCCTGACCGAAACCAGTAGTATGATACCAAATTATAACACCCCCTATCCGTCACATAGCATATAGCAGTAGGTCTGGCCGGGGCCCGACGCCATATACCACAGACAGACCAGAAGGTTACTCAATGCAAACCATCCAACAAAATAATGTCCTACACAGAGCATTCTAGCGGAAGAAATTTTAATGGTTACATTAATAAAGAACCCAACACTGGCATGAATGTCCACTAACAAGCCACGAAATGAATGTACAAATACACAATTACAATGGTCTTAAGGCCTTACAATTGTTTACTCAAATAGAAGTGTTTTCCAAACCTCGGTACGCAGGCCGACCATACATGAATAAAAGAAAACACTAAGCATTAGGCCTTCGAGGGCCGGCACTACAACTTGGGCTTTAGCCCGCTATTTACCGCTCGGCTCCGCATCACCTGCAAGCACAATCCACCGCAATGGTGGCAAACCAAAGTAACAGTCAGCAATGCTGACCAAATTATAACGATTCCGCCACCAACTCGGGGCGGCGATGCTCCTTCCCTGCACTTTATTAGCATAACCAAGCAGTATAAAAATACACTTCATCACAGACGTTGGCATGCACGACCACACGCCCCATGCACTCAGGGCACATTCTCGGTGAACCGGTCAACGTCACGTCAATTTAAGCCATAGACACCACCGCCACTTTGATGGCCAAACTGTGAACATTTTGTCTTCCCAGCATGGGTCACGTCAATTTAAGACATAGACCGCCGAAGACCCTCATCTATGCCAACGGCTCCAACCGAACGACATAGAACGGGTATGGTTCCGCCTAACTCGTGCTCACATCGCAACGACAATTTAAGCCATATGCGCTGGTCAAACTACTCCGAGTCCCGTTTCCGTTACACACTTCACATAACCCGGTTATATTCAAGTTGGCTACCAGGCCACCATGTTGCAGAATCACGCATCTGCCCAGTTTTTCGGTTGCACTTTGGAGTTAATCCCCAAGACTCTCTGTTGCAATCTACCACGCAGAAAACCCGAAAAACAAACATCCGCACAGAGTCTTCTCCGGCCATTTATGCAATGTAACATCACCGATCCAGACCAACTTTTCCGGGTAGGCTTCACACATCATGCCTATGTCAGCTCTCGAATACGAACTCTACATGTACACGACTAGGACTATTCATGTCTACTCGAAGGAACGCCTCAAACTCATCGCAAACTCGCGAGAGCTGGCTTCCCTATGCAAAAGAAGTAGAGCTTCACATGCTCAAGTAGAGAATCGTTACCCTAGCGTTCTTACTTGGCATCATGGAAATGTACGCGGATGAAAAACTCCGCAATCTCCTTGCCTCCGTAGATCCGAAGTCGGCTCGCGATTTGGAGCTCCGAAGCTCTGCCGGTGACCGGATCTAGGATTTTCTTCCTCCTTTGCTCTCCCCTCTCTCTAGACTTAGAAAGAGAACCACTCAAGTGAAATGAGAGTTTCAAAGGCCCAATCCCGGGTATATCCAAGCACTAGCAGCCCCTAGCCGTCGGATCCCAAATTAAAGAAACGAACGGCTACGATACGGGCCTGAAATGAAAAATCTGGGCCGAACACGGCCTGTGACATGCCCGTGTCCAGGGCCGTGTCCCCCATTCATCATCGAAACTGACGCGTCTTGAAAATTATACGGGCACTCGACACACCCGTGTTTGACATGACACGCCCGTGTCATCCAGTACACGGCCGTGTTCCCGGCAGTGTTCCTCCATCGACATAGGCCAACAGCGACCCGAGACTCGCACGGGTCTTGGACACGCCCGTGTCCCATTTGACACGACCGTGTCACAACCGAATATGCCTGCGCTTCCAGGCCATGTTTCACCCTCGAATAAAAATGCCCAACAACCCGAGAAGGACACGTCCTGTGACACGCCCGTGTCCTAGGATGTGTTCGCTGCTCGACCATCGTCGACTCCAAATTTCGTTGTCCACACGGCCAGGTCATCGACCAAAGCACGACACGCCCTGGGAAACACCCGTGTCCCAGGCCGTGTGCCCCCTGCCAAATTACAAACTTGGCTCAAAATGCCTCCCGTCGCTCTATTGAGTTTCGGGGCGTTACTATATCCACTTCTATTTCCATTTTTAATAAAGCTTGCTTGGTTACACCAATTGTTAAAATCTGATAGTAATTTAGTTGCGCCTTTTTTAATCATAGCTTAATCAGATTAGAGGCTTATTAGGAGTTATACCCTTATTATTCGTTGAGGGTAATTTTGCAACTCACTACTCGTGCTCTTATCTTCCGAGTGTGCCCCAAATTACCTGAGAGTTGAGGCGCTCGACGGTTTCTTGAAATCTCGGAACACTCGGAGCTTAGTCACTTGCCCCGACTAGTTTCATTGATAAGACCATTTATTATTGGTGTAGCGTATGTTGTAGCGTATGTTGCTAACGAAAATCTACACAAGAGAAGGCTCTAGTTCGCCAACAACACACTCTAGATTCGCCGCACCTACACAAGAATCTATCGCCCTTAATACGTGATCGTTTTGCGCACAAAGCATAAACACATTCGGAGAATGATCGACTATAAAACAACGATGAAAAATGAGTCGGATCGTTCCCACATAAAGGTTGCCAATAATTTTGAGAGAAAGATCAAGGCTATAGGCCAAGATCCGCTCAAGAAAAATGGACATACCCGTTCTAGAAAATGGAAACAAGAACAATAACGTTTTCTAATCAAAGATTTGTAAGCGATTACAATTTAAAGCCGCGGAGAACACGATGGTTCACCTTCCACAAATCTAAGAGAGGAAGCACAAAGAGAGGGGAAGAGTTTACCCAACCCGAATTCACCGTGCACACATGATATGGTGGGAGAATCACTCTCTCCACGGATCCACCGACGTCACACCGAATGGGGCTGCAACCTTCTTCCTTGGAGTCACACCGAAGGAATCCACGTCGGAGTCGCACCGAAGAGGGGTGGAGGAAGCAAGGGATGGTTTCACACCACAAGGGGGGCGGCGGCTAGGTGGAATTCCTTGGCCGAATTCTCCTTTGGGAGTTTCTTTTAGGATTCAAATTCTTCTTGTCTATTAATTCTCATAAAGAGGTCTCCTTATATAGGAGTTACAAACACATAGGAGTTACAAACACATAGGAGTTACAAACACATATTTAACCGTCCAAAATGGAGATGACATCTCATCCATCCGGGTGGTTAATTACAAAACAAATGTTTTAAATGCAAGAAATAAACAAATAAGTCCACACATGAATATAAAATTATTACCCAAGCATGGAATAATTTTATATTCTCAAATATAAAATATAAATATAAATAACATAACTAAGAGCATGATTTTAAAATGAATCTTCAAGTGGGCTCAGCACGCCGCGGACGGAGGTTGTAACGTTGCCTTCCGTTAGCGTCATTATGGCTCCTAACGTCTTTATACTGTAGCGCCTCGACAACCGAATGATCATCAAGTAGTGGCAGTGATGCCGCGACATCAATTATCCCCCGATCAAAATCATGTATCTCCGATGCGTGGTCCAAGAGATAGCGGCGAAGAAGAGCGGCATCCAATTGTTGAGGCTCTGGCTCGAGTACCCAAGAGTCATCGGAAGGAGGGCAGTCACTCCAACGGATGAGAAAGAGGCGGGTAGCACCATCGGTGGTAGTAAGCAGCTCAACATCACGTATCCTATCTGGTATAAGAAAGGTTTTGGGAAACCTTGGAAACATGTCGGCAGTCGGAATAAAAGAAGACAACTTACCATCCGATGCTAAGCTTGTGGAGACCAGGGGAGAGAGATCATCCGTACTACCCAAACCCAAAGAATTTTGAGTTGAAGGAGAAGACGACAAAGAAGTCAACTCTTGTGGAGGCGAAACAAACATCGTCAAATCCGAGACATTAAAAATGGGTGAGACACCCCAATCTGCAGGAAAATCTAAGACAAAATCATTATCACCGAGTTTCTTTATAATTCGGAAGGGGCCGGCGCGCTTTGGAGCTAACTTTCTAACGGTGCCAGTTGGAAGTCGCTCGGGAACTAAGCGGACTAAAACTTGATCGCCGACTTTAAAGTGTGACACTCTCCTATGTTGATTATCTTGTGTTTGATAGGATTCATATTGGGAGGCTAATGTTGCCTGGATATGTGCGTGCAAGTCATGAATGTGTTGGGCGAAGGATTGTGGAATTTACTTGCTTTATATGTAGGTAGTAACGGAACCAAGTCAAGTGGCTCAGGAGCCTTATACTCATGAACAATCTCGTTAGGGGACATAGCCGTGGACCAATTCTTAGAGTTATTATATGCCAATTGTGCATGGAGAAGAAGTAGATCCCGAGTTCCCTTGTGATCACTCACAAGACACCTTAGAAGATTCCCCAAACTCCGATTGACTACTTCCATCTGACTATCGGTTTGCGGATGATAGGCAGCGGAAAGTAATAATTTGGTCCCCATTAAAATCCATAAAGTTTTCCAAAAATAGCTAGTGAATTTCACGTCCCTATCCGAGACAATTGTCTTCGGCACTTCGCGATGACTAATGACCTTCCGAAAATATAACTTAGCTAGGTGAGATGCATCGTTGGTCCTACTACATGGGATAAAGTATGCCATTTTTTTAAAACCTGTCCACAACTACAAAAATGGAGTCGTGTCGACGAAGAGTGGTGGGAGGCCAAATATGAAATCCAAGCTCATGTCTTCCCACGGTATGGAAGGAATTGGTAAAGGGGTGTATAACCCAACATTGATTTTAGAGCCCTTAGATACTTGACATGTTCGGCAACAACTCACTTTTCCCCCAACCATCGCCTTAAGCTTAGGCCAGTAAAATTTCTCCTCAACGAGCGCAATGGTCTTATCCCTTCCAAAGTGTCCACTCTGACCTCCGCTATGTAATTCCCAAATAATGTGGTGCCGTAAGGAGGATCGAGGAATACACAACTTCTCGTGCCTAAAAAGAAAACCGTCCTTAATAACAAATGCAGATATGGTCGTTGGAGAGCTATCCTGGGCGGAGAAATACATATCGTGGAAATCTGGGAAAGTGGCGTATTCATCCTTAACTCATTCGAATCCTACGACATTGACTTGCATGGTAGACAGTAGAAGGGCAAAGAGGCTAAGTGTATCGACAACTCGATTGTCAGATCCCTTAAGGTGCTTAAGGCTAAAAGTGTACCCTTGTAAGAAAGCTACCCACTTAGCGTGGCACGGGTTAATTTTATGTTGACCATTTATGAAACGTAAAGCATCATGATCAGAGAGGATCCCAAACTCCTTGGAGAGGAGATAATGACGCTAATGATGCAAACACCTAACAACAACATAAAACTCTCTGTCGTAGTTCGAATAATTCAACTTAGCGTCCGCTAGTTTCTCACTGAAATAACTGATCGGGTGACCTTCTTGACTCAAAACACCTCCTATTCCTACCCCAGAAGCGTCACAAGTTAACTCAAAGACTTTGGTGAAGTCAGGTAGATGTAAGACAGGCGCCTCAGTCATAAGCTTCTTAATGCGTTGGAAAGCATGGGTGGCAGACTTCGTCCAGGTGAACTCTCCTTTCTTCATGCATTCAGTAATGGGGGCCATGATACTACTGAATTCCTGTATAAAACAGCGATAAAATATAGCTAAACCATGGAAACTACGCACCTCTCGTAGGCTAGTCGGTTCAGGCCAGTCCTCAATCACCTGAACCTTTCTAGGATCAACTCGAATTCCCTCAGACCCAACTATATAGCCTAAAAACTCTACCTCTGGAACGTAGAATATGCACTTCTTAAGATTTGGGAATAAAGTTTCCGTCCTCAAGGTGGATAGGGCCACTCTTAAGTGGGAGATGTGATCGGCAGTGGAGGTGCTATAAACTAAGATTTTATCGAAATAAACTACCACAAACTTCCCCAAGTACGGTCAAAAGACGTGTGTCATCATCTGGGAGAAGGTGTTGGGGGCATTGGATAACCCAAATGGCATCACAATCCACTCATATAACCCATCCTTCGATTTAAACGCAGTCTTCCACTTATCACCCTCACAGATCCTAATCTGGTGATAACTGCTCCTAAGATCCAACTTAGAAAATATAGTGGCTCCAGATAATACATCCAAGAGGTCATCCAATCATGGGATAGGAAACCTATACTTGACGGTAATCTTGTTGATATCCCGACTATCAACACACATTCGCCATGAGCCATCTTTCTTGGGGGCAAGCAGAGCTGGAACAGCACATGGACTCATACTAGTCCTAATAAACCCCTTATTCAACAAGTCCTCGATCTGAACCTGCAACTCCTTATGGGCAGCGGATGGAGTCTGTAATGGGGCCGGTTAGGCAAGGAAGAACCCGAAATGAGATCTATCGTATGCTGAATATCTCTAAGTGGAGGTAATGTCGACGGCAACTCATCCAGATACGCATCCCTATACTCTTCCAACAATACCCGTAACTCACTGGGCAGATCATCCAATACTCCAGAATCCGTCTTCGCACTCAGAAGGACTAGCGCATACATCACTCCATCAAGAAATGGGTCCTTAATAAATTCTTTTCTTCCAACTAGGTTCAAGGCCTTCCTCTCAACTGGTATCGTGGTGTCCTTAACCGGTCCTACCGGTTCCTTAGGGATAGTCGGCCTCAACATAATGGTTTTGCCATTGAATTTGAATTCATACGTGTTGGATCTACCAAAATGTGTCACATCATGGTCATAGAGCCAAGGGCGGCCTAGTAACACGTGACAAGCATCCATCGGGAGGACATCACACCATACCTCATCAGTATATGATTTGAATGAGAGGGGGACTAGGCATCACTTGGTAACTGGGACTGTGATCTTGTTTATCCAAGCTACCTGATATGGGGTCGGGTGTGGTTCCGTGGTCACACGCGTTCTCAAAAATGACATTCACACAGTTACCACTATCGACAATCAACCTGGAGAGTTTCTTATTACTCTTAAAAATCAGAGAAAATATGCTCGTCCTCTTCCAATCATCTAACGGACGAGGAGTGGTCAAGATACAACTCATCACCATAAGGTGGCGATCGTCCTCTAAATCACTTGGGACCCCTTCTGGGTCACTCTCCTCAGCAGCCTCATACACTAAGTCAGCCAGATCGGTAGACGTCTCTAATAGGGCTATGTTCTTAGTCTTCGTTGGGCATTCAAAGGCATAGTGACCTTGAATGCCACAAGAGTAACATGTAGCGTTGGCCTTGCTAACCTTTCATATGGGAATACGCTCACTTGTGGGATTCATAGTGTTCCTAGCAGTGATCACTACAGACTTCAACTTGGTGGACCTAAACTTTCCCTTATCCGGATATGTAGAAGCAGATGCTCCAGCTGTGGACTTATTCTTTACATGGGAATAGCGGGAGTGGGCCTTAGAGGTCAGATGTTTTTCAATGTCGAGGGAGGCATTGAAGTTCATGTTCAGATCCGTATGACCATAGCACAAGAGCTTCCTTTGAATCTCGGGTTGAAGCCCTTTACGAAATCTAGACAAGGTGACCTCGGGGAGCTCTCTAAGATCATAATGCACCATGTGGTCCTTCAACTCTCCCATATATTCAGCTACCAAATTCGGGCCCTGCCGCAGGGTTGCAAGCTCTTTGAACATCTGTGTTCGGTGGTATGCCGGGACGTATTGATCAGTTAGCAAATTCTTCATCACCGACCATCCTATAAGTGGGACTCCATTACCGGTCCCTAGCCTACGCTCCTCATTTTGCCAATATGTCTTAGCACGCCCAATTAACTTCATCCTGGCGATTTGGACCTTCTGATGGTCCGTGAGAGTGCGCCAATCGAAGTAACATTACTTATCCACTACCCAGGTGAGGAAGATCTGTGGATCTCCCATGCCGTCGTAGGTGGGGGCATCGATCTTAATGACCCTAGTAATATCAAAGTCATGCTCGTGGTGACGATCTAGCCGTGGCATTCGGGGAGAATTCCCATTAGAGTCAGAATCGACTACTGGTTGGTGCCGGTTGCGCGGCCTCTCATTAACGGGTGGAGGTGGTTGTTCTTGGTTCTGTAGGATTTGGGCTAGCATGATCCTAAGTTGCTTCATATTAGTTCTTAGTCCCTCAATAGCTTCGGTATTCACATCTCGTTGCTCATTCGCAGCCATTCTAGACGAAGACGGTGTTGTGTACTCCGTTCCCAGTCTAGTGCGCATACAGAGTTACCCAAAATTTTGAAAGACGATTTTTTTGAGGCTGGTCCTATAGTTAAAACAAGATTTTTGTTTTGTTTTCCTAAAGTGACAAGAATGACGAACGTTAAAATTTTTTTATATATATTTTCGCAGAAAAATAAAGATTTTGGACCGCTATATGCAGATCAGAAAAAAATATTTTGCTTTTTTTTTGACTAATTTGTTGCAACGAAAGAGAATGAGAACGTTTGCAACATAGAAGTTGAAACAAACTGACTTTGATACCAAATTTGTGTAGCGTATGTCACTAACAGAAATCTACACGAGAGAAGGCTCTAGTTCGCCAACAACGCACTCTAGATCCGCCACACCTACACCAGCATTTATTGCCCTTAATACGTGATCGTTTCCGGCACAAAACATAAACACATTCGGAGAATGATCGACTCTAAAACAACGATGAAAAATGAGTCAGATCGTTCCCAAAGTTAACGTAAAGGTTGTCAACCATTTTGAGAGAAAGATCAAGGCTATAGGCCTAGATCCGCTCAAGCAAAATGGACCTACCCGGTCCAGAAAATGAAAACAAGAACAATAACGTTTTCTAATCAAAGATTTGTAAGCGATTAAAATTTAAAGCTGCGGAGAACACGATGGTTCACCTTCCACAAATCTAAGAGAGGAAGCACAAAGAGGGGAAGAGTTTACCCAACCAGAATTCACGGTGCACACAAGATATGGTGGGAGAATCACTCTCTCCACGGATCCACCAGCGCCATACTGAATGGGGCTGCAACCTTTTTCCTTGGAGTCACACCGAAGGAATCCACGCCGGAGTCGGACCGAAGAGGGGTGGAGGAAGCAAGGGATGGTTTCACACCACAAGGGGGCGGCGGCTAGGAGGAATGCCTTGGCCGAATTCTCCTTTGGGAGTTTCTTTTAGGATTCAAATTCTTCTTGTCTCTTAATTCTCATAAAGAGTTCTCCTTATATAGGAGTTACAAACACATAGGAGTTACAAACACATAGGAGTTACAAACACATATTTAACCGTCCAAAATGTAGATGACATCTCATCCATCCGATTGGTTAATTACACACCAAATGTTTTAAATGCATGAAATAAACAAATAAGTACACACATGAATATAAAATTATTACCCAAGCATGGAATAAATTTATATTCTCAAATATAAAATATAAATATAAATAACGTAACTAAGAGCATTATTTTAAAATGAATCTTCAAGTGGGCTTAGCACGCCGCGGACGGAGGTTGTAACGTTGCCTTCCATTAGCGTCATCATGGCTCCTAACGTCTTTATGTTGTAGTGCCTCGACAATCGGATCATCATCAAGTAGTGGCGGAAATGCCGCGACATCAATTATTCATATTAGAAAGAGGGTGGTCGCATGCTCTAATTTTTACTTTCGGGGAAAATGAGCCTAATAAATTCCAAGAGCGGCCCTAGGTTCCAAGTAACTGAGGAAAGTTTAATTTTAATCCCCTAGTCCACTAATTTTGATAGGTCTATAATGAGCGGATAGAAATTTTCATAATATTTCGAAAACCTTTGGGCCTTTAATTTGGCCAAATAATTTTCATTTACGCTTTTAAAAAGTACTAAATCAACACCAAAAATTCTCAAAATTTTTGCGGAGGAAGCCCTTGGTACGTGGAACACTTTTCATGGTGATCACTTTGCCCCCAGAGGCCTAGAAATGGTCCAGAAAAGTTCTCAAAGTTTATATGATAATCTGGTCTGCTGATAGCAAATCAAGAATATCCTATGGTTGAGATCGAGCAGGTCCTTAAAACAATTACCCTTGTATCCCCACAACGGATCGGTCGTGGAACTGCTGTAGGGGACGCTGATGCTGAGGTGGGGGTGGGATTTAACAAAATCCCGGCCGTCTGATCTTCATCATCAGATCGGGAGGATGCTACTGTTCGTCGGCAGCAGGCTAAGCCGTCTGATCTTCATCATCAGATCGGGATTAACCACTGCCACTGTCGGCCAGTCACCGTCGGGCGCCGACGCTGCTTGCGGCCGGTTCGTCGGCGGCGGCGAGTCCTTAGGTGGTTGCCTGGCGGCCTGCCACCGCTGGCCACCATCTGATTTGGCCAATCTGAGAGCGGGGAAAGTCGTCGGGAGGAGCGCGGCGATAGTCGTCGGGCGGAGCGTGATAATAGTCGTCGGGCGCAGCGCGAGGATAGTCGTCGGGCGGAGTACGACGATAGTCATCGGGCGGAGTACGATTAATTTCATCGAGCAGAGCTCAACGATATTTGTCTGGTAGAGCTCGACGAATTTTATCGAACAGAGCTCAACGACAAATGTCGGGCTGAGCTCGACGAATGGTAGAGCAGAGCTCTTTGGCACCACCACACTACCACGCCTCTTTGGCATTGAGCCCAGCCCTGTAACCACCCTCGGCCATCGCGCCGGAAGTAGGGCTCATCTCTGTTGGTTGTCCGCCGATTATCTGCCGCCGGCCGCAGCTAGAGGCAAAACAGAGCAAACGCTCTGCCTCACGGGTGCCGCTAGAGCGGCATTTTCCGGTGGCACCCAGGCTTTCCGTCACCGAGAAGTATCATCCCGATAGGTCAAACCTTCTCCAGCGCCACCCCCGGTACGGGAAGAGGTCCGTTTTCCTACGTCCAACACCTGACCTGGAGCATGGGTCGGGTGGTGTCGGCGTCTCTCCGACCGCCAGAGGGCCCATGCAGGACATCTAGAAGGAGGGAAAGGGGGAGAGGGAAGTTTCTACCTATGAAGGAGGGGCTTGAGACGGTCCAGGTTGGTTAGCCATCAGGGTGGCGGTGGTGGAGCTCAGGCTTGTACTTTTCCGGTGACCTGAGCTCTGACAGAGTTTGGGGAGGGGTGGGGGAGTTGATCCTTGAGCTTGTGAGGGGATTACCAAGGGGAGGGAGCCTTTATATAGGCTGGAGGGGAGGGGATCTCCTCCCTTTAACCAATATGGGATTAATCCCTCCTTAAGGAGGGATTAATCTCCACCCTCCAGCTGTCCAAGGACAGCTGGAGGCTCAAGGCAATTCCTCATGTGGGATAATGAGGTTGGGCCCCTTATGGTCTTGGGCTTTCATAGGTGGGAGAGGGAAAAAGAGAGGGGAGTGGGGGAAAGATTGGTGGGGCACTACTTGGGCCCACTCCCTCCCATCTCAAAAATTTGTGGCCCCATGGGTAGGGGAAAAAGCACTATTTACCTATGGAGGGGGTGGCCTCTTCCTTAGGTAAAATTTCCAAAAATGGGGAAAAGGGAGGGTTTTACCTAAGTCAACCCTGTCGGGTCAACTTATGGGGGTCAAAGTCAAAATAGGTCCAAGGCATCGGGGTTGGGTCAAAGTTGGGGTGTTGGGTTACATTTGGTGTGCACACACGTTTCGGTGCACAGTTAAGCTTGGTTTGACCACGGTTTGGCCACCCATTATCGAAACTAACCGGAATCTATTCTGTTGACTTTGTATTGATCATATGAATCCAACGCCACTGACTGGGGTCGAATTAGAGTTATTTGGTAAAATCCAAAATCTGTGCGTCGCGACGCGCTAAAATGGTAAAAATGTCTATATCCATCATTAGATCTTGAATCGTGATGTGGCGAGTTTCGATGCACTCGTATTGACTATACGAGTCCACAGGAACTGACGGAACTAAAATCGGGGTTCTTTAGCTCTATTTTCTGCCTATGGTTACCTTCTACCGGGTCATGGGTAGGGGTTCGGGTTACTTTTATTGGGCCTTCTAGGGTTCTGGTGGCCCAATAAAAGTTGGCATGTTACAATCCAATAAAAATAAAAGGATTTTCATCCCTGAAAATTTGCTCGAAGTAGGGGGAAAAAGTGTAACATACCTGGGGAAAGAGCTCTGAGTGTTTTTCACGAACGAGTTCCTCTGGTTCCCAAGTGTACTCATCTTGTCTGTGATTTGAACATAATATCTTGACCATTGGGATGGTCTTGTTACGTAGTTTCTTCACTTTATGATCTACGATCCTGATTGGTTCGAGCTGGACGGATCTATCGGACCGCAGTTATACTGGTGGTGGAGGTAGATGCTGCTTTAGTTGTCGTAGAACTCATCTCAAGGAGGAGATACGAAACACATCATGGAGATTTCCCAGTTCTGGGGGCAGGGCTAATTGGTAGGCAACAGGGCCAATGTGTTCTATCACCTGATAGGGGCCCAGGTAGCAGGGATCATGCTTTTTTTGCTTCCTCAAACGGGAGATACCATGAATGGGCTTGATTTTTAAAAACACCATTTTTCCCACGCTTAACTCCACATGTCGGTGTCGTGCGTCATAATACTTGGCCTGCCGGCTCTGCGCCTCCCGTATCCTTTCCTGGATTAGTCATATCGCTATCGTAGTGTCATCAATATATGCCACTCCCAAGGCTTCTGGGTTATCTTCCTGAGCCCAAGTCAATGGGGTCCGACAATGTCTCCCATATAATACCTCGTACGGGGCCATCTTGATGTTAGCTTGGTAACTGTTATTGTAAGAAAACTCAACCAGAGGTAACACCTGTTCTCATGGCTCATTATGTTCTATTATGCATAGTCGAAGTAGATCCTCCATCATCTGGTTTGTCCTTTCTGTCTGTCCATCTATCTGCGGCTGGAAGGTGGTGCTAAAGGACAACTTGGTCCCCAAGTATTCTTGCACCGTCCTCCACTCCTTAAACGTGAAACACCCATCACGATCTAACATGATAGATTTTGGCACTCAGTGGAACCTGACTACCTACTCTTGAAACATTCTGGCCAAAATGTCTACTCCATCACCATGTCGATTTGGAATGAATCACACTACCTTGGTAAGTCGATCTACGACCACCCAAATAGAGTCGTTTAGGGCACGAGATCGAGGTAGGTCGTGGACAAAGTCCATGGAGATGTCTTCAATTTCCATTCTGGTATTGGCAGGGGTTGTAACAAGCCTCCTGGGCCGTGACATTCAGCTTTAACCTTCTGACATGTATGATATTGGGCCACGAAGTTAGTGACGTCTCTTTTCATCCCAAGCCAATAAATGGTCCTGCGCAGGTCCACATACATCTTGACCACACTAGGATGAATAGATTATCTTAACTGATGGGCTTCTTGCAGAATTTCTTCGCGAATTCCTCCAGTAGAGGGAACAAATATACAATGCTTGAATTGTTAAATCCCGTCATGCAGATTATAATCCTGCTGTGCTCCACCTTGCAGAGATCGAATGATCGTAACCACCTCTGGGTCTATCTTCTGAGCTTTTCTTATCCGATCTCAGATGTTGCACTGGATATCCATTCAATACAGCTGCGCATTGTATTCCTCTAGATCTCTTCAGACAACCACGGTAATTTCCAAGGCTATTAAAGAATGGAACAGCTCCTTGGAGATTTGTTCCATCCAACTCCCGACTATCGTAGGCAGGACAGCTCAAAGCGTCAGCGACTCTATTATTTTTTTCGGGGTGATATTGGGGAGTGAAATCATAGTCACACAGGAATTTTAACCATCGGCATTGCTGATGATTCAACACTTTTTGAGTGAAGATGTATTTGAGGCTCTTGTGGTCGGAGAAGATCTCACATCTTACTCCGTATAAGTAATGCCTCCATATTTTAAGGGCAAAGATAATAGCGCCCAACTCTAGTTCGCGAGCTGCATAATTTAATTTGTGCGGCTTCAATTGGTGAGATGCATAGGCCACCACCTTGTCATGCTGCATCAGGACAACTCCCAACCCCTTAAGGGAGGCATTAGTATAGATCTGGAACCCCTCAGTCCCTACGGAGATCGTAAGGATTGGTGTAGAAGTCAACCGCTTCTTCAATTTGACGAGCACAGTTTCGCATTCCGATGTCCATCAAAATGTAACATTCTTTCTGGTAAGGGTAGTTAGGGGCAAAGCAATCTTGGAGAAGCCTTCTAAAAACTTCTTATAATATCCAGCAAGACCAAGAAAACTTCGGATATTTGCCGCTATTCTGAGCGGTGGCCAATTCTGCACTGCCTGGATCTTAGCTTGATCCACTACCGCCCCTTTCTTGTTTATATTGTGGCCCAAGAATCCAACTTCTTCCAACCAAAACTCGCACTTACTAAATTTGGCGAAGAGGGAGTGTTCTCAGAGTTTTAGTAGCACCATCTGCAGGTGCCTAGTATGATCTGCCTTGGTCTTTGAGTAGATCAAAATATCATCAATGAAGATGATCATGAAGTGGTCTAGGAAGGGCTCAAAGACTCTATTCATCAGGGCCATGAAGGCGGAGGGTGCATTAGTGAGCCCAAAAGGCATCACTAGAAACTCGTAGAGGCCATGTCAGGAGCTGAAGGCAGTCTTGGGAATATCTTCCTCCCGAATTCGAAGCTGATAGTAGTCTGATCACAAGTCCATCTTGGAAAACACGAACGCACCTTACAACTGATCGAACAGTTCATCGATCCTAGGGAGGGGGTATATATTCTGTATAGTAAACTTATTTAGCTCCCTGTAGTCTATGCACAGATATAATGTTCCGTCCTTCTTCTTTACGAATAGCACCGGGGCACCACAAGGTGAGGAACTGGGACAGATGAATCGAACATCTATTAGCTCATGCAGTTGGATCTTTAATTTAGCCAATTCTCTTAGGGCCATCCGATAGGGTGCTCGTGACACTGGCAGTGCTCCGGTCACGATCTCGATCTGAATGATGACCTCTCGCTAGGGTGGCAATCCTGGGAGGGATTCAGGAAAAATGTCCGGGAAATTGCATACCACCGGAACTTTGGCAAGTACTTGAGTTTTGTCTTCCATTTCCAAGTTGAATGTTGCTTAACTGAAGATTAGCTAATCACCTAGAGGGGGGGGGGGGTGAATAGGTCTTTGAAGTTTTATTAGTTCTTTTACTGATTTTAAATTAATCTATCCAGAGCTTGTCCTAAGATCCGGTAATAAGAAAGAAAATAAGTACCACAACAAACACACAAAGATTTATAGTGGTTCCCCAATTGGGTACATCTACTTCCCCCCCCCCCCCCCCACCTATCCAACTTATTTGTTGGAGTAGGCACAAACTACACTAATATGCTCCTCAGAGCTTACACCTCAGGCCCTCAACCTTATATACAGATTCTTCACAGAATCCAAACTCAGAACCATAAGGGTTCCTACTTCAGAGCCATGCAGAGCTCCTACAGCTCAGTGATCCACTGATCACCTACCTCAGCCTTATTTTTAAGGCCTACAACTCAGGCTCTTCAGCCCTACAGCTTCAGGCACACAACCCTACTCTCAGAGTGCTGCAACACTCATACAACTCAGTACACTTCCAGGTACCTACAGCTCAGCCTCATCCAAGACCTACAACTCAATGACACTTGTCACCTACAGCTCAGTGACTCTCCAGTCACCTACCTCAGGCACAAGGCCCTACACTCAGGCTGGTAGGACATCCTTACCTCAGATCCATACTTGGATCCTACCTCAGAGAGCATCAGTCTCCTACCTCAGGTAATAAAGCCTTATATATCAGATCCACACTTGGATCCTACCTCAATACCCCAACAGGGCACTTACCTCAGTGACTAATGAGTCACCTACCTCAGCCACAAAGTGCCCTACACTGAAATTCAGATAAACTGAATCCTACTGGAAGTGAATACGGAATATTTAAGAAAAATAAAACAACTGAATCAGAGATAAATCTCTGAGTCTACCTTACTGGATTGAGAAGATATCATTCCAGCACACTTGTTGTAAAAGGAATTAGTCCTCTTTTACAACTAACACTTTTCTGTTGCACAAATGAATTGCTATCAGCTTGCTGAATGGATGTATCAGCTTCTCTGTTCTAAAGAGAAATATCTTGTTGAACTTGAAGAGCTTTATCTATCTTCCTTTGAATTTCAAGCTTTCTCTAATGGACTTGTGCTTTCAAGCTTAATGGTGAAGAAGATATCTCGCCGCCTCTAGTTTTCTTTTGTATTTTTTTGCGTTTATTCTCCATTCATTGCCCTAATCCCCTTTTCTTTTTTCCTTTTTATATGTGTTGATTTGAATCAATGACACAATTATATGTGGGCCCCAGCTAAGGATTGGTGAGCCCCACCTTCTTCAAAAATGGACGAAGCAGATTTTGGCGCCACTGCAGCTTTCCCGTAATGGCTACATGTAAGTTAACTTTGATGACGTCAGCAATGGTCATCACCACCTGGACTTAGAAAATATTTCAGAAATTCAGAAAGTGTTGAGTGATGTTAAGTCACTCAATGCCATATGTCTTGGCTCTCAGCACTTCTGGACTTGTGAATTTTCTCTGGATTTGTCTCAGCGGTTCTGTCTCAGCGGTCTCAGTCATTTCTTATTAACAGCTGAGACAAGGCTCTGTCTTATTGCTTTCTGTCTCAGCGGTCTCAGCAGTTTCTTATTAATAGCTGAGACAAGCTTCTATCTCAGCGCTTTCTTCTCAGCGGTCTTAGTGTTTTATTCTTAGCTGCTGAGACAACCTTCTATCTCAGTGCTTTCTTCTCAGTGGTCTCAACACTTTCTTCTCAGTGGTCTCAGTGCTTTCTTCTCAGCTATCTCAACTGTCTCAGCGTTATTTGCCTTAGTCAGTTTTTCTGGCTTTAGCTGCGTTCGACGATCTGTTGGCTGAGATTGACGAACTCTGATTTTCTCAGCGGTCTCAGCGCTTTTTGCCTTAGTCAATTTTTCTGGCTTTAGCTCGACAAGTGTTGAGCTGAGCTCGACGATCTATAAGTTGAGCTCGACGAACTGCTAACTGAGCTCGATGAACTTCAAGCTGAGCTTGATGAACTTCGAATCCTGAGCACTTGAGCTTATCCCAAGGAATTTTGTGCTGAGCTCGACGACCAGCAAGTTGAGCTCGACGAACTGCGAGCTGAGCTCAACGATTTTTGAGTTTACCACCAAATTCATTTTCTTCACCTGTCCAATCATGGACTACCTGCATGCAAGAACTAGAGCACTCATCAAATACATTATGCCCCTTAGCATGATTGGTGATGCCTCTTTAAATCCTGAGGAACATTATAGGGCACAATTCCCAACAATCTCTCCCTATTTAAAGAAGGCAGAACACACATCCATGCTAAGGTGCATCAACACAAGAAATATCATGATAGGTCTAATGAAACATTATCATGACAACTAGCCATCCCAGTACAGGATAAATCCCTCTAGATGAGATGACATACCACTATGATTGAAAGATCAATGGTACATGTGAATTATCAATCATTGACAATGTGAAAGTATGATTAACAACAAAAGCTTTATTAATTGTTTACAAGATACACATTTTGATTCAGATCTAGCTAATTATTAACTTAGCCAAACAACAGTAGCCAAACTTGTGATTACAGTATATCTATGAAAGAACAACATATTTATTTATTACAGATATACAACTGAGAATTGCATTATACATTTATCACATCAATATATTTAGGGCCAACTCATATTAATTTCATTGATAAGGATTTGATGTTGCTACACTGTTGATATTCATTACAAGACATTGAATAAATGTTTAAAGAACTCTAAGTCTTGCAGCCTCATATTAGTTTCATTTTGATGAACTAGAATCAGCATCCTTAGAAACAACAGTCTTCTTCAAGTTTTTAGCTTTGGTCTCCTGCCACTTGAAGTAAAGGGAAGGCTTTGAAATATATCTGGGAGGCATTTTCTTGAGGTTGCTCTTCCTTACCAGATTCTCTTTGAATACTCTTTCCCTTAGGTAATTTCTTTCCAGATGTTTTATCCATTACTAAGAAGGATATACACTATCAATAATCTTTAAAATTTGTCCGTGTCTTACCCAAGAATTGATAATGATGGATTCATAGGCATCACCTAGCTGTTCATGATCTGGATCATCTCTGTTCTCAGCTCTCCTCTTTGCCATTAACTCGTCATCCAATTGAGTTCCTTCCCTCTTTCTTCTACCAGCAAGCTGTGCACCCTATACAATTCTAGCTTGTGTTGGGAAGTCTAGGTCCTCTGGCCTCTTTCTATCGAGGAGGGGCAGGTGTAGTGCCACCCTAGTGCCTTGAATTACATTTAAGGTTTGATCTTCAATGAGTGCTGCTGCCTTAGTATGGCTGCTCTCCCCCTTTCTGCCTTCTTCAGAGACAGTCTTTTGCAGTAAGGTGGTGTTTTCTTCATTCTTGCTTAATATAGAATTGAATATTATCTTATTATCAGCAAGCAGCTCATCTTTCATAAGTATTGCCTCCATCATAGATTGGAAGGCAACATTGGTGACATGCTGATTTATATGATCTGTTGCACCATTGATCACCTCATCAGTTACACTGACATAATTCTTGACATATCCTATGTCAGCTGTTTACAACCCCATATTCGCTGAGTCAGACCGGGAGGCACAATGGTCACAATTGGGCTAGCCGAAGGAGTTCCCGCCCTAAAGAAGATCTCGCCCAAGTAGGCGGGAATGATCGCGCCAGATCGTCGATCCAAGATCGGTGAGTGCAACCGAATCGTCGAACGGAGAACAACAGGCCAAGATCGTCGAGCGCGGCCGGCGCGGGAACGCTTGCGCTTGCGCCAGGCTCCAATCTCAAAGGGCTCTCGCCTGTAAGCAGGCGAGAGCGTTCATGCCAGGCTCTGGACAGGAGGTCCTCGGCTCTGCTCTCGCCGAGGGGGGGCCCAGGGCCTTGGGTAGAATGTCCTAATTGCCCTCAGGAGAAATTACTTCAGTACCCTCAGAAAAACAGCGGGATTCGGCTATTGGCAGACCAACTAGGGGCTTTTCAGTAATTTCAGGACAAGAAGATGCTATAAATAGACCCATAAGGGCTCCTTAGAAGGCAAGCTATCATTATCTCCCAAATTCCAGTGCTTTCTGAGGAGCTCCTAGCCCAGCTTTGGCTTTGGAGGGGAAGCTCTCAGAGATCTTCCGGGTATGAGGTGGGACCTCCCTGCTGAGGCTATTGGGTCAGTCTTAGGTCCTTTGAATCCAGTCGAGGGTTGAGACTTGAGAGAAGTAGGTTTTGGCTGCACCCCCTTTTTTTCTTCAAACTCCAGTTAAGGTTATATTTGGCTTCAACAGTTCTAGTGCGGTGAGCGTGGAAGGCAGCTGATACAAGAAAGTCTTAAGTTTTGTCCCATGGCTGGAGGTGAAGGTGAAGGGTCAGGTTCTGGAGGCTCCCCCACCCGGGGAGAGGAAGCGACGAAGAGGATGCTGGATGAGTTCAGGCGAGAGGTTCTGCAAACGATCAGTTTGGCCTTCTCGGCGAGAGGCGAGTGGGCCACCCCTCAGGTCCCAATAGAAGAGGTCCCGCTTTTGGGCGAGAACGCCCCAGGGCAGCGCCCGGGAAAGGAGGTCCTGGTGGAGGCGAGCGAGAGAGATGTGGCGGTGCGGGAACTCTTCTCAGACCAGAGCCAGCGCCCGGGCAAGGAGGCGCTGACGGATCTGGGCGAGAAGGAAGCGGCAGTGCGGGAGCTCTTCCCGAGGCATGGTCTCACGGATCGGGCCAGTCAGCCGAGGTCGCGGGACGTTCCCTCTCGCCAGGCAGGAGGCGAGAGCCCATTTAACGAGCTCATCATCTCAGCTACGGTACCGGAGGGGTTCCGGGAGCCCGACATGTCCTACTACTCGGGGAAGGATGACCCTGTACAACACGTACAGTGGTTTGAGGACATTGTATCAATAAGACAGATGACGGATGCCTTCAAGTGCCGGCTATTTGCCATCACGTTGAAGGAGAAGACTCGGGACTGGTTCCACCAGTTGCCAACAATGTCAATCTACTGTTTTGAGGATCTACGGAGAAGTTTCCTATTGAGGTTCTCAACCTCGAAGAAGCGGAAGAAGGAAGCGGAGTGTCTGTTTGCAGTGAGGCAGAAGCCTGATGAGACGCTGGGTCACTACGTCGACCGGTTTCAGGAGGAGATCCTCCTGGTCCATGAGGTCCCAGGGTACGCACTGATGCTGGCCTTCACCCTGGGGCTGAGACCGGGATTATTTAGCATGGAGTTGAAGAGGGTGCCTCCCCTCTCCATTGAGGAGCTCATGGAGAGGGCGACAAAGGAAATTGACTTCGAGAGAGAAAACCCAGCATTCGCCAGGAAGTTGGCCAAGCTAGCAGAGGACGACGTGAAGGAACCAGCAGCGGGAAGACAGAAGGAGCCGAGAGAACATAGGGAGCAAAGGGAAGAAAGGAGAAGGGAAGAGCCCCGAAGGTTTGGGCAACAGCAGGATTGGGGGGCCCGGGAGCCGAACAACCAGTTAGGTTGGAGGCCCCAGGAGGGTCTCCCCCAGGGCCTAGGAGAAGGCTACCAGGGGAGAGATAACCTACGGGAACCCCGGAGGTTCGACCGACCGGCATGGAGGCAGGAGCCGAGGGGTCATCCCCCACCACCGCAGGAGGCCATGGAAGTGGGAAGAGGGAGAGGAGCAGCTAGAGGAGCTCGATGAGGAGGTAGAAGAGGAAGAGGAGAGGGAAGAAGGGGCGGGGAGGCGTTGCCTTTTTGTGACTTCCACCAGGAGGAAGGTCACGCGACGGCCACCTGCCCGGAGTTCTTAGAGATAAGAGAATCAAGAGGAGCAGGGAGGCAGGATCCACCGGTGAGGATAGTAGAGGTGCAGCATGATAATACGGTTTGCAGTCAATTTTATTAGGATATTTTCGGGGTTTTAAAGCAAATCATGTCTTGTAAAGTACTTATTTTGATTCCCCTTTGTATATATTTTTGTCGCTAATGCATTTTTTTTCTGCTTTTTGCAGGTTTTCACGGCTTTCAGCCAAATTTTGCTGTGACACGCCCCAAGGTCATGCCCTACCCGGGCGTGTACCTAGGGCGTGTAACCCAGAGGAATGAAGCAATTGGTCCAAAACTGCATTCCGTGGAAACTTAGTGTACACGCCCTCTGTCACGCCCGTGTCACATCCGACACGGGCGCGTTCTAGAGCCGTGTCCCCAGGTTCCGAGGAATCGCCGCAACGCGCTCGTTTTTCCCGCTCCACCGTCGCACCGAAAGTGTCATGCCCCAGGGTCACGCCTGACCCGGGCGTGACATATGGGCGTGTACTTCAGCAATTTCGCCCGTCACCTCCAGCATTCAATTTCAGCTCAACAAAGTCACGCCGCAAAGAACACGCCCCAGGTACACGCCCTACCAGGGCGTGACATGTGGGCGTGTACTCCAGCTACTTTGCCAGAATTAAATTCCAGCCCGAAAAAGTCGCACTGAATGTGTCACGCCCCAGGGTCACGCCTGACCCGGGCGTGACAGGGGGGCGTGACCCGACCCGAAAAAATCTATAAATAGAGCCCAACTCTAAGGGTTCAGGGACACCTTTTGCATTGAGAGGGGAGGTTCTGTCCTTTGTATTTTTGAAATTTTTTCAAGCATGTCTCTTCATTTTTAGTTCTTAGCTCTAGCTTTATGCTTTCCCTGTATTAGCTCCTATCTTCTTTCTGTAGTATGATGTTAATGATAGTGTAGTTTACTTTCCATGCACTTGTAATCTCTAGTTTTCAAGTTGTAAGATCCCTGTTTCCATTAATAAAAAGTGTTGTTTTCTTTTTCGTTTCTGCTCTGTTTTCATTATTTTTCTTCTACTCATCCCCCCTCTTCCACCTCACCATGATTAACTAATCCTCCATGTACTCGATCTTGATGATCCGAGGTTCGAGTGATTAGGTTATGATGCTTTGAATCTTACCTTTTCTTTTTAGGGTTTAGCCTTGAATTACTCTTGATTTATCACGGGTTGGAGGTATATCATCGATATATACTCTCCACCTTTGCTTTCATTCTGGGCTAGCCGAGAGGCCGAAAGTTTGAAATGAGCACTCAAGAGTAAAGGGAGTTGTTCGCACCCCTCGAGAGAGGCAGACGTTCAAATCTCCCGGATTGGAGTAAAATCCAATAGTGGGGTTCACCGCGTAAAGCGAGTTTTAGGCCTCCGATTTAGGCGAAAGTCGGTCGGACCTTCCTAAACTCAGTTAGGCATGTCCTTCGAGAGAAGCGTGTCAATATTCATGGAACCTCCACGGTCAAGGACCTTTACCCTAATTAGCTTAGGTTTATTTATCGTATTTTTCTAACCACTCTTGCGGAGGTGATTCCTGATCGAGTGCATTTTTCCCCTCATCGTTACTAAGCTTTAGTATAATCGCTCTTTTAGCTCTCTTTATCTTTTCATGCAAGTAGCTCTCTTTCATTGCAACTAGTTCTCTTCCTTTAATACGTTTAGATTTCTTCTAAAACCTAATTTTTCCGTCGATAAAATAATAGATTTCGTGTGAGTAAGCTTACTTAACTATTCCCGGATTTTAATACGACACTTGTGTCCCCTAGCTGCATTTCGATAGGTATACTTGCCTTGTTGAATTGTTAGTTTGGTTATTTTCTCCTTGCAGATATCTAAGAGACAATCAAGTTTTTGGCGCCGTTGCCGGGGAAGCAACGCTCGTTGATAAATTGAAAACACGAATATATTAATTTTATCACTTCTCTTTCTCACCCTCCTTCTTAAAAGTTTTCCGCCTACTCACTTGAGTTAAATGGCTGGATTTTCTTCAAGCAAGTGTGCGTATTTTTAATTTTTCTGCCTACTCACTTGAGTTAATTGGCAGAATTTTATTCAAGCAAGTGTGCGTATTTTTATTTTTCCGCCTACTCACTTGAGTTAATTGGCACGATTTTATTTCAGTAGAGTGTGTTTACTTTCTGTAGAGTGCGTGAGTGTTAGCTTTTATTTTCCGCCTACTCGCTCGGAGTTAAATGGCTGGATTTTAATTACCGCCTACTTAATAGAAACCCGCATCACAAATTTTTCTACACCACCTAACTCTCTCGAAAAGGGAAAAGTGGCTCTAAATGCCACTATCTTGTCTAGTACCTTGCGAACCCTTCACCGGGTAGCCCTTGGGAAGTTCGGGAGTTAAAACATAAAAAAATCTATTTCAAAAAAAAAAAATTCGAACTTCATTAGCTCTTTTATTTTCTAGTTTATTTTTTTTTCATCTTTCTTCTCCTCTCTTCTTCTAGTGTATGACCCGCAGAAGTCCGTCGGTTATTTTGGACCTGGACCACGAAATTGAGCGTACTCTTCGGAGAAGATTGCGATTTCAAGGCCCTACTACCCAAGTGCCGGTTGAGGATTCCGAGTCATTTTCTACCTTAAGAATGGAAGAACCCAACGTAGAGGAAGCCGTGCAAAGGCCTATGTCCTATTATGCACGACCGAATCTCGAGGGTACATAATTTAGTATAGTTCGCCCTGCAATAGCAAATAATAATTTCGAACTGAAGCCTAGCATAATTCAAATGGTGCAGCAGTATGTGCAATTTGACTGGCTTCAAGATGAAGATCCGAACGCACACATAGCCAGCTTTCTTGAGATTTGTGACACCTTCAAGATAAATGGTGTCACAAATGATGCTATTAGGCTAAGATTATTTCCTTTCTCTCTTAGAATTAAGGCTAAGCAGTGGTTGAACACCCTTCCTAAAAATAGCATAACTACTTGGACGCAATTAACTGAAAAATTTTTGGCCAAGTATTTTCCGCCTGCTAAAACTGCAAAACTTAGGAATGACATTTCTGCCTTTGGACAAATAGACTCTGAGACCCTTTACGAAACCTGGGAAAGATTTAAAGAATTATTAAGACGATGCCCACATCACGCTCTGCCTGTATGGTTGCAGGTGCAGACGTTCTATAATGGGCTAAATCAAAGCACAAAGCAAATGATAGACGCAGCTTCTAGCGGTACTTTAAACCATAAGACCCCGGAAGTAGCTCTTGAGCTGTTTGAGGACATGGCCATGAACACTTACCAGTGGAATGTGCCTAGGACCCGCCCAAACAAACGTGCAGGTCTCTTTGAAGTGGACAACGTCTCCCAACTCGCACTACAAGTCGAAATATTAAGCAAAAAAATTACGGAGATGACTGCTGCCTCCGCCCCTCAGGTATGGGAATCTGCAACTCCTCCCGCCGAACATTTGGATTATGTAAATAATATGCCTAGAACTGCTTTTAATAATTTTTCTGCTGCAAATTTTCATCCTCCTGGTTGTAATTTTTCGAATAGTTATAATCCCGCGTTAAGAAATCATCCGAATTTTTCGTGGAGCAATCCATCAAATGCTGTGCGCCCGCCACCGCAAGGTGATTTTTCTGCACCACCACCACCTCCTCAAAGTTTTCCAAAACCTTCAAATTTGGAGGAATTGTTTTCGAAATACATGAATGCTAATGACGCTACGATTAGAACTTTAACTGGAAGTGTTAAAAATTTAGAAAATCAGGTAGGACAGCTCGCTAAAATGATTTCTGAGCGACCCGTAGGGTCTCTTCCTTCTAATACCGAGCCCAACCCGAGAGAGCAAGCGAAAGCTATCACTCTTCGGAGTGGGAAGAAAGTTCCCGGTACGATAAGTGAAGAGCCCGAGGCAATCTCCGCTCCCGCTTTAAAAAATCAAAGCTCCGTTCCCGTTTTAAAAATTCCACCCTCTGCCGAAGAAATTATCACCCCTATTTTAGAAAAAGAACTCACTCTACCACCCACCTTTAAAAATAATCCATCCCCGCCATACCCGTCCGAACTTAATAAACAACGACAGGATGATCAATACACCCGTTTTTTAGAAATGTTTAAACAAATCCACATAAATCTGCCTTTCCACGAAGCCATATCCCAGATGCCGAAGTACGCAAAATACCTTAAGGACCTCCTGACCAACAAGAAGAAGTTAGAGAACCTTTCGCATGTCACGTTAAATGCCGAGTGCTCAACGGTTTTGACAAACGGATTACCGAAGAAAATCAGTGACCCGGGTAGTTTCTCTATCCCGTGTGTCTTTGGTGATCTCTTTGTCAAACACGCTTTAGCCGACCTAGGTGCGAGTATTAATCTTATGCCCCTCTCGTTGTTTAAAAAGTTAGGAATTGGTAGTCTCAACCCCACACACGCATGAGTATCCAACTCACCGACAGATCAGTCAAATACCCGTTAGGAATAGTGGAGGACGTCCTAGTCAAAGTTGACAAGTTCATCCTCCCGGTGGACTTTGTCTTTTTGGACATCGAAGAAGACGTCGAGGTTCCCCTGATCCTTGGCCGACCCTTCCTTGCCACCTCCCGAGCTATCATTGTCGTAAGTAATGGTAAGCTCTTCCTTCGAGTGGGCGACGATGAGGTAACTTTCTCTATCACCCCCTCGATGAAGAACACACTAGCTAATGATGACTCCTGTTTTTTCATGGATACCGTAAGTGAAGAATCCTTCTCTCACACCTCTGATTTTGAAAAAGAATTTTCCAATTTTTGTTCCTCTCCTACTCCTCCAACTGAATCTCTACACCTAAGTGAAGAATCCTCCACCCGCCTTTCTGATTTTGAAAAAGAATTTTTTGATTTCTGTTCCTCTTCTACTTTCCCAACTGAATCGCTGCACGAAGCCGCCATGGCCGCTAGCAACACCACTTTCAATTTTACATATAAAAAAGTGTACGAGGACATAGTTTTTGAAAAAGAACGAATTTCTAAAACCTCGTATGATGAACCCCCTACCTTGGAACTGAAAGAACTACCAGAGCACCTTCAATACGCTTTCTTAGAAAAGGACTCCAAGCTGCCTGTCATAGTTTCGGCCTACCTCACGGATGCACAAAAGGATAAACTTCTTTCAATTTTACAAAAGCATCGCCAAGCTATTGCTTGGCAGATATCTGATATCAAGGGCATAAGCCCATATTTCTGCACTGATAAAATCTTAATGGAAGATAATTCACGTAACTCTATACAACCTCAGCGCCGTATAAACCCAAACATGAAAGACGTAGTTAAGGGCGAGGTTATGAAATTGTTAGACGCAGGAATTATCTATCCTATATCCGACAGTAAGTGGGTTATCCCAGTACAGGTAGTACCAAAGAAGGGAGGGATAACGGTAGTAAGTAATGAAAATAATGAATTAATCCCGACTCGGACGGTGACCGGATGGCGAATGTGTATAGATTACCGTATGTTGAATGACGCCACCCGCAAGGATCACTTCCCCTTGCCGTTCATTGATCAGATTTTAGAACGACTTTCCGGACATAGCTTTTATTGTTTTCTCGATGGCCTCTCGGGGTATCTTCAAATCCCCATCTCCCCCGAGGACCAGGAGAAAACTACGTTTACTTGTCCCTTCGGCACCTTCGCCTACCGAAGAATGCCGTTTGGATTGTGCAATGCGCCAGCTACATTCCAACGATGTATGCTCGCCATCTTTGACAAGTACGTAGAAAGCATTCTGGAAGTTTTCATGGATGATTTCTCCGTGTTCGGGAATTCCTTCGATAGTTGCTTAGAGAACCTTGAAAAAGTCTTAGAGCGATGCGAAGAAACTAACCTCGCCTTAAATTGAGAAAAATGTCATTTTATGGTGAGGGAAGGGTTAGTTTTGGGACATAAAATTTCTGAAAGGGGTATTGAAGTAGACGTTGCGAAAATAGAAGTTATCGAGAAGCTGCCGCCACCTACGAACATAAAAGCTATAAGAAGTTTCCTGGGTCATGCGGGTTTCTACCGCCACTTCATAAAGGACTTTTCCAAAATCACCAAACCCCTTACCCATCTCTTAGAAAAAGACGCCCCATTCATCTTTGATGACCTCTGTCTAGCTGCCTTCAACTTAATAAAAGAAAAATTAGTTAATGCCCCAATCATGATAGCTCCGGTGTGGGATCTTCCATTTGAGATAATGTGTGATGCGAGTAGTTATGCGGTGGGAGCCGTACTAGGTCAATGTATTTCCAAAAACTTCCACCCCATCTATTACGCTAGTAAAACACTCACATCTGCACAGGAAAATTACACCACAACCGAGAAGGAGCTCTTAGCTGTAGTATTCGCTTTTGACAAATTTTGCCCTTATATTACTCTTTCGAAAATTATTGTTTTTACGGACCACTCGGCCCTCAAATATCTTCTCTCTAAAACGGATGCCAAGCCTTGCTTGATTCGCTGGGTCTTACTCCTCCAGGAGTTTGACTTAGAGATCCTTGATAAGCGAGGTGCCGAGAACTTGGCCGCCGACCACCTTTCGCGCCTAGACAACCCATTTATAGAAAAATTAGACGAAAATTCTTTTAATGACTATTTCCCTGATGAGAAGCTGTTCATAATTAACACATCTACTTCTCCTTGGTTTGCCCGCATCGCCAACTATCTAGTGGCTCGTGTGCTCCCAAAAGAGTTTTCATCTCAGCAAAAGAAGAAATTCTTTTTTGAGCTGAAAAACTACTTTTGGGAGGACCCGCATCTTTTCAGAATTTGTGCCGACCAAGTGATCAGGAGGTGTGTTTCTTTTGATGAAGGATTAAATATTATTAAACATTTGCATGAAAGACCGACAGGTGGGCACTATCAAGCTGCTCGCACCGCCCACAAAGTGTTTAGCGCGGGTTTTTACTGGCCTACCCTGTTTAAAGACGCGCATGCCTTTGTGAGTAGGTGTGATAGTTGCCAACGGTCGGGGAATATTTCGAATAAAAATGAAATGCCACAAAATTATTTCCTAGAGTGCGAAGTTTTCGACCTCTGGGGGATTGATTTTGTCGGCCCTTTTCCTTCTAGCTTCGGGAATAAGTACATTTTAGTTGCCGTTGATTATGTTTCGCGTTGGGCCGAGGCCCAAGCTCTTCCTACAAATGACGCCCGAGTCGTAGTTAATTTCCTAAAAAAATTATTTTCTCGCTTCGGTACGCCGCGCGCTATCGTTAGTGATAGGGGTTCCCATTTCTGTAACGCGCAATTTTCAAAAATCCTAACTAAATATGGCGTTACACATAAGCTTTCCACTGCCTACCACCCCCAAACTAACGGACAAGTCGAAGTAGTGAATAGAGAAATAAAAAAGAATTTTAGAAAAGACTGTTTCCCAATCTCGAAAAGACTGGTCAGCCAAATTAGACGATGCTCTATGGGCCTACCGAACAGCGTACAAAACCGCCCTCGGATGTATGCCATATCGGTTGGTTTATGGAAAATCGTGTCATTTACACGTAGAGTTAGAACACCGCGCCTTTTGGGCCTTACAATTTTTAAACTTCGATCCCCACTCTGTCGGCGATTTTAGAAAATTTCAACTTAACGAACTCGACGAGTGGCGCTCTTACGCGTATGAAAATAACAGACTTTATAAAGAGCGGACGAAGTGTTTGCACGATCGACATCTTAGGCACCCAAAAATCTTTAAGCCGGGCGACCAAGTTCTTCTTTATAATTCTCATTTACGTTTATTCCCGGGTAAATTAAAATCACGTTGGTCGGGGCCTTTTACTGTTTTAGAAGTCTTTTCTTATGGTACTGTTTTAATTTCCCACCCTGATAAGGGTACTTTCAAAGTGAATGGTCAGCGTCTTAAACTGTATTTCTGTGATGATGTCAGTCCCAACCCGGTTAACTCTATCTTTCCTGTCTTGACATTTGATTAATCTGAACTTTACTTTTCTTAAACACTTTGAACTTTGTTCGAACTTTATTTTTTAAAAAACAATATTTGGGACAATCTTATTTTGATGCGTCGAGCTCAAACGACGCTTTAAACAAAGGGCGTTCTTGGGAGGCACCCCAAGTTATCTTTTTCTGTTTTCTTTATTTCACACTTTTTGTCCCGAATGGCTCCGGCAAGCTGCAACTTCTGCGATCGCCTGCTCCAACGGTTTGGATTCCATGACAAAGTCCACCAGACGACGTTTCCTGACGATCCACAACACAAGCCTAGAGGAGCGACATCACTCAGCTTTCCCTGCAAAATAACACCGGGGAAGTACCTGTTTTTCATTTCTGTCTTTCATTTCTGTCCTTTACTTTTCTCTCATTCTCCAACCTCCTTCTCCATTGAGGACAATGTAGATTTTAAGCTTGGGGGAGGACTTCCTCCTTCTTTTTGCTTTTTGTAAATATCCAAAAAATCCAAAGAATCCAAAAAATATATATATAGCTGCATTTTGGTATTTCAATAAGTACCTCATGTTTATGTTTTGTTTTTCTCAAACTTCTTTATAAATAACGTAATTAATTATAATTTTTCTAATCATTTTTTTATCATATTTCACAAGTAAAATGTTGGCCATGCTGTGTTTCTAATTCACGGTAGCATGTTAAGGTGAAATATTTCTCTAAAACGTGCATTTCTATTATGGTTTTCCGTTCTTTATTTTCTTTACTTTCTCTAAAATTTATCATCCACTATTTTCCTTTTTGTCTTTAGATAATTTTTGTAAAGACAAATTTTGAATAACGTAGTAGATATGAACGATCCAAGTCACATATTATTTTTATTTTCAAGATAATTTCATCAATCTTCTTTTATTATCTCGAACTTGCTTTTTGAAATTTATCAACTCTATGTTTTAAATAAATTTAAAAAAAAGCGTGAAAATGATTTAGGCCATTTTTGTTTATGTTTGAGCTTTCCTGCCAACCTAAATCTTTTACCACTAGTTAGCCACTTTTGAGCCTTTTTTCCAAATTCATTTGATAACTCCACATAACATTTCATTTTCACCAAAGCCCAAATTCCTACCTATCTAATCACGCTAATTTTTTTTGAGTTTCACTCTAAAATTTTCATGATAGGAAAGTTTGTGTTATCTTTGGAGAAATTGTTGAAAATAGTGTACTCAAAAGCAATGTTTTGAAAAAAGAGAAAAAAATGAATGATGAAAAAAATAAAAAATAAATAATAATAAAGAAAAAAAAAGAAGAAGAAAAAAACATTATATATATACATATTTTGTTTAAAATAATTTTTTTTTTGAAACTCGTTGTTTTGGTTTAGTGTGATTTTTAAGCCTCCATGTTTATATTTGAATTCCACTCCTATTCATAATCCTAAACCAAACGTTTCGGTCTCATTAAGTCCTTTTGATTCACGCCTTTTTTTAATTTTATTTAACAACTAAGAAAAGAAGAAAAGTAAATCAGTTTTAGTTTTGGATTTAAACTTAGATTTTTGTTATTTAATTGATATAATTATAATGCGTTGCTTGGATCTAGTAATAACTCAATACGTTCTTTTCATTTTCATTGCCTTGCTTAAATCTATTTAAAGAATTTTGTCAAAATTCTGGATGATTTATTTTTATTAAGTAAAGTTTATAACAATTAAACCATACCAAAATAATTGTTTTAGATTTACGTTTTACATTCTCCCTACCTAGAATTTCGCATAGTACTTGTGTAAGTATGATTAAAACGTTTTGAATGAGTCACTTTTTATGATTAGCTAGTCTTTATATCTTTGCTTGGGGACAAACAAAACTTAAGCTTGGGGGAATTTGATAATATGGTTTGCAGTCAATTTTATTAAGATATTTTCGGGGTTTTAAAGCAAATCATGTCTTGTAAAGTACTTATTTTGATTCCCCTTTGTATATATTTTTGTCGCTAATGCGTTTTTTTTCTGCTTTTTGCAGGTTTTCATGGCTTTCAGCCGAATTTTGCTGTGACACGCCCCAAGGTCATGCCCTACCCGGGCGTGTACCTAGGGCGTGTAACCCAGAGGAATGAAGCAATTGGTTCGAAACTGCATTCCGTGGAAACTTAGTGTACACGCCCTCTGTCACGCCCGTGTCACATCCGACACGGGCGTGTTCTAGAGGCGTGTCCCCAGGTTCCGAGGAATCGCCGCAACGCGCTCGTTTTTCCCGCTCCACCGTCGCACCGAAAGTGTCACGCCCCAGGGTCACGCCTGACCCGGGCGTGACATATGGGCGTGTACTTCAACAATTCCGCCCGTCACCTCCAGCATTCAATTTCAGCTCAACAAAGTCACGCCGCAAAGAACACGCCCCAGGTACACGCCCTACCAGGGCGTGACATGTGGGCGTGTACTCCAGCTACTTCGCCAGAATTAAATTCCAGCCCGAAAAAGTCGCACCGAATGTGTCATGCCCCAGGGTCACGCCCGACCCGGGCGTGACAGGGGGGCATGACCCGACCCGAAAAAATCTATAAATAGAGCCCAACTCTAAGGGTTCAGGGACACCTTTTGCATTGAGATGAGAGGTTCTGTCCTTTGTATTTTTGAACTTTTTTCAAGCATGTCTCTTCATTTTTAGTTCTTAGCTCTAGCTTTATGCTTTCCCTGTATTAGCTCATAGCTTCGTTCTGTAGTATGATGCTAATGATAGTGTAGTTTACTTTCCATGCACTTGTAATCTCTAGTTTTCAAGTTGTAAGATCCCTGTTTCCATTAATAAAAAGTGTTGTTTTCTTTTTCGTTTCTGCTCTGTTTTCATTATTTTTCTTCTACTCATCCCCCCTCTTCCATGTACTCGATCTTGATGATCCGAGGTTCGAGTGATTAGGTTATGATGCTTTGAATCTTACCTTTTCTTTTTAGGGTTTAGCCTTGAATTACTCTTGATTTATCACGGGTTGGAGGTATATCATCGATATATACTCTCCACCTTTGCTTTCATTCTGGGCTAGCAGAGAGGCCGAAAGTTTGAAATGAGCACTCAAGAGTAAAGGGAGTTGTTCGCACCCCTCGAGAGAGGCAGACGTTCAAATCTCCCGGATTGGAGTAAAATCCAATAGTGGGGTTCACCGCGTAAAGCGAGTTTTAGGCCTCCGATTTAGGCGAAAGTCGGTCGGACCTTCCTAAACTCAGTTAGGTACGACCTTCGAGAGAAGCGTGTCAATATTCATGGAACCTCCACGGTCAAGGACCTTTACCCTAATTAGCTTAGGTTTATTTATCGTATTTTTCTAACCACTCTTGCCGAGGTGATTCCTGATCGAGTGCATTTTCCCCTCATCGTTACTAAGCTTTAGTATAATCGCTCTTTTAGCTCTCTTTATCTTTTCATGCAAGTAGCTCTCTTTCATTGCAACTAGTTCTCTTCCTTTAATACGTTTAGCTTTCTTCTAAAACCTAATTTTTCCGTCGATAAAATAATAGATTTCGTGTGAGTAAGCTTACTCAACTGTTCCCGGATTTTAATACGACACTTGTGTCCCCTAGCTGCATTTCGATAGGTATACTTGCCTTGTTGAATTGTTAGTTTGGTTATTTTATCCTTGCAGATATCTAAGAGACAATCACAGCAGGGCGAGTCGGAAGATAGGTGCGAAGATCAGGTAGATGTAGGGACCCGGGGGGGAATCGGGGTGATTCACGGAGGAGTGGGGATTGAGGCAACCCGCAAGGGGAGCCTGCAAACCATGTACCGAAGGGGGGTGGCCTCTACCTCCCAGGTTCCCCCACCAGAAGAAAAGATCACTTTCTCATCAGCAGACATGCCAGACTATGAGGATCCATTCTGTGACGCCCTGGTGATCCAGACGGCGGTGGAAAATTATACGGTCTCGAGGATACTGGTAGATAACGAGAGCTCGGTAAATGTCATCTTCAAGAAGGCCTTTGATGAGATGAGGGTTGAAGGGAAGAGGGTCTTGGCGTCGGACGGACCTCTGTTCGGGTTCTCCGGAGAGAGGAAAGAGGTAGAAGGAGGAGTAGGGCTACACGTAAGGTTGGGGGGCGTGTCACGGAACTGTAGGTTCGTGATCGTGGACGCCCCGAGCAACTATAATGCCATCTTTGGGCGCCCCCTCATCAGCTCCTTTCGCTGCGTCCCCTCCTCGTTCCATCAATGCCTCAAGTTCAACAATGGGGGGGGGGGGGGGGTGCAGGTCAGGGTAAGAGGGGACCCGAAGGTGGCAAGACAATGTTACGTTACAGCAGTCAACACCATTTCGTGGATGGCAGAGGCAGAAGAGTTGGAGATAGAGATGGCGGCCCTTGAGGAGGTTGTTGAGGAAGAGGAGATGGTCATAGAGGAGGCAAGAGAGATAGCTGGGGAGGAAGTCGGAGAAGAGGAGACTGAGAAGCTGCAAGGAGATGTGTAGGTGGTCCGGGGGGACGAGGAGCAGGAGAGCCCGGAAGGGGCGATGGAAGTAGGAGAGCAAGCGGCAGGAGGAGTCGAGGGAGAGGCACCGAGGGGCATAGGAGTCGAGCAGCAGCAAGAGGGGCTGGTAGAAGCGATGGAGATCGAGGAGGAGGGAGAAAGAGGAGAGCTGGAGCTGGAGGAAGAGGCAAGGGCCGGTTGGGAGCAGTCATGGCTGGAGCCGGCCGAAGAAGTGGTGGAGATAGAGGTATTCACTAGCGCAGGGAAAGTACAAAGGGTGCGGGTCAGCGGGGGCTTAAGTCCCGAGGCCCGGGAGCAAGTGCGGGCTTGCATTCAAGGCAACGTCGACATCTTCGCCTGGAGCGCGGCGGACATGTCGGGCATCGACACAGACGTGACCTGCCATCGCCTGAACTTGGACCCCCGCACTCGCCCCATACGCCAGAAGATGAGGACCATAGCAACAAAGCTGGAGGAGCCAATACGCGAGGAGGTCAAGAGGCTCCTGGAGGCGGGCTTCATCTCAGAGATCCAGTATCCAGGCTGGATCTCCAATATGGTAATGGTAAAGAAGGGGGGAGGAAAATGGAGAATGTGTATTGACTTTTCTTTGTTAAATAAATCATGCCGTAAGGATTGCTACCCCCTGCCCCGGATCGACGCGCTGGTTGATTCAGCCGTCGGTTTTTCTATCATGAGCTTTTTAGATGCTTTTTCAGGTTATCACCAGATCCGGATGCACCCTCCTGATACCAAGGATGTTTCCTTCATCACGAGGGAGGGATGCTTCAGTTACAAAATGATGCCCTTTGGGTTAAAGAACGCAGGGGCTACCTATCAACGCATGATGGATCGAGTCTTCCGGGATCAGAGGGGGAGGAACTTGGAGGTCTACATCGACGACCTAATGATCAAAAGCAAGTGCATGGTTTCACACCTACAAGATCTGGAGGAGACATTCGCCACCTTAAGAAGGTTCAAGATGAGGCTGAACCCCTTGAAGTGTGTCTTCGGGGCCAGCCGCGGGAAGTTCCTCGGGCATCTTCTAACTCCGGTTGGGGTGGAGCCCCACCCGGACAAGGTAAAGGCCATCCTGGATTTGGAGTCACCTCGCGACGCCAAGGAGGTCCAGTGCTTGACAGGCAAGCTGGCTGGGCTAAGCAGGTTCCTATCCAGGGCAGGAGACAAGTGTTCTTCATTCTTTAAGGTGCTGCGAGGGAATCAAAGGTTCGAATGGACAACCGAGTGCAAAGAGGCCTTCCAAGGGCTGAAAAGACAACTCTCTCATGCTCCTCTGCTTCAGAGCCCAAAAGAAGGAGAGGACCTGACCTTATACCTCGGAGTAGGAGCGGAGGCGGTGAGCTCCGTCCTAGTAAGGGAAGAAGGAAAGAAGCAGCTACCCATCTATTACGTCAGCCAGATATTGAGGAAAGCAGAGCTTCGCTACCCCATCCTGGAAAAGCTCGCTTACGCCTTGGTCATCTCGGCAAGAAAACTCTGGCCGTACTTTCAAGCGCATTCGATTAGGGTGGTGACCGACCACCCTCTTCGCAAGATCTTCGAAGGAGTGGAGCACTCGGGGAAACTGGCTAAGTGGTCCATTGAGCTAAGCGAGTTCGACATCTCCTTTGTCCCAAGGCTCTCCATCAAGGCACAGGCAGTGGCGGACTTCCTAGCAGAATACATCATTGAAGTCGAGGAGGGAGAGCAGCAACCTCGAGAAGCATGGAAGTTGATGGTTGATGGGGCCTCGGGAAGGCACTCCCTCGAGGCAGGGGTGGTATTGACAAGTCTTCAGGGGGTAACCATAGAGCAAGCAGTCATTTTACATTTCCCCGTGACCAACAATCAAGCGGAGTATGAGGCCGTGATCGCCGACCTCCACTTGGCAAAGGAGCTGGAGATTCGGGATGTGGAAGCTTTCACTGATTCAAAGGTAGTAGCATGGCAGATCCGGGGAGAGTTTGAAGCTCGAGAGCTTACCCTCATCAAATACCTATCCAAGGTAAGGGCCAGGTGGAAGCAGCAAACAAAATCATTGTAAACCTACTAAAGAAAAAGGTGGAGAACTTAAAGGGGAATTGGGTGGAGCAGCTCCCCTCGGTCCTGTGGGCCTTGCGAACGACCCCGAACATGGACACCGGTGAGACCACCTTCAAGCTGTCTCATGGGTGTGAGGCCGTCCTACCAGTGGAGTTCGAGGTCCGGTCCTCGCGATTCACAGCCGCGGGCGAAGGAGACGAGGCTTGGAGGGTGGAGAATGAGGAGGGGCAGCGCCTCTCGTTAGATATGGTAGAGGAACTGCGAGACGTGGCGGCTATCAGGCAAGAAGAGATCAAGCGACGGATGGCCAAGCATTTTGATAAGCATGTCAGGGTCAAGCAGTTTGCTGAAGGGGATCTGGTGCTGAGAAAGGTTGACGCAGCAGGAAGGTCGGCTCCCGTGGGTAAGCTCCACCCGAACTGGGAAGGTCCATACATTGTGAAGGAAGTCCTCGGAACAGGGGGATACTACCTCCAGGACGTGGAGGGGAGGGCCCTAAGCCACACTTGGAGCGGTGATGACCTAAAACGCTTCTAACCCTGAGGGGGGAAGGATGTAACCATGTATTTCAAAAATAAACGTATTATACTACATCGAGTGACTTTCTCTTAACTGTTGCCCAATTTTTCATAGTATAACGTAATCATTTGTTTTGTAGTACCCCGAGCTCGGCTCGGCCCCAGGTAGACCCGCTGCGCAGGCTCTCATCTAGCTGGCAGGTCCGAAGGCTCACCTGTGGGGGATAGGTTTGGTTTGAGATCTTCATCGTCACCCCGAGCTCGGCTCGGCCCAAGGTAGACCCGCTGCGCAGGCTCTCATCTAGCTGGCAGGTCCGAAGGCTCGCCTGTGGGGGATAGGTTTGGTTTGAGATCTTCATCGGCACCCCGAGCTCGGCTCGACCCCAGGTAGACCCGCTGCGCAGGCTCTCATCTAGCTGGCAGGTCCGAAGGCTCTCCTGTGGGGGATAGGTTTGGTTTGAGATCTTCATCGGCACCCCGAGCTCGGCTCGGGCCCAGGTAGACCCGCTGCGCAGGCTCTCATCTAGCTGGCAAGTCCGAAGGCTCGCCTGTGGGGGATAGGTTTGGTTTGAGATCTTCATCGGCACCCCGAGCTCGGCTCGGCCCCAGGTAGACCCGCTGCGCAGGCTCTCATCTAGCTGGCAGGTCCTGAAGGCTCGCCTGTGGGGGATAGGTTTGATTTGAGATCTTCATCGGCACCCCGAGCTCGGCTCGGCCCCAGGTTGACCCGCTACGCAGGCTCTTATCTAGCTTGCAGGTCCGAAGGCTCGACTGTGGGGGATAGGTTTGGTTTGAGATCTTCATCGGCACCCCGAGCTCGGCTCGGCGCCAGGTAGACCCGCTGCGCAGGCTCTCATCTAGCTGGCAGGTCCGAAGGCTCGCCTGTGGGGGATAGGTTTGGTTTGAGATCTTCATCGGCACCCCGAGCTCGGCTCGGCCCCAGGTAGACCCGCTGCGCAGGCTCTCATCTAGCTGGAAGGTCCGAAGGCTCGCCTGTGGGGGATAGGTTTGGTTTGAGATCTTCATCGGCACCCCGAGCTCGGCTCGGCCCCAGGTAGACCCGCTGCGCAGGCTCTCATCTAGCTGGTAGGTCCGAAGGCTCGCCTGTGGGGGATAGGTTTGGTTTGAGATCTTCATCGGCACCCCGAGCTCGGCTCGGCCCCAGGTAGACCCGCTGCGCAGGCTCTCATCTAGCTTGCAGGTCCGAAGGCTCGCCTGTGGGGGATAGGTTTGGTTTGAGATCTTCATCGGCACCCCGAGCTCAGCTCGGCCCCAGGTAGACCCGCTGCGCAGGCTCTCATCTAGCTGGCAGGTCCGAAGGCTCACATATGGGGGATAGGTTTGGTTTGAGATCTTCATCGGCACCCCGAGCTCGGCTCGGCCCCAGGTAGACCCGCTGCGCAGGCTCTCATCTAGCTGGCAGGTCCGAAGGCTTGCCTGTGGGGGATAGGTTTGGTTTGAGATCTTCATCGGCACCCTGAGCTCGGCTCAGCCCCAGGTAGACCCGCTGCGCAGGCTCTCATCTAGCTGGCAGGTCCGAAGGCTCGCCTGTGGGGGATAGGTTTGGTTTGAGATCTTCATCGGCACCCCGAGCTCGGCTCGGCCCCAGGTACACCCGCTGCGCAGGCTCTCATCTAGCTGGCAGGTCCGAAGGCTCGCCTGTGGGGGATAGGTTTGGTTTGAGATATTCATCGGCACCCTGAGCTTGGCTCGGCCCCAGGGAGACCCGCTGCGTAGGCTCTCATCTAGCTGGCAGGTCCGAAGGTTCGCCTGTGAGGGATAGGTTTGGTTTGGTTGGCTTGGTTTGGACAAGGCCGGAAGTGCGTCGGGAACACAAAGTGGAAAAGGTAGGAAAGGTCTCGGCAGGGATAGAGCTCGATAGGGAAGTCCCCGTCAAAGAGGTCTCGCGGATGGGGGGGGCTTTCGCCGAGAAGGCTCCTCTTAATATTCTCGAACAAACAGGCGGAATCGTTATGAGACGGGCCTGAAGGGATTCGCGCAGGCTAAAGAGCACGGTTCCGTCCTAAGGGTTCGTGAGCTATGCTTCCGGCTGGCAGTTTGCAGCAGGTTCCCGCCGATCCATCGCTAAGGAAGGCTATCCTAGGAAGGCCAAGGGCCTCGGTGGAAGCACACGCAGGAAACATTCGACCACAACAATTACATCGAGCACATTCACAATAACAGGACGAGATATTTACAATGAAAACATTTGCATTAAATATATTATATATAAGTACAAACTGGTAGCGTCTCGCGCTTTACATTGAGGCGGAAAGAAAAAGCAGAGGCGGAAAGAAAAGGAAGAGGGGCCCCCTCATGGAGACAAGCTGTACCCCTCAGAGCTCCCGCTGGAGCTTTCGCCGGAGCTCTCCCCGGAGGTCTCGCCACCCCCAGCAGGGGATTTCAGGACATCCGAGGGTGGGGTATCAGGGGCGCCCGGGGGCTTTGGAATGGGCTCGAAAAGCCAGGGAACGAGCTGTTAAGCAGTGATGTCTTTGCCCCTCCCATCCCAGCAGTTGACGGCTCGCAGCGTCTCCAGTGTCAACCTTACTGTAGCCTGCGCGTTCCCCTGGAGCAGCTTGTCAATATCATAAACCGAGTAATACCGGCTCTTCAGCCTCTCGTCCAGCGGGGGGGGGGGGGGCACTCGCCTCCAAGCGCGCAATCTGCTCCCGCAGGAGGATGTTGTCATATCGAGCTTGGGATAGCTCCTCGCGAAGCGTGGCTTGGGCGGAATCCTGAACATCGAGAGGTTAACATAAAAGAGAAGATATAAAGTAGTGAGAGCAAGCGCTGTGATAGATCTCGCTTACCCCTTCCGCCTGGCGCGAGGATAGCAGTTGCTGGGCCTCGGCCAGCTCCTTGGCCAGAGTGGCCGCCTGAGCCACCGCATCATCCCTAGCCTTGAACATGTCCTGAAAATTGCGGTCTATTGTGATGCTCCGGCGAGCACATATGTGTGCAAGCTCCAGCCCATGCATCAGGGCGCGAGTGGAGTCGTAGGCCAGCAGCCGGGTCGACATCCTGTCGTAGACACTAGCATCCTCCCGGCTGTAGAGGCAGTAGCCTAAGGCGAAAGCCTCGCTGGTGACCTCGTCTCGCTCTGCCCAGCTTTGCAAGAGGGACGAGATCGAGACCTTGTTGGCATCAGTATCCCACTGCAGCAGCGGCTTGTTTTCCGTGTCCAGGCACCTCATGCCGAGACCAAAATTGCGATGGCTCCGCGGCACCTCTCCAGACAGGGGCTGGCCGGAGGTCCCGGCGGCGGCACCCTCGCTCTCTGCGGCACCAGGGTCCTGAGGGTTCTCGGCAGGGGTCTCAGCGCCGCCCCTAGTGGCCGCAATCTCACTAACGGCCTGCAAGATCTCCTCAAAGGAGCGGCCTGTAGGGAGAGGTTGGGCGGGCGACACCACGACGGCCTTGCCCTTCTCGGTATCAGTTGTCTTGGGTCTCTTGATTGGTTGGGGCACGGGGGCACCGGGCTTTCGCTTCAAGACACCACTTGAAGGGGCCGACCCTTTCCGACAGGCTTGCGCAACGGCCTTCGCAAGAGCCAGCGGGTCTTTTGGAAGTTGACTCCCTCCAGCGCGAGCCTCGTTAAAAGGCTGGCGTAGGGGGATCTCGCGCTCTCCTGCGAAAACAATAACGCTAAGTTCCAACCTTGAAGAAGACAAGGAAAAGGAAGATAAAGGCGAGACTTTTACCTTCTACTGGAAGCACAGGGAGGAGAGAATCGACGTCTCGCCGAAGGTAGAGGACGTCGAAGTCCTTGGTTCCAAAGAACTCAAGGAGGGTGCTCTCGCGCGAGCCCAAGGAGGGGGGCTTGTAGGCGGCATCCTCGTATTGGATGGGGACGAGAGGTACGTTCCCGAAGTCGCCGGAAACGAAGATGAACCTCTCGCCCCAGTGATGGTGCTTATTGGCGAGACCGATTGTCTTGAGCAGTTGTCTAGAGAAGAATACCACCCCTCCTTTCGCGCGGAAAGTAAACAGCTTGCGGAAGATCAGCAAGCTGAACTCGATCCTCTCGGACCGCATGTAACATATGAAAGCCACGAGAATCGCAACTGAATTTGGGTTCAGCTGCGCGGGAACCACCCCGTAATACCGGAGGGCCTGCCGCATCTCGGGCCACAGCGGGAGGAGGAAGCCCACCTCGAAGTGCTCGATGGGGATGGCGAGCTCCCCCTCCCCTGCGGTGTTTACCTTGTCATGATTACCCAGGTTCCGCGCGGTGAAGCTGGCGGGAACGTGTTGAGTCTTGATTAGGTTGAACTCATCCACGGTGAGAGTGCATGAAGGAAAAAGATGCTTCTGAAAAGCTTCCGCGCAGTTGGATCGTCCCTCACCTCCGCCTAGCATCGCGATGAAAGTTTTGAAGGCGAGAGCTTCAAGAAGAAGGCGAGAGCGAGAACGGTACGAGAACGGAAGGAGAAGGCGGAGACAGGCGAGAGCTTTGGAGAGACCGCGAAAGCAACAGAAGAGGAGAGAGACTGGAATCGGAGTAATGAATGTGGTAGGTGAGCTTCCCTATTTATAGAAAACCGTGATAATGATGGCTGTTTTCAGAAAGGCGGCGGGGGTACAGCCGGCGCGTCCTAGGTCAGCGACGCTTCATTTTTCCCGCCCGAGTTTGACAGTGACCGATTGACTAAGTGACTAGCGCAAACGTTGCGAGATGACATACGACAGGCAAGATAGGCGGAAGCAAGGTGGCTCTTGCCACCCAAGAGCCCAGGAAAATAACATATATACGCATACAATAATAAAAAAGTAACAAGTGCCGAGTTATGGCTCTCGCTGAGCGAGAACGGGATAAAAAGTGAGCGATAAGCGCAGAATTATTAGTTACAGTTCTAAGCGAATAAATAAGGGTACATCTGAGAAGGGGAAGGCTTGGGGAAGAGAAAGGGAGGTCTCGCGCTTCAATAAGGCTCCTAGCGCCATTTCCCTTGCTCCCACCGCCATTTCCCTCGCTCCAGCAGCTTGGTCCGGGGTGGCGCCTGCGGGTTGAAGTAGGACGACAGAACACTGCATCCTAGGTCAACCCGGCGAGACAAGTCCCGGATTCGCTCGATGCACCTCTCGGGTGAGGATCCGGCGGTAGCTTACCCCGGCCGGTCCATCTCGCCGATGAGATAATCCCGCTCCAGAGTCTCTAGCCTCTTCTCCACGGACTGGCGAAACTCTTTTGCCGCAAGGTCACGGGCCCTTTCTCGCCGGATGAGCTTCGATAGGACGGCGACGACCTTCTTCCCCCGTCTTTTAGCGCTCCCGGCACCAGTCAAGATCTCCTCCATCTTGTCAGACGAGGGGAAGGGAGAGATCTCGCCATCTTCCCCCTCTCTTTCTTCTTCTTCTTCTTCCTCTACCTCAGCTCCAAGCCGCGAGCCCATGTCCCCTGGCAAAAGAGTTCCTGTTATAGCGAGAGCTAAAGGGTAGCTGTGATAAAGTTTCCATATACCTGCAGCATGACGAGGCCCCCTAGTCGACGGAAGGAGAGAAGGCCCAGCCCCCCTCAGCTCCAAAGAGGAGGTGGATTGGCTTTCCTTTTCCGGGGGGGGGGGGGGTAAACTTTGCGAATGGTGATCCCGGCTTGATCGGGAGTGGGGGAGTGGGTCTCCTCTCCCGCAGGAGGGCTGTCGTCTAGCGAAGGCGCGGGGGACTCGGCAGTATTTCCTCCTGCCGGTAGGGAGGAATCAACCGCGTGGGCATGCTGATTCGCAGCTCTCGCCCCGCTCTCCCGGGTGGCGAGATTCGGCGGTGCAAAAACTGGCGCTGCGAGAAAACAGTTCAGCATTCAAAGATTTAAGTTAAGGGAGAGAGGGGAACCGTTACCTGCGGTGTTCGGGTCAGGTGGAGGGGCCACCTCTGGAACCCGCGGTTGATCCTCGTGATGGCTAGAGGATGGATCCAGGGGTTCTCGCGGGGATGCGGCGGCATCGGGAACCGTCTCCTGCGAGAGGTATCGCGTCAACTACTGAGCAGCTGGTGTTTTCAATAATTGGCAAATCGAGCATACCTTCCACAGCGAGGGGCCGTCCGCGCGGCTAGGGGTTGGGGTAGGCGGGCTCCTGTTCTCACGGGGCAGGTCCCGCTGAACCACCTTCGCCCTCTTCTTCTTCTTCTTGGGCAGAGAAGGCTCCGCGACCGACGACTGTCTCGCTAGCCATGGGGCAACCAGGGCGCTGTTAGCCCTGGCTCGCGCCTGTGCCGCGTTGATGCGGTCTTGCAGATCCTGCGGAAGCGGTTTTTCGGCGCGCTTGGAAGGCATCGCGAGAGGAGGCGAGAGCTCAGGCGGAGAATGATGACTCGAGGGAAGTGTTATGGCAGTCTATCAGCACACATATTTATAGGCACCGTACGACCCACCGAAAGATTCCCTGATGTTGACACATGCTCAGCGAATATTTTTGGGTTGGACATGTCTTTTCGAGCGCAGAGCTAGCTCAAAAAGAGCGGGGATTGTGTACAACCCCATATTCGCTGAGTCAGACCGGGAGGCACAATGGTCACAATTGGGCTAGCCGAAGGAGTTCCCGCCCTAAAGAAGATCTCGCCCAAGTAGGCGGGAACGATCGCGCCAGATCGTCGATCCAAGATCGGCGAGTGCAACCGAATCGTCGAACAGAGAACAGCGGGCCAAGATCGTCGAGCGCGGCCGGCGCGGGAACGCTTGCGCTTGTGCCACACTCCAATCTCAAAGGGCTCTCGCCTGTAAGCAGGCGAGAGCGTTCGCGCCAGGCTCTGGACAGGAGGTCCTCGGCTCTACTCTCGCCGAGGGGGGCCCAGGGCCTTGGGTAGAATGTCCTAATTGCCCTCAGGAGAAATTACTTCAGTACCCTCAGAAAAACAGCAGGATTCGGCTATTGGCAGACCAACTAGGGGCTTTTCAGTAATTTCAGGACAACAAGATGCTATAAATAGACCCATAAGGGCTCCTTAGAAGGCAAGCTATCATTATCTCCCAAATTCCAGTGCTTTCTGAGGAGCTCCTAGCCCAACTTTGGCTTTGGAGGGGAAGCTCTCAGAGATCTTCCGGGTGTGAGGTGGGACCTCCCTGCTGAGGCTATTAGGTCATTCTTAGGTCGTTTGAATCCAGTCGAGGGTTGAGACTTGAGAGAAGTAGGTTTTGGCTGCACCCCCTTTTTTTCTTCGAACTCTAGTTGAGGTCATATTTGGCTTCAACAAGCTGCAGAGAGGTTTTGGCTTGTGTCCAAGGATTTCATGAGGGTTGTCAGTTTGATGCAAGCAGTTCCAGCCCTATCAACCAGGTGGTGACCTGTTTGTTTAAGTGAGAGATTTCTTCTTTATTTTCATTGACTTTGGTTGACAAGTCATCCCTCAGTTTGGCAACTGATTGATCAATATACTCCTTGAGGGTTGTGGTCTGAGCATCCAAGAGTGCTTTGATTTGGTTTAGAAATTCCTCATTGGAGATGGGGGTAGATAAAGTATGTCTCATAGGAGGAGGTATAACATTCTGAGCAGGGTTCTGAGAAGGCTCCCCCTCAACTACAACACCTATAGTAGGAAAATTTCCTTAGCTAAAGATGTATTAACACTACTAATTAAGAGGGTATTGGTATTACCTGTAGTGGGTGCAGACTAAACTATTCAGTTGACAACTTGATCCAAGTTTGTCAAATCCATCCGATCATGCTCCCCCTCAGACTAAGCATCCTTCTATGGGCTTGGCCTATCAAGATAAGTATCTAAATCTTCAGGAGGCTCATGGTTATCTTCTGTAGTAGGCATATCATCAATTACAGCTATATCATCAGTATCTGCCATATCTGCCTCATCTTTTACAACAACCTCTTCTTCATTGCCAATCTTTGACATTTTTCCCGACCTAGGGATGTCATGGATTTTATCAACATGCACAACAGTATCCTGGAGTTGAATGTTTACAGAGGATTGACTGAGTGATAAGTCAACCTGCAGACCAACATCAGCTGGAGAGGATGATCCAAGCTCTGGTTCAGAGCTAGAAGTTCTTTCTTCCTCAATAGGTTTCTTCTTTGTACCCTTAGAGGAGTCCTTTATTCCTGAAGGTTGGCTCATTGGTAGGACCCTAGTTAATCTATCCAAAGTCTTTATGTCCATTCTTTTTAGATAGTGAATCTTCACTCCATGTTCATGTTTGAAAGTATCAGGATAGGTGTTCACTAGGTAAAAGGAAAGAATTCTGCACATATTTGGAGAGGGTATACAGTCTACAAATCCCTGATAGATGAGAGAAGACCATGAGGTCTTTCTATTCAGGATAATTCTGGTAATGACATCAAACATAGACTTGGAGATAGTATCATGTGATCCACGATTGTAGATAAGGGCTTTCCCTACAATGTCTGCTAGTAGTTTGCCTCTCTGCTTGAAGAATTTCCTTTTAAGAGACCCAGATTTGGCCTCATTGTATCCACACCATCTGAGAGCACTGTCTCTGTCCGTGATGGCGGGCTCTTCTTCTTCACTAGGGTTGACGGAGGGTATATGAAAGGCCTTTCCTAGTCTCTCAGGTTTAATTTTATTTTGATATCTTCAATCTTAGACTTAAGAGAGTTTTGAGAGGAGAAAACTTTAATGTTCGAGAAGAATTACACTACCTCCTTTTTAAGAATGGAGGAGGGTTCAGAAAGGGTGTATTCCAAGAATATGATTTCAATCATCCTTATCACTGCTTTAATCTTTAGAGAGGCATGACTGAATCCATCCCTCACAATTTCGTATCCTTCCTAGACCTCCTTGATGACATTTGGCGCCAGTGAAACGGTGCGGAAAGACGCTGAGAGGGTTTCGGTCTTGACGGCTAGGGTTAAGGCTTTTAAGAGTGGAGTGACTTTTCGTTTATTGTCGCCTTTATATTTATACCAACAATGTTCAATTATCAATTAAGCATTTTAGCTTAGACTTATACATTTTGTTTTAACGGGTTGCGTAACGCTTCCTGTTATGAAACAGGAGATTTAGCGCTTCAATTTTTCTACCTCTCAGCTTTTCTTCTACTTATTCAATGCATGTTTAATTTGTGGTTTCCCTTACTGATTGGATGTACTGTAACACCCCCTATCCGTCGCATAGCATATAGCAGTAGGTCCGGCCGGGGCCCGACGCCATATACTACAGACAGACCGGGTGGTTACTTATGGAAACCATCCAACCAATCTCAACGTCCTACACAGAGCATTCTAGCGGAAGCAGTTTATAAAAGTTGTAACAAAGAACCCAGCATTCAAGCACGAATGTCCACTAACACAAAGTAGGAATGTTATACAAAATACCCAAAATAAGCCTTAAGGCCTTACAAAATGTTTCACTTGCTAATACATGTTTTACAAACCACGGCACGCAGGCCGATCATACATGAATAAAACAGTAAACACTTCCATTTGGGCCTTCAAGAGCCGGCTTCGCAAAAAGGGCTTTAGCCCGCTATTGACCGCTTGGTCCAGCTGCACCTGCAAGCAACAAACCACCGCACGGTGGCAAAACAAGGCAACGATCAGCAATGCTGACCAAATTAAAACGATCCCGCCCCCAACTCGGGGCGGCGATGCTCCTTCCCTGCATTTCATTAGCATAAGCGAGCAATTTATATCAATAGCCACTTCATCACAGACGTTGGCTCGCATGGCCACACGCCCCGTGCTCTCAGGGCACATTCTCGGTGAACCGGTCGATGTCACGTCAATTAAAGCCATAGACATTCCGGACTCACCACCGCCACTTAGACGGCCAAACCTATGAGCAATTTGTCTTCCCGGTACGGGTCACGTCAATTTAAGCCATTGACCGCCGAAGACCCTAATCTATGCCAACGCTAAGTGCCACGTGCCTTAGGTCTCTTTAACCGAACGACATAGAACGGGTACGGTTCCATCTAACCTGTGCTCACATCGCAACGACAATTTAAGCCATTTGCGCGGGTCAAACTTCCACCGAGTCCCATTTCCATCACAAGTCACATAACCCAGTTATGTTCAAGTTGGCTCTCAGGCCACCAAGTTGGCAAGATCTCGTATCCGCCCAGTTTTCCGGGTGCACATTTGGGTTAGTCCCCAAGGCTCCCTGCTGCAATCTACCGCGTAGAAAACCCGAAAAACAACCAATAACACGGAGTCTTCTCCGGCATTTATGCAATGCAACATCACCGATCCAGACCAACATGTCCGGGTAGGCTTCACACATCATGCCTATGTCCGTTCTCGCTTACGGACTCTAAACAACGGGGACTTCACATATCTACCCGAAGGAATGCCTCCAACTCTCCGCAAACTGGCGAGAGCGGGCTTCCTATGCAAAGAAAGAGAGCTACTCATGCTCAAGATGAGGATCGTTACCCTAGCGTTCCTCTTTGGCGCCATTGAAAAGTAATCGGATGAAAACCACCGCACTAGCGTTGCCTCCGTGGATCCAGAGTCGGCTCGCGATTCGGAGCTCCGAAGCTCCTCCAATGGCGGGATCTAGCTCCTTCTTCCTCCCTTGGCTCTCCTCTCTCTCTAAGGTTTTAGAGAGATAAGAAGTTATGAAAAGTAAGGGTTTTCCAAGTCCATTCACGGGTATATCCCTTCAGGGACAACCCCCAGCCATTGGATCTTCAGTTAAAGAAATGAATGGCTTCGATTCGGGGCTGAAATGCCCAATCTGGACCGAACACGGCCTGGCACACGCCCGTGTCCAGGGCCGTGTGCCTCATTCGACGTCAAAATCGAATCACCTGGAACTTCACACGGGTATCGAACACGCCCGTGTTCGAGCTGACACGCCCGTGTTCCACCTGACACGGCCGTGTGGCCGGCCATGTACCCCATGATTTTTCCCCAAAATCAACCCGAGCACTGTACGGGTTCTAGGACACGCCCGTGTCCTTACCCGTGTCACTTCAACACGCCTGGACCCCAGGCCGTGTACACGGTCTCGACACTCGACACTTCGTCGAGTGAAGATCGTCGACCTGATGACACGGCCTTGGACACGCCCGTGTCCTAGGCCGTGTGCCTTGTCTCGACGCATCGTCGAGTGAATCTCGTCGACTCCCCGGGATGATCGTCGAGACAGGTCGACACGCCCTGCGACACGCCCGTGTCGCAGGCCGTGTGCCTTGTCTCGATGCATCGTCGAGTGAATCTCGTCGACTTCGCGGCTAAGTGTCGACACGGTTCGACACGCCCTGCGACACGCCCGTGTCGCAGGCCGTGTGCCCAGTCTCGACACAATTTCGAGACCAAAGTGTCGACACCCCGTCTCAGTGTCGACACAGGCTTGACACGCCCTGGGACACGCCCGTGTCCCAGGCAGTGTGCCTGCAGCCAGAACCCAAACTGGCCCAAAACGTCCCCCCTTCGCTCCTTTGAGTTTCGGGGCGTTACAACTCTCCCCCTCTTAAAAGAATTTCGCCCACGAAATTACATAAAGGAAAGACATGTACAAAACCAAAATTTGTACCTGAGCGGAACAACTCCGGATACTCGTCAAGCATAGTCTGCTCTCGCTCCCAAGAGAGCTCCTCACGACCGCAATTGTCCCACCGGACCTTGACCATCCTGATCTCTTTATTGCGTAGTCGCTTGACCTCCGAGTCCTCGATCCGCACGGGCTTGACCTTTGTCGTTAGCCCACTATCCACCGACACTTGATCAACCGCGATCACTTGCGTAGGCTCTTGCACTGCCTTCCGAAGTACCGAAATGTGGAATACATCATGTAAACCACTAAGCTCCACTGAAAGCTTCAACCGATAGGCCGCTTCACCAACTCGCTCCAGAACTTCAAACGGTCCAAGGTACCTCGGGCTTAGCTTTTTCAATCATCGCACCCGCGAGACACCCATGAACGGCTTGATCTTTAAGTATACATAATCGCCCACAGCGAACTCCACATTCCTGTGCTTGGCATTAGAGTACTTTGCTTGCCGGTCCTGAGCGATAAGCAACCTCTCCCGAATGGTTCTCACCAAAGAAGTAGCATCCTCCACTTCCGATCGCTTATACAACTTTGACTCACCCGTTTCTAACCAAGACAACGGCGTGCGACATTTCCTACCATATAGGGCCTCAAAAGGCGCCATCTGAATACTCGCTTGGTAGCTGTTGTTGTATGCGAACTCCACCAAATAAAGGTGGTCTTCCCATTGATTTCCAAAATCTAAGACACACATGCGAAGCATGTCTTCCATGGTTCTATTGACCCTCTCGGTCTGCCCATCCGTTTGCGGATGGAAGGCTGTGCTGAATTTCAGCTTTGTTCCCAACATTTGCTGCACCAGCCTCCAATCATTGGACGTGAACCAGCCATCTCGGTCACTCACGATGCTGCGGGGCACACCATGAAGCCGTACTATGTTATCCACATAAAGCTTTGCCAGCTTCTCCACCGGATCATCCTTCCTATGCGGAATAAAATGCGACACCTTCGTTAATCGATCAACAACCACCCAAATGGCATCGTTCCCCTTTTGCGACCTTGACAAACCGTGCATAAAGTCCATAGAGATGTCGTCGAATTTCCACTCCGGAATAAGCAAGGACTTAAGAAATCCTCCCGACTTTTGGCACTCCGCTTTTACCAAGGCGCAAGTTTGGCACTTTGCTACGTATAGAGCCACATCCTTCTTCAAACCCGGCCACCAAAACAGTTTCTTCACATCACGGTACATCTTCGTGCTCCCCGGGTGAATCGAGTACTTGGTATGGTGCGCCTCGTACAACAACTCCACCCGTAAATTGCCCACACTTGGGACGCACAAACGACCGTCTTTCCAAAGCAATCCGTCCTCCACGACGAATTGGGAATTTGACCCATCCAGAGCCTCTACCATGAACTGCTTCATATGAGCATCCATATCCAAAGCCTGCCAAATACGATCAGCCAGGTCATATTGGACTTCAGTCCAATTCAGAACTGCTTCAGCACTTGATTGTCTATCCACACAAACAATCTCCAACGCCTCCAACTCTCGCACCAACCTCTCATCATGCACCGATAGCCAATTGGCTTGAGCTGGGGCTCGGCGACTCAATGCGTCCGCAACCGCATTCCCTTTGCCAGGCACGTAGTGGATCTTGAATGTATAGTCCCCTAGGAACTCCATCCATCTACGCTGCCGCATATTCAGATCTTTCTGATCAATTAGATACTTTAGGCTCTTGTGATCGGTGTAGATATCAATCTTCACACCGTACAAATAGTGTCTCCACAGCTTCAAGGCAAAAATCACGGCCTCTAACTCCAAGTCATGGACCGGATAATTCCTCTTGTGCACTTTTAGCTGTCTCGAGCCATAAGCTATCACGCTTCCGTGTTGCAGTAGCACGCAACCCAAATCGCTGCCTGAAGCATCGCTATATAACTCATAGCCTTCGGTCCCAACCGGCGAACTCAGCACATGCGCCGTGGTCAACCGACACTTCAACTCCTCAAAAGCTCGCACGCACGCCGGCGTCCAAACGAACTTATGCTCCTTTCTCGTCAAAGTAGTGAGAGGTAATGCTATCCACGAGAAGTTCTCTACGAAGCGCCTATAATAGCCGGCAAGCCCCAGAAAACTACGGACTTCCGCTACAGTAGCAAGCTCAGGCCACTCCCGTATCGCAACAATCTTCGCCGGATCCACAACAATACCCTCTCCACTCACTATATGCCCGAGGAACGCCACTGAGGATAGCCAAAACTCGCACTTCGAGAACTTGGCATACAACTGATTTCTCCTTAGCGTTTCCAACACCAAATGAAGATGCTTGAAGTGATCTTCCTCACTTTGCGAGTACACCAAAATATCGTCGATGAAGACGATCACGAAATGGTCCAAGTACTCCCTGAAAGTCCTGTTCATCAAATCCATGAACACTGACGGCGCATTAGTCAGCCCAAACGGCATGACCATAAACTCATAATGCCCGTATCTCGTACTAAATGCTGTCTTCGGGATATCACTCTCCCTTATTCGCAGTTGATAGTACCCAGCCTTGAGATCCAACTTCGAGTACACCGTCGACCCGACTAACTGATCAAAGAGATCATCAATCCGGGAGATCGGGTACTTGTTCTTCTCAGTCAGCTTGTTGAGCTCCCGATAATCAATACATAGCCTCAAGCTTCCGTCCTTCTTCTTAACAAAGAGGACCGGTGCGCTCCAAGGTGAAGAACTCGGGCGCACATACCCTTGCTCCAACAACTCTTGCAGTTGAACTTTCAGCTCCGCCATTTCCTTAGGCGCTAGCCGATACGGAGATCGTGACACAGGCTTTGCACCTGCCACTAGCTCGATCGTAAAATCTATCTCCCGCTGAGGCGGGGCTCCAGGAAGATCCGCAGGGAACACATCAGGGTATTCCGATACCACTGAAATACAATCCAACGCGGGCTTCGGCTTTGTAACCTCCACTAGTGTAAAGAACAGTTCTGCACCAGCACGAACCGCCTTCACCACCTGAAGAGCAGACATTAATGTCTTGCTCAACCCCTTTAAGCCCGTAAAAGTCGTTTCACGACTTGCTCCCAGCTTGACTTCCTTGCTACCGCAATCTATATGGGCCTGCTGCTCCGAGAGCCAGTCCATGCCAAATATGACGTCGAACTCCACTAACGGAAGTAAAGACGCCCGCAGGTCGAACTCCTGCTCCCCAATACGAATCTTAACATCGCAGATCCTATCCGCTCGCATCGAACACCCATTGGGAAACAACATATCCAACTTATCCTTTGCCATCGAAGAAGGGACTCCTATGCGTGATATAAATCCTTCGGACAAGAAGGAGTGTGAGGCTCCCGTATCAAAGAGTGCTCGTGCCGGATTTTCACAAATCAATACAAATCCTAAACAAGCAGTGGTAAGGTAACATGTGCATAACAAGTATTTAAAGAAAGTGACTTGCTATAAATTAAATCGTACCTGTCACCACATCAGCTTGTTTAATGGCCTCCTGTTGGCCAAGATTGTAGACCCTTGGTTGGGCCGGAACATAATGGGATGCGGTTGACTCCACCGCCTTTCCCTTCTCTTCATAAGTAGCTCCCGACCTTCTCTCGGACTTAGAACGTCCGCTCCAACAATCACGGGCGAAATGCCCCGTCTTTCCACATGTAAAACACGCGCCCGGGGTCCGACCCGTAGTCGCCCCAGAAGCACCAGAAGGAGCTGGACCCGAAGTCCTATGCTTCTTGAAAGACCTCCGATAGCCGGACTTTGAAGTAGTCGGCACTTTGAATTCAGATTTCTTCTCACCCAAGCTTTTCTTTGCTTGTACATTTTTCATGTCCTTCTCCAAGGACCGGGCAGTATTGACCAAGGTTAAGAAACCCTGCGTCATCGGCCCCGAAAGTAATAATCTCAACTCATCTCTCAAGCCTTCATAGAAGCGATTCGTCTTGCGCTCCTCATCCATGATGGTGGAGCTAGCATAACGACTCAAACGAGTGAACTCATGGAGATATTCATCCACGCTCTTCTCACCCTAAACCAACTTCAGAAATTCGTTCTCCATCGAAATCCTCTGAGTAGAAGGGAGGTATCTTGCTAAGAACAATCCCGAGAACTCTTCCATCGGAACGTCTATCAGTTGTCTACCTCTCAAATGATGCAGCTCCAATCCTTCCCACCACATCCTCGCTTCACCGTCCAGAAGGAACGTAGCGATGGTGGTCATTTGCCACTCCTCCGTCTCCGTTGCTGTCATGACTCTCTTCACCCTGGAGAGCCAGTCTTCAGCCTGAGATGAGGTTCCCAACCCCGAGAATAACGAAGGGTTAAAGCTCATAACATGCTTAAGCTGCCTCTCAGTTGCCCTCCTTGGCACTACCGGTTCCACAACCACTTGCTCCACTCTCCTTAGCTCAGCCTCTTGAAGAGGTTCTTGCTCCATCGCAGGAGCGGGCTGCTGCGCTTGCCTTGCAGGCTGCGCATTTATCACGGCCAACACCGCTTCAGCCACCAATCGAATATTCTCAGCCGACAGAGGTGTTGCGGGAGCAACTTCCGATGCACTACTAGCCTCAGAAACTCGACGTTCTGACGGCCCAACACCACTTCTGGTCACCTATAGTGGTACAAAACACCGTTAAGTGACCAAATAAAATTGCAAACAGCAATTATAGGAGCACGCAAGTTCCTCAAATATGAGTATTTTCATTCCTAAGTGGACATTCATGAGTTCTTTTACCATTATAATGATGACGAACACAATGTGCTCACCACCCCTTAAAAAGAATTCGCCCACGAATTCAGTTTAAGCCCAACCAAAACCAGTAGTCTGATACCAAATTGTAACACCCCCTATCCGTCGCATAGCATATAGCAGTAAGTCCGGCCGGGGCCCGACGCCATATACTACAGACAGACCGGGTGGTTACTTATGGAAACCATCCAACCAATCTCAACGTCCTACACAGAGCATTCTAGCGGAAGCAGTTTATAAAAGTTGTAACAAAGAACCCATCATTCAAACACGAATGTCCACTAACACAAAGTAGGAATGTTATACAAAATACCCAAAATAAGCCTTAAGGCCTTACAAAATGTTTCACTTGCTATTACATGTTTTACAAACCACGGCACGCAGGCCGGTCATACATGAATAAAACAGTAAACACTTCCATTTAGGCCTTCAAGGGCCGGCTTCGCAAAAAGGGCTTTAGCCCGCTATTGACCGCTTGGTCCAGCTGCACCTGCAAGCAACAAACCACCGCACGGTGGCAAAACAAGGCAACGGTCAGCAATGCTGACCAAATTATAACGATCCCGCCCCCAACTCGGGGCGGCGATGCTCCTTCCCTGCATTTCATTAGCATAAGCGAGCAATTTATATCAATAGCCACTTCATCATAGACGTTGGCTCGCATGGCCACACGCCCCGTGCTCTCAGGGCACATTCTCGGTGAACCGGTCGATGTCACGCCAATTAAAGCCATAGACATTCCGGACTCACCACCGCCACTTAGACGACCAAACCTATGAGCAATTTGTCTTCCCGGTATGGGTCACGTCAATTTAAGCCATTGACCGCCGAAGACCCTAATCTATGCCAACGGTAAGTGCCACGTGCCTTAGGTCTCTTTAACCGAACGACATAGAATGGGTACGGTTCCATCTAACCCGTGCTCACATCGCAACGACAATTTAAGCCATTTGCGCGGGTCAAACTTCCACCGAGTCCCATTTCCATCACAAGTCACATAACCCAGTTATGTTCAAGTTGGCTCTCAGGCCACCAAGTTGGCAAGATCTCGTATCCGCCCAGTTTTCCGGGTGCACCTTTGGGTTAGTCCCCAAGGCTCCCTGCTGCAATCTACCGCGTAGAAAACCCGAAAAACAAACAATAGCACGGAGTCTTCTCCGGCATTTATGCAATGCAACATCACCGATCCAGACCAACATGTCCGGGTAGGCTTCACACATCATGCCTATGTCCGTTCTCGCTTACGGACTCTAAACAACGGGGACTTCACATATCTACCCGAAGGAACGCCTCCAACTCTCCGCAAACTCGCGAGAGCGGGCTTCCTATGCAAAGAAAGAGAGCTACTCATGCTCAAGATGAGGATCGTTACCCTAGCGTTCCTCTTTGGCGCCATTGAAAAGTAATCGGATGAAAACCACCGCACTAGCGTTGCCTCCGTGGATCCGGAGTCGGCTCGCGATTCGGAGCTCCGAAGCTCCTCCAATGGCGGGATCTAGCTCCTTCTTCCTCCCTTGGCTCTCCTCTCTCTCTAAGGTTTTAAAAAGATAAGAAGTTATGAAAAGTAAGGGTTTTCCAAGTCCATTCACGGGTATATCCCTTCAGGGACAACCCCCAGCCGTTGGATCTTCAGTTAAAGAAATGAACGGCTTCGATTCGGGGCTGAAATGCCCAATCTGGACCAAACACGGCCTGGCACACGCCCGTGTCCACGGACGTGTGCCTCATTCGCCGTTAAAATCGAATCACCTGGAACTTCACACGGGTATCGAACACGCCTGTGTTCGAGCTGACACGGCCGTGTGGCCGGCCGTGTACCCCATGATTTTTCCCCAAAATCAACCCGAGCACTGCACGGGTTCTAGGACACGCCCGTGTCCTTACCCGTGTCACTTCAACACGCCTGTACCCCAGGCCGTGTACACGGTCTCGATACTCGACACTTCGTCGAGTGAAGATCGTCGACCTGATGACACGGCCTTGTACACGCCCATGTACTAGGCCGTGCGCCTTGTCTCGACGCATCATCGAGTGAATCTCGTCGACTCCCCGGGACGATCGTTGAGACAGGTCGACACGCCCTGCGACACGCCCGTGTCGCAGGCCATGTGCCTTGTCTCGACGCATCGTCGAGCGAATCTCGTCGACTTCGCGGCTAAGTGTCGACACGGTTCGACACGCCATGCGACACGCACGTGTCGCAGGCCGTGTGCCCAGTCTCGACACAATTTCGAGACCAAAGTGTCGACACCCCATCTCAGTGTCGACACAGGCTTGACACGCCCTGGGACACGCCCGTGTCCCAGGCCGTGTGCCTGAAGCCAGAACCCAAACTGGCCCAAAACATGCCCCCTTCGCTCCTTTGAGTTTCGGGGCGTTACATGTACAATATATTTGACTTAATAAAATATTTGTTAATTTTAAATAGAAGGGGACCTAACATGTTAATGAGCCTGTTCTATTGGCACTCCAATTTATGCATTGATTTACCTTAAAGAGTGCTAATAAGTTATTTGAATTTTAGAGTAAAGCCTACAAAAATTAACATTGTAGATAATTGAATCACTATTTTCTATTTGGTGTGCCTGATTAGGTTCAGCCTGAGCACATCCAATATAACTTAACAATTAACAAACTTAATCTCTATATAAGAGAGAGAGAGAGAGAGAGAGAGAGAGAGAGACTTACCTTGAGGCTTGCTTCCTCTAGCTTTTGAGGATCACATATTTGACAGCCTCAACCTTAATTTGTTGCTTTTCCTAGAGCATATTTCTAGAGCATCTATCCCATCCCAGACATTTGCTTGGAACACCCATTGTCCAAATACCAAGTATTAATTGGACAGGTACTTGGACTATTCTGCAAAACAAAATTCATTTATCCTTAGGCACCCAATGATAATTTGGTCCTATTTTCTTGTTAGCATTATAAAACATTTGCCCAACTCTCTGCCTGGGCTGAGCACCTTTCTGTCCACTAGCCATATTCAGGTTGTGCCAACAATCATTAGCAAAATGTCCCACCTTCCCACAACACTAATATCTATGAATGTTGTACCTTCTCTTCAGGACATCACAGAATTACTTTCCATGAGAGAAGTGAGCAGCTCCAGATTTTGCTGGATGAGCATAGCATGATGCTGATTCCTTCTTCCTGAGTAAAGGTGTTGAAGATCTAAATACAACTATTCCAGAATGGAACAATTGTATTTTTGGAGCCTGTCATCTAGTGGACTCTTTCATCTCCGTAGATAAAGGATATTTGGATCCAAATATAAAGAACTTATCCTGAGAATTCTGGCTAGAGTGGACAACATCACCCCTTCTGAGATCATGTGTCTTTACCCCACTGATAGAGCACACATTAGATTGATCCTTGAGAGGAGATCCAACCTTGACAGTTTTAGAAGGTGAATTTGCCTTTTGAAACATTGTCCTCTTATCAGGGAATACAGATTTGAAATGATGATTGATGTGATTAATACCCAGCTTCTCAGGGACTTGGCAAGTTGCAGCTTTTGGAAACTGACCCTGTGACTGAGAAGGGTTAATCACAATCCCCAATTTCTCTGCGAACTTTTGTTCCAGATATCTAATATGCTTTTTCTTCTCTTCCAGAAGCAAAGTCTGACACTCAAAACTTTTCTTAAGTTTAGACATCTCATGACCTTTCTTATAGAACTCAACAGATTTATAGTTATAAAGAGTTTTATAAGGCTTGATGACTTCTATCTCCTTGGCTTGCCTTTTGGCAAGAATTCTGCTCTTCTTTAGAATATCTAGGAATAGTTCATACTTGTCAATCAATTGATTGACATCAGTCTCAGATTCTGAGCAATCTTTATTATAGAATGAAGATGTGCCAGTATCTGGACTTGTCTCATAGTCAAAGGAAGATGTAGAATTGAAAATAGGTTGTACCTTGATTGATTCTGAATCTGGCTGACTTCTTTCTTCTTCAGTCATTGCCATCATACCATTGCATCCATAGTATTCTTCATCCTCCTCATTGTAACTGTCTGAGTGTGACAGAGGGGCACTGATTCCTATCCTGGTAGCAGGATATTCCTCTTCTTCTTTTGGATCAGCAACAACAGATAACAACCCTATATAGGCTTCTTCCTCTTCATCTTCAGATTCTGAGGAGGAAGAATCTATCCAGCTTCTCTCCTTATTATCAACAAAGGACTTCTCGTTCTTATTTCCCTTGTGGTGATGGTGATGCTTTTCTTCTTCATCTTATCTTCTTCCTTTATTTTGACTGGGAAGTCAGCAATGACATGCCCAACCATCCTACAATAATAACAGATGACATTAGAAGAAATCTATTTACTAGTTTTAGGAACATACCTGTCATCCTTGGATGACTTCCTGTGATAAGAGGATGAAGATGGCCTGGTCCTCCAGTCCTTCTTCTTTATGAACTTCTGAAATTACCTAGAGAAGGCAGCTAGATCTTTATCAGACATGTGGTTTTCTGATGAGCTTGACTCAAAATTTTCTGAGCTTGATTCAGCTTCCCTCCTTGGTGGTGAGGGAGTCTTTCTTCTGCTTCTTCTTGGGGCTTCTGCCTTGAATACCACAAACTTATCCTTTGAATTATATTGACTATCCTTCTCTTATTCTTGTCAGGCAACCAGCTGTATTTCATAGGACTGCAACTTTTTAAAGAGTGTTGGTGGAGGAGTGTCTGCCAGCGTATCTATTTCCCTAATGACACAAATTTTGGTGTCCCAATCTCTAGTGAGAGATCTAAGGAACTTGTCATTCAGCTCATAGTTGCTGAAGATCGTACCATAGGTTCTTAGTTCATTGACTGTCCTAATGAACCTTTCAAAACAGTCAGAACCTTTTTCAAACTTGCTTTGCCTGAAGGGCTCATACTCTTGATTGATCATAGACTTTCTATCATCTATAACTTCCTCAGATCCTTCCATGTAGACCATAACAGTGTCCCACATTTCCTTGGAGGTCTAGCAGTGTACAAGATTTTGGAAGGTTGAGTCATCAATGACACTGACTATAATACTTTGTGCCCTTTTGTCCATGGTGTACATAATCACCTCATCTCTATCCATTTTTTGAATATGCCTTAGGCACTCTCGTAGTTGTATCTATGGTGGAAGCCTTTGTGGGGACAAATGGATCTTCCACTACTGTTAAATAGATTCTAGGGTCAGATTCTTCCATGAATAGTCCGATCCTTTGCTTCTAGAGGACAAATCCTTCCTTCCTGCAGATGGGTAGCTTCATGGCCCCCAGCTCCTTATAGTTCATCCCTGACCCCATAAATTTATCTTATAGCTAGCTTTGGAGGTATACTCAAATTGTTAAATCCTTTTTGAGTAACCTCTCTCTGATATCACTTGAATGTTGCTTAATTGAAGGTTAGCTAATCACCTAGAGGGGGGTGAATAGGTCTTTGAAGTTTCATTAGTTCTTTTGCTGATTTTAAATTAATCTATCTAGAGCTTGTCCTTAGATCCTGCAATAAGAAAGAAAACAAGAACCATAACAATCACACAAAGATTTATAGTAGTTCCCCAATTGGGTACATCCACTTTCCCTCCCACCTATCTAACTTATTTGTTGGACTAGGCACAAACTCCACCAATATGATCCTCAGAGCTTACACCTCAGGACCTCAGCCTTATACACAGATTCTTCACAGAATCCAAACTCAGAACCACAAGGGTTACTACCTTAGAGCCATGCAGAGCTCCTACAGCTCAGTGATCCACTGATCACCTACCTCAACCTTATTTCTAAGGCCTACAATTCAGGCTCTTCAGCCCTACATCTTCAGGCACGTAGCCATACTCTCAGAGTGCTGCAGCACTCCTACAACTCATTAACCTTCTAGGTACCTATAGCTCAGCCTCCTCTAAGGCCTACAACTTAGTGACACACTTGTCACTTATAACTCAGTGACTCTCCAGTCACCTACCTCAGGCACATGGCCCTACACTCAGGCTGGGAGGACAACCCTACCTCAGATCCACACTTGGATCCTACCTCAGAGAGCAGCACTCTCCTACCTCAGACAATAAAGCCCTACAGCTCAGATCCATACTTGGATCCTACCTCAGTACCCCAATAAGGCACCTATCTCAGTGACTAATTAGTCATCTACCTCAGGCACAAAGTGCCCTACACTCTGATTCAGATAAACTGAATCCTATTAGAAGTGAATACAGAATATTTAAGAAAAATAAAACAACCAACTCAGAGATAAATCTCTGAGTCTACTTTGCTGGACTGAGAAGATATCAGTCCAGCACACTTGCTATAGAAGGAATTAGTACTCTTCTACAACTAACACTTTTCTATTGCACAGATGAACAGCTATCAGTTTGCGGAATGGATGAATCAACTTTACTGTTCTGGGGAGAACTATCTTGCTGAACTTGAAGAGCTTCAACTATCTTCTTTTGCCTTTCAGGCTTTCTCTGTTGGACTTGTGCTTTCAAGCTTAATGGTGAAGAAGATGTCCAGCCGCCTCTAGTTTTCTTTCGTATTTGTTTTGCATTTGTTCTCCGTTTGTTGCCCTAATCCCATTTTCTATTTTCCTTTTTATATGCATTGATTTGAATCAATGACACAATTGTATGTTGGCCCCAACCAAGGATTGGTGAGCCCCACCTTCTTCAAAAAATGGCAAAGCAGCTGTCGGCGCCACTGCAGCTTTCCCACAACGGCTACATGTAAGTTGACTTTGTTGACGTCAGCAATGGTCATCACCATCTGAACTTAGAAAGTATTTCAGAAATTCATAAAGCATTGAGTGATGTTAAGTCACTCAATGCCATCTGTCTTGCCTCTCAGCACTTCTGGACTTGTCAATTTTCCCTGGATTTATCTCAGCGCTTCTGTCTCAGCGGTCTCAGTAGTTTCTTATTAATAGTTGAGACAAGCTTCTGTCTCAGCGCTTTCTGTCTCAGTGGTCTCAACGATTTCTTATTAACAACTGATATAAGCTTCTGTCTCAGCGCTTTATTTTCAGCGGTCTCAGCGTTTTATTCTTAACTGCTGAGATAACCTTCAGTCTCAGTGCTTTCTTCTCAACGGTCTCAACACTTTCTTATCAACGGTCTTAGCGCTTTCTTCTCAATTATCTCAGCTGTTTCAGCGCTTGTATCCTTAGTCAGTTTTTCTGACTTTAGCTGCGTTTGACGATCTATGGGCTGAGCTCGACGAACTCTGATCTTCTCACCGATCTCAGTGCTTTTTGCCTTAGCCAATTTTACTAGCTTTAGCTCGACAAGTGTTGAGCTGAGCTCGACGATCTATATACTGAGCTCGACGAAATGCTTACTGAGCTCGACAAACTTCAAGCTGAGCTCAACGAACTTTGAATCCTGAGCTCTTGAGCTTATCTGAAGGAATGTTGAGCTGAGGTCGACGACAAGCGAGCTGAGCTCGACGAACTGCGAGCTGAGCTCGACGAATTTTGAGTTTACCACCAAACTCATTTTATTCACCTGTCCAATCATGGACTACCTGCATGTAAGAACTAGAGCACTCATCAAATACATTATGCCCCTTACCATTATTGGTGATGTCTCTTCAAATCCTGAGGAACATTGTAGGGCACAATTCCCAACAAAAGTAGATAAGGTACACCTCATTCTTCTGCCAGACTGACCTTACAATCTGTGCAGAAGTTAAAATAATATGCGGGACCGAGGGTACACCTATCAAAGTAAAGTTCTGGCCGTTTTTGTTCTGTAGGCGAAATTCTCGCACTGAATAATTTTTTCGTGCCTTGTGCTCGGCTAACCAGTCCATTCCCAATATAATATCGAATCCAGTTATTGCCAGGATGGTTGTGTAGACCTCAAATTCTACTTCTCCTAGCATAGCCTGGAACAAGCATTTTTTTGTAGATGTCATATTTGATCCATCCGACAAACAAATTTGTATAGCTAGTCCGGTTGTGCGGATAACGTTCTCTTTTAATTGCGATGAATTCATGGGACACAAAGGAGTGTGTCTCTCCTGTATCAAAGAGGGTCTTGGCAGAATGTCCTCCTACCAACAGAATTCATGACGACATAGGAAGTATATATAACTAATATACAAGATATAGGCATACATATATATCCTATACAAAGCATAAGTAGCAACATTTGATATATCTTATTTCCTAATATATATGCCTATCACTACATCAGGGTTGGTCCGTGCTACAAGTCTAGTGTATAGGCATCCGAGGGCGCTGCTCAGCCCTACTGGCCTCTCCTGCTAGCTCTACCTACGCGACCCCTCTGACCTTGTCCCCGTGTTGGCTGCCCACCATGTACTGCTCCTAGTCCTAGCCTTCTTGTTGCCTGTGGGTATAAAGCCCTTATATGCCCTGGCTGCTGACACAAGAAGTAGTTCCCAACGAAGGGAACATCACGTCAGGACACTGGCGTGGGCTGTGGTGCCAGAGCTGGTCTGATTTCCTGCTACAGGGCTAGGGTGCTGGTGGGCACCTATAAGGTTGTCTAGGGTGCCTCTGCCTGCACCCTTTATCCTGTCGATGGGGAGCAGCTCCTCTGTCTCGTCTTAGACCTCTAGGGACATCGACCTGTCCCCTGTGCTGCTTGGCTACCATCCACTGGTCCAACTCTAGCGCCATTTCTTGAGTGGCTATAGTGTGAAAAGTAGACTGAGCGATCATAATTAGAGCCTACCTCAGGTCATCACGTAGGTCTCGGTAGAATCAGGAAGCTCTATCCCTGTTAGAGGCTGCCAAATTCCCGGCAAAACATGGCAGGAGTATGAACTCTCTCTCGTACTCATGCACAATTTGATCTCCCTATTGGATGTGCAGGAACCTTTCCTACAAAATAGCTCAGTCTGTGTCTGAAATAAATAACTTTAGCAGGGCCTCCAAGAACTCTCCCCATAGTATATCGCTCATCGGTCGTCCTCTAAAGGTCGAGCGGCTGACAGCTCTCCACCAATCCCCATCATATCTTTCTAATAAGGTCACTACCAACGAGACTGCATCTACTGCTGGGTACATCATGCTTACCAGCAGCTCCTCCACACGTTCCACCCAATCCTCTACCTGGATGGAAGTCTCTGTACTACTGAAAGTGGGGGGCCTCACTCCTCGGAAGGTTGTCAGCAAATCGGTAGGCGCTATCATCTCTCGTGGTGGTTGTGCCAAGGCTATCCGGAAGGTGGCAAGGATGGCCGTTAGTGTTTGTCCCAAGTCGGTCTCAGCAAACGATACAGTCGTGGGAATGATCGGGTCTGGAGGTGGGATGGTGGGAACATATCCTCTGGAAGAGGTTCCCCCATTACTGTACTCCAGTATCTGGAGAATTAATAGGAAAAGTGTCAGTACTTTGCAAAAGTAGGGTAAATTTGCAAAAATGACTGAGGAAGCGGAAACAATAGTGTACGGGTATACTAATGTTTAGCCTAGAATCCCTAAGCCTCTCGACAAGGGTCCACCAGGCTTATGCTGTGAGGATCTTCGCGAACTAAAGAATGAAGTGAGGGACGGAGGGATCCTGTGACTGCTCCACACGGACGAATCGTGATCGCTCTTATCCATTTATAAGACCCCTTACCCCAACTTTTACCCGGGTCGGGCCAGAGGGGATCTTACTGCCCAAGAAGTCCACCCAGTACTCCTTAGGGGTAACGACGCACCCTATCTAAGCACTTGGGAGCCGCCTTGATCAACTTGAATCACAACATTCACAATACACCAGAGAATTGGGGAAGCATTAACAGAAACCAAAGTACAATATATATAACATTATATATATTTACATGAGTACAAAGGTCGTAGTCTAAGTATTTATATAAGCCCGCAGGCTGTACAAGTACTAAATATAACTCCTCACTCTCTCTCCCTAACTAACTCAGCAGTACTCACGTCTCGAAACTCTAAAGATGTCGGGGGTGCTTCTGCTCGAGTAGTTCTAACTGCTGGCGCATGCTCCTATGGCAGCGGGTCACTACAGTGCTCCATTTCCTGTGAATGGTTATTTAAATAACCGTTAGTCACAGACCTAAGTGGAAACAAATCTCCTCCACAGATCCATATCCTGGAGACAAGAACACACCCACCCAACACTAGTGGATAGCCGAAGCAAGGGAGAGTTAGTATAACATTTCATATAAATAGGCTAGAAGTAATAATAAAGAAGTCCAACATATTATAACTAGAATAGCGGCAACAATGTATATCAGTTATAATTAAGCCTCCATCAGCACATCAAGTATCCACAACCTACACCCTACCGCAAGCATTCACAGCCGCACACATACCGCAGGCATTTACAGCTGCGCACATACCGCATGCATTCACAACCATGCACACACAATCCTATGTCAACATAGTATGGACCGCTTCTATTCCAGCAGGGTAGCGAGCCCCGCGAGCTTCACCGATATGGCCGTCGGTGACAGTGGCCAGTCCTTCCACTTCTGAGGGTGGTCGTACCTCATAGCTCAGGCCCTAACGTACATCCCCATATACTCTTGGATGTGAGCAACATCCAATGATTCAACATTTTGACCGACCAGTGGAGGAAACCTGATGGGGAAAACATAAAGGCAGGTTACCCATGTCACTCATCTCCTTGTCACCTTGAGTCGTCGAGCTTTCTGCACCGGTACGAACGGTCTGCGAAAGTGACTGACCTGTCACAGTTTACCGCAAGCAATTTACAAACAATCAAACAGTCAATGTTGCTAGCACGCTCTGAGTCTATGGCGGCCTGCCCTACTATGCTTCAATCTTCGGGCAGTGACGCTGAGCTCAACTTTCGACAAGGATCATGGGAGCACTTATTTGGGGCTAAACCTGGAGGAACACCTCAACTCCGGTTACTCCCAACTAAGGATCGACCTTAACAGATGGATGCTCGTCAGAGAAGGACCATGCTTATAATAGTAAATTACGGCAATGAAAATGCGGTAATTAAATCTGCTGATAATAAATGCTGTATAATTTAAGTGCTGAATGAAATGTGACCAGTAAAGGACTGAAGTAGTACTGGAATGAAAGTTATGAAATGAACTTGACCAATACAAGACTGGAGTAGCACTGAATTGAAAGTACTGAATAGAAACAAACTTGACCAGTACAAGACTGGAGTAGTATGTACTTGACCAGTACGAGATTGGAATGAACTTGACTAGTACGAGACTAGAGTAGTATTGAATTGAAATGAACTTGACCAGTACGAGACTGGAGAAGTACTGAATTGAAAGTTCTGAACTCAAATGAATAAAGGAAACAAGACCAGTGCAAGACTGGAATAATAATAAAGAAAATGGTTAGTAGTCCAATCGCTTCACCCGGAGGCTTCAGTTCCATCTCCTATCTTAGGAGGCACATTCAGTTCCATCTCCGTTTTTAGGAGATATTTTCAATTCCTTCTCTATTTTCAGGAGGCATTCACACTTCCTTCTCCGTTCTCAGGAGGCATATCCAGTTATATTTCTATTTTTAATAAAGCTTGTTTGGTTACACCAATTATTAAGATCTGATAGTAATTTGGTTGCACATTTTTTTAATCACGGCTTAATCAGATTAAAGGCTTATTAGGAGTTACACCCTTATTATTCGTTGAGGATAATTTTGCAACTTACTACTCGTACTCTTATCTTCTGAGCATGCCCCACACTACCCGAGAGTCGAGGCGCTCGATGGTTTCTCGAAATCTCGGAACACCCGGAGCTTGATCACTTGCCCCGACCACTTTCGTTGATAAGACTATTTATTATTCATATTAGAAAGGGGATGGTCGCGCGCTCTAATTTTCACTTTCGGGGAAAATGAGGGTAATAAATTCTAAGTGCTGCCCTAGGCTCCATGGAACTGAGGAAAATTTAATTTTGATCCCAAAGTCCCCTAATTTTGATACAACCTTTAAGGGGGTCTATAATAAGCCTAAAAATTTTTTCATAATTTTTCGAAAAGTTTTGGGCCTTTAATTTAGCTAAATAATTTTCATTTGGGCTTTTCAAAATATAAATCAACTCCAAAAAATTTCAAAATTTTTGTGGAGGAATCCCATGGTACGGGGAACATTTTTCAAGTTGATCACTTTGCCCCTAGAGGCCTAGAAATGGCCCAAAAAATTTGTCAAAGGTTATATGATAATCTGGACTGCTGATATCAAATCAAGAATATCCTGTGACTGAGATCGAGCCAGTCCTTAAAAAAATTAACCTTCTATCCCCAGAACGGATCAATCTTGGATCTTTTGTGGGGGACGCTGATGCTGAGGCAGGGATGGTATTTAATAAAATCTCAGCCGTTCGATCTTTATCATCAGATCGGGCCGCTGCTACTCTTCGCCGGCAGTAGGCAAGGATAACCACTGCCACTATCAGCCAGTCATAGCCGGGCAACGGCGCTACTTCCGGTTGGTTCGCCGAGGACGGCGAGTCTTTGGGTGGTGGCCTGGCAGCCCGCCGTCGCCAGCCACCGTCTGATTTGGCAAACCCGAGAGAGGGGAAAATCGACGAGCGGAGCTTGACGATAGTCATCGGGCGGCGCTCGACGATAGTTATCAGGCAAACCTCGACGAATTTCATCGAATGGAGCTCGACGATAGTCATTAGATGGAGCACGATGAATTTCGTCGAGCGGAGCCTGACGATAATCGTCGGGCGAAGCTCAATGAAAAATGTCGAGCTGAGCTCTACGAAAGGTCGAGCAGAGCTCTTCGGCGCCACTGCAATACCCCGCCTCTCTGGTGTTGAGCCCAAACCCGTAACCACCCCCGACCGTCGCGCCGGAGGTAGGGCTCTTATCTGGTGGTGGTCCGGCGACTATCACTGCTGGGCGCCGCTAGGGGCAAAATAGAGCAAACGCTCTGCCTCTCGGGGGTCGCCGGAGCGGCATTTTTTGGTGGCACCCCGGCTTTCCCCCACCGGGAAGTATCATCCCGGTGGGCCAAACCTTCTCTAGCGCCACCCCCGGCGCGGTAAGAGGTCAGTTTTCTTGCGGCCACCACCTGACCTAGAGCATGGGTCGGGTAGTGCCTGCGGCGCTGCGGCCACCAGATGGCCAATGCAGGACATCCATAAGGAGGGGAAGGGGGAGGGGAGAAGTTTCTACCTGTGGAGGAGGGGCTTGAGAGGGGCCGGCATGGTTAGACATCAAGGTGGCTGTGGTGGAGCTCGGGCTTGCCCTTTTCCGGTGACCTGAGCTCCGGCAGAGCTTGGGGAGGGGTGGGGGAGTTGCTCCTTGAGCTTTTGAGGGGATTACCAGGGGAGGGGGCCTTTATATAGGCTGGAGGGGAGGGGATCTCCTCCCTTTACCCAATGTGGGATTAATCCCTCCTTAGGGAGGGATTAATCTCCACCCTCCAGCTGTGCAAGGACAGCTGGAGGCTCAAGGCAATTCCTCATGTGGGATAATGAGGTTGGGACACTTATGGGTCGGGCTTTCATAAGTTGTAGAGGGAAAAAGAGAGGGGAGTGGGGGAAAGATTGGTGGGCCACTACTTAGGCCCACTCCCTCCCATCTCAATAATTTGTGGCCCCCATGGGTAGGGGAAAAATCACTATTTACCCATGGAGAGGGGGTGGCCTCCTCCTTAGGTAAAATTTCCAAAAATGGGGAAAAGGGAGGGTTTGACCTAAGTAAACCCTGGTGGGTCAACTCATGGGGGTCAAATTCAAAATAGGTCCAAGTCATTGGGGTTGGGTCAAAGTTGTGGTGTTGGGTTACATTTGGTATGCGCATGCTTTTCGGTGCATAGTTGAGCTTGGTTTGACAACGGTTTGAACACCCATTATCAAAACTGATCGGAATCAATTCCGTTGACTTTGCATTGATCATATGAATCCAATGTCACTGACCGGGGTCGAATAGGAGTTTGTTTGGTAAAAGTCCAAAAATTGTGCGTCGCGACGCGCTAAAATGGTCAAAATGTCTATATCTATCGTTTGATCTTGAATCGCGACACGACGAGTTTCTATGCGCTCGTATCATTTATATGAGTCCCCGGGAACTGACGGAACTCAAATCGGAGTTCTTTAGCTCTATTTTCTACCTATGGTTACTTTTATTGGGCCTTCTAGGATTCTGGTGGCCCAATAAAAGTTGGGATGTTACACAATAAATTTTCGACTTCACCTCAATGCCAGTACCGACATGCCCCCCCTACACGCCCGTGACCAGAGCTTGTAATTCGATTTTTTCCCTATAAATAGATCTTTGTTGTATGGTCCAATGTTCCCTTTTTTGAACCATTTTGCTTAGGGTAGGGCAGCTAGGGTGTTTTTCATGCTATGTAAGGAGAATTTTCTCCCCCACTCTTTAGTGTTTGTTTTAGCTTTTTGTAACTCCCCTTTTAGCTTAATAAAATTTGTAGATTTTCTCTTCTTATCGTGTATTGGTTTTCATCTGAGTGCCTCACTCTAAGTGATCTTTTGTATATTCTTTTTAAGTTTTCAAGTTATTACTTTGCTTAGTTAAGTTTTAGGTTCTCTTATAATTAGTCGTTATGCTATCTTTTCTTCTCATTTCCCTTAGCCTTTTTAGCTTTTATGTTGTTTTTGTGCTTTCAATTCATTCTTATAAATTCGTAAAAGTGTTTTCAAAGTGGTTTTTATTTTTCTTTAACTTAGATTTTCTCTTTTATGTTGTAAAACTTTTTGTTTTTTTTAACTTTATTTCCACTTTTTACACACTTTTATGAAGTTATAAGAATGAATTTATAATCATTTTAATTTTTTCGAACACTTTAATTTTGCTTTTATTTGAAAATCTTTTTCCTTCTTTAACTTTTAATTTCTCTTTTTATGCATTTTCATCAAGTTCTAGGAGTAGAAATATAATCGTTTTAATTTTTAGATAACTTTATTTTTCTCTTTTTTATGAAGGGTGTGTGAGTGTATGAGTTAAGTTTTATTGCTTTCATTTTTTAAGTAGAGTGCGTGCATTTATGAGTTAGCTTTTACTGCTTTAATTTCCCGCCTACTTGTTTGAGTAGGACTTGTCATTTCCCGCCTACTCGTTTGAGTAGGACTTGTCATTTCCCGCCTACTTGTTTGAGTATGACTTGCAATTTTACAGGTTTCATTTCCGACCCACTCGTTTGAGTATGACTTGAAATTTTCAGCTTTCATTTCCCGCGTACTTGTTTGAGTAGGACTCGCAATTTTCTGCTTTCATCTCCCACCTACTCGTTTGTGTAGGACTTGCAATTTTTCTGCTTTCATTTCCCGCCTACTCGTTTGAGTAGGACTCACACATTACTGCTTTATTTACTGCTTTCATTTCCCGCCAACTCGTTTGAGTAGGACTTGCAATTTACCGCTTTCATTTCCCGCCTACTCGTTTGAGTAGGACTTGCCTTTTTCAATTATGTAATTATTATTTTCATAAGCTGTTCTCATTCCGATGAGTGGCTAATCGTTCTTAGCCCTCAGTATCAAATAGCATTGTGATAGATAAAATCGCTTTAAATAAATAAAGGTCCTCATTTTCTCTTTAATTAAAAGAACTTAAGGTTTACAACCGATATAAGATACGTAGAACCACATATCAATGTGTGAGCTCTATTTCTGTTATCCATACGCTAGTTAGCCGAGAGGCCGTGTGCATGGAACGACCACCCTTGGGTAAAAGGAGTTCCGCACTAATCCTCGAGAGAGGAGGCACGAAATTCTACCGGATTGGGTCCCCCCCAATAGCGTGGTTCTTAGCGTAATGCGGGTATTAAGAGGAATCCTTCATCGAACGAGAGCTCGGTCGAATATTCTTAATGTTCAGGTGAGCGATAGTCCTAGAAATAGGTGAGCTCATTTTTATGGAACCTCTACGATCAAGTCGTCACCTTAACTAATTTGAAATTTAGGATCTTTAGTTATTAAAAGTTATTTAAGTTCAAATTCAATTTGGTACCGATGCGCTATTTCTTCATCGGCTTTTTCAAGTCTATTTTCTATTTTTATATAACCATGTTATTTAGTTAATCACCCAACAATTTATTTTCGGTAAAATAATAGTCCCTCCAGGGAGGAGTAGAAATGATCAATCATCCCCAAGAACAATATAACCTCGATATTCCCTACTGGAATGTCCTGTACTACACGCGATAGGTGCATTTGCCTCCTTTCGTTAAAACTCGGTTTCAGCTGTTATATCTAATAAACCCGTGTGCCCCTACCATCCTAAACAAATAAATAAAACCTTTATTTCCCCAAGTAAATAATGGGTGGGGCGCAGCGAGTTCTAACCATCATGGACTAGTTGAGCCACTAAGCCGAGGGATACGGCTATCCGTTTAACATAAACTTGATTTTCGTTAAATAATTTATAAATCTTTCGTAAAAGTGTTCGGTTGGAGTTTGGCCTAAGCATCTGTAGTTATCCCCTACAGACGTGGCATCACAACACATATTTTCCCTTACTCTGATGTAACTTAAATGCGGGAAAATCAGGGTTCTGAAAGTTGGTATCAGAGGGATGGGTTGTTTGATAATTGGTCAAACAACTATCTCTATTTAGTGTTGGCTGTCTAGTGTCATTTCATATACCCACCGATTTGTCATCAGTACATCTTGGCTGAAGCATGAACACTACACTCATAGTGATTGGTATTTTCGCATCGGGTCCGAAAACTTGATGCGGTTAAAACTCCAAAAATTGGTGAGAATTCCTGCGGCGCCCCGACCGGTTTATTTAAGGAAAAAGGAAGATGTGGTTTTTATTTAGAAAACGGGGAGGGCAGATTTATTTATTTGGATATAAACAGTTTAAATCGAGTTTTAACGAAAGGAGGCAAGTGCACCTATCGCGTGTAGTAAAGGATATTCCGGGGTTGAATATCGAAGTCATATTGTTCTCGGGGTCGGTTCGATTATTTCTACTCTTCTCTGTAGGGAACTATTATTTTACCGATAATTATCTTGTCGGGATATTTTTTATATATATAAAAACAAAAAGTAAGACAAAAAATATAAAATGAAAGCAATAAAGGTGGAGCCGATGATGAGCTTAGCGCGACCGCATCGAATAGAATTTTAACTAAAATAAACATTTAATAAAAAGAGATCCTAAATTTCAAATTAATTAAGGCAGAGACTTGGCCGTGGAGGTTCCACTAAAATGAGCTCACCTAGCTATAGGGCTATCGCTCACCTGAACGCTAAGACTATTCGACTGAACGTTAGTCCGACGAAGGATTCCTCTTAACGCCCGCATTATGCTAAGAACCCAGCTATTGGGTGGGGAACCCAAGCCGGTAGAGTTGGCGCGCCTCCTCTCTCGAGGGTTAGTGCAGAACTCTCTTTACCAAGGGGTGATCGGTCCATACGCACGACCTCTCGGCTAGCTAGCATATGAACTATGGAAATAGGGCCCACACATCGATTATGTGGTCCTACGCGTCGTAACCCTAAGCAAACCTTAAGTAATTTTAATTAATTAGAAAATAAGACCTTTAATTATTTAAAGCTATTTTATTTGTCTCAATACTCTTCGATATTGAGGGCTAAGAACGGTTAGTCACTCATCGGAATGGGGATGGCAGTGGTGAAAGCGATAAAGAAAGCAGAAAATGAAAGCAGGAATAGAAAGCAGTAAAGGAAAGCAGTAAATAAAGCAGTAAATTGCAAGTCCTACTCAAACGAGTAGGACTGAAATGAAAGCAGTAAAGTGCGAGTCCCGGCGTAAATGCGTGGGCGGGAGAAATGAAAGCGAGTCCTACTCAAACGAGTAGGACTAAATAAATGCAACACATGCACACTCTTGACAGAAAGTAAAACACACGGACACGCTCGACAGTAAATTAAAAACACAACTCACTCTACTGAATTGAAAATGCACACACACTGCATAAAGGTAAAACAAACGCACACGCTCGACATGAAAGTAAAATACGCACACACGCACTCTACTGAATGAAATAAAAAATGCACCATTTAACTCTTAACGAGTAGGTGGAAATAAATGTGCACACATAAAAATTGCAAAAAACTAAGTTACCGAAAAATTAAAATAACTACATTTCTACCGCGAGAATGCCGTAGAAATGCATAAAAAGTTAAAATAAAAATTAAACGAGCCAGAAAGTTTTGCAAAAAAATGCAAAAATGGAAGTTATCGAAAAATTAAAACGAATACATTTCTACCGTTAGAATAAAGTAAAAATGCATAAAAAGAAGATAGAAAAATTAAACGAACAAAAGTTTTAAATGAAAATCTAAGTGCTTGAGAAATTAAAAGGGCTATATTTTCATTCTTATGACTTTATAGAAACGCTTAAAAAGTGCAAATAAAGATAAAAGAGAACGAAAAGTTTTACAATCCTGAAGAGCCTAAGTTAAAAGAAATCAAAAATCATCTTTTAAAACATTTTTATAAACCTATATGAATGAAAACAAAGTAAAAAAAATAAACGAAACCTAAACAAGTACGGTGCATGAAAATAAAATTGCGATTATAACGGCTAGAAATTAGACAAATGTTTTAAGCTAAAAAGATTTTGAAAGACATAAAAAAACAAAATATGAACAAACATTAAAAATCACTTCGAGTAGGGCGCATAAATGGATTCCAAGCTATGCAAAGAGAGAAAAAACTAACACATTTTATTAATGTAAAAGTGATTACAAGAAAGCTAAAAACAAACACTAAGAGAGGGGGGGGGGGAGAAAATCCCTTACGAAAGCATTTCGGCAGCACCTACCCTAAGAAAACTGGCCCAAAAATTGGAACAGGAACTCAAGCAGAACACTGGAATTTATAGAAGAAAATTTCATGGAACACGCCCCCTGATACGGGCGTGTCAGGGGGCGTGTCAGTACTATTCATGATTCGATCCAGCAAATTGACGGTGTAGTTGACTTCGGGCTGGACACGTGTCAGTTATGCAGCGGTCACGCCCCAGGACACGGGCATGACGGTGGGCGTATCAGGGAGGTAGAATTGGGCGCGGGACGCGTCGAAAAGTCGCCGGCGCGGTCTTGTCGGCCAGGTGGAGGAGTACACGTGGCGGTCACGCCCGTGTCTCTGTCTACATGGGGCGTGTAACACCCCCTATCCGTCGCATAGCATATAGCAGTAGGTCCGGCCGGGGCCCGACGCCATATACCACAGACAGACCGGGTGGTTACGTATGGAAACCATCCAACCAATCTTAACGTCCTACACAGAGCATTCTAGCGGAAGCAGTTTATATAAGTTGTAAACAAGAACCCAGCATTAGAGCACGAATGTCCACTATTACAAAATTAGGAATGTATACAAAATACCCAAAATCGGCCTTACGGCCTTACAGAATGTTTCACTTGACTGTTACATGATTTACAAACCACGGCACGCAGGCCGGTCATACATGAATAAAGCAATAAACATTTCCACTTGGGCCTTCGAGGGCCAGCTTCGCAAAAAGGGCTTTAGCCCGCTATTGACCGCTTGGTCCAGCTGCACCTGCAAGCAACAAACCACCGCACGGTGGCAAACAAGGCAACGGTCAGCAATGCTGACCAAATTATAACGATCCCGCCCCCAACTCGGGGCGGCGATGCTCCTTCCCTGCATTTCATTAGCACAAGCGAGCAATGCATATAACCATAGCCATTTCATCACAGACGTTGGCTCGAACGGCCACACGTCCCGTGCTCTCAGGGCACATTCTTGGTGATCGCAGTCTAAGCCGCTAACACACCACCATCTCCAGGACGGCAATAACTCGTGAGCTAAATGGTCTTTTAGGCAAACGTTACGACACTTTAATGTCATCAACAGCCCATGTCACGACACTTCAATGTCATCGACAGAAAGACCCGACCTTTATGCCCTCGGCATAACGCAGGAACGGTTCCTACTCAACCCGTTGCTCACTTGCCACGACACTTAAATATCATCGGCACGAGTTAAGCTTCCCCGAAGCCCGTGAATCGAACGTACGATGTTACATAACCCAGTTATGTACTAATTGGCACCTAGGCCCATAAGTTGGCAAGATCTCGTATCCACCCAGTTTTCCGGGTGCACCTTTGGGTTAATCCCCAAGGCTCCCTGCTGCAATCTACTGCGTAGAAAACCCGAAAAACACCCAATAGCACGGAGTCTTCTCCGGCCTTATGCAATGCAACATCACCGATCCAGACTAACATGTCCGGGTAGGCTTCAACCAAAATGCCTATGTCCGTTCTCGCATACGGACTCTAAACAACGGGGACTTTACATATCTACCCGAAGGAACGCCTCCAACTCTCCGCAAACTCGCGAGAGCGGGCTTCCTATGCTAAGAAAGAGAGCTATTAGTGCTCAAGATGAGGATCGTTACCCTTGAGTTCCTCTTTGGCGCCATCGAAAAGTAATCGGATAGAAATCACCGCACTTGCGTTGCCTCCGTAGATCCGGAGTCGGCTTGCGATTCGGAGCTCCGAAGCTCCTCCAATGGCGGATCTAGCTCTTCTTCCTCCAAGGGCTCTCCTCTTTCTCCAAGGGTTTGGAGAGATGAAAAAGGTAAGAAAGTGATGGATTTTCTAAGTCAAACCCGGGTATATCCTCTCAGGAACCATCCCCAGCCGTTGGATCTTCAATCAAGGAAACGAACGGCTTTGATTCGGGGCTGAAATGCCCAATCTGGACCGAACACGGCCTGGCACACGCCCGTGTCCAGGGCCATGTGCCGCATTCGCCGTCAAAATCGAATCTCCTAGACCCTCACACGGGTATCGAACACGCCCGTGTTCGAGCTGACACGCCCGTGTTCCAGCTGACACGGCCGTGTAGCCGGCCGTGTACCCATGATTTTCCCCCGTTTTCAACCCGAGCACTGCACGGGTTCTAGGACACGCCCGTGTCCTTGCCCGTGTCACATTGACACGCCTGGGCCCCAGGCCATGTACATGGTCTCGACATTTCGTCGCGTGCAGTTCGACGACTTGATGACACGGCCTTGGACACGCCCGTGTCCTAGGCCGTGTGCCTTGTCTCGACGATCGTCGAGCAAATCTCGACGACTTTCCTGGGACGATCGTCGACACGGGTCGACACGCCCGGCGACACGCCCGTGTCGCGGGCCGTGTGCCCATTCTCGACGAATCGTCGAGTATAACTCGATGATTTCACGGCTAAGTGTCGACACGGGTCGACACGCCCTGCGACACGCCCGTGTCGCAGGCCGTGTGCCCATTCTCGACGAATCGTCGAGTATAACTCGACGACTTCGCGACTAAGTGTCGGCACACGCTTGACACGCCCTGGGACACGCCCGTGTCCCAGGCCGTGTGCATTCAGCCAGAAACCAAAACTGGCCCAAAACGTCCCCCTTTGCTCCTTTGAGTTTCGGGGCGTTACAACTCTACCCCTCTTAAAAGAATTTCGCCCACGAAATTACATAAAGGAAAGACGTACAAAAACAAAATTTGTACCTGAGCGGAACAACTCCGGATACTCGTCAAGCATGGTCTGCTCTCGCTCCCAGGAGAGCTCCTCACGACCGCAATTGTCCCACCGGACCTTGACCATCCTGATATCTTTATTGCGTAGCCGCTTGACCTCCGAGTCCTCAATCCGCATGGGCTTGACCTTTGTCGTTAGCCCACTATCCACCGACACCTGATCGACCGCGATCACTTGCGTAGGCTCTTGCACCGCCTTCCGAAGCATCGAAATGTGGAATACATCGTGTAAACCACTTAGCTCCACTGAAAGCTTCAACCTATAGGCCGCTTCTCCAACTCGCTCCAGAACCTCGAACGGTCCAAGGTACCTCGGGCTTAGCTTTTTCAATCGCCGCACCCGTGAGACACCCTTGAACGGTTTTATCTTCAAGTATACATAATCGCCCACAGCGAACTCCACGTTCCTGTGCTTGGCATTATAGTACTTTGCTTGCCGGTCCTGAGCGATAAGCAACCTCTCCCGAATGGTTCTCACCAAAGAAGTAGCATCATCCACTTCCGATCGCTTATACAACTTTGACTCACCCGTTTCTAACCAAGACAACGGCGTGCGACAACTTCTACCATATAGGGCCTCGAAGGGCGCCATCTGAATACTTGCTTGGTAGCTGTTGTTGTATGCGAACTCCACCAAATAAAGGTGGTCTTCCCATTGCTTTCCAAAATCCAAGACACACATGCGAAGCATGTCTTCCATGGTTCTATTGACCCTCTCCGTCTGCCCATCCGTCTGCGGATGGAAGGCTGTGCTAAACTTCAGCTTTGTTCCCAACATTTGCTGCACCAGCCTCCAATCATTGGACGTGAACCGCCCATCATGGTCACTCACGATGCTGCGGGGCACACCATGAAGCCGCACTATGTTATCCACATAAAGCTTTGCCAGCTTCTCCACCGGATCATCCTTCCTATGCAGAATAAAATGCGACACCTTCGTTAATCGATCAACAACCACCCAAATGGCGTCGTTCCCCTTTTGCGACCTTGGCAAACCGTGCACAAAGTCCATAGAGATGTCGTCAAATTTCTACTCCGGAATAGGCAAGGACTTAAGAAATCCTCCCGGCTTTTGGCACTCCGCCTTTACCAAGGCGCAGGTTTGGCACTTCGCTACGTATAGCGCCACATCCTTTTTCAAACCCGGCCACCAAAATAGCTTCTTTACATCTCGGTACATCTTCGTGCTCCCCGGGTGAATCGAGTACTTGGTATGGTGTGCCTCGTACAACAACTCCACCCGTAAATTGCCCACACAAGGGACGCACAGACGACCGTCTTTCCACAGCAACCCGTCCTCCACGACGAATTGGGAATTTGACCCATCCAGAGCCTCTATCATGAACTGCTTCATATGAGCATCCATATCCAAAGCCTGCCGAATCCGATCAGCCAGGTCATATTGCACTTCAGTCCAATTCAGAACTGCTTCAGCACTTGCTTGCTTATCCACACAAATAATCTCCAACGCCTCCAACTCCCGCACCAACCGCTCATCATGCACCGATAGCCAATTGGCTTGAGCTGGGGCTCGGCGACTCAACGCGTCCGCAACCGCGTTCCCTTTGCCAGGCACGTAGTGGATCTTGAAAGTATAGTCCCCTAAGAACTCCATCCATCTACGCTGCCGCATATTCAGATCCTTCTGATCAATCAGGTACTTTAGGCTCTTGTGATCGGTGTAGATATCAATCTTCACACCGTACAAATAGTGTCTCCACAGCTTCAAGGCAAAAATCACGGCCGCTAACTCCAAGTCATGGACCGGATAATTCCTCTCGTGCACTTTTAGCTGTCTCGAGCCATAAGCTATCACGCTTCCGTGCTGCAGTAGCACGCAACCCAAACCGCTGCCCGAAGCATCGCTATATATCACATAGCCTTCGGTTCCACATGGCGAACTCAGCACAGGCGCCGTGGTCAACCGACACTTCAGTTCCTCAAAAGCTCGCGCGCACTCCGGCGTCCAAACGAACTTATGCTCCTTCCTCGTCAAGGTAGTGAGAGGTAGCGCTATCCGCGAGAAGTTCTCTACGAAGCGCCTATAATAGCCGGCAAGCCCCAAAAAGCTCCGGACTTCTGCTACCGTAGCAAGCTCAGGCCACTCCCGTATCGCAACAATCTTCGCCGGATCCACAGCAATACCCTCTCCACTTACTATATGCCCGAGGAACGCCACTGAGGATAGCCAAAACTCGCACTTCGAGAACTTGGCATACAACTGATTTCTCCTTAGCGTCTCCAACACCAAATGAAGTTGCTTGAAGTGATCTTCCTCACTTTGCGAGTACACCAAAATATCGTCGATGAAGACGATCACAAAATGGTCCAAGTACTCCCCGAACGTCCTGTTCATCAAATCCATGAACACTGACGGCGCATTCGTCAGCCCAAACGGCATGACCGTAAACTCATAATGCCCGTACCTCGTACTAAACGCTGTCTTCGGGATATCACTCTCCCTTATCCGCAGCTGATAGTACCCAGACTTGAGATCTAACTTCGAGTACACCGTCGACCCGACTAACTGATCAAAGAGATCATCAATCCGGGGGATCGGGTACTTATTCTTCTCAGTCAGCTTGTTTAGCTCCCGATAATCAATACATAGCCTCAAGCTTCCGTCCTTCTTCTTAACAAAGAGGACCGGTGCGCTCCAAGGCGAAGAACTCGGGCGCACATACCCTTGATCCAACAACTCTTGCAGTTGAACTTTCAGCTCCGCCATTTCCTTAGGCGCTAGCCGATACGGCGATCGTGACACAGGCTTTGCACCTGGCACTAGCTCGATCGTAAAATCTATCTCCCGCTGAGGCGGGGCTACAGGAAGATCTGCGGGGAACACATCAGGGTATTCCGATACCACTGAAATACAATCCAACGCGGGCTTCGGCTTTGCAACCTCCACTAGTGTAAAGAACAGTTCTGCTCCGGCACGAACCGCCTTCACCACCTGAAGAGCAGACATCAACGTCTTGCTCGACCCCTTTAAGCCCGTAAAAGTCGTCTCACGACTTGCTCCCAGCTTGACTTCCTTGCTACCGCAATCTATATGGGCCTGCTGCTCCGAGAGCCAGTCCATGCCAAATATGACGTCGAATTCCACTAACGGAAGTAAAGACGCCCGCAGGTCGAACTCCTGCTCCCCAATACGAATCTTAACATCGCAGATCCTAACCGCTCGCATCGAACACCCATTGGGCAACAACACATCCAACTTATCCTTCGCCATCGAAGAAGGGACTCCGATGCGTGATATAAATCCTTCGGACAAGAAGGAGTGTGAAGCTCCCGTATCGAAGAGTGCTCGTGCCGGATTTTCACAAATCAATACAAATCCTAAACAAGCAGTGGTAAGGTAACATGTGCATAACAAGCATATAATGAAAATTGACTTGCTATAAATTAAACCGTACCTGTCACCACATCAGCTTGTTTAATGGCCTCCTGTTGGCCAAGATTGTAAACCCTTGGTTGAGCCGGAGCATAATGGGATGCGGTCGACTCCACCGCCTTACCCTTTTCTTCATAAGTAGCTCCCGGCCTCCTCTCGGACTTAGGACGTCCGCTACGGCACTCACGGGCATAATGCCCCAACTTCCCACAGTTATAGCATGCGCCCGGGGTCCGACCCGTAGTCGCCCCAGAAGCACCAGCAGAGAGGGCTAGACCCGAAGTCTTAGCTTTCTTGTTCCACTTTCGGAACACAAATTTTGAGGTGTTTGGCCCTCTGGACTCCGACCTCTTCTCGCCCAGGCTTTTCTTTGCCTGCACATTCTTCATGTCCTTCTCCAAGGACCAGGCAGTATTGACCAAGGTTAAGAAACCCTGCGTCATCGGCCCCGAAAGCAATAATCTCAGCTCATCTCTCAGCCCTTCATAGAAGCGATTAGTCTTGCGCTCCTCATCCATGATGGTGGAGCTAGCATAACGACTCAAACGCGTAAACTCGTGGAGATATTCATCCACGCTCTTCTCACCCTGCACCAACTTCAGGAACTCATTCTCCAACGCTATCTTCTGCGTCGAAGGAAGGTATCTGGCCAAGAACAATCTCGAGAACTCCTCTATCGAGACATCACCAAGTTGCCTACCTCTCAGTAAGTGCAGCTCCAATCCTTCCCACCACATCCTTGCTTCACCGTCAAGAAGGAACATTCTGATGTTTCTGGCCATTTTTGTCTGGCAGGAGGCACACGGCTCTGCCTGACATGGGCGTGTCTCAGGAGCGTGTCGAGGGTGTCGCACTCGCCCAGTTCGACACCTTTTTTGCTCGACAAAGTGTCCAGAGTGAGGCACACGGCCTGCGACACGGGCGTGTCGCAGGGCGTTCGAGGCCGTGTCGACACTCGGCCCAAGTGTCGACAATCTTTGTGCTCGACGAGTGTCGAGAGTGGGGCACACGGCCTGCGACACGGCGTGTCGCAGGGCGTGTCGGGGCCGTGTCGACACTCCGGCCCAAGTGTCGACACTTTTGCTCGACAGAGTGTCGAGAGTGGGGCACACGGCCTGCGACACGGGCGTGTCGCAGGGCGTGTCGAGGCCGTGTCGACACTCGGCCCAAGTGTCGACACTTTGTGCTCGACAGAGTGTCCGAGTGGGCACACGTCTGCCTGCGACACGGGCGTGTCGCAGGGCGTGTCGAGGCCGTGTCGCACTCGGCCCAAGTGTCGACACTTTTGCTCGACAGTGTGTCGAGACTGGGGCACACGGCTTGGGACACGGGCGTGTCCCAGGCCGTGTCACCCTCGGGTTGGTGTTGGGGCCGTGTCGTTGGAGCTACACGGCAGGACACAGGCCGTGTCACTGGGGACACGGGCGTGTCAGATTGAACACGGGCGTGTCGGATGCCCGTGTCTGATTCCAGGCGCGTCGATTTGAGACGGCGAATGAGGCACACGGCCCTGGACACGGGCGTGTGCCAGGCCGTGTTCGGCCCAGATCTTTTATTTTCCAGGCGAATCACAGCCAGTCTTTTTCTGGTTTTGGGATCTAACGGTTCAGGCCATCTCCTGGGATTTAAGTCCGAAGTTAGGGTTGCAGATCCTCACTTTTTCCAAGTTCTCTCTTTCTAAGATCTTGAGAAAACCTAGAGCAAGGAGGAAGAAGAAGAACTCTTGGGCTGTAGGAAGGGTGTCGGAGCTCCGAATCGCGAGCCGAGTCCGGATCCGTGGAGCTTAGACCGTTGCGAAGTTTCCATCCGATAGTTTGCCATGGCAAGGAAGAGGAGTCGGAAGGTAACGACATCTCTCCTCTCGGTCTTTAGGATGCACGTTTTAGCATCATCTAGTTTTCTTTCTCTAATTTTTGGGCACCAAACTCTCAAATGAGAGGGGTTTTGGCTTGCCAAGTTTCAAGAGGAACTTCCTGGGTCGATTGAGTCCGTCCCCGGCATATTTTGCATTAGAGATCCGCTTCGCTAGTGGATTAGGCATGGTGGGTGAAGCCGTAGTCGCGACCGTTAGTCCGACACGGTGATGTTGCATACGAACTTAGGGATTCGTAGAGGTTCCGATGCGGCAAGATGCCGTTTGTGTTGTGGTGGTGATTGTCCCGTTTGCTTGAAAAGAGTACATGTAGTCGAACCCGGACAGGTTAGCTCCTCGTGGTGGTAGATGGTTTCCTTGACAAGGTTAGCTCCAAATGAGAATGGAGATGGTTTCCTTGGTGGACAGGTTAGCTCCGCACGAGTTGGAGATGTTTTCCTTGGTGCGCGGGAACGCTGCGGTACAAAGAGGGATTGCGATGTGTTTAGTCTTGGTTGTGTTGTGCCAAGGCGTGCTATGTCTCCGTGGTCGGCTGGCTATCCCGTGACACGTGCGTCATGTGTGGAGAGTGTCCCGACGAGACTAGTCCCCTTCTGTGAGACTGACGAGAATGCCAAGCTTGGGCAAGCCCGGGCAAAGAGGCCATGAGCGGGTGGGGTCCAGCAAGGCTTCTTAGAATCGGTCAGTCTGTGGTTGTTGGAATCCTGACATGAGACGTCAGAGCTTGCAGGCAAGCCCGGGGCTAAGCCCACGAGCGGGTGGGGCCTTGGCAAGATTTCCATGTGGCGGCCTGTGCGCCGTGTGAGGGAGTTGTGTCTCCCTCAATGTTTGCGGCTTTATGCCAATTGGGGAAATGTGAGTACCCAAATGTTGTGATGTTGGCTAGATGCATACGGTTTAGGGTACCTTGGTGAAGCCCGGTGTTGCATTCATGTTGCATAGTAGGCCCTTTCTTTATATGCTCAACCAGTAGAGAACATGTTTGTTGATTGAGACATCCAGCCTGTTTTAATGTATTTCTATTTATAGAAATTTATATTGCATATGAAGTGCTGACTTGCAGGTTGGAGGGTTCCCCGGGGTCCGTTAGGGGCGGCCGGGAGGAGATGTGTTGTTACACAGTTTGAGGTCAGCCTTTGCTGACCCACGTTACTAATTTTTACAGGGCAAGGATCGCACGCAGGAGCTAGCACGCCGGCCAAAAAGGCCTAAGCCCATGAAGTGTTTTCTCTCTTTGTAGCACTACTTTTGATGATGTATGTTTGAGACTATTTTGTCCGGCTTGCATGCCGAGGTAGACTAGGAGTGCTGAGCACATTCATGTTTGTTGTACTGTTTACCCTTTTGGACATTTGGTGTAAGGCCTTAAGGCCATTTGTTTACTCTTTTGGATAGTGGATAACTTCTAGTTGTGCTTGGTTTTTCGCTGTGTTGTGCAAGTGTTTTGAGTTTGGGTAGCTATATCAACTTTTAATACTAAAGCTGTGTGTTCGTATGTTGTGGGGCCCCGGCCGGACCCATATTATACGTCTATTACAGGGGAGGTGTTACAATTTGGTATCAAGCGAGGTTGGATTCAAGGTCAGTGCGTAGAGAAGTTATCCACATAAGAGTAACGCGGGACCATGAGTGTCCTTATGTTTTAGTCTTGAGATTGGAGACTAATCCTTTTTCTTGTCTTCCTGAAGAGTGCAAGCAACGAGGCGGGCACTTCAAGAGCAAGGATGATCTCTCGGCGAGCAGTGCTACTGCTCCAGGTCTTTTGGGCACGGGTGTAGACCCGGCCGACTTCTGCCGCATGCTTGCAGAAGCGATGGTGGCAGCTCAGGCTGCAGCAGCGGCTCAGGTGGCAGCCCCTGCCACACCAGATACGCAACGGCCGTGCCAGAGCCAGAAGCCAGGCGAGTGGAGCCTTTGGCGGAGAGAGTAGTTGTTGGACATGGAGATCGACACATGAAGTACTTCCTGAGTTTCCATCCCCCGTCTTCAAGGGTACTGGAACGCCAACGGATGCGGAGGACTGGTGGGTTCGTATTCAAGAACTGTTAAGGGCGGCAGAGACGCCAGAGGAAAAGAAAGCTGAGTATGCGGCTTTCATGTTGGAAGGGACGCCAAGTTATGGTGGGTGAGCCATAGCGGCCGCCAGTTTCCGGACGCACCCCGTCAGTGGAAGAGTTTGGGGACGCTTTTCTTAAGAGGTATATCCAGTTTCAACTCGGTTGGCCCTGCAGAGGCAGTTTCTGCATCTAATGCAGCGAGACAAGACAGTGGATGAGTACGTGCAAGAGTTCACCCGATTGGGTCGTTATGCGGGAACGACAATGGCTGATGATGTAGAGAGGGATAACCTCTTCTACCAAGGTTTGAGGGAGAATCTGAGGCAGCCCCTCATCTCCATGAAGAGGGCGGGATTTAATGAGTTAGTTGAAGCCGCCAGGAGTTTGGAGAATGATTTGGAGCGAACCCAACGCCGTAAGGGTTTTACTCCCAAGCAAGGGGAAGGGAAGCCTTCCCAATCTCATGGAAAGTCTGATGGGAGTAGGTGGAGGAAGAAGCCTTCCACTTCCAGATCTGGTGAGAGGAGCAACTGGACGCCTGGGGGTTCCCACTCTAGGGGACCGCCGACGTGCTACAACTGCGGGAAGGTTGGGCACATAGCCCGTGCTTGTCAGCAAGGGGGAGCGGGGCAAGAGTCAAAGCAGGAGCAGTC